>CM033472.1:114700199-115300199 GCA_019447015.1 Hymenochirus boettgeri
TCTGTGGATCTCTCAAACAATTCGACTTAGTTTGGACCCCCTGGATTTATGCCATGTCAGATGACGCAACCACACACCCTGCCTGATACAATAGATAAATATTTAACGGTTCTTTAATGGGTTCCTCAAAATAAGCCTTCAATAATACCAGATTGCTAGAGCAAAGAGTCAGTACCACCACTCCCCATATAATTTTTACTGTCCCCTCTATACTCCCCCCCCTTTTTTTCCCCTACTTTTCTTCTTTTCTCTGTTATTTAAAATAAATATGTTTGTTAAGAATCTCTATATCAAAAACATAAAAACAAGGATGTCTATTTTTGTCACTGAAAGAAACTGAGAGAGATATACAAATTTTAAACTGTCGATATATAATGATAATCGTATTTGTATTGTAAAGACATTCAATAAAAATGTTGGTAAAAAAAAAAAAAATCTTTTTTAACTACAGAAAGTATGGCATTCCTAATTTATTGTAACAGTTGAACCAACATATATAGCACAGGTTATAAAAAAAAAGTTATTTTGAAAGGAGCAATATGGTAGTGGGAACACAAGCTATTTGATTAAGGGATGGAATGTCTGTTTCTAATAATTTACATTATTGCTAATTGACCGTTTGAGGAACTGTTTAAATACCTATGTGATAGAAAGTTCAAAATCGTGAAATTTTAGCTATGTCCATCGACAAAATCACACCCATCGAGAAAGCCACACCCACTTTCATGCGGCAGCGGAAATAATCAAGGGCGGCATTCTAAACTTTGGCTCAGGCAGCAAAAACCCTAGAAGTCCCCCTGCTTAAGTCCAGTTGATCTAACTGAACAGATATACCATGACCTGGATGAATGAGAACCTTCTCAAGCAAAGCCATTAATATTTATTTCCTACTACTAAACGGACCAATATTTTCCTGGATGTGGGTTTGTATAAACATAAAAGAGAACTATGATCTAAAACACATTTTATCCTGATTTATAGCCTAGAAACAATGGTTTAAAGTAATACATAACTTTTCTTTATAATTAGCATGTACGACAAACGTAGAAAAGCAAGCCATATATTATTTTATTTTGTGTGTTTTAGGGCCAGGCCACACGCGGTTTTCTTGCGTTTGCGCATGCGGCTTTCTGATCATTGGAATCGTGGCAACCCACAGAAAATGCACGTTTTCTGGTGCGATGCGATTTGAGTTCCGCATTTTAAATCAGATTGCATGCGTTTTCAATATGTAACTAAAAAAACGCGTGGACAAAAGCAACGAAATCACCCATGTAATCGCATGCGATTACGTGTGCGATTGTGTTGCAGTGTGGCTGTGCCCTTAGTCATTTTCATGTGTTTTAGACCATATTTGTCTTTAAAGGGCATGTCCACCCCCAAAACACAAATTTAACCCCATACTGGCCCCACTCTGTAGTGTACAAAAATTCTTACCTTACATCCCAGCTCCTTATGGTTGCCATGCTGCCTCTCAGCCAATCAGGGATGTGGCTGCCGGTCCTGCCCCCTGCTTGCATTTCCGTGCAAGCAGAGGGCCTGGAGAGTGCCGCGGAGGATAGAGGGAAGGTAAGTACATATCGGGGCACTTTCTAAAACTTTTATTACGGCAGTTGGGGCTGGGGGATCAATATGTATAACATATAAAAAGTTTAAAAAAGGGGTGGACATGCCCTTTAAAATAGAGGGGCTTATCCCAACATTGAGTAGAACAGATAGCAAAGAGTGAACAGGTCAGACATCCAACCCTGCCAAAACTAATTTCTGGGAGGCCCACCCATTTTAATATTATTAAATGTTAATATTTAATGTTATTAAATGTTAATATATATTTTGATAATGTGATCATGTATATATTATATACTTTTTGACTTTTATTTATTGCCAGTGATTGATATCTTCATTTGAGAGCTGGCATATAGGCATCCAGACATTGAGATCTGTCCATTTGAATGTTTTATTTGGTATGGTGTTTGGTTTGTTATTCCTTTTTTAATAATCTGTTTTTTAATCGTTGAGAGAGCCTTAGGGCAAAACTCTTCCGGGGTGCAATCCCGACTAGGCTACTGGGTACCCCCCTGAATTCCAGTTTATGAGCTAGAAAGGGGTTGCTCATTATAGCAAGGTATTGTACTTGCTCATTATTATTCTGCTTTAAAGGGCAATTATAGTGAGAAAATTGTTTTTTTTTTAATTTCTTCTAATGTATCCTATAAGTCATCCCATCCACCAGGGTACCTTTAATTTCTTTAAATTCTACATAGTCCCCGAGATATAAGCCTTTTAATATGCTGTGATTTGTAGGAGCTGCCCCACCTCATCTGTCACTCAAAGGCACACGCCCACACAATCCAAAGCTCCCATGCAGTACTGTCACACACTCTCTCACCCACACTATATGTACCATGTGCAACATATAGTCAAATGCTGTAGTGCTAAACACAATCAATAAACCATTAACCCAGCAATATGAGCATAACACACTATAAAACAGCCCCTCCCCCCCAATAAAAATCTTATATACATACAAAACCAGTGACTCAAATGGAACACTAATACAGTATATATAATACAGTAATACAGACTATATACCAAACAAGACACACAGTGCAATCTATGAAATATATAGACTAAAGCAACTGAAATGTAACAGGACAACAAGCAGTGTCACTGTGTTTGTGAAGGTCTCACTACAAGCTGCTGTTACACTGACTCTCTCTCTCAGTGATTATGATCTCAGCTAAGCAGGGGGAGAGATATGAACTTTAGGTAAAAAGTAAATAACAATTAGCAAAGTTAGAGAACAGGCAGAGTTCAGTAACTTACTTGTAAAGAATCTCAGCACCACTTGTCCTCCTCTCTCCCCCTCTGCCCCTCCCTTCAGCATATTGCTACTTTATCCCACATTTTGATTGCTTGCAGTCTAGCTCTGGAAGGGAGGGGTCAACAGGATGTCAGCACTTCATTTAAAGTCCTTTCAACTGACAATGCTCGGACTCTGTATACAGCCCGTCACTGCTTGAGGGGGAGTAGACAGAGAGGGGAGGGGGACTACACAGCTTGGTACAAACTTCTGCCAGTGTGAAGAAACGAAGCCACACAGAAACATGAAAGTAAGGCAGCTTATACTAAGTGATCTATACATTGTATACAGACTGTTTTTTTTTTCACTATAGTTGCCCTTTAAGATTTCTCCAGAGATGTTTAATCTGTAGACCTCCAAGATAGCATTGTCTCAAGGCACAAATCTGTGGAAGGTTACAGGAGAATTTCTACTGCTTTGAAGGTCCCAATGAGCATAGTAGCCATCATCATGAGTGAGTGGAAGAAGTTCAAAGCCACCAGGACTCTTACTACAGCTGGCCAGCCAACTCAACTAAGCAATCAGGGGAGAAGGGCCTTAGACAGGGAGTTGACCAAGAAAGATGGTCACTCTGTCAGAGCTTCAGAGGTCCTTTGTGGAGAGAGGAGAACCTTCCAGAAGGACAACCATGTCTGCAGCAATCCACCAATCAGGCCTGTATGGTAGAGTGGCCAGGTGGAAGCCACTCCTTAGTAAAAGGCACAGGCAGCCCGCCTTGAGTTTGCAAAAAGCAACCTGAAGGACTTTCAGACCATGAGAAACAAAATTCTCTGGTCTGATGAGACAGAGATTGAACTGTTTGGTTTGAATGCCAGGTGTCACATTTGGAGGAAACCAGGCACCCCTCATCACCAGGCCAATACCATCCCAACAGCGAAGCCTGATGGTGGCAGCATCATGCTGTGGGGATGTTTTGCAGCAGCAGGAACTGGGAAACTAGTCATGATAAAGGAAATTATGACTGCAGCAATGTCCAGAGACATCCTAGATGAAAACCTGCTCAAGAGGGCTCTTGAACTCTTACTGGGGTGACAGTTAATCTTTCAGCAGGACAATGACCTTAAATGATAAGTATGCTGTAAAATAAAGTTAAGTTTAGTTGGAAGCTGCATTTTTTCCTATGCCCCTCCAGAGCCTACCTTTCCAGCTTCAGAATTACAGACATCTTGATTCTGCCTAGTTGAATGTTTAGCTCTGCCCCTCGGAGATTTGCTGCTTCCTCCTGCTTCTTTAGTCTCAAAAGATAAGGTCCGTTGGTTCCAAGCGTGCGCGCCCTCGCCACGTGCAAGCGAATTTCTTCACTGCATACACAACCTCATCTCGCCAACGATGAGGGTGCACGCTTGGAACCAACGGACCTTACCTTTTGAGACTAAAGAAGCAGCAAATCCTGGAGGGGCGGAGCTAAACATTCAACTCGGCAGAATCAAGATGTCAGCAACTTTGAAGCTGGAAAGGTAGGCTCTGGAGGGGCAAAAAAAAAATGCAGCTTCCAACTAAACTTTTATTTTACAGCACACTTAAAGCACACAGCCAAGATATCAAAGGAGTGGATTCAGGACAACTCTGTGAATGACCTTGAGTGGCCCAGCCAGAGCCCAGACTTGAATCCGATTAAACATCTTTGGAGAGATCTCAAAATGGATGTGCACCTACTCTTCAAAACCAACCTGATGGGGCTTGAAAGGTGCTGCAAAGAGGAATGGGAAAAAACTGCCCAAAGAAAGGTGTGCAAAGCTTGTGGCATCATATTCAAAGTCTACCAGCTACGACTTTTTTCCCCCCCATCTGTACTTGTTCTATTTGGTAAAGCAAGGTCCATTAAAAATTAGTGTAGCGTTAGCCAGAGATTCTCCATTAAAAATAAGTATGTTGAATATGTTCTGTCCTGCTACTTTTCCAAGCCAATAATGTAAATCCAAATAATTTTAATTAATTTTACATTTATTTTTCCTGCATTCTAATAAACAATAGTACTTGGAGTAGTATATTTTTGTCCTTGGCACACTGTTCCAAACATGAACATATACCTATATGTTCAGGTTTAGCTTTAAAAGAAACTTGTTAGCATACCCCAAGCAGTTTGACATTCACCATGCAAATTAGTTTAATATGTATAAAAGGCCAAACTACATGATGTTTCTTTCAATCAGCTCTAAATATTGATTGAGTATTTTGGTAATGACCATAAAACACAGCAGTTTTCATTATGCCTGGTTTCCTGGTAATGGATTAGATGGGTGCACCCAAAAACATGCAGAATTAAACAAATCACTTGTTTAAAATTGTCACGAACGCCAGTTCGCTGGGCACGTGATCTGACTAATTAATCGGTATTCGCTGCCACCACTGGGACTACACAGCTTGGTACAAACTTCTGCCAGTGTGAAGAAACGAAGCCACACAGAAACATGAAAGTAAGGCAGCTTATACTAAGTGATCTATACATTGTATACAGA
The DNA here is from genome assembly GCA_019447015.1 of Hymenochirus boettgeri. NCBI lineage: Eukaryota > Metazoa > Chordata > Amphibia > Anura > Pipidae > Hymenochirus > Hymenochirus boettgeri. The sequence goes on from CM033472.1 coordinate 114,705,522, forward strand.
CAAAGTTTTTTTTTCACTATAGTTGCCCTTTAAGGCGGTGGGGGGCTTGGTGGATTTTTTTTCTTGATGTTCTTGTCCATCACCCCCAATTAATTGTGCAATTTTTTATTTTTTAATAGTCATTACTGATATCATTTGATTTGAATGTGCCCTATATCCTCTTTTTCTATATGGTGTGACATGTATATCAGATAAGGTGCCCCTCTACCCACTTGAGATCAGCATCTCTTGATTGTAGCTCTGTGCTCACAGATGTGTTGTATTAATCCCGGGGTGGAAAGAGAGATTGTGTGTGATTTCAGGGAACTGCTAATAATATCAGGGAAACTTCAGGGAGAGGTGGATAGTCTGACATGTACAGTCTACAGATCAAGGGGTACACAAACATTCTCAGACTGCGGCACACTTGACAGTGCAAATATCTGTTGTGGCACACCTGTGTTCTAAATTCTAAACTATTGTAAAATGTATAGTATTTTATATAGTGTGTATAGAGTATAATATAATTGGGATATAATCAATATTGTAAACAAAGTAACAAAGTATTGGAGTTTGTATAAAGACATATGTCCATCTAGGCCAACTGTTATACCCTACCCACAATTCCTATCTAACTCCTACGCTGCTTATTAGCATTCTAAAGGTGGCCATACATCTATGAGATATTACTTACCCGACCGAGCGCTCACGCGATGTTCATCGATGCTGCCGGAACCGCTTCTCCCGATAGTATATTTGACCGACATGCGATCGCAATATCCCATTCATTTTGCAATCGCATGTCGGTCGAATGCAAGATCGGGAGAAGCGGTTCCGGCAGGGTCGAAGGAACATCGCGTGAGCCCTCGGTCGGGTAAGTAATATCTCATAGATGTATGTCCTCCTTAAGTCTGTAGTGGGGGTTTCTCAAAGGGTGCGCCGGGGGCACACTGGTGTGACTTCAAAGAGCCAGAAGTGTGCCTCAGAATTTTGGTAGTGGAAATATTTTCACCTTGCAAAACTGGCAATGTAAATGTAAAGTTATAATACATTAATCTCAATACAATATACACTGTAATGTGCATAAAATATGGGTAATTACAACTTTAAGTCCAACATTATGAACAGGAAAACATTGCATTGCAAAGTGTCACGGTCTGAAAAAGTTTGAGAACCACTGGTGTAGTGCATTAAAAATCAAGTCTCAAAGCATTGTACCCAAGTAATAAGACTGTGTTGCACCTACCATTGATAAGGAGGCTCTGGTGTGGCGGCTAGGAGATAATTAAACCCTAGCCAATTAATAAAGATCACTTAATGCTCAAAACATGCCATGTATGTAGATGTAATAAAGTTTCCATTAGCAGTTAAACCATTGTCACCTGAGTGGTACCTCTGTCACTCTTATTATTTGGATTACTTTCATGCATGAAGTGGGTGTATGCATAGATAGAGGTAACCATACCATCCAGTACAGTGTTGCGGACCATTTACACTATGTCAATTAAGATAAACCTGTGAGTTCCTTCCCTGCCTGTTAGCAATAGAAGTCTGTTGTGCATTTATAAAGTAACAACTTGCCTATATAAAAAAAGGTCAATTTAAAAAAATTAAATAAAAAAAAAAAAGGCTGGGGGGAAAATTTACACTTTAAAATTTAGAGGCACAGATCTGGCTTTCTTTAGGTACACAAGTGTGACCCATCACACATTTTAAAGGAACACTAAATCAAAAAAAAAACTATGTGCCATCCGTTTGTATTATTCACAGGGAGGTGAGAACGCTTATTCTCACCTCCCTGTGAATAATATTACGCTCGGGGGACCTGGAACTTACGTTACCCGCAGCTCCACTCGCAGCCGCTCAGTCACTGAACAGCTGTTCTCTCCCGATCGCGCGCCCTATTTTTTGTATTGGCGTGCATGCGCCTAAGATAGGGCGCGTGGTCGGGACAGAGCGGCTGTCAGTGACTGAGCGGCTGCGAGTGAAGTGGTGGGTAAGGTAAGTTCCAGGTCCCCCGAGCGTAATATTATTCACAGGGAGGTGAGAATAAGCGTTCTCACCTCCCTTTGAATAATACAAACGGATGGCACATAGTTTTTTTTTTTATAAAACCTGAGTTTAGTGTTCCTTTAAGAAACCCTTTGCTAGATCATTACATACTTCCTTTGAAGAATCATAACATCTATTTGCACTAGCAAATCCTGTACATTAAAAGTACTGTATTCAAAAGCACCCCACCAATCTATATTAATGAAATCCAACATGCATGTACTAATACAGAACGGGAGTGAACAGTGGCAGATAGAAATATGTGGGGTTGGCTTTTTTGGAGGACCTATTTAATGTACCCAGGATTAGGACCAGAGAGTTCAACTTACATCGATGGCACTACTAAACTTGTTCATGCAGAAGTTGATAGTCCAGTCCACCCCCTACTTCAGTCCAGGGCCTGGCAAATGGAAAGACTGTTCTTTCAGATCAAGTCTTATCATTTGCCAGGCCCAAAAAACAAAGGGAAGGGGGGCTGGGGGATTTTACGTAACGTGGAGGGACAAGTGAGGTTGGATCCGGTTGGTGGGAGGGGTGCACTAAGGGAGGATGATGAAGACTGCATGGGAACGGATAAGGCACGGATGTGGGTGACGTCAGAGAGCTTGGATTCATGGAGATGCACAGTCAAGGCTGTAGAAAGGTAGGTCTACAAATTGGCTGAACAGATTTTTATGCGGTTTGGCTTGTTGTAAAGCTAGGTAACGACCAATAACATGGTTTGGGGGGTGGACATTCCCTTTAAAACGGCTGGTGTGGCCTAGCCCTAACATTGTGTTCTTCAAATGATGCAAATTACAATTCCATTTGAAATTTCTTCCCAAACCCTCCAATGCCTGTCCCCAAGATATTGTTCTATTCGTTATGTTCTATGTTGTAACCAGTCAGTGAAACGACAGCCAGTACAGCTCGGAATCCACACACCTATAGGATCCTTTCGTTGGAACAGGGCCCACGGCTTTAGCCCCGCCTGGATTTTACGTCACTTCCGCTGCATACAGCTAGTGTCTCTCTGGGCGGGTGAGAGTGCTTTGGTGACTGGATGGCCCCGGTGCAGCCTGACCTGATTACGGTAAGTGACGTTTACCGGAAACGGGAGTCGTCAAGAGGTGGCGTTGGTAATGTAGGAGGAGCTGAGGGAGAGTGTTAGAAGATGGACATTACGGAGGCCGTGACACCTCGGGATGGATTTCAGTGGGTGGGGGACATTTTCTCTCTCAGTTGGAGATATTGTGCTAGGGGAGGGGGTGTGTCAGTCCATGGCGCTGTATAGGTGGTAATTTGGCTGTGATTGTAATGATTAAGTCGAACCAGATATTTTGGAAACTACAACTCTCAACATGCTTTATCTACAGAATGCTACCAAGGCAGGCAGGGAGTTGTAGTTTCTAAACTGGAGTGCCATGGTTGACATTACTGCGCTATAGGATTTTCCTGTGATCGCTGTTATTAAACTCACTGGTCCTATTGATGAAACAGGCCCAATTACCCTCAGCAGAAATCACTGACCCCCATGGAATTTTTAATGTGAAAGAAAAAAAGCACAGTTTGCCACACACCCTCCAATCTGATGGTACAATCACATTTGTAAGGTCCATTCACATCAGGCCCCTAATCATATTAGCAGTAGGGCTTTATTGTTGTAGGTGGTGCCTGGAGGAAAACCCCACCAAGCACGGATAGAACAAGGAAGATTTAGAATCCAAGATATTTATAAATGCTGCAAGGATTAGTACCAGTTCATTAAAATCATGATGCATGGCTGCTGGACTGAAAAAGATGCAGCCTGCTTCATGCTTTTAATGATCAGGAGGCTTGACACCTTTTTAGTTGAAGACATATCAATGTATATGCCGCAAAGATAAGAAAGCGTTTATTGAACGCAATGCTGAATGGCTACTCAGTCTACACCATGCTACTAATATATGTCTTTTATTATGTTCATTTTCTGTGTGTTATGTTTAGGAAGTGGTGGCAACCCTTTAGGAAGTTTGTACAATTGGATTTCAAGGCATGTAGCAGTGTAATGGAATTTTTTGGAGGAAGCTTCAGTTAGCTAAAAACTATTGCTTCCTGGATGCTGTGACAAGAACTACCGAATGGATGTCAAACCTGTGGCCATCCAGATGTGTCTGGAGGGCTGCTAGGTTTACATCCCTGCACTAACGGGGTAGTGGTAGGTCAAGGTACACTGTTGGTCAGCCACTGCTACTTTTGCTGAGACAGACAGTTATTCCTCCTGGCTGGCCACTCGCTAGTGACAAACAGTCAGCAGGGGTGAAAGATCTGCTGGTGTGTATCCAGTATTAGGGGTCAGTCATTCAGCAGTATGTTGTGTTGAGAGTGACAGTCATTGTTTATCATAATTGTATTAGTATGATACTGTGTAGTTGTGAATTAAATACTCTTGTATCATTATTTTAAAGGTCAACTTTACTGCAAAATAATAACCCTGCATGAATTAAACTATAATTGTAGCGAAGGTTGTTTGCTGTAATTTTACTTTAACCTGCAGAAAGCCAAACTCAAAAAAAAAAAAAAAGGTTCCTGACTGAAACCTAATGCATTTTGTGACCCACCAGCTGCATTAGGTTCCTGTATGTATTGTTGCCAGAAGAGAGAGGAGTAGGCGCCTACATTTCAAAAGAGGATTTCTCCTGAATAGGGCTGCAGATTAAGGTAATAATAGAGCTGGTACACAATTTAGTAATTTGTAGCCAATCACAGACAGATTCCATTGGATTCTGTCATAATTGTCTTCAGACTGCCACCTAAATAGTCCCGACCCCTCCTATAGTAGCGTGGCCTCAGATTTACATGAACAAACTATACTGAAGGTAAAGTGAGCTGATAGTAACCAATGGAGATTTTTAGTCAAAACCAACCAATCCCAAGAGTTTGTCTGCTGCTGGATCAGCTAATATTGTTCCACCGTTAATTTTGTTTTAAGTGCTGTTTTGTGTACCCAGCTTAGGGCTAACAATCTTAGCTAGAATTATAGTTTAATTTTAGCTGAGTGCTTGTCCTTAAGCACACCAACTGCTACTGTTGAACATCATCTTTTTATCATCAGACAAAGACTGTCAGGGAATACTGGGAGCTGTAGCTCATTAACAGCTGGGGTGCCAAAGGATGGAACTTCTTTCTGGAAAAAGTAGGCAACAGTGATCTAAGACTGAAAATAACATATGGTTCTTTGTTGTTTCTGAAGAATTCATGTAGAGATAAGGTTTATATTTGTTGGTTTGAGTTAAAGAAGCTTTCTGGAGACAACTGTTCTGAACAATGGTTCATTTGTTATACAGACTTTAAAATATTTGCACAATGAAGTAAGCGATACTGTCTTAAAATGTTCCTTTAGTAGGCTTGCATGTTATTGAAATGTTTTTTTGTTATATTTTTGGAATATTAATTTGTTTTCAATGCTAAAGGAAATTTAAAGGGGGAAAGTGAAGGCTGTCTAACTTACACTGCACACATACTGTATTTTTTTTTAAAGTAACCAGGACTTGAAAAATAAGAAAACAATGTAAAAATGCATACCTGTTATATATCCCACACACACAAACTTCTGAAAAGCATTTTGGGCTAGGTCCCCACTTGTGTGTGTCGGAGTGCGATTTAAAACTATACATTTAGCAGTGTAAAGAACCAGTGGTATTTTATTCCATATCCACTGCTGCCTTGATTTTTATATTGTACAATGTTTGGCACTGGATGGATCTGTTTGTTGTGAAAAAAAGTTGCTGCCTGTACTTGTGTGAATGACTCACTTTCATTACAGAGTTTGTGAATACAATAAACAAAAAGGCCTATAATGTTCCTCCTGCTTCATCACTGGTCAGAGCATGCCCAATCTTAATTTTGGGATCTTTCTACTAAAGTGTCAAGGCACTTGGAGGAACAATCTTTTTACATGATTTATGTATTAAAATCTTTGACCATATCCTTTTTTTTTTCTTTTATAATGTACAGTGCTGTGTACCCAAGTGGTGCTTCTGACATCTTTTTAGTAGTTTATAGGTGTAATGCAGCTATTTGTTGCCTGCCCATCACTGCTTTAAGGACAATTTTACTCGCCCAAACACCCCCCCCCCCGTACTTTCTTCTTTCTACGGATTGTTTCTAGGGTGCTACTAGAGGAGAAGGGTTGGGAGGAAGGGAGCCAGGGGGGGTCCCATCTTTTTGGTTTACATATTTCAGATACTGCCTGGCTACAGAAGACTACTTTAGAGGAAGCAGGCCCCATCATAGTGTTGCTGGTGGACCCAGTAATTCCTAGTTACACCACTAGTGAGGAATAAGCCACTAGGTCCTCACCTAGCTCCAGCTTCCAAATGAACATAACTTTATTTTGCAGTGTACTTATCCTTTAAAGGAATAGTTCTCTAATAAAATAAACTATTCCTTTTTTGCATTAATTGAAGAATGGGAGGTAAAGGAGCTTTCCTACCTTCAGTTCTTCATTTCATCTAACAGGAGCAGGGACCAAAGGGATGAAACTTACCCACCAGCGCAATCCACCACTGGCTCCTCTGACAGGTCCCAACTATTTCTAAACTATAGGGTGATTTAGCGTTAATTCAAAAATGGATAGGTTTACTTTTTGAGTGAACCTATCCTTTTAAAGGAATAGTTCACTCAGAAAGTGAACTGTACCTTTTACTGCATTAATTGAAATACAGGAGGTAAAGGAGCTATGCCTTTCCTCCCCTTTAATTAATTTAGAAGGAGCCAGGAACAAAGGGAGTGAAATTTACCTTGTGCACAATCCAATGCCAGCTGCACTTGCAGGTTCTGACCACTTCCAGTTTCAGTTTAACTACAGTGCGCGTTATCGTGCATGCACGCTATAGTTAAACTAAAGGCGGAGGTGGTCAGGACCAATGGGTTGCAAAATGTGATCGTAAGCATGTGAGAAACAAGTTAGTGTTGCCTACTCCTTAAAGGAGAACTAAACCGACACCTTTTAAATCCTAATGTGAAAGATTTTCTCCCCAGAACACCTATAAATTGTAAAATTCTTCTCTAGTAAGTTGCATTTAGTACATGTAAGTGATAGATTCTGTAACTAAGAAGGCTTCCATGTTGTCCCTAGTATTTACTGTCTCTATGCACAGTTTCTAGGAAAAGATAAAGTTTCTAAATGTACCTGCATTCTTTGTACCTGGCTGAACATATAAATGCCATGTTTTTAGAAACACACAGCCCAAGAAGTAACAGGTTCAAATCTCCTGGTTTATTTATGAAACAATATAAAATATTTTACTGTTGAGTTTATTGCTTTTTTTTTTTTGTTTCCATAATGTTTCAAGAAAAATATAAAGTTTCTACATGTAAAAACTTTATATATAGCAGCTGCTTTTTATTTACCAACCAACGTGGATTGCTGACATCCTTCCTTGCATGTGCAATGGCTCACTGCTTAAGTGCTGGGTTTAGAAACACACAGACCATTCTATCACAGGTTGAAATCCCCCGACTTTGTTTTTTTCTTACAGTTCCATTATGTTCCTAGCAAAAGATAAAGATTGTAAATGTACTTATGTTTTACCTTGTAAAATAGCGGTAGAAAGAGTTCTGTTTAGCAAAACACAGTACATGATGTTGCAGGTTCAATTTCCCAGCCTTGTGTTTTTTACTAAAATATTACTGCAATACACTGCAAAGATTACTTTTCCTTTTTTGTATGAAAAGCAAAGAAATGTATCATTGTTGGGACAGGAGCATTTGTAATATGTTTACACAAACATTGCACTGGAATCTGTGTTCTGTGTCAGGTTGATCTCTGAGCTGTAACATGATTGGTTGTCATTGACCCCTAGTACCCACAGGCTAATTTCATAAATCCAAAAGAAGAAAAATTAATTTCATAAATCACAGCAAAGGGAGAGGTGAGACAGCTTTTGGTATCTTTGTAAAGGTGTACTTTCTATTGGGGCAATGTTATCTGGAGACTTTAGTTCCCCATTAAGGTGTCCTACATTAGAACTCCCCTCCCTACCTAGCCTGCGACATTCGAGTGATAATTTAGAAACCGCCTAGCATGTTCCTTTTTTGCGACCAACATACGATCGCAAAATGAATGGGCCAGGTGGGACTGTCATTGAGAGGTCACTAGATGAGAAACCACTGACATTTAAAGGATAACTATAGTGTGTATAAAGTTTATTTTAAAAAAGTGATAAACTGAATAGTACTTGGGACAGGGATATAGGACTGGTAATTCCTACCTTCCAATATTGTTTCTGTGAGGAGCACCAGCCCAAAGAAAACTGATTCTGCCAGTCTTCCTCCTGGCTTTAGCACTATCTTTAAAAATCTGTAGATAATAATTACCTCCCAAAAGCAGGAGATCGTTGTATAGAAACAGTTTAAATCGGCTCCCAGGCAGAGTTATTATACTTAAAAGCTCCTGGCTCCTCCGCCGCTTCCAGTTTCCTCGCTCAGTCTCCACTGCGGCTGCTGTGTTCTTTTTATGTTCTTGCGCAGTCACAGTGGAGACTGCTCTGGGAATGGCAGTCAGTGATTGGCCATGACGTCAGTGTCATGGCTGAAACTGACTGCCTTACCCGGAAGTGCAGAGCCGCGGCGGAGGATCGAGGAGGAGGATGTAAGTATAATAACTCTGCCTGGGAGCTGATTTTAACTGTCTATAAAACGATCTCCTGGTTTTGGGGGATAATCTATTATCTACAGATTTTTATAGAGAGGGGTGGACGTTCCCTTTAATACAGGAATAGTCCAGGACTAACCTGGCAAATGAAAACTCTTAAAGGGACTGTCCACCCCTCTTTTGAAAAATGAATATGTGGTAGAGAAGCCCCCAAAAGCTAGACATCGCTTAATTCTCAACCTTTAATTCGGCTCCCACGCTGAGATATTATACTTACATCCTCCTCGCTCCACCGCCGCTTCCGGGTTCTTCTCCCAGTCTCCACTGTGGCTGCTCTGTTCTTTTTCTGTTCCCGAGCAGCCGCAGTGGAGACTGGTCCGGGAATGGCAGTCAGTGATTGGCCGTGACGTCACAGTCACGGCCGACACTGACTGCCTTACCCGGAAGTGCAGAGCCGCAGCGGTGGAGCGAGGAGGAGGATGTAAGTATAATATCTCTGTGTGGGAGCCGAATTAAAGGTTGAGAATTAAACGATGTCTAGCTTTTGGGGGCTTCTCTACCACATATTCATTTTTTAAAAGAGGGGTGGACAGTCCCTTTAAGCTTCGTACACATGTCAGATCATTTTCGCATGATGTGCCCAACGAACATTTAGCAACCGTCTAGTTATACACTAGTTCTGCCAACGACGTCTGTACATATATCAACGATAGTGGATAGATAATGTTCATTGGTAAAGGTGTTACGTGACGTTCGGAATATAGCGTGATCTTGAAATGTTGCACATGTGCATTTCATTTAACTTCCATTACAATCTACTGATAATCTGCCGACTGTACAAACATACGACAATCGGCAGAACGAATCCGCCAGGCTGATTGTCGGAAAAAGCAGAGACTAGTCATCGATCGTTGGTCTTGTTCGTTAAAGTTCGTTAAAGCTTCCATTTTCGCACAAATGTTGCACGATAGGTCGTTCGTCAGGCAAATTATGCGAAAATTATCTGACGTGTGTACGAGGATTTAGTGCTGTAGCTTCTTAACGAAATGACAATGACAAGTATATGTATCTGATAGTGATAGGTGATAGCCCAGGTAAACTTTTGCATAATGTCTTTTACATAAACCCCAATAGCTATTTTAATGAAATGACAGGTATTGCACAGAGAAAACTTTGATCACACTTTATGTTAAATCATTTAATGTATGTGTGATGGGTAACTAATGGGTACACTTGGCATTAAGGTTATAAAGTTATTGATGCTGGTAGATATAAGACCGATGGTTACAAATGAGCAATGAAAGGTTGTTGTATTTCGATCTGGTTTGCTTTCTATAAAATAACAGTGGGTTGGAGTTGCAGTGAGGCACGGTAGATTAAAAGGACCTTGCCAAATAGTGAGCGTTACTTTAGAAAGGGATATTGGTGGAAGTGCTCGCGAAGCGCATGTGCGAATTCCTGAGCACCTTCCTGCGAAATAGTGATCCACTGTGAGACCAAGGCTGTGACACCCAGCGGATCAGAGCTTGGACAGGGAAAATCCTTTGCTGCACATCCGCGGCGGTCTTAGTCGAGGCTATAAATGGTTTAATATGTCGCTGTCACGATAGGCGCGAATACGGACGTAAGGGAGAGCGAGTGCTCTGCTTGAAACCTACGTTATTCTTAATCCATGGTGGTTCTTCCAAGACAGCCCCGGATCCCTAGGTTTCACCGCATAACCGTTCAGATGACATGGAGGTAGGTGACAGTTTTCGCGTGTACGGATTATAACGGCCTTACTGCTATTACTGCAGTCCAGCCATCCTCTCCGTTCTCCATTCTATGGAACCCACCGGGAAAAAAATTACCCTAGTTACCTCTATCATTGTACATCCAACTCGGACCAGGAAGTATGTGTAACAGTACTTTCCACTGGGGTGAGGTTTAGTTCAAATCATTATATTACCCCCCCCCCCCCCATGTTATGATTTGTGGACATGTACCATTCCTGCACATGTACAATACTGCATGCATTTCTGTGCTTTTAAAAAAATCCAAAAATCTTTGTATACAAGGCCAGGGTTAAGCTATGAAGTACAAGCTCAGAAACATTGGGGCGTCTTCATAAGTGAAGCTAGGTACATATGATAGCTGAGGCCACATTATAAGGGATGGTAATGTGCATGAAAATTCATGTAATTGTCCGCAATAAAAAAGCATGGGATTGGCAAAGTAATGGTGATCTCATGTGCTCCGAAAACTTTTCGCAGTGCATGCAATGTGGTCACCCGCATTGACATGCACTGCTCTGTGATTCTCATGCATTAACGGATCACAAACTTGATCAATATTCCGTAAGATTGCAGCAGTGTGGCCCAGCCCTTAAGTTCATACACAAGACAATTTTTTCAGCCCTTTCGCACGATGCAATTGAATCTGCTGTAGAAGTTGACCTGTCTGCGGCTAGTAGATTGCCCAGCAAAATTGGGCAGTCTACCAAATGCTGTATGGAGCAGTTTGAAAATATTTTGACATCAGCGGCCACATTAAGTCTATTCCAAGCAAAAATCCACTGTAGGTGGTGTAGTTCAATTTGTTCTTCCCAATGAATTTTTAAGCGTGAATAATTTATTGGCTACACCATCTTGCAGCCATCTACACAAGTATGGGTTGCTTAAAACAATCTGTATCAGTTTACAAACGGATTCAAAATCGGCCGATAACAACAATCTAAAGGTGGACACTTATCCAATAACCGGCAAGTCTCTTTTTTTATTATAGTTTTTGCGTGTGTTGTAAGAAAATAAAAAAACATTGCATGTATTGACGAATGCATTTAAGTTTTTGGGAACAGTGGCCCTTTAATTTAAGAAATTACTGGCCTGGAAAACTGATTTTGTTACTGAACTCTATTGTGCCTCCACAGTAATGGGACTGGTAACTAGACTGGTGTTTTGGAGGGGACATGTCTGCACATACAAAAATTTAAAAAATAAGTTTTATATTTTTAAGTTCTTATTTTGTTCTGTATAAAAACATGTAACTAGATAAAATAGTAAGTAATTTAGAAGTTACATTAGTCCATTGCTTATTCTAACAACGCATTTGTTTAATGGTTTTATTTGGCTGCTGCAAAATAGTTTGTTCACTCCTATATTTGCTAAGTGCTATAAAAATCCTGTGAAAGACTATACACAGAAAAATGACCTGAACTAGCACTGGGTATGTTTTAAAATGTAACTGCTTTACACAGTTTTGTCTGAGGTTCCTAAAGCAATCGCTGTCTTGTGTATTGCGATTAAAATAATTCTAATAAAAACTCGTTACCAGACACCTGATGGATTTCCATTTAAGCTGTCATGACTAAACGAATTTCATCATAGCTTTTTATTTAGGGTATTTGACTGATGAGTCATTACTCCTAATACAAGGCAAACCATATGGATTCAGTCATAAGATAGTACCACACTGCCACTAATATTTAACCTAAACTTTATAATGACATCATCTTTTGAGAACACTTATTAGGTGAAATAGACTTAATTAAATAGAACATGTAAATCACATTTTATATGGTAAAATCACATTTTATTTTTTTTCTAAATAGAATCTTGGGAATTCTTTTTGACCTAGTCTGTTTAAAATTTCACAACAGGACAACTTCAGCCCAAAACAATTTTTTCCAAGTAGTTTCTACCCAAAGCACTTAAATCCTTAAAGAAACTGCTCTTTTCCCAGTTTGATTAGTCTAGTTTTTTAAAGAAATTCTCTACTTTGTATGCCTGGAGGATTTTCTTAGTGATAAAGTTTGATTTTAAAGAAATAGTTCACACAGCTATGATCAAGATAAGCAGGGTTTCAATTATAAATACAGTATTTCCACTTATGAGAACAATTAACCCATATTCCCATAAACTTTTATGTATTACTAACTTTATTGTCGCTAAGGGCTAGGTCACAGTGTCTCGTTTATTACTCGCATTATAGTGTGGGTGGCCACATTGTATGTCCACAGCAACGCACTTGATATCCGCTACTTCATTCAGTGGGGTAATTTTGTGAATTCAATTTTGACTACTGTCCTAGTTGTTTTTCTGTCCTTTCCAAGAATGCTTTTAGGCTGTGTAAACATTAGCCAATTTCCATGTCAGACAGACTACCAATCGGGTTTAACGATCAGTAGTCTGTCTGATGCAACCAATAGCGGTGGGACAATATTATTCCCAATCAACCCATGTGTACACAGCCAACCAAAGATGTTGCAGGTATGTAACTAGCTTTAGAAAAGATTTTTTTTTTTTTTTGTGGGGGGGGTGTGTGTAACTTTTTACACAGCTCATCATGTGCCTGTCACAGAGAGAACAGACTAGGAAGTGTTCCTTTACATGCCTATAACTTAAGATCCAGAGAAGCTAGAAACATCACACTAGGCTTGTTTGGAAGGTAAGAAAACACTGTTACATTTAATATTTATATATACTATTATACATAAATAATTCTAAGAACCCAATGATTTAAACATTCAGGTTTGTAAGAAAAAACATTTGGAGATGATTTCATTGGAATGCATTTCACTTGTTAACTCTTTGACCGGATGTTCCCCCAGGCTCACTGCATAACTCTTTAGAATATTCCTTATGCCTTTGTTTGATTTTGACCCTACTGTGGAAACAATTTTTATTGACTTCAGTTTGGATTACTTAGTTTTAAGTATTTGGGTTTGGCTATGTTTACTTTACACTTGTTTTGTAAAAAAAGAACGAAATAGTGTAAAGTTCTGTTGTTTACAATAAAACATAGTAAAAATGTTCAATTAACGTTTTAAGATTTAAATTAATTAAATGCAAATTTATATTGTTGTATTCTATTTTATTCCTTCTTTTTAACTGTAGGGTCAGGAGCAGATTTTAATGATTTGGTAAAGACTTTTCAATGTTAATATAAAAAATTCTAACATAAAAGCCCCCTCAGTTTCAGAGATGCACAGTATGTGTACCACACAATATGTATGTTAGTGCACAGTTGTTAGTTTCTGCATTTAGGATGTCTTGCATTCTGACACAATTTGTAATGGTAAGATTATAATTTTGTAAAGAAATAAGCATCATGTACATCAAGTTTTTTAGTTTTATGGATAAGTAGACATTTTCCATAATACGTTGAAACATCCTTAAGTTTAGGGGAATGAGTGAGCTTTAGTGAAAATGCTTATAAACAGTCTAAAAAAGAATGGGTTGGTTTATAATAATTTGTAATACATGTCCGTATGAAATATGTGTAAAGAATGGGGAATCAGCTGAAGTTATTATTAGACTTTCCTTCTTCTTAAGGCTATGTTCAGACGAATGGCATGTGGCCATCTTGTTTGCAGTCCTTTGTCAGTTCACAAGCAACTGCTTTTCGTAAAACACTACTTGATGGCAATATATCTTTGTCTTAAAGGGCAACTATAGTGAAAAAAAAACTTTGTCTATATACAATGTACAGATCACTTAGTATAAGCTGCCTTACTTTCATGTTGCTGTGTGGTTTCGTTTCTTCACACTGGCAGAAGTTTGTACCAAGCTGTGTAGTCCCCCTCCCCTCTCTTGTCTAGTCCCCCTCAAGCAGTGACGGGCTGTATACGTGTCCGAGCATTGTCAGTTGAAAGGACTTTAAATGAAGTGCTGACATCCTGTTTGACCCCTCCCTTCCAGAGCTAGACTGCAAGCAATCAAAGTGTGGAATAAAGTAGCAATATGCTGAAGGGAGGGGCAGAGGGGAGAGAGGAGACAAGTGCTGAGATTCTTTACAAGTAAGTTACTGAACTCTGCCTGTTCTCTAACTTTGCTAATTGTTATTTACTTTTTTACCTAAAGTTCATATCTCTCCCCCCTGCTTAGCTGAGATCATAATCACTGAAGAGAGAGTCAGTGTAACAGCAGCTTGTAGTGAGACCTTCACAACACAGTGAAACTGCTTGTTTCCTGTTACATTTCAGTTGCTTTAGTCTATTATTTTCATAGATTGCACTGTATGTCTTGTTTGGTATATAGTCTGTATTACTGTATTATATATACTGTATTAGTGTTCCATTTGAGTCACTGGTTTTTGTATGTATACAAGATTTTTTTGGGGGGAGGGGCTTTTTATAGTGTGTTATGCTCATATTGCTGGGTTAATGGTTTATTGATTGTGTTTAGCACTACAGCATTTGACTATATGTTGCACATGGTACTTACAGTGTGGGTGAGAGAGTGTGTGACGTACTGCAGGGGAGCTTTGGATTGTGTGGTGTGTTGCCTTTGAGTGACAGATGAGGTGTAGCAGCTCCTACAAATCACAGCATATTCAAAGGCTTATATCTCGGGACTATGTAGAATTTAAGAAACTAAAGGTACCCTGGTGGATGGGATGACTTATAGGATACATTAGAAGAAATTAAAAAAAAAACAATTTTCTCACTATAATTGCCCTTTAATCTAGCATTGTCCTGGGTTGTTTAATTAAAACTTTTTCACACAAGGGGAATTTCAGCTGATTTGATTGATGTTTGCTTATCTGCTTAACAATTATTTTTAAAGAAAAAATGTACTGCTACCCCCCTTCTTATAGTACCCAGTGTAATGATCTAAACTACTAGGTCCACTCCCCTGAGTTTCCCCCCATTGATTCCATGAATTTCCAGCTTGTATGGCTAGTCTGGCCCACCCCTCTCCAAGTTCAAAAGGGTTCCCAGACATGCTTCTTGCAGAATGCACTTTTCCATTGACAGATGGGATAGAGCCGGATCACCAGAATTAGCTTGACTTTGATGGAATTGTTTGGGGGAACTAAGGTAAACTTAGGGGTGAGGACCTAGCAGTGTAGGTCCTCACCAGGGTTCTATTTGTGAAGGTTTTTTCTTTGAGGAAGTCAGAACGTACTATAGCTATCTTTTAAACCAATTTAATAGAAATAACCCCATTAAAGGGAAACTACACCCTAATAAAACTTTTATCCCCTGTTATTAGCTTTAGAAGTAATGTGCTTACAGCTTTCAGTTAGATCAGCCATTTCCCTGCTTTACTTCCAATCTGTAACTATTTGTCACAGTATTTTTCATTGAACTTAGCCAAGGAGACCGAAAGCTGCAACATTTCTAAAGCTTAGGTAAATGAAACAAAGTGGGTGGTAGCAATACATGGAATACACATGAGATTGACCTGTGGGACCGTCTCCCTTTATTAATGCACTTTGCACTAACATACAGCACTAAATTTGATCGTAGAAATGCGTGCAGCAGTTTTTTTTGAAAATGGACTGTATCTGAACACATAGGATGGTATCTCTAGCTGTTGACAAATTAAAGTTATAGGCTTGTTAAATTTCACTTCCTACTGTGTCCCTGACAGGCATGTGTTGTAAGCTGTTATAAGCCCAACCTCCTAAAAAAATATTTTCTAAAGTTAGTTACAAGCTTGAAATCAATATCTGTGCTTTCCTCTACCTCTGGATACCTTAGGGAGATTTAAAAAAACAAACAAAAACTTTTAAAGGTTCGTACACACTTGCGATCGCGGGTACGAACGACCGTTTTGTCCAATGATCGCCCATGAATGGGCAATTTATCAGCTGAAACGGGCGTTCGTTTGGGGATCGTTGCCCTTTTGGCCCATAAAGTGCCCATACACAGGCCGATTATTGTCCGAATACTGCTGTTCGTACACATCGTGCGTCGCGTGTCGGCACCTGCGATCGCACGTGTGTACGAACCTTTAGGCTTGTGAATAGCTTTAAAAACGAGTAAGAATTTTTAGGGTGGGCTTATGATGCAGATAATGCTCTGCTCCAGCAGTAGGATGCCCAAGCCAGTAAGTTTGGATAGACTGCAGCTAAAAGCATGATTCTGGATAATTTTATTTATTATTTTTTTTTTTTTTATAGATTGAACCACAGTTTAATAGACCACAGTTCCTCTTTTGTATGCCAATCATATGGGTAAATAAATGTCCTTACTTTTTTTGAAAACATTCAGAAAATTGCACAGAAATGCATAGTAATAATTTGTCCTAACAAAGTGGGGGACCTGTTGTGTTCTGTTACTTCCAATCACTCAAATGTGCCCTCACACACTTATCACAAAAGAATAAAGTGGGGTGATAGCCTGGATCCCACCTTCAGCTATAAACAACTGTCCAACCTGGGCAGTCAAGTAAAAACACTAATAAACATAAAACACCTGTTTTATTCATTAAAAGATAGAAAAGGATTCACCCTTATCAATGGCATCAACTTTATAAACAATAATACGTAATACTAAATATCATAATAATGGCTGGCCAGCCTACAGATTACCAAAAAATTGTACCAAATAAGAAAAGACATCCATTTATAATACAATTCTTAAAACCACATAAAATCCAATGGTTTCTATTATGTATCCTTAAGACAGTTCTTGTTTACCATACACAAAACAAATGTTTCGGCTGATAATCGGCCTATGTGTAGGCAGTGTGTAGGCACTTTATTGGCCAAAACAGTCGGACGATTCTTGGCCGAAATGGACGTGCGTCGCGTGTATTGCTTCGCCATTGGGGGTCGATCCTCGCTCGTAAATCGAGCGTGTGTACGAGCCTTTAGTGAAAAAGTTCAAAGCAATATATGTATATTTTAGTGGTAATCCACATAAAATGTATCAAATCAGTCAAGGAAGAAACAATCTGTACTTTTAATGCTGATTCCCTATATTGAATATTTCAATATAGGGGGATTGAGCCTCATGATAGACATTTTTACTCAGTGGTCCTTGCTCAACGTTTGATGCAAGCAACGTTTGATGAAACTCCGATGTCCCCGTGGAAGCTGACCCCGTTCACCACCTCTGTTAACAGCAGGAGCGGTTCCTACTACGAGGCATCCAAGTCCGCATTTCTGGAGTCAGTGTCTCCTACAGGTACCGCACTGATGACGCTTGTATCAAACCTTAAGTAAGGACCGTGAAGTAAAGACATCTATCCTGAAGCTCAATCTCCCTATATTGAAATACTACATGAAAATCAGCATTAAAAGGATAAGTACTGATTGTTTCTTCCTCGACTAATTTGATACATGTTATGTGGATTACCACTAAAATATACGTCTAGTGCTTTGAAATTCTTCACTAAGTGTGGATGGTAAACAAGAACTGATTCAAGGAGATATACCGTATAGACTAGATAGAAACCGAGGTTTTCAGGCTTTAAAAAAGCCTGAAAATCTCACCTCGGTTTATACTTGAGTCAATGTTTCCCTTACCTTGTCTGGCGGCCGCGTGATCCGCATCCTCGCTCCACAGCCTCTGCGCATCTGGATGATGTCACTACCCGGCGCCGCAAAGTGAGAGGGCGCCGGTAGTGACATCATCCGGATGCGCAGAGGCTGTGGAGAAGGATGCGGATCGCACGGCCGCCGGACAAGGTAAGGGAAACATTTACTTTATTTACAGGACACACTTAAGTGAAAATACATACAATAGGAGTAAAACCTTCTTTTTTGTGCATACTGTAGCACAAATAAGGAGGATTTACCCCTATTTGCAAGTATTTGCCACTTAAGATGTTTGAATACTACAACTCCCCATGCTTTTATTGGTGGGAGTTGTAGTTTTCAAACAACAGTGGCAAATAGGGGTAAATCCTCCTATATTTGTGCATACAGTATGCACAAATAAAGAAGGTTTTACTCTTATTTGTAAGTATTTGCCACTTAAGATGTTTGAAAACTACAACTCCCAGCAAATAAAGCGTGCTGGGAGTTGTGTTTCCAAACATCTTTAGTGGCAAATAATATCCCCTCAGTTTATACTCGGATCAGTTTGGTTTTCCTACTTTTTTTTCCCTAAAACTAGGTACCTCGGTTTATATCCTCGGGACGTTTATACTCGAGTATATACGGTAATAGAGACAATTGTATTTAAGGTGGTTTAAGAACTGTACTGTAAACAGATGTCTTTTCTTATTTGGATGGTACAATTTTTATAGGTAATCTGTAGGCTGGCTAGCCATTATTCTGATATTTAGTATTTTTTAAGTACAGTTCTTTATAAACAATGCCATTGATAAGGGTTGAATCCCTTTCTTTTTAACTGTTGTTTTATTAGTGTTTAAAGTTAAATAACATTGTTCTTTTTTTGTAGTATAGCATTGCTTACAGTTAAACATAAAATGATTGTAGACTAAACTTATTTGTCAGTTTTTTTTTAACAGAGACTTTTAGCTAGCATATTTTTGTATACTCTAAAAATAATCATTCCAAGCATCGCCATCACAAAATATGTAGGCTTGTTGCATGCCACTTTCAGGGGCCTTGAGAAATGCTTGATTATGTACTTTTTTTTTTAAACTCTTTATTATTGAGAAAACATAGGTTCCATTGTATACAGGTCATAAAATTTCCCTTAGTAGCTTTCAACATCATTCATATTCATCAAATGAGTACATAAAGGGTTATTTTTTTAACGTGGAGGAATGTAAATGTTTGTTTTATCGATAACCTATATTAAATGTAGATACAATCTACTCAATGATCGGGTTATATGGAGGGAAGGGGTAACTTGGATAGTAGTAGAGAGCGAAGTACCTCATTGTTTGCGGATCAGCGATGGAAGCAAATCGGTTGTAGTGGGGGTGAAGGGGTAAGTAGGTGGAGGTTGTGTGACATAGTTCGATTTCCTTTATCAGATTCCCATCATTGTTGGTCATTCGTCGGTTTATGACTAGGGCGAACACAGTTATCTAGATGTGATCGTACACGGGTCCAGATATTGTTAAATTTATTTAAGCGCCGCGCTTTGGTAAATCACTCTGATCCATCGGATGTGTGTTATTTATCAATGTTTTCCATATCTTAGTTTAGGGGATGTAGGTTGCCATCCATTGGGATTATGGTTCTTCTGGCAAAGAATAAGCTTCTCTTATTAGGGTTAAGTGTGTGTGACTCCATACATCTGCTTCCTGTATCCCTAACAGGCATATTTTGGGGTCCGAGGGGATCGGGAAGGGGAGAAATGCCGGATAAGATGATTAGTACCTTTCCCCAGAATTTTTTGTACTCTGGGGCATGTCCAGATCATATGCCAGAAGTCTGCGTGTTCCTGCTTACATTTGGGGCCATTCAGAGTTAAAACTGGAGCTCATAGGATTTCCTAAGGGGGGTTATATAGCTTGATGGAGGATGTAAAATTGCATGAGTCGGTTGGGGCTGTGGGGATGCTTTGATATGGGTTTCGGCTAACTCATCCCAGTCGTCGGGAGTGAGTGAGGGGATATATCGTGACCATTTTTCCAGGATGGCATGTTGTCTTCTGGTAGTTGTGCGGTTAGCAGGTATGTGTATAGATTAGATATTTATATGTCTTGTTTCTCCTGTGTGAGTATATTAATAATGGGGTTGCAAGAAACTGGGAGATTAGTGGTTTGAAATTCAGATAGTAGACAGTATCTTAGTTGTAGGTATTGAACAAGTAATTGTCTCGGACCTTAAATTTTTGTTTGAATTCTTGGAAGGTGATGAGTTGATTGTTTTTAAGCGATGTGGGAGAACTTGGTGATACCAATTCGTTCTAGCGAGTGGCCTATATTAAGAGATTGGAGGTGTGGGAAGTTGTAGTTGTGCCATAATGGGGTGTCCTCAGGTGTATCCGTGTAGTTTGATTAGTCCGTTGTGTCTTGTTCCACCTTTGTACTGCTGTTTGTGTGTAGTTCGGTTCCTCCAGCTGGCAGATTATATGAAGGGCTATTTAGGAAAACAGGGGGTGTGTTGGGAGGTATGCTAGGAGCATGCCCTCTGTGTCATATAAATTTGGTGTAGGGGGGTTAGGGGTGTCTTGGAGTTCGGGTGAGATCCAGTTTGAAGTATTTTAGTTGTCTCGGATAATAGTACATTTGGAAGTTTGGTAGTGCAAGGCCTGCCTGTGTTTTGGTCTTGTGAGGGTTTTGAATTTAACCCTGGCTCGTTTTCGGTTCCATAGGAAGGGGATCAGTAGGCCTTTGTAGTTTTTGAAAGAAGGAATCTGGGACATATACCATACTATGTTGGAGTACATACAGCAGTTTTGGTAGTATTAATAATTTTGATGAGGTTGACTCTACCTATGAGGTTTTGGTGAGGTTCTGCCAGCTTTTGATTTTGTTGGTTATCGTTGAGAGAAGGGGTGTGATGTTTAAGTCATAAAAATCGGTTGGTGATTGAGTGATGTGGATTCCGAGATATTTGAAGTTGTTGACTTTGGGGAGCAAGTCGGGTGAACATGGGATAGCGCCTGTTTGTCGATGGGGAGTAGTGCTGACTTGGACCATTAATATGTAGACCCGAGATTGGTCCGTATTGGGTAATAAGTTTGTGTGCTGTTCGGAGTGATTTTGTCTGAGTTTTCCCAGAAACAGAAGCAGGTCATCCGCGTATAAGCTTACTAATGCGGTTGTGTTGGCCTAGTGTAGACAGAGATGTCTGGGTGAGATCTCAGCTGGATTGCTAGGGGCTCAATTGCCAGAGCGAATAAGTATGGGGAGGGGACCCCTGTCTAGTGCCCCTAGCCAAGGGGAAAGGGTCGGAGATTCTTCCGTTTACTTTAATGGATGCTGTTGGGTGTTTATATAAGATCTGTACCCATTTTCGGTATATTGGCCCTATTCCAAAGCGCTCCATACATTCCCATAGAAAGGGCCATTCGATTGAATCAATGCTTTGGTAGCATCGAGGGAGACTATTATGCGGGATCCAGAGTTATCATGGTCTACTAGGTGTTTGATGTAGGTTTTTCCTAATATTAATCGAGGTGGATTTCCCGGGTATAATCCCGTTTGATCTTGGTGAATAATGTTTATGACTTGTTGTAGTCTATTAGCTAGGACCTTCGCTAGGAGTTTATAATCTGCATTCAGCAGTGAGATGGGGCGGTATGAGGCAGGGTCCTGCAGGTTTTTGTCGGGGTTAGGGATGAGGGTGATGTGTGCATTGTACATGGAGTCAGGGAGTGTGTTCTTGTGGAGGGCTTCATTGAGCGCGTCTAATAGGGCTGGTAGGGAGTGTTCATCATATCTCTTATATACATCCACCGGGATTCCATCTGGGCCCGGGGTTTTTTTTATTTGTCATATGTCCCAGAGCATCTCTGAGTTCGGGTAAGGAGATTTCTGCTTCGAGGGCAAGTCTATCTGATTGGTGTAACTTGGGGAATGTAATCTTATTCAGAGTGGACGTTATGTTGGGTGTTGCGTTATTTAGCTGTGATTTGTAGAGTTCGGAGTAATATTTTATAAAGCAGTTTAGAATTTCTGGTGTTTTTTGGCAGAGGCCCATTTCTGGGTCCTGGATACTTGTGATTGTGTTACTGTCTATTGGGCCATGTGCTATCCTTGCAAGCAGCTTGGCAGCCTGATGGCCATGTTCAAAGTATGTCTGTCTGGTGAAGAACTCCTTCCTAGACATCTTCTCTTTTATTATGGAGTTGTAGAGGGATTGAGCTACATGCCAAGCTGTTTTCGTGCTTGGGGTGGGGTTGTTTATGTATTCTGCCTCCGCAGCCTGCAGGGAAGCAGTTGAGAGGGTTTCGTTTTGTCGTGCTTTCTTTTTGATGTGGGTGATAGTGCTTTGCAGGTTACCTCTAAGTACGGCTTTGAAGGTCTCCCACCTGTTACCTGGTGTTGTTTCTGATTGGTTATGTTGGAGGAAAACTTCTAATTGTGTAATTATGGGGTCCGGTGTTGGGATTTGTGTGAGCCAAAAGGGGTGAAAGCTCCAGGTTCTATTGGTTTGGCTTTGGGGTGTTGGATTGTGGAGTTCTAGCATTATGGGGGAGTGGTCCGAGATTCCCTGGGGTAGGTGGGAGACTCTAATTATATCTGTGGATAGCTTTTTGTTATCCATTGGGGGTCGATCCTCGCTCGTAAATCGAGCGTGGTACGAGCCTTTAGTGAAAAAGTTCAAGCAATATATGTATATTTTAGTGGTAATCCAC
The DNA here is from genome assembly GCA_019447015.1 of Hymenochirus boettgeri. Lineage (NCBI taxonomy): Eukaryota > Metazoa > Chordata > Amphibia > Anura > Pipidae > Hymenochirus > Hymenochirus boettgeri. The sequence goes on from CM033472.1 coordinate 114,728,108, forward strand.
ATAAAATGTATCAATCAGTCAAGGAAGAAACAATCTGTATTTTAATGCTGATTCCCTATATTGAATATTTCAATATAGGGGGATTGAGCCTCATGATAGACATTTTTACTCAGTGGTCCTTGCTCAACGTTTGATGCAAGCACGTTTGATGAAACTCCGATGTCCCGTGGAAGCTGACCCCGTTCACACCTCTGTTAACAGCAGGAGTGGTTCCTACTACGAGGCATCCAAGTCCGCATTTCTGGAGTCAATGTCTTTACAGGTACCCGCACTGAGACGCTTGTATCAAACCTTAAGTAAGGACCGTGAAGTAAAGACATCTATCCTGAGCTCAATCTCCCTATATTGAAAATACTACATGAAAATCAGCATTAAAAGGATAAGTACTGATTGTTCTTCCTCGACTAATTTGATACATGTTATGTGGATTACCACTAAAATATACGTCTAGTGCTTTGAAATTCTTCACTAAGTGTGGATGGTAAACAAGAACTGATTCAAGGAGATATACCGTATACTAGAGTATAAACCGAGGTTTTCAGGCTTTAAAAAAAGCCTGAAAATCTCACCTCGGTTTATACTTGAGTCAATGTTTCCCTTACCTTGTCTGGCGGCCGCGTGATCCGCATCCTCGCTCCACAGCCTCTGCGCATCTGGATGATGTCACTACCCGGCGCCGAAAGTGAGAGGCGCCGGGTAGTGACATCATCCGGATGCGCAGAGGCTGTGGAGAAGGATGCGGATCGCACGGCCGCCGGACAAGGTAAGGGAAACATTTACTTTATTACAGGAACACACTTAAGTAGAAAATACATACAAATAGGAGTAAAACCTTCTTTATTTGTGATACTGTATGCACAAATATAGGAGGATTTACCCCTATTTGCAAGTATTTGCCACTAAGATGTTTGAATACTACAACTCCAGCATGCTTTATTGGTGGGAGTGTAGTTTTCAAACATCTAAGTGGCAAATAGGGGTAAATCCTCCTATATTTGTGCATACAGTATGACACAAATAAAGAAGGTTTTACTCTTATTTGTAAGTATTTGCCACTTAAGATGTTTGAAAACTACAACTCCCAGCAATAAAGCGGTGCTGGGAGTTGTAGTTTCCAAACATCTTAGTGGCAAATAATATCCCCTCAGTTTATACTCGGATCAGTTTGGTTTTCCTACTTTTTTTCCCAAAACTAGGTACCTCGGTTTATACTCGGGACGGTTTATACTCGAGTATATACGGTAATAGAGACAATTGTATTTAAGGTGGTTTTAAGAACTGTACTGTAAACAGATGTCTTTTCTTATTTGGATGGGTACAATTTTTATAGGTAATCTGTAGGCTGGCTAGCCATTATTCTGATATTTAGTATTTTTTTAAGTACAGTTCTTTATAAAATCAATGCCATTGATAAGGGTTGAATCCCTTTCTTTTTAACTGTTGTTTTATTAGTGTTTAAAGTTAAATAACATTGTTCTTTTTTTGTAGTATAGCAATTGCTTACAGTTAAACATAAAATGATTGTAGACTAAACTTATTTGTCAGTTTTTTTAACAGAGACTTTTAGCTAGCATATTTTTGTATACTCTAAAAATAATCATTCCAAGCATCGCCATCAGCAAAATATGTAGGCTTGTTGCATGCCACTTTCAGGGGCCTTGAGAAATGCTTGATTATGTACTTTAAACTTTTCATGGCACCAGAGAAAACATTTTATTGTTCTAACAAGCTATGATTCCAAGTATTTTCTAAGAAGCTATAGTTTTATCATTGGACAAATGAATTCATGCCTAAAATTACTGGATTTGTCAAGCATTCTGGCATATATGATTATAAGTGTTTGAATATTATACATGGCTTTGCTCACACAAACAACTTTGTAGGGTAGGCATTGTAGTTCTTGTAATGAGTAAAGCTGAGCTCTGTATATTTATGATTTTAAACTAGCCATACACAAGCTAATATTACAATCTGTGACCCCCAACCGATTTCCATTGATATTTTTATCTGTTTTCAGTAGAAATCTGGTCAAAAACTTAAGGAATTCTTTGTACTACTCAATGGCCACTGATCACCCTACTTTGATGAAATTTTTGCCAAATTTTATCAAAGTAATTGGAAATGCCCAAATAAATAAATAAATAAATAAAATCTGATCACATTTCTAAAATTTCAACAAGGACCAAAATTTTGACCATTGAAACCTTAGTTTTCTTAAAGAAGCCAGAGAGCAGTAGGTTAATGCATGTGTATAGTGTCCCTAAAATAGTTTAGAAACTTTAAGGCAGCAATCCGTGTACAATACGACATACAATCTGACATTTCCATTGATTGGCCAAAAAATTAAAAATTTTCCTGATTTTATTATGCAACATTATATCCTAATTATGATTGGGAAAGTCGTTTTTTTTTTTAAGTCAAATGGTTAAATGTTCATAGTATTTTCTGAAGTTCCGATTAAATGTAATGTAACCTTTCAATAGATGACATTAGACATTGATCACCTAGCAAATTGAATGTCGAACAATATGTATGGTACATCTATGTACAATTATCATTGTATGTTAGTCTATGAAAGTATTGGTCCGTTTATGATCGGAATTAGGATTGCAATAACCTTTTGCAGCGAATGGCTACCTTAACTGTCATATCTTCTCCTTGAAGAGTTGGGTTCTTTCTGCTTTAAAGGGTATATCCACTGGAAATAAAACATTTTGCCATTAAGTTTTATTGAAGAATGGTAAGTAAATGAGCTGTGTCTTACCTTACCTTACCTTCAATAAAATAACCTGCAGGAACCGGGAGAAAAGGTAAGGTACTTACCGGATTGCTCGCTCCTCCATCATGTAGTCTGACAGGTCCCGACAGACTATGTCTTCTATGCACATCGCACTTGTGCAAGCTCATAGAAGACAGAGTACATTGTGATCTGTCGGACTACGCTGCAGAGGAGCGAGCGATTAGATAAATACCTTACCTTTTCTCCCGGCTCTTGCAGGTTTTATTAAAGAACGGGAGGTAAGACACAGCTCCTTTATCTCCTGTTCTTCAATAAAACTAAATGCTTTTCCCCCCAGTGGAGATACCCTTAAATCAGCAGTTTCTGGTCTTTTTGACTTGACCCATAAAGTAGTCAACTTTTCAATTGAATCGGTTGGATAAAAGAATCTGCGTGTGCATAGAAATGTTCACCACCCCCCTAAACCTAGCTATCGCTTTATCAACCCTGCCAAAGATGGCCCTGAAGTGACTTCCCTAACCTGGTCCCTCTCTGCCTAGGCATCCTCCCTGCTCCTGTTTCGAGCGAAAACAGGCAGAGGGCCTCTTCGCTGACTGACGCTCTACTTCCTGGTTGGGGCTGTCTGGCAATTGGGAGTGATGTCACGGCATGCCTTAACTGACAACCGCAACCAGGAAGTAGAGAGGATCTCAGCCGCCTAGCAGAGGAGGAGCAGTGAGGGACCAGGTTAGGTAAGTTACTTCATTGGCATCTTTGGCAGGGATGGATAATGTGAAACCTAGGTTTGGGGGTGGGGGTGAACATTTCTATGCAAAGTTTATTTTAGGCTGGACATGCCACTATCACACTGGTCATTGGTATAAATTCCAGGTTGATATTGCATTTCAAATTCCTCTTTAAAGTTGCCTGTAATGCACAAAGAAGGCCAGGTGATATGATTGTCAAAAAGTTTCAAACTTTATTCCAGCATAATAAAAGCTAAGCAGTCAGTACAACGGCACAAAAGTTAGGGGGTATCTTCACCCTATATGTTTTGTGGCATCATGTCACTTCATTTAGGGTGATTGTGCACAGATGTGGTGAGCAGGACGATTGTGCCATATGTATCGCCTTTCTTTTTGTATACATTTTGCCAAATAAATGTTTAAGAACATGTATTTGGTGGCAGAATGTGATGCAAAACTCACACTATTTATGCATAAAGAGGAACTCTATATACTATACCCAGGGTGAGGATCTAATGTGTAATGTCTTGCCCCTTGGAGTACAGCAGCTATTGGGAAATCTTATCTTTAATGTATTGCTCTGGTCTAGCTCCACTTTACTTAGCAGGCAAGACAACCTTAAATGATGTGCACTTCAATAAGTAAGCCTTCCCATAGGCAGTGCAGTGCCTGGCTTGAACCTAGAGCTGTACAGAAGATAGCTGGGGGTTGAATTAACACCTTGATTCCCCTTTTAACTTAGGATGATAGCCATGCATATCAAATCCAGCCTTAAAGGACATGTAAACTGAGGCAAACCATTTTTTAACTAATCACACAGTAATTAGGATTAATTACCAACAATCTTAAACCTGCTTTTTATTTTTCTTCTCTGACCTTCCTATCCCTTGTTTTAGCTCTGGGAGTTTTACTTTTTAAAGGGGGCGGGGCTCAGCTAGTCAGTAATGAACTGTCAATCACCCAGCCCCTCCCCCTGGCACACTACATGTAGAAACTATCCATTCTATAAAAGTAAAGTTTATTTCCCTGTCACTGCATGGCTAATTGATTCAGCATTAATATCAGGAAAAGGAATAAGCATTATCTGTTGCTCTGTGCTCTTTCTGTGCAGATAAACCCAATCCTGCAGTTAGCTGCTGTCTGTGTTAGTTAAGTCCCAATGTAGCAGTGTAGCTAAAGAAATCAATTACAAAGTCCCCCCCCCACACACACCTTTAAAACTCCTACAGCTAAAAGAAAATATTACACGATTCAAGCAGTGATTACAGCTCCCAGTGCTGTTTACCTTCCTATAGCAAAGCAGTTTTACTTTCACTATAACACAAACTCACTGGGTGATTTCTATGGGCTGTAGTGAGGCACAGGTCACCTCCACTGGGAGGGAGGGGGATACATAGAGAGGAGGCAAGCAAACTAACTAGGAGTGAGCTGAACAGGACATGAGGAGATCTAGTGACAGCGTGCACTGAGAGCAAAAAGGGATAAAGTTCCTGGCAGCACTAAAAATATAGAAATGGATAAAGGCAAGTAATTTTTTTCAGTTTAGTGTCCCTAAACCAACAATAAATCCTGAGACATCGCAACAAACAGATAAGATTTATTGGTTGCTTTAGCAATTGTGGCACATAGAACATCACCCTAATGGTAATGTTGTCTTATTGTAGCTCAAATTTATTTTCAAGCAAAGATTCCTGCTCTGAATGAACATGACAAAATATTTTTGCAATGTCCTTTAAAGGCATTCACACAAGAAACATTTGCTTAATAGCAAATACACTTATTCTTATTAATGGACCTCAAGCTCAAATGTTAGCTCATGTCACTTGAAAAATATGCAAGCCTTGTGCCAGGATTCTTCCTAATATGATTAAGTTTCACTTTTTACATTGTTCCATTGTTTTTGTAAGTTAAGCTATCACAGTAGCAAAGTATTTGGTTTTGATGTACCAAAAAAGGATAATGTAAAACTAGGTAAAGACAGCAGGCGAATCTCGTTTGGAGTGATCTCTAAATGGAATTTATCCAATGATCTCCATACAGACAAGTTTCTTGGCAAAAGCTGAGCAACTTGTTCTGTTTTATAACGAGGAAGGGCAATGGAGCCTCCTACAGCAGGGGTACTAAACTCATTGCTCTCCAACTTTAAAAGCTCGCTACGAGCGAGCGCTCACCCGGGACAAATGTCTGTCAGTCGCGTCAATGGTAGCAACGGCCAACACTTTGTGCGACCAACCGCATGAAATAAGGAACCGCATGATCGCCCGTGATTTACAGACATGCCAGATCATCCATTAGTTCGATCCGGATGAATAGACGACTGACATCGGTCACGGGGGCACACGAAAGTGGCACAGATTTTTCGGCCCAATCGATCGATACACGGAAGTATCGGTTGATTGGGCAGAAAAATCTGCCCATGTGTACCCAGCCTTAAGGCTCATGCACAGTGCGATCATGGGACTATTCGGGGACACGCATTGGGGTACCGAATGTCCGTTTTGGCTGATGATTGTCTAATGTATGGGCACTTGGTCGGGCCTCGTTGATGAACAGTCCTTAACACATGTGAAACCCACATGTGAAAACTCAAACATGACAAATTTACTTTAAGCGTAATAGTATATTTCAGTGCTAACGTAATGCCAACCCCTTTACAAAAGTTAACCTCGCACTAATGCTGGACAGTTGAACAAAATGCAGTGTTGTAAGTAATTTAATATCACGTTTGCACCATACCTGTGTAACATTTTTAGTGCCAGCTTAAAGACCTCTTGAATTTGGATATTAGGATGTGCAGCTCTCCCCCTCCGAGATTTGCTGCTTCCTACTGCTGCATTAGTCTCAAAAGTGAATGTTGGTATGTTCCGAGCGTGCACCTGAATGACGCCGCTGCACGCACGATGTGACGTCCGTGTGTGCGTGACATCATTTTGCAGCGCTGTGCTTGTGCGCTGCTCGAAATAAACCAACATTCACATTTGAGACTAATGAAGCAGTAGGAAGCAGCAAATCTTGGAGGAGCGAAGCTACACATCCAACTATCCAATGTCAGCAACTTTAAAGCTGCAAAGGTAGGCTCTGGAGGGGCATAAGAGAAAAAAATGGCAACAGTTTTTTTAAAGCTGCAGCTTCCAACTAAACTTAACTTTATTTTACAGCATATGTATCCTGTAAGAGCTGACGTTAAAGAGAATGTCCACCCCCAAAATGACACTTCATATTCTGATAGAGAAGCCCCCGAAACCCCAAGGTCGTTATACTTAAACTGCTCAAATCTGCACACAATTCCTGCATCAGATACTAGCAAATTCCTTTCCCTTCTTGGTTGGACCGGAGTCACAGCCGTGATACTTGACATCCAGCCAATGACTATTGAGTAACCTGGAGGTTTTATAACACAAGAAAGAAGTGGGGGAGCACACTACGATGGTGAATCCAGGAATATATATTCAAATAACAAAATACAACATTTTGGAACGCCCTGAGGAAGGGACAGGGCATCCTGAAAACGTATTTTGTTGTTTGAATAAATATTCCTGGATTCACCATCGTAGTGTTTTCCCCCACTTCTTTCTTTAGAATCTGAGGGCCCCTGGAGTGGAGGGCAAACAGCCAACAGCAGTGTGCTGGAGTGTTCTCTGGACTATTGCTAACCTGGAGGTTTGTCCATTTGAGAGCAGTGGAGTGAATTTTCACACAACAAGTGGAGTTGTGTGAAAGTTCTGAGCTTTCCCTGCTCTCAGCCAATTGTCTGCAGGGATCATGTTGAATAATAATCTTTGTGTGCAGTTCTGGGTAGAGTGAGTATAATGATCTAAAGGTTTTGGAGGCTTCTCTATCAGAATATCATTTGGGGATGGACATGCCCTTTTAAAGGTGGATATACACAGTACTGATCTGGCAAAAATCACAGACAGAATCTGCAGATGGAAGTACACACAGTCATATATAAAGTATAGGGAGAACCTTTGTGACTGTCATAACTTCCAACGATCTTTAGTATAGTTTAGATTTGAAACCATCGCTTTCGACACCGAGGCGGAATGTTCGTCGGAAACTATTGTTTCACCTGTACACACTTAACTGATAAAGGGCCAATCCCGTTTGTACTATCCCTATGTTAGTTTTAGGGCTCAAATACATGTATGTATATGTTTATTTATATAGTGCCACTAGGGGACGCAGCACTGTACAATATAGAATACAAAAAGTCATACAAGAGGGACAGTAAATAAATACATGATTGTTTCATAATATGTCTGCAGGAAACCCACCTACTGCAAACTACTACCCACTATGTCCTAAGACCCTAGCTAAGCTGGGCGGCACATAGTACCCACTCCGTCTACTCTCGGGGAGTCTCAATTTTACTTAACAAGTCTCTCGGATATGTCATACAGGACGTTAAAACCGACAAGATGGGAAAATATATATGTATAGCCTTACTGATAGAATCTACACCATTTGTGATCATAGGCATATATGACCCCCCGCCAGCTACCTTACAACCAATCAAGGAAATATTACCATGCACAAGCGCATATGATATGCTTGGGAGATTTCAATGCCACTATGAACCCCACACTAGATAAATTGACAAGCAACCCCCTGAACAGGCCCATCACCCAGTCTACACCCCTTACCCATCTAATAAGAGAATTAGGGTGGACAGACGCCTGGCGGACCCGACATACAAACACGCAGGAATTCTCCTGCTACACTAAAACACATGACTCTTTATCCCGAATTGACCATGTCTTCACCAATAAGCTGGCGGAACTAAAAATAATAGATGTAGAGTACCTGCCCAGGAGCATCTCTGATCACTCCCCATTCTTAATCAAACTCAAAAACTGCAACCAACCACAGTCCAGGGGAACATGGCGATTCCACCCATTCTGGCTCACACTTACAACAGAGCCAGACCCCATGCCAGAACATATTGAGTTTTATTTTAATCAGGACCATACCACAGTATCCAAGGGAACTAAATGGGACGCCTTCAAGGCAGTGCTGAGAGGTCACCGACAAACCTCGATAGCATGCATCAAAAAACAATCTCACACAAAAGAAAGTGGAATGGAGCGCTCTCTCAGAGCAGCCGAATCTGCGTTTACACAACATCCCACACCTGCAAACAAACAAAACTGGCACACCGCTCAGCTGGCATATGATAACGTACTCGCTGAGAAGTTTAACAGAAAATAATTTTTCAGTAACCAGAGATACTTTGAGCATGGCCACCAATCGGCAAAAATCCTGGCGAGACTTGCTCATGGCTTCCCAGACCAAAACATGATCACTTCTATACAAAGCCCAGCAGGCACAACCTTCACAGACACCAAAGATATATTAGAAACCTTTACCAAATTTTACACCAACCTTTATACCTCTCACTCTACAGCTTCAGAACATACCCTATCTCAATATCTGACCAATATATCTCTCCCTACACTCTCCACACTCGAAGCCCATACACTGGAAAGGGAGATAACTGAGTCTGAGTTAGGGGAAGCCCTAGGGAGTCTGGCAAACAATAAATCCCCTGGACCAGACGGCATACCGGTCGAGGTGTATAAAAGATACGCAGGACAAATTACCTCAAATCTATTACAGACCTTTAATGATGCCCTCACCGAAGGAAGACTACCCCCCTCCATGTACGAAGCCCACAAAATACTTTTACTAAAATCTGGGAAGGACCCACAAGATTGCAACTCATATCGCCCCATTTCCCTCTTAAACGTAGACTACAAAATCTTAGCAAAAATTTTAGCCAACAGATTTCAAGGGGTGATTCGTAAAATTATACACCCAGACCAGACGGGATTTATGCCGGGCAACTCTACCTCAATAAATATCCGAAAAACATTAATCAACAGCCAGGTGGACCATGACAATGCCAGAACCAGAGTAATGCTGTCATTGGATGCCCAAAAGGCGTTCGATTCGATTGAATGGCCTTTTCTCTGGTCCTGTCTGAGCCATATTGGATTTGGACCTAAGTTTTGTAAATGGATCCAACTGCTATATGCCCAACCAGCAGTATCACTTAAAATAAACAGAATATGTTCACACCCATTTCCCTAAATGAAAGGGACTAGGCAGGGCTGCCCAATCTCGCCATACCTCTTTGCTTTAGCAATAGAGCCGCTAGCCGTCTGACTCAGGCAAAGTAGGAATATCACGGGCCTCCATCTAGGCCAAAACTCAGCGCTATTGAGTCTATACGCAGACGATCTAATGTTATATTTAGCAGACCCTGACCTGTCTCTAAAAGGTGCACATGAAATTATTGCAGAATACGGCCCACTTTCAGGCCTATACATTAATTGGCGCAAATCTTGTCTATTCCAAATAGACAACCATATAGTCCTCTCCCCATTTACCAAAGCACTAGTACCCCTGGTCAAAGAGTTTAAGTATCTCGGAGTCACAATAACACAGAACCCACAAACTTTTTATACTTCCAATATTGTCCCATTATTAGAACTAGTCAAAACAAAAACACAAATTTGGAAAAAATTACCCATCAACCTCATCGGCAGAATCAATTTGATTAAAATCATTCTTCTCCCCAAGATCCTTTACACTTTACAACACTCCATGATCATAATCCCAGACTCCTTTTTCACAACTTTACAAAGTACACTACTGACCTTTATCTGGGGCTCAGGACGCAACAGGGTTAGGCTCAAGATGCTACAGAGACCTAAGGCTGAAGCAGGACTAGCGATGCCAGATTTTAAGCTATACTATATAGCGAGCCAACTAAAATATTTCAGAACTTGGTTACTGCCACCAACCACTACACCTGACACCCTTCATATGGACCCCATGGAAGATATGGAGAGAATGTTACATTTATATTTCCCTACCACCCCAATAGCTTCTCTGGGTGCTCACCATAGCACAAGTGCTACACCTCTCCACGCACAACAACTATATATTTGGAAACAAACTAACAAAACACTACAATACACCGGCATCCCCGAGGAAACCACTATATGGCACAACCCAGCATTCCCGCACCTAGCATCTTTCGCAGCCTCGGGATATTGGGAGGAAAGAGGAATACTATATTTCAGTCAAATTACTGAAAACCACAAACTACTTCCATTCACTGGTATACAAGAACGATTTCGTCTCCCCCACACATCCTTATTCAGATATCTCCAACTGCAATACTGCATAATAACCGAATTCCAAAGCACCTTACTCCCCATACAGACACACCCCATCATTCAAATACTTAAATCTAGAGGGGAGAAACCGCTTATTTCCAAACTATACAACTGCCTACTGGGAGCCAATAGACAGGTAGAGGAGGACAAACTAATAAATAAATGGCAGACAACTATCCCTTCTGTGACACCCCTGGAATGGAAAGATATTGCTGAATCCCACATTGCAGTATCGCCCTCAGCACCCAATAAGTTAATGCAGTTTTACATTATCCACCAATCATATCTATCCCCTTTACGAATGTCCCATATATCTCCATCCTATTCCTCCTTGTGCCCAAAGTGCCAATACAACCCTGCAGATTTTTGGCATCTGCTGTGGAGCTGCCCGCATGTCTGCAGATTTTGGGGCAATGTCACAGCACTGCTGACCGAAATACTAAGCAGAGATGTTCCCTTGGAGCCCAAGCTATGCATCCTTGGAGTGCCCGAGATAGACGTTTGGGATGGTCCGCAGATGTCATTCCTCCGGGAATCTCTGTTCTATGCTAGGAGGACGATAATACTGCTGTGGATGGCTCCCACCATCCCCAAGGTGAATGCCTGGAAAAAAATGATTATGAATATGCTCCCATATTTAAGACTAATCTACCTTAATAGAGGCTGCCCCCAAAAATTCAACAAAATCTGGTCCCCATGGATCAATCACTTTGGTGTGTCCCTATAGGGAAAATCACGAAATACATGTAGAATAACATCTGTGATAAAAGTGTACTATATATCCAATGTACTATGTATGATGACAAATATACCCGAATACGCGCCATACAATTTATTAGATATGCATTAAGTTCTAAGTGACTGAAAGTTGTTCATTCCCAATGCTCCAAGTTACCCCTCCCTTCTCCCTCCCTCCACAAACGATATCAATCTACCCAATGCAACTGAATGTACAATATGAATATATGGAATATGTTGAGTACTGGACTATATTTGTTACAATTAATTGTACATTAATGTATAAATATGCATGTAAATTCATTGGGTATGCAAATAAAATTCAGTTAAAAAAAAAATACATGATTGTTTTGCATTATATTTATTGTTTAGTTGCAGAAAATAATTAGAAAGCACACAATTTTCATAGGCATTAATGAATTAAGTTTTAGCGTGCAATAATAACTTAAAGGAATAGTTCAGTGCTAAGTACTAGTCTGCATAGGCAGAACAAATAAATTACACTGTGCAAATACCTCTTTCCAGATTGTCCATGTGTTGTTCCTATCCCCAGTAATCCTTGCCGGTAACTGATTCCCCCAGTCCTGGTTCTGAATCTGCAGCTCCCCCTTTCCTGCAATTCGCGACTATGCAGGCTCCGTCGCACATGCGCAATGAGAGGCCCCTGCAGTCGCGAACAGTGACCTCTCTGTCAGCCAGCCAGGAAGGGATTTCATCAGTAATGCGCGCGCAGGGATGAAATAAGCAACAAATAATAAAAATATCTCTCTCCCACTCATTGTTAAACTTACTTTCTATCACACACACTTTAAATATAAACAACTTCAAATACATACACATTATCTCAGAAACACCCCCCCTCTATCTCATGCACACACACTTGCTAAAACACGCTCACACAATCTACACCTTTCTCACATACTTTCTCTCACACATATACACTCACACTCATCTGCAGTGAACTGAGGGCCATTATCTGTGAACTGAGGGCCATTATCTCTGCATACCTTGCAAAATGGGCTTTGAGTATTTTGAGAACTGTTTTTGCCTTTGTGTCTTTTTAGATCGTCTACTTCCCAGAAGTTTGAAAAGTAGTCCACAGGTATTAAATAGTCTTTGTCTTTTCAACTAAACAAATCTGTGCCTGTTTTGGACCAAGGTCTCCCTGGAATTGTATGTGGTTGTAATGTCTCTTTTTGCTGCTTGTCACTACATGATGCACATATATTACAATTTGCAATCCAGCCTTTTATATGGTCATTCATTCCAGGCCAGTAAACACATTCAAGTCCCCTGGTATAATTACTCTTTCACCCTTAAAGATAATGTCATCCTGCACTGAAAGTTCATCTTTTATATGGAAAAAAAGGGGAGACTTCCACTGGTGCATGTTGTTTATATTTTGGCCAGCTTGCAATATCAGTTTATGATCCTTTTCTGTATAGGTCTCTATTTCTTTTAAAGGGGAACTGTGGTCCAAAAATGACTATGTAACTTGATAGGAATTGCTCTCCTGAGAATTTTTGCAATTTATTTTCATTGTTTATTTTACGTAGTTTTGAAGATATTTACATTTTTGTGTGTGATATGGCAGCAGCATCACCAGGCCCCCTGCACTTCCTGCTCTGAAACCTGTCAGTCAATCTGCCCTGTGTCTCCTCCCCTTTGCAGCCCCCCTGGTCCTTCCCACTCATGGATCCCATGGTCCCTCCAGTTGCAGGCCCCCCTTGGTCCATTCCTTTACAGCCCCGTGTGGCCCCACCAACTTGCGGGTGCTGTGGCCCCGCCCACTCACGGGTGCCTAAGCCCCACCCGCTCACAGGTGCTGTGGGCCACTCTGACACCCTTCTCCCCCCCTCGAAAACTCTGTGGAAACAGCCTTGTGAAAAGGCTGTTTTCACATAGTGAGAGAGTAGGGCTGTAGAATACCTTACCTTCTCTGCAGCTGCAGGTCCTTCACACAGCAGAGAGGAGGAGGGACTTCCTGTCTCCCTCACACACTGAGGGAGTCTGAGGCTGTGCTCCCCAGCGGCACTGTGCAGGAGAAGCCTTAGGAATGTCACATGTCAGCCTCCCATCCATTAACTTTCTGGTCAGTCATTTATTTATATCTTTGGCTGTGGAGCAGGTGGTTGGTGGCTCGTTTTAAAGGTAGGAAACTGGCCTTTCATTTAAACTCAACTTGTTTGGAGACCACAGTTCCCCTTTAACATTAGTCTGCATGTACCCATGGGTTTAAGAGTGCTCTTGTTGTACATCATTAGTATTTGACCTGTAGGTTGAATCTCTATTTGTTTATTAACTAATGCATATGGGATAATATTGCAGCTTGAAAACCTGATGGGTTTTTTATCCAGTAATACATTTGGAAAAAGTTGCTTTGCATCACATATTACTTACTGTTTTACTATATTGACACTATCTGCTGCCAGCTGTAGTTGTAGCCACAATATGTTTTCTGCACGGAGTCTGTGTTTTGTATCACAGTATTTATTGCTCTCTGTTGCTGTTTGCTTTTCAGTCTACATTGAATTTTGCCACATACTCTGCATATCTGACCATATGCTGGGCATTTTGCTTTGTCTCGCTCTTGTCTTTTCCCACAATATTTGTATAATATTAAAGGGGCAGGAAACTTTTGTCGTGTGTACCATTTAAGAGATATCATTTGCACATTGTCATCATTTGTACATTCAATCATCTTTATGCTATCTTTTGTCAGTTGTGAGGCTCTGCATATCTGAATGCATTTCTCTAGACCCAGATCTTCCTCTCTTAGCAGTCTCTCTCTGAGGTGAGAATCTCTGATTCTGCACACTATCCTGTCTCTGATAAGACTCGGATAGGCAACCAGTAGATCTCCAGATGTTTGAAAACTGCAACTCCCAGCATTCCTACGAGCACTCTTGGGAATTGTGGTTTTCAAACATCTGGAGATCTACTGGTTGCCTATCAGGCGTGTCCCTAGGGTTTTTGGCACCTGAGAGAACTTTTTAATGCCGCCTCTAGGCAGAGCGTCACTCGCCGCCGGCGCTGCAAAGTGGGCGTGGCTTGGGGTGTGTTGAATTTTAGAATTTTGTAATTGAAATCCGTTATTTATACGCTTCGCTATTTTTATAACACACTAAAACATGTGTTACATTACATTAGAAAGCCCTACCATACATGTAGAATAAAATATGTTGGCCAAAAAATTTGTAAGCCCTGCTACCACGTGTTCCATATACACACACGTAACTTGCATGTTCCACTGTGTCTGGGTGCCAATAAACAGAAATAAAAGTGCGATAACGGTCAACCACACAAACACAAATTCAGATAAAGAAAAGCTCAGCTTGCAAGTTGCTGCCCAGAACTGCTCCTTTCTGCCGCTCTGCAAACAACTGACAGGCTCCTTCCCACGCATTGGGCGTGTAAGTGACTAACGTAGTCATGTAAGTTACGCAGAGTGGAACGCTGGTCAATCAGAAGGCGGCCACAGTGGAGTAGCTACAGACCTATGGGCCCTGGTGCAGAATTTGGTAATGGGGGCCCCCCCAACCCCGCCACAAACACAAATTTGCACCGCATCTACCCCTATAACACAAATATACTTCACCGATACTCTTAGCAGAAGTTTTTAATCAGATACCAACAGTATTTCTAAACTTGTATCCTCAAACCATACACTTTTGAACTAACTGACAAACCAACACTGGTAAAATACTTGGCACATTGACACTGGTAAAATACTTGGCACATTGACACTGGTAAAATGCTTGGCACATTTGACACTGGATAAAATGCTTGGCACATTGACACTGGATAAAATGCTTGGCACATTGACACTGGTAAAATGCTTGGCACATTGACACTGGTAAAATGCTTGGCACATTGACACTGGTAAAATGCTTGGCACATTGGACATGGTAAAAAAAAAAAAAAATATTAATAAATTAAACAAATGAAAAAAAAAATAAATAATAAAACAAAAGTGAAAAAGAAATACAAAAAGAAAATATGAATGAATGAAAAGAAAATTACTATTAAAAAAAAAATAAAAAAAAAAACATATGCTTGGCACATTGACACTGGTCACTGGTAAATGGATTAGCCCACAGAAACTGGTAAAATGCTTGGCACATAGAAACTGGTTAAATGCTTGGCACACAGAGAATGGTAAAAATGTTTAGTACACGGACCACTGGTGAAATAGTTGGCACATAAACTGGTAAAATGCTCGCCACACAGACACTGATATAATGATTAGCACATAGAAACTGGTAAAATGCTTTGCACATCACTGGTAAATGCTTAGCACACAGAGAATGGTAAAAATGCTTAGTACAGGGACCACTGGTAAAATAGTTGGCACATAGACTGGTAAAATGCTTGAAAAAACTGGAGCTAGAAAAATGGTTGGCACATTTACCACTGCTAATTTTCCAACCAATTACCAATGCCTGTATGCCAAGTTGGCATAGACATTAGTAAAATAGTGGCATATTGGCAGTGGTAAAATGCACTTGATACAAAATGCCACACATTTACAACTGCCAATTTGCCAAGCATTGATTTATAATGTTGGCATACAGGAAAATTGGCAGTTGAAAACGTGTGGCATTCTGTGTGTCAAGTGGCATTTTACCACTGCCAATATGCCATACAGGCATTGTTAATTGGTTGGCAAATTGGCAGTGGCAAATGGTTGGCATTAAGAATTAAGAACAACTGTTTACCACTGCCAAGTTTAACCATTTTACCAATGCCAGGACTAGCTATCCTTGGCACCCCCCACCCCCAACACCCTTGCCCTCCTTACACCCCAAAAGCACAGTCTGGCACCCCCAAACACCCCCACCCACAAACACCATTGCCCTACTTACTTTCTCGAGTTGAGTCAGACAGCAGGTTATCTCTGCTGAACTTTCTGTTCCTTCCATGCAGATGCAGAGGCAGCATAAGCATTCCAGTGGCAGTTCCGCCACTCTGATGTATTCGGACAGGCCAGGCAGCAGAACGCAAGGCAAGCGGCGCACACCAGCCCTGCGCGTGGGCACGCCGCCTGTATTTCCCGGATTAGATGCACAAGTGCATGCGCAAGCGGAGATACACGACAGATAAGCACGGTTGCACTGCCGCCTGTTTGGATTTTCAAACTGCTGGGTCAAGGTGCCAGCTTTTTTTTTTTTTTTTTCAACTTGCTTTATGGTAGGAGCGGCGCTGTGTCTATCCCTGGATTAGAGAGTCTCTGGTTTCACCAAACCCACAGCTGGCTGCTAACTTTTTTTAATTCTGTGACATAATTATCCACTGTTTCTACAGTTTCTTGATTTCTGGAAAAAAGCTTAAATCTTTCCACAGTTTCATTTAATCGAGGTTCACAGTGTTTATCAAATGCCTGAATAATGTCTTTTAGGGTCAAATTATCACTTTCATTTGCTCTGAATAGAGTCTGAAAAATTTCTCTGCCTTTTTCCCCAATTAAGTACTGGAACATTTTTATTTTACGCTTCTCATCACTGGGTGCTATTGTGATATCCACATATAGAGTAAACTCCTCTATCCCACTGCTGCCACCATGTTTTGTTTTGTTCTTCATAGATTGACTGACAAACAGAGTATAGGGGATAAGAGAGGGTATTTTACTGATACCAGGAACATGTCTCTACATTACATGAATATCATAGAGCTGTAACACAAAGATAACTTTGTAACTGAATATTGCGGCCTCTAGTGGCTAACTACAATATAACATATTGCTACATACACTAATTAATGCACTACTGCACACACATATGCTAGTATCTCACACACAAAGCTACACTTTAATACATTCTTACAACCAATTCTCTTAGAAACACATACAGATTCTCACATTACTCACACTCACATGACATGTATGCACACTATTACAACCTATCACACATGGCTCATGTGTTTGCAGTAATAATAGGGAACACTGTCCTTTAACATGTTACAGAACTGGGAGGAGATTAATAGATCTGTGGTGACAGTAGATCCAATGGTCTCATTTATTACCGCTCTGCACGTGGATGATGTCAGGGAAGTTGGCCAGGTGATCCTGAGTCCACAGCCAACAAGTCCATGATAGGATCCAGATACTGGCATGGCTGCTGGGTAAACATTTACCATCTGCTGCTGCTGGGTAAACATTTACCACCATAAGCCTTCCCAGTTAAAGCCATGGCCCGGTTGATCCTGGAGTAGAAGAGCACCTGGTCCATCTCGAATGCCTGTCTGAGTCCCCTGCCTGACTTTCTGATATTCCTTCCTGAACCTAGCCTGTATAGGCACGAACTTCCTGGCCGTCTGGCTGCATCACCCCCTCATCCATTAGCTTAGCGATGAACCCACTTCCACGTCATGGGGGTCCAGAAACAGAAACTCTGGGGGTGGGACACTGAGGGTCAGGAAAAAGTTGGCCCCGACCATGTAGTCCCTCTAGCGATGTGGGAAGATTTGTTAACCAGACGCCTGAAACAAAATAGGTGTGTTACTTGTACCCCTGCAGTAAATTTTCTCAGTCGCCAGGATGCATTTTTTAGTTGCCCTGGCGACCGGGATTTGTCCAGCCCTGTGCTAGGGAGAACACTTGGTGCCCTGGTTTAACATAGGAGCCCTAGCACTTTGCCTTGTGGCCTATGCCTAAAAACAACCCTTTACAACCATTTATTATGTGTAGATCTTTATAAAAGGTTCTGTGTTACAACTGTCTCATGATTACTGATACCAGCTGGAGATATACACAAGGTTGGAGCTTGTTTGTCATGACGGTGTGAGTCTGTGACAGTCACATGATGGTGTGTTGAAGAAGCCCAAACCCTCCAAAAATCAATCTTTTTCTGAATCTAGTAAAGCCCCACATACACGGGGGTTGATATTTGAGTGATTCTGTAAATTCGATCAGATGGCATTTCTGAATGACATCTTGACAATATCAAACATTTTATCGGAAAAATTATGATCAAGCCAGATGGCAAATTTTCCATCTTTTTCAAGGGGATATCTGCGGAAAGATCAGCGGCTTTCTTCCGATCAGATTTCTGATCATTTCACATCTGCCTGTGTATAGCTAGCTTAACAAACCATTCTCTGTCCTTACCTATGGATATCTTAACGAGAGAGAGAAAAATCTTTTCAGGGATTTGGCTAGCTATAAAAATAACTTATAAGCTAACTAAGATAACTAATAATTTCGGGGGCAAGGCTTATGATGCAGCTGTTGATGCTCTGTACCAGCAGTGGGCATGCTCCAATCTAAGACTTGGGGGCAGAGCAGTGGTGCTGGTAATGTCACAGCTCAAAGTACTAGCAAGAAAAAACAGCCTTAATACTGCTTTTACTTTGGATAAACTGCAGCTAAAAGCATGTTCCTGGAGTCATTTTAAAGGTAGAAGTGTGCTATTTTTAATCACTTGTATGGAGGCTACAGTTCCTCTTTAAAATGTACATTTCTAATGTTCTTACTATTTCTTATCAGCTTATAATAATCCTACTTGCCTCTAGATCAGCTGCAGAGGACTATGGGAATATGATGTGGATCAGCAACAAAGGATTTCAACAATTTACAGGTAAGTGGCAGCATCCTTAAACTTGTTAAAGTGCCACTATTACATTAAAACAACTTCCAGCTAAATCTATCATTTTATTTGTCAGAAGCAAGTATTCCTAATGCTATAATTAAGTGAAGCCAGAAACAGTTGGGAAGTGCCAGCGGTGGCTAATTTTAGATTAATTCAGGAGCAAGTAAGGGTGCTATATCTTACCTCCTGTTCTCCATTTAATTTAACAGGAGCAAAGATAGAGAACTTTCCCAATCTACTGCAATCTACTGGGGCCTCTGCTGACATTTCCCGGCTGTATAATTATCCTTAAAGGGGAACTAAAGTCACTAGACAACAATAGACAGAACACATTCATAAATATACAGCAAAGCTGTGTCTAACCTCTCGATTTGCTGTGGCTGCTAGGTGATTTATAAAAATTTACCTGTGGGTACTAGGGGTCAGCTCCCATAATTCACCTTAGCTGGGAGACAGCCTTAAGTGTTGCATTGTGTTGCTATTGATGTACTGTATATACTCGAGTATAAGCCGAGGTTTTGAGGTTTTAAAAATAGCCTAAAAACCTAACCTCGGCTTATACTCGGGTCAGTAGCCTGTCTGGGAAATCCTCCGGCTGCCGCTCACTCCACATCTGTAGGCTGACATCACTACTTGGCGCCTGTCTCACTTACCAAAAAAAGTTTTTATTAGGGGTGGGCATACCCTTTAATATTGTATGACACTTTTTGAATACACCTTGGCTTTGGGTTGGTTCTTGAGAATGTAATGTTGCATGTAAAATTCATGCAGCATATTACTGCTCTTAAATTTTTTTTATATATAATGCATTTACATTTTTTTTCACTATTTTAAGCAGTTATTTAATTTGGCTTGAAGAGACAAATTTCTGTACTTTCTATTTCTTTTTCTTCTGTTTTTTGGACTGTATCTCCTCCCGCAGTTTTTGAGCTAGAGACAGGAATTTTGGTAAAGAGGATAAGTGTGTTATTACTTAGATAAGGAATCCGCAGAAGTGTTAACGCATTATCGACGAATTTCAGGACATTTTCCCCCATTGTCTATAATGGGAACAATCCTCAAATGCCGATATTTTGAGGTTAAATGGTCATGTGATCAAAAGCTAATACATTTGAGAAACAGCACCGGCTTTATATCCTCCTATCGTGCGACTTACTCCTAAATTAGAGTAGTGCAGGGGAACCTAGAAACTACTACATTGGCAATATGGTGTGGCATCTCCAGAAAAGATGTCAGAAAAAAGCCCCCACCTAGCAAAGCGCACATATATCTAGGACATTAGAAAAACACTGCTATACACCTGTGTAATTAAATAAAAAGCATAGTTGGTGAGTCTCATTGAATAAATCTTCCAAGGTCTGACACACACATTGCTTTATTCCAAGTATATAAGTATCAAAAGACACACTAGCCCTCCCCGCAAAACAACCTATTAAAACATTAAAAATACACATGGTGAATAGTGGGACATGAGAATGTAATCCATAGGGCAGCTGATCAAAAGTTAGTTTCATGGTCATTAACGCAAACACTGATACCCCAACAGCCACACAGAAACAGGTACAAACACCTACTGACCTACCCTTCCATTCCTATGGGAAAAAACTATAGTTAAAAAACAAGTGCTGACCAATCATCAAAAAAGTTTGTTTTTTACCCCCCAACTTGACACAACTATTGACCTCCCCTTTTATTTCAGTGGCAGCCATATTTAAAGGGTAACTTTAATAAATAAAAAAAGTAATTTTATTTTGTTGTGATTTTCCTCAATCCTATGGTTAACACTGATTTTAGTTTACATTTTGCAATTTAAATCACTTTAAAGAAGAGTAAATTATTACTTGCTAAATGTTTGTTTTTATTTAATTCTAAATTATATATCTTAGAAAATTGTGGGAATGTGAAAAAATAAAAAACTGAATGTACTTTAACCTTTTTTCCTTTCCTTTCCCAGGAAATGACCTAGAGGCCTTACAATTACATTGTGTGCATTCTTGCTTCAGACTAGCATCCACAGCAGATTCAATCTGAAAGCTGCACTTGTTTCCGTTGTAACATTATTAACTACCTCAATAAACACAGAGGAAGAGGAGGGAGCTTCCAACAGCAAACTGATTTTTACCACATTTTCTTTCCAGTATGTGTGAAATGAGAAGAACACAGTATTAAGGGCACTTCAAGTTTTGCAGACTGGATCTGCTAGAAAATAAAATATATTTGTAGTAATTCTTTTTTTCCCTTTTATAATTTGGTTTGGTATTTTTTCGGAGTTTTTTTTTTTTCCCCCTTCCAAAAGTTTTTTGGAGGCTTTGCTACTTTTACATCGCTGTTGATCAGTGTTTTTGTTTGTTCTCGACAAGGAGTGGATTCCATGTTTGTGTATTGAATTTGTTTTGCAGCTAAAAGTATTCTTAAAGTCCCCTCATACACTCTTAATCTTCTGGTTGTGTTAACTACTAAATGGAAAGCTTTGGACATTTTTCATAAGCCTGTGTTTCTCTGATCTGCAGCACATTCATAACAAAGTGTGTGCAACTTTAGCTGGCTCTACAAGTACAAATCGTGAACTGCAGCAGGACTGCAAGGAATACCAACCACAGAGTCCCTAAGTCAGCAATTCCACTGCCTTTCTCTCAGCTTATACAGATAACCCAGAGCCTGCCTTTTGGAAATGCCTTTTGCAAAACCTGTGTTGTCTGACCTTCTCAATTATTTAACATAGCTGGCCACCTGAAGGCAATTTTTGTGGCACAGCTAGAGCCTGAAAACCGTGGGACACATATGTATTGCTGCAGTGCTCAAGAAAGTAAAATGGACTATAAGAGGCGTTTTTTGCTTGGCGGGTCCAAGCAGAAGGTGCAGCAACACCAGCAGTACCAGATGCCAGAGCTCAGCCGGACTCTGAGTGCCCCTTTGGCATCAACAACCACGGCATCCTCTTTAATTTCTTTGGGTAACAGTGGCAGCTGCCCTCATTCTGCTATAAACACCACACCTATTGCAGACATCCAGCAGGGTATCTCCAAGTATCTGGATGCACTCAATGTTTTTTGTCGTGCCAGCACTTTCCTTACAGACCTTTTCAGCAGCGTTTTCCGAAACTCGCACTACTCTAAGGCAGCTATGCAACTGAAAGACGTGCAGGAACATGTCATGGAGGCCGCCAGTCGACTTACAGCAGCAATAAAACCAGAGATCGCAAAAATGTTGATGGAATTAAGTGCAGGGGCTGCTAACTTTAAAGATCAGAATGAGTTTAGCCTGCAGGACATAGAGGTTAGTGTGGATAATTTTTCAATTTTTTTTGTCTCAATACACATCATTGAAAGGGTAACTTAACTGCCCTTTATTGACAAAGAGCTTCTAATACCCCTTTAAATCCACGCCTAGGTGATGTTCCCTCAATTGTTTATAGGCTTTTAAAATTACGCTTTCCAGGCTACCCTGTTTATGTGTCAGGCATGTGTTATAAGCCCCATCCCCAAAAATGTATTTTCTGAAGCTAGTTACAGACCTGCAACCATTTTCTATCATTCCTCTACCCATGGACACCGGGAGAGAACAATAGATGGTTTAACCTTAAACTTCAAAGGCCACCTCAAGTGCTGGTGATGTCACGTGCTAGCACACGATTTATACTGCTGTAACTTTGGATAGACTGCAGATAGAAGCATGAACCTGAAGTCATTTAAAAGGCATGCGTGTGCCCTTTTTTAATAAAGGCCACTTGTATGGAGACCACCATTACCCTTTAAATCATAGTAATGCTGTTGGTCTTGTCAGCAGATAATTTAAATGTATCTAGAAAGATTCTCTAGACTGAGTGCTTTAAAAGAAAAGCTTTTCCTTAAAATGTGATTTTTCCTGGGAAATTAAGAGACAATTTTCACCTATCTGTGTGCTCTAGTTTGCATGATATTTGCACAAAAACTTTCTCTCTTGTTTAACAATAGTGCATTATTGTTACTGGGTGATAGGGCTACAGTGCTTGCTTGCCAGTGAAAAGGCAGAGGGAAGAACATAACCAATGTTTTATTAAGACAATAAAAACATTAGCCCTTTTACTTATAAACGTATAAATGGTGCCATATTTAACTATTTTGCACTAAAAAATAGACTATTCACTATTCACTGAACTATTCATCTGTAAAAACACTTATTTTGCTAGATTCCTTTTATTATATATTGCACTTTAAGGGACACTATACTGAATCTATAAATAAATAGTGTAAGTAGCACATACTCTGAGGTGTTAGTGTTGCTGAATGCCTCAATCCAGCACATGTTTTGCTCAGGAGCAGTCTCCCCCCTCCCTCATTTAAGCAATCCTACTTACATCTGCCCTGACTTTTCCCCCACAAACCAACTGTCAAAACTGCATTCAAGATTCCAACTGTCAAAACCATTCCAGCTACAGCAAAACTGCTCACAGAAGAATAGTTTGAAAGCAGGGCACCTGATAAACAGCTAAAATGTAAGATGCTACAGATTGGATATCTTAAGAAATAAGGGTGAGATTAACAACAACAACAACAAAAAAAATGATCGTGATAGTTGGGAAGAATTATAGTTTCCAGTAATGGTCAATTTAATTTTTTTTTTTTTCCAGTGTAGATGCCCCTTAATCTTAATTTTTAAAAACTGGTTTGCTTCAATACACATAGAAAAACCCTAGTGTACCAAGCCAACAATATTTGGCAACTAGAATTCAGTGTGGATACAACAAAAGAAGAAACGGCACTGATCAACCAGGAAAAGAACAAGAGAACTCAGGATACAACATGAATGAATGAAATCACAGCTTTATTAGCAATACGCCTGACGCGTTTCAGACCGAGGTCTGAAACGCGTCAGGCGTATTGTTAATAAAGCTGTGATTCATTCATTCATAGTTGTATCCGGAGTTCTATTGTCTTTTCCTGGTTGATGCAGTAACGTTTCTTCTTTTGTTGTATCCGTGGGATTTGGTCTCAAGCGACGGACCTGGGGCACTCTGCACCTTGGTCACCAAGAAGCATGGGTAAGTCCCGAATATAGTTGAATTCCTATTGGAAGTGTTCTATATTGCTATCTGGAGGAACGAGGGGTCTGGGGTTTCTTACACCCGGGCCACCGCAATAAATAAGTAAGCATTATAAGATTCACATTTCATGAGATTGGATTCCTATTTTTAGAATTCAGTGTGTTAGCATAGGAAACAGTGCAAACCTTGCCACAGTAGAGAAATTTCATGCCTGTGGAAAAGTGATTTCTAACCGTAATTTTGTACTTTATAGTGTGTATTACAGCCATAAATGCAGTTGGAAGATTAAAAACTTTCATAAAGATGGTATTTTTTTTAGACTCAAACAGAACAAGTTTGTATAAATTGGAAATTAAAAATTGCAGAATTTAATTTTATAACATAGACTAGGCACACACTGACTGATATTTTTAAATGAAAGACCAGTATTTCAGGCGATCGGTCAAAATATCAGCTGAACTTTTTCAGACTGTCTCCGACCAATGTAGGTCGAACCTTTCTCCAAATTGGGAGAAAGTTGGATTGAACATGTCGGTTAATTTTGGAGCGATCATGTGGTTTCATGATCGGTTGCATAGAAATATCAACAGTGCCAATTTTCGCTGCCACCGTCTATTTCGTTCTGGTCTATAGGTCAAAAGCAGTCTGTTTGTACTTGGCTTACGGCTCTATGCTTGTGCAGTGGTGTTCAGGAAAATGACATTGCTTAGAAGATAATATATTAGCAGTATGTATAATCCATTTGTAGCAAAGTTTTTAACTGAAAAATAATTAGCGTATATGAGTGTGATTTTGTATTACTAGGTAGGTATGTCATTTCCTCTTTCCATTATCATCACTATTCCAGATTTCCACCTTTCCTTCCCAACAGTCATATATAAACTCCAGCAATCCTGTTTGGCATGCAAAACTCTGGGGGGGGAATTCTTGATTATGCTATAGTTTATTTAATATGTTAAAATACGCTCTAAATGGAAAATATGAATGTTAAAGGACATGTCCACCCTTTATAGAAACTTTTAATATATTATAGTCCATGTTCCCCCAGCCCCAACCGCTATAATTATAGTCTCAGAAAGTCCCCCGATCATTACTTACCTTACCTCTCTCCTTCGCTGCAAAGCCTCGGCCCTCTGCTTGCACGGAACTGCAAGCAGGCGGCGGGACCTGCGTCTGTGATTGGCTGAGAGGCAGCCAATCACGGATGCGGCTGCTGGCTGCTCAGAAAGGTGAAGGAGAGAGGTAAGGTAAGTAATGATTGGGGGACTTTTCTAAGACTACAATTATAGCGGTTGGGGCTAGGGTAACCTGGACTATAATATACTAAAAGGGATTTACACTAGGGGGATGGAGACCAAAGCGGGTGGAAGAGGGAGGGGGAGAAGGGCTGCATTGCGCATGCCAAACTTCTCCCGGAGGGGAGACAGGAGGCAGTGTAAGGTAAGTTTTTTTGTTTTTTTTTGTTTTTTTTATTACACTACAGAGTGGGGCCTGTAGTGGGGGGAATTATAGTTTTGGGGGTGGACATGCCCTTTAATATTTAAAGGACATCTCCAAACCTGGCCCCTTCTCCTGCTTTCGCATTTTTGGACCACAGTTCCCCATAAATATTTGTTTTTCTATTTTAACAGCGTATTTTATGTTTAAAGGGCATCTCCACTCACCCCCTTCCCCATAAATAATGAGGATTTTACTTGCAATGGCCCAATACCTAGATCTCTAGGTGATTAGCTTAGGTATTGCAAGTACAATCCTCATTTTTTTACTAAATAGAAGTTTGTGCACAGAAAGCAGCAATGGGGAGGGAGGAAGGGCCACTGCGTATGCAAAAACCTCTGGAAGGAACAGTTAAGGTGGCCATACACTACAAAAGGTAATTAAGATCTGATTTGCGATCTGAAACCGACTGATACTTGGACAGATGACTAAAGGTGAACATACATTAGGCCGATTTTATGTACAATGCGACATACAATCCGACATTTCCATTGATTGGCCAAAAAATTTTACATTTTCCCGATCTTATTATGCGACATTAGATCGTAAAATCGATCGTAATTACGATTGGGAAAGTCAGTTTTTTTTAAGTCGATTGGTAAAATGATTGTAGTGTTTTCTGAAGTTCCGATTAAATGTAAATGTAATGTAACCTCACAATGGACGACATCATGGAACGAATTGAATGTCAAACAATATGTATGGTACATCTAGGTACAATTAACATTGTATATCTGTCTATCAAATTATCGGTCGGTTTAAGTAAGTACGATCGTAATAGTGTATGGCCACCTTATGCCACATGTACAATGTCAGTTGTACATAGATGTACCATACATATTGTTCGACATTCAATTTGTTTCGTGATTAATGTCCAATGTCGTCTATTGTGAGGTTACATCACATTTACATTTAATTGGAACTTCATAAAACACTACAATCGTTTTACCAACTGACTTAAAAACCAACGCTCCTGATCGTAATTACGATTAATATTATGATCTTATCTTTATCTCACAGTGTGCCAAACATTGGGGCAAATTTCTGTTGGGGGGGGGACATGTCCCCCCCCTCCCCATAAACGTGTTTAAAAATGCAGTGTTCTCTAAAGAAAAAAAACATCAGCAGTAATGTGAGGGTTAAAAGCCATTCATAAATATTTATAATAAAACAGATATTAATGATAAGCTGTATTTTCCTTTATGATTATTCTAAACTGCAATAGAGGTATTCAGGTATTAAATGTTGAATAAATATATTTGTCCATGTTTGAACCATAACCCCTTAACTCTACCCACTATTTATTATTTAAGTATAGTATTTGAGGTTGAATAAAGAAACATGTCCATCTACTCCAACCTACTCAGCAATATCCTCATTTCCTGCCTAACTGTTGATCCAGAGGAAGGCAAAAAAAACCAAAAACCTTCTTTATACAAGACAATATCTTGCTAGCTCTAGTCGTTGCTACCTGGCATTGTTTGCTATAGCTTTTTCCATTACAGATGCACTTAACACAGAGTTATTTATGGTGTAGGTGACACAGGGATTATTTAATCCCAAATACATCACCTTACATTTTCCAACATTGAATCTCATCTGCCATTCTGCTGCCCATTTTGATAATCTATCTAGGTCTGCTTGCAGCAATTGCACATCATGTATCTTATTTAAGATTTAGATGAAAGCAGACAATACACACTGTAAAAAAAATTCCTTTCATGTGTGATTTTCGTTGCGTTTGCGCTTGCGATTTCTTCAATAAGTATAGGAAAACGCATGCGATTGCGATTAAAAATGCAAAACGCAATCGCACCGAAAAACGCGCGTCTTTTTGCGCTGCCGCGTTTTCAATGATTTTGTAAAAGCGCAAACGCAAAAAAAAGCAGCAGTGTGGCCTAGCCCTTACTTCCCCTTTAAAACACAGGTGTGCTTCAATCAGCAAAAACTGCCAGGCATGCCTTGTTGGCAATAAAAAGTTTGAGAACCACTGAGAGGATCTTGAGGGTAGAAATTTACCTGGATGCAGCTTCTGAACAGGCAGAGTTTTTTTTTTTCTACCAACATGAGTAAAAAATGTGTTCAAAAAACAACACTGCTCAGTTATTTCAGAAAAGAGACACCACAAACTAATGAGGGTGCAGCATCAACTCCTGATGTGGTGATTTCAGACAAAGATATTGCAGAAGCTGGTCCATCAGAAGACATCTCCTCAGTACACACTCTGACAATTGATAAATCTAAGCACCGCTTATCCGGCATAAACAAACAATGGTTTAAATATTTAAATTGGCTAATGATGAAAGAAAATGGTATGTGGTGCTCATTGTGCATGAAATATTCAAACAAACACCCCCCAAGGAGGGAGCTACCTTGGGTAAATGTGCCATGCACAAGAATTCGAAAAGAAAGCTTGCTGGACCATGAAAAAAGTAAATCGCACACTGAGTCCTCTGCTGATCTTTTTGGAAAGCGTGTATTAGAGCAAACTGGAATTGGTCAAATCGAAAGATCTGTATCTGTGTTAAATAATTTACAGAGAGATGCATTTGTGGGAGCTTTAAGATCCATGTGTTGGTTGGCAAAAAATGAGTTGCCACACACAACATTGTTTGAAAAGCTGCTGGAACACTGTAAAGAAATGGGTTGTTCCTTTTTACAACATCTTAATGTTGGCAAAAATGCACATTACACTTCTGAAAGGATAATGCAAGAGCTGCTGGATGTCTTAGCATCAGAAATAAAATCTAACATACTAAAAAATATACAAGTCACTGACAATTTTTTCAGTATTCTGTGTGATGAAACCACTGACATCTCAGTTGTAAAACAGTTAATTATTTATATTAAATATGTTTGTCAGGTCACTAAAGAGGTGAGAATTAGTTTTGTATCAACCTGCAATATGATTGATGGCAAAGCGGACACTATAACTAACACACTGAGTGAGACTATGGACACTCTAGGCTTGAAAACGCTAATCTGGTTGGACTAGGGTCAGATGGAGCTGCTGTTATGATTGGGAAGCAGAAAGGTGTTGCAAAACTGCTCAAAGATAAAACATCCGGACTCTTGGATAACTGCCACTGTGTTAACCATCAATTGGCCCTTGCAAGTGCCCAAGCAGCTGCTGCTGTACCTTATTTAACAAAACTGAACCGTATCTTAAGGCAGCTGTTCTATTTCTTTCAAAATTCTTATGTTAGAATGGCTGGATTAGTGGAAATCCAGAATCTTCTGAACATTCCCCAGATAAAGCTGAAAATGGCCAGTGACACAAGATGGCTGTCTCAACTCTGCAGTACAGTCACTACGACAGTGTATGATGAGTGTCATAGCTGTGCTGGAAAGAGAGGCCACTGAACGAAATGACATCACAGCTGAAGGATTGAGCAGATGTATTAAACCATACAATTTTATGGCATCTTTAATGATGCTTTCAGACATATTACCTTTGCTGTCCAACTTATCTAAGGCTTGGCAAAGGCAAGATGTCAATCTTACTGAAATTGAGCCCATTTTGCATGCCACAAAATTATCTATCATGGAGTTAAAAGAGACTCCTGGGAGATATTCTCAAAGCCTTCATCATTGTCTGGCAGAAGAATGGTCAGATATTCGCATTGTTTATACACAGAGTGAAGTAATGTCATTCAAAACTTCAATATATGATAAATACATAGATACAGTTCTCAAGCACCTAGATGCAAGATTCCCTGACATGCCAATTTCCAGCTTTTCAAAAGTTTTCAATGCAGAAATTCAGGATTCAAGTGAGTCAGCTGAAATTATTTTCAATCACTACTCCAAAAATGGTAACCCTCCAATTATAGAATATGAAAGTATCCATCAAGAATGGTCAGTTGCATCAAAAATGTTTATAAGTCAATCATACAAAGACTTCTGTTCAAAACAAATTTTACTAAAAGTTGCAACAAAATCAGAGCTCAAAGAATCATTTCCAAATTTAGCCAAGCTAGCTCATATTGGGCTAGTGATCCCAATGAGCACAGCAGAATGTGAAAGGGGTTTTTCTGCCCTTAAAAGGATCAAAACATGTTTAAGAAATCGCATGAATCAAAGCACTTTAAATAATCTCATGCTGATCTCCTTGGAGGGCCCAGACCCTGGGGACTTTGATTATGAAAAGGCAGCAGATAACTGGGCCTCTAGGAAGAAAAGAAGAATAAATATTTAACTGAGGACACTAGGTCCCCTTCTGCAGATGCAAGTTAAAGTTGGCTTTGAAGATGTTATGTTGTTTTATTGAATTGTAATCTTTAAATAAAATAAATATTATATCTCAAAAGAATATAATGCATTTTTCAAAAACATTTACAATGAAAAGTACCTGGGGCAGGGAGATAACATTGGTAATTCCTACCTACATTGCAATAATAATAATTCTGTGAGGAGCACCAGTGTGAAGAAATATGCTTCTACCAGGCTTCCTCGTGGCTTCAGCACAATCTTTAATACAGGAAAGGCTAACCAGGAGAAATGTGCTCACAATATTACAATCCTACCTCTCTGCCCCAGGTACTTTTCATTTTTAAGAAGTTAATTTTTAGAGTGTTGTTGTCCTTTAAAAGGAAATTAATAATTAACTAATAAAATTTCCCCACCACCACATTTCTCCGTCCCTTCCCACTCGGCTACTTTTTTATGCCACCCGGCTGGAAAAAGATTCTGGGGAGAACACTTAAAATGATATATTGCCTGTTTTACAAACCAAATATACACTTGTGTGAAGCCAGAAAAATTTTTGGCCACAGCAAATCCTCTAGTTGCTTTCTCACCCCTCCTTCCCTGTAAGACAGCAGCATACAAAGTAGCTCATTTAAATTAACTGATAAATAGCAAATGTTTAATTTACTTTTATTTACAGAATATTAAATTAATCAGATGTTAGAGTAACTTGAATGAATTAAAGACTATTTTATTTTTTCTCTCATATCAGACAGTATGTATCCTGTATTGGTCATATGTTCCATTGATATTTTTTATCGCCTGCAAAGTAAACTGACATAGACACTTTTGTTATGCCATTCTCCACTGCTGTTATTGCAGACATCAAGAGACTAAAATAGAATTGGCATTTCCTCCTTTTCCAAACCCAGCTGTGCTTCGAAGGAAGCTTGATCTCTGGCCCATTTTTTTTTTTTTTTTTTTTCCCTGTATGTGTAATGTAATTTGTAAATGTATACTAAAAGTATAGCACTGACTTATATTAGGTACAAGACAAAATATACAACTTATACAAAATGCATAAACTTCCTTATAGAGCTGAGACTCCTATTTTAATATGGAACAGCACCCCATGTGAATACTGAAAGGAAGCGGTAATGTCAGTATAACATCCAAAGATGTGCTGTTTGTAACAGTCTTAGCTAATCTGTTATAAGAAGGCTCATTTTATACTCTGTGGGGAGCTTTTGGCTCTTTTAACCCCTACTTCTCCCTAACCTCTACAGCCAATTGGTATCCTGTGCTGTCCTAACACCTTAGTGACTGTAAATCTGGAACTTGCTGTGGTAAATACTAATAAGTATGAACCTAGCTTGTAAATCTGGATCCTGTATAGGATCTCAGGTTGCCAAATGGTACTGTTTAATTTGAACTGAATATTGTGGCTGGATTACCTGGGTCTATTCTCAGACCTGCAGGTTTATTCCACTTAGATCCTGTAGATTCTAGCTGTAAGGCAGGTGGAATAGGCAAGGGAGGGAAAGTTTATTAAGGTTCATGAATCTTGCTACCTAATGTAACCTATATAATCCTTCTCTATTCCAATAGTGCAATAGGTAAGAATCGAAGGGCAGATGGATTACTTGCATGTTTGAGTTCTTGGGTTGGAAACAGTGATTTACTGTGTTATCCAGTCAAAATGTTTACAGGGTAACCCTTTTTAAATAAAAAATAACAAGTGTTATAAAGGTGATACCTTAATTGGCTAACTAAGATAATCATAATAAGCTTTCAGAACATTTTATTTCCTTTTTCAAGCTTTTTTTATTTCAAAAGCGTTACCCTGTAAATAGTCCTTGGGCAGAAATCGCTAAAGCATGACCATGGGTTTTTAATGTCTGTATGTCAAAAAATGGCTTTATTCCAAGATTTATGAAAACTAAATTTTCCAGCATTTTGTGCAGCCAGGGAATGCTGGGAGTTGTAGTTTTTAAATATGTAAAAGTTAAAGACATATGCTATGTTAGGCTGTTTTGCATCTGTATATATTTATGTACATATACTAATGGACATAAACCAATGTACATAAAGAAGAAACTTACTACAAACAGAGAATCCTAGGAGTTGTAGTTTCATGTGAAAAGCCACAATTTAAATACCCCTGCTCTATACCATTAGACTGTATTACATCTGGACACATGCCTTAGCTACAGGAAATTAAGAATAAACTTAACTTGCTGTGAAAATACGTATTCTTATTAAGTATGAACGTAGCATGTTAATCTGCATACTGTTTAGGTGCTCAGGTTGCCCAATGGTGCTCTTTAGCTTTAACTGCACATTGTGGCAGGATTGCCTGGGTCTTTTCCCAGACCTGCAGGTTTATTCCACATAAACCCTCTAGATTCTAGCTAGTTGGCAGGCAGGGGGAATAGGTAATGTAAGGTATATGTGTGTGTTTGTTCATGTAATGTGACGTGATTTCCTGGGTACTTTTTAGGACCTCCAGCCTCCTCCTGGATACATGTTGGGGTCCGAATTTAGGGGAATTTTGGACAGGTTCCTGACACTTACTGGCTGAAGGGATGTATGTAGCCTCTCTTTACCTCTATGGCTTAACAGCTATAGGCATAAGGAAGAAGCAGACCGATACCGAACCACTTGCACGTTTGTGCACTTGGTGTTGATATCACATAAAACACGACCCAAAGCTTTCGATTAAAAAAAATGGTGCTTGAATTGAATTGCGCATTGTGGCAGGATTCAATTTGCAGTTGGACCATAGTATCTACATATAGCACTTAAAACACACCAAATATACCCCATATGTGAGTGGTAATTACCTCTCCATAATGAAGATATCGGAGTCCAGTTGTCAATACATCAAAAAACAGACTTTATTATTCCCCCACAAAAATACAAAGCCCTTAAATATGACAAACCCTACATATCACACTATTGTATAAAACTACTGGGACCAGAAGGGGTCCATCTAGACTGAGTGACATCCACCAATGTTGTAATACCGTCTCTGTAACTCAGTATATGGTAAAACACTTTCACCCAGATGGCTAGTTGTATATCCAAAGATAGTCACTTGGAAAAGTATCAATGTACGTATAGACAATGGTAGTCCTATATCACTATATTGTAAGTCCCATTCTATGGGACTTACAATATATCGTCTCTCAATACACACACTTAATTTGACTTCACGGGACTTATACGTTTTTGCACGTATTGCATACTTCACCCGTTCCTCGTCGTAGATTTCCATGTGTGTGAGGCCTCCATCAACGAAAATTCCTCCAGACTCTGAATGATCACAACTCCTGACAACAAAGTCCAATGTGCCGTCGGTCTCCTCCTGCGTTAGCACTCGCCTTCGGACCCGTAATGCCAGCACCCAACTTGTTCCTATATACTGTGAAGGATTACATATATACTTAGTTTTCCAGCTTTTGGCTCATCTTGGGAATCCCCTCCCGGTCACTACCACACCAACGCACGTTTTGTGCGCTAACTGCGCACATCCTCATGGCGTACCCTTGAATTCCGTGAGGCCCTTTATCAAGGGCCACCTACTTGAAGGTGTACCCACCCCTTAAAGGCCTACAAACACAGTTATAGGAAACAACTATATTGTGCCTCCTCATTCATACCAAAAGGTTTTACTGTTTTTAATCTGTACATCCATTTTAACTCTTGCTGCTTTCTATTATAGTCACCACCTCTTTCGGCAATTCGGATCTTTTCTACTTCCAGAAATTTCACTGTCACATTTTGATCCCTATGTTCACAACATATATGTTTCGCTATCGCGCTACGTAAAATGTCTCACTTTCTCATTGCTCTCAAATGCTCTTGCACCCTTTCTGTTAATTTTCTCACTGTTTTTCAAAATATCTCATTCTTCATTGGCATTCCGCCAAATATATCACTCCCCATGTTTTACAGTTAAAGGACAATTATACTCCCCTTCCCTCCGCTCCACTTCTTTGGTCAGTACCTTCTACCCAGGGTGAGGACCTGAACCGCTAGGTCCTCACCTCTGGGTTCGTGTAACTTGCAGCATAGCCTTACTGACACGCTGCTCCGGTAGGCTCCTCCTCTCCTTGCGCGACGAGGCCAATAGGAAGGCACACTTGTTGCAGAGTGTGCCTTCTTATTGGCCTTGTCGCCGACGGGGAGGAGGGGGCAGAGCCTACCGGAGCAGCATGTCAGTAAGGCTATGCTGCAAGTTACGCGAACCCAGAGGTGAGGACCTAGCGGTTCAGGTCCTCCACAAATTAATGCCATCCCATATGGTCAATTTATTAGATTAAAAAGAAACTGCTCCCAAGAGGTAGACTTAAAAGGGCAAGCAGAAGAAATGAAAAAAAGATTTGAGAGGGGGTACAGTAATAATCAAATAAATAAAGGTTACAATACAGCTTCCCTAGTATCAAGAAAATCCCTATTAAAAGACAAGCCTAATAAAGGAGAACAAGAAGGGAAAATTAGGCTTAGCATGAGATTAAATCAACAGTGGGATGATATTTATAGAATTTTCTCTACACATTGGCACCTCTTAAGTTAGGACAAGTCATTATTAAGGAAGATAGGGAACAGGCCCCAGATAACAGCTAGGAGAGCCAGAAATGTAAAAGATTGGGTTAGTTCGAGCCATTTCTCCCAGGAGCTCAACACGTTAGATAATTGGTTGGGGAGAACAAAAAAAACAAGCAAATGTGTAAAAGTAGGAAGCTATAATTGTAATACATGCGCTTATATGAGTGAAGAGTCTCATATTAGAGACCCCCATGGTAAATATTGGGACATCAAGGAATATATTAACTGTAGAACATGGGGAGTGGTATATTTGGCGAAATGCCGATGTGGAATGAGATATATTGGAAAAACAGTGAGAAAATTAACAGAAAGCAAAGGAATAAACACCATGCACATCAGTCTTAAATGTCTGTGTATTATTTATTGTTGCATACACAGAGTACACCAAGTGTAACGTTTCGGTACGTGAGCTGTACCTTCTTCAGACAATCAATGATTGTCTGAAGAAGGTACAGCTCACGTACCGAAACGTTACACTTTGGTGTACTCTGTGTATGCAACAATAAATAATACAGAACATTTAAGACTGATGTGCATGGTGTTTATTCCTTTGCTGATTCACGACCTGCAACCAGGGTCTGCCATTGCACTCAGCACGAACTCTTACCTATATCCACATAGGTGTGTGCAGGATTACCTCTGTTGTTTGCTTACAAAATTAACAGAAAGGGTGCAAGAGCATTTGAGAGCAATGAGAAAGGGAGCCATTTTACGCAGCGCGATAGTGAAACATATATATTGTGAACATAGGGATCAAAATGTGACCGTGAAATTTCTGGGAGTAGAAAAGATCCGAATTGGCAAAAGAGGTGGTGACTATAATAGAAAAATTCTGCAGCAAGAAAATGGATGTACAGATTAAAAAAAAACAGTAAAACCTTTTGGTATGAATGAGGAGGCACAATATAGTTGTTTCCTATAACTGTGTTTGGAGTGCGCGATGCTGACACACAATGTTGGTGTTTATGCCTTGATGTAATATAGATTTTTAGGCTAAAAATAATATGTAGGCCTTTAAGGGGTGGTTACACCTTCAAATAGATGTCCCTTTAAAAAGGGCCTCACGGAAGTCAAGGGTACGCCCTGAGGAAGTGCGCAGTTATTATTGAGAGGTAATTACCACTCACATATGGGGTATGATTGGTGGGTTTTGCGTGCTATATGTAGATACTATGGTCCTACTGCAAATTGAATTTATTTCTACCTACTAGCACCACCTTTTATTGTAAGGTATATAGCCCACCCCCTTTATATATGGATATTTCCAGTGCAATGAGACACAAGTGTTTATACATGAATAACAGTTTGAAATATCCCTGTATAAAGAGTTTATATCCACTGTATCCACACATAGCAAAACATACACACGTAATTTCCACTGTGCACCATCAACTTCAAACAATTTTATTTATTTGATCTATGTGTTTTAGCTTCTCAACAAGGCCATCATCGGGATACTCCTGGATAATTTCCCTATTTTTCATTTGCTACAAGAAGCCATTTTGACTTTTAGGTGTTTCTTGAACAATGATCCAGAAATGTGTAAGAGGAACACATTCTCTTTTTTGCAGCGATGCAAACTTGAAATGGCAGTATTTCCTGAGAATATGCCCACTGGCAACACTGGTAATAATGCAAGTGTGCAAGTAAACAAAGCGTAGGGGCGGATAATTGAAGTGCAGCAGGCACATAGAAGGAACCGAATGATGAAGTGAAAGATACATATACAGGTCTAATATGAAGTATATGCAGGTAAACACAAAAACCAACCATGGATATCAAACAAATCTCGTTATAGGCACCCTAAAAAGTGTCCCAATTAAGGAGCAAAATGCCTTGTAAGCACAAAATAAAGAGCAATAGATAAATAAATAACAAACTTTATTGCACCCTTTAAATATCACAATATCAAATGTCATAAAAACGAATAATCAAATGTCCCAAATGACATTTTTGCATTTTTACTGACTTACTGTAAGGAACAATTTTACTGGCTTACTGATGCATTGTTATAATCAATAGTTTCTGAGCTGTAACAAATAAAAAACGTGTTTAGCCTTTATCATGTTCTGGACAATAACATGGATGAGGGTCGTTGATGAAAAAAAAACCTCTTACATTTTCATAGTCCTGTGCAGACCTTCAGATGGGTACTGGTAAAATGCAATCACCCCTCCATCTGTGATGTTGGTACATTGGTCAGTTATTTAAAGTAAATGTTTGTAAAATATTTTTTTGAGCTTTTTTAAATTCTCCCCACCCCCCATTGCAGGTTCTTGGCCGCTGCTTTCTAACTGTGATGCAAGTCCATTTTCAGTTCTTATCCCAAGCTTTGCAGAAAGTTCAGCCAGTGGCTCATTCATGTTTTGCGGAGGCAATTGCACAAGAAAGGAAAAGTTCATCTGGAGCTTCAGACCTGAACCCTACAAGAGAGTTTGATGAGGCAGTGAGGTCTTGGAGAGGTGCTACAGAGGTGAGTCATCTAATGTAAAAATAATCATCCATGACACTTTTAATGTAAAATATGAGTGCAGTTGCAATTTAGATGGTTATCCTTGTAGAATAAAGATGATCTTTTGGGTTAGATGTTTTACATTAAGTATAAAAATTTTATGTATTACAGCTGCAATTGTACAGCTTAATTTTAGTAATTTATTATTATTAAATCTTTTTGGAATGCTTTGCCTCTAATTAACCTTTATTTTTTTTTCAAAATGTGTTTGCTCCTAAAAAAACAACTAAAGCCTGGTGACAAACTGTGTAAATCCCTTTCGGGAGACTGTGCGCAAAACACCAATTGAATTAGGAGGGGGAGATTTAACCGGAGCAGAGTACATTTCCCAAATAGGTCCCTGGCCCCATTGGACTTTTATTATTAAAATATTGTATGCACATTTGTAATAAGAATTCAATGTTTGCTGACTATGCCATAAAGAATGAGAGTGCCTTCCCTCTTACTGATAGATGCAGAATTTATTATCGGTAAACAGAATGCAGAATTTTATTCCAATTAAGAGGCTGAGGATGTTAGGTTCAGAATCAGGCTTACCGTAATTTTAACTATTTGATAACCAGCTAGCCTTGAGGGTCTGGGCCTTTAGCATCAGAAGTTTTATTCTCATCATAACAGATGCATTACAGGATAAATAGGATCACTCATTGTGGCTTTATTCGGCTTTGTTTCATTAGCCTTAATTGTGTCCTGTAAGAAGATATTTGAACTACAAAAGCAAGGAGTAATCAAACTCTTACCATAAGTCGCTAGTACACTTCAACCGGTAAATCTTATAAACTCCCTTTCTTTGCATTTTATATTGCTTGCTTTTCTGTTTGGCAAAAAAGTACAGTTTTTAGGTGTAATAATTTTTTAACAGCTCCTGATAGCACACCTCTTTGATAAGTTTATGGTAATTTTCCTTAATTAGGTTGTCTGAAAACTAGATTACTATTTGCAGTCAGTGTAGTCAGAATTTTCTCAGCTTCAGACAAATCTCACAGGCTTGGATTTCTTAAAGTGCATGTCCACCCCCAAAAGTATAATGTATCCCACTACTGGCCCCACTCTGTAGTGTAATACAATCCTTACCTTACATCCCAGCTCCAAATGGTTCTCCTGTAATGTTTTGATGCTTGTTTAAGGAAGAAACCACACTGGTTTCGAAACATCACAAATAAATTGTGTTACACTTAAGACTGGAGTGCCCAGAGAGTTTTGTTTCCTTGGATATCTACTCCTGTAATGTCCTCACAAAGTCCCAAAAACTGGCCACCAGAAGCCTAGCAGAGTCCATATAGGTCTCTGCCTCCTGTCTCTCCTCCAGAAAATTTTGCCATGCGCAACTGTGAATGTGCACGCTCGGCCACAAGAAGTGTGAGAACCACCCACATTATTCCAATATATGCGGTACTTTGAAATTGCTTTGACTCCGCTTCTGCTTCTTAAAAAAATCAGGATTAAGAGTCAGGACACACACCCTGCTGCTCAGTGCTTAGCATAACTTGCGGCTCTTAGTCAAGGAAGGAAGTTAGTGGAACCAATCAAAATCCTCCCATAGTGCTTAGCACTATCTTGTGTCAGCAGATGATTACCATTCCAGCAGCAGCAGCCAATAGAGGGAGGGAAGGGCTGGTGTGGCACAGAAGCAACGCGGATATTACAGAGAGAGCAGACTGACCAGCTGCAGCAAAGTGGTGAATCTTCTCAGCATCTGTTGCCTTTCCCTTTGCCTACTGTGACAGTTTTTTTTGTGTGACAAAAATTACTGCAAACTGACCTAGATATATTATCAAAATGGCCAACAGAATGGCAGATAAGATTCAATGTTCATAAATGTAAGGTGATGCATTTGAGGTTTAACAATCCTGGTGACACCTACGCCAAAAATAACTGTGTTAAGTGAATCTCTAATGGAAAAAGATTTGGGGGTTGTGGTAGATAAGACTTAGCTGTAGCAAATAATGGCAGACCGCAAACGGCTAGAGCTGGCAAGATTTTGTCTTGTTTAAACGGGAATAGATTGAAGAGAAAAAAAACTTTATTCTCCCTATTTACAAGGCACTGGTAAGGCCTCATTTAGAATATGCGGTGCAGTTTTGGAATCCCATATACCAAAGGGACATCTTGGAAATGGAAGTAGTTCAGAGAAGGGCAACTTAAATAATAAAGGGAATGGAGGTGCTTTTATTCACCAAGGGTTGGATTATTTTGAGGAGTGAGCACCCACGCTTGGTACGAGTGCAGAGGACTTTGTATTATTTAATGGAGGGGCTTGACTATGCATGCATATTAGACAAGTTTGGGCTGATTACATTGGAGAAGCAACGTTTGCGTGGGGATATGATCACTTTATGCAAATATATTAATGGGCCATACAGTAAACTCTCTGGTGCATTGTTTACTAATCAGAGGACAAGTGTACATCCTTTAAATAGGGCCCTAGACGAATGGTGAGTTTTGGGGCTCCCTTTGTTCAAAATGTTATAATTATCAACCAATCAACTCCCTTTAAAAGGCAATGCCACATTCAGTTCCCCTAAAACACAAATAAAGTTTAAAAACCGTATTATTACACCCTTATTATTTCTGTACATACTGACACACCTTACAGCCTTACAGGCTGGTGAATTAGAGGGCTGACTTAACAATGGCTGGTAAACTTGGAGGCCTTATGTAGCAGTGGCTGGTGAACTGGAGGGCTGACCTAACAGTGGCTAGTTAACTTGAGGGCTAACCTAAGAGTGGCTGGGAAACTGGAGAGCTGACATTAATATGCAACATGGAGGGTGTATATGTGTCAAACAGTCCTCCTGAATAGAGATTGGCACACAAAAGTTTGCCCACAGTGACTGGTACATAAAAGCTTGCCCACAGTGACTGGTTTGTATGTATATGTTTATAAAGGGCCATTTGAGGATGCAGTGCTGTACAATGTTAGAATACAAAAATCCATACAAGGGGGACAATAAGTAAATACATAAATAAGTATGTGGATCATAAAATATACAAGTGCTTGAAACTTGTAACATGAGGAAAGAGGTCCCTGCCCCATAGAGCTTACAGTTTAATTAGGTGGGAAACATACAGATACATAGGAAAGGGTAGAAGTGCCATAGTAATAACCAGTCCTTTGCTGTGCTGTACATATAAGTTTTCCCACAGTGACTATTACATACATGTTTCCCCAGTGACTGGTACATACAAGTTTGCTCACAGTCACTGGTACATACATGTTTGCCCACAGTGAGTCTAACTGGTACATACAAGGTTGCCCACAGTGACTGGTACATACAAGGTTGCCCACAGTGACTGGTACATACAAGGTTGCCCACAGTGACTGGTACATACAAGGTTGCCCACAGTGACTGGTACATACAAGGTTTCCCACAGTGACTGGTACATACAAGGTTGCCCACAGTGAGAGTGATTGTTACATAAAAGTTTGCCTTCAATGACTGGTATATATACAGAGGTGAGACACACAGGTACTGCAGCACTTTTGTGCCACTCTCAATTCGGGTTTTCGTCATTGTTTTCTAAGGACACATTTTAGAAATAGTTTTGTGCCACCACAAGTTTTAATCATGCCCTATCTTTCACAAAGGCCAGACCCAATATAGAGACAGATAGAGAAAATGATAGAGAGGCAGATAGAGAAACACAGATAGGGAGTGAGACAGATGGAATGACAGAGATGCAGATAGAGAGCTAGATAGACAAAGAGGTAGATAGACAGACAGATAGAGATATAGACAGATAGGTGAGGGGACAGACAGATCAGACGGGATAAGATACATAGATGATAGCTTAATACATTATAGTTAAACCTCCTTTAATACACTAACCTCCTCCAAGTATGTTCCAGGCAGAGAGATTGTACCCTTCACAAGCTTGTTGCACTCCCCCCCTCCCCTTACTAACTAAGGGCAGTGGGCCTGAAACGCACCGGTGACCTTTTTGTTGGCATGGTTTAAATA
Organism: Hymenochirus boettgeri; assembly: GCA_019447015.1. Lineage (NCBI taxonomy): Eukaryota > Metazoa > Chordata > Amphibia > Anura > Pipidae > Hymenochirus > Hymenochirus boettgeri. Next base: position 114,768,874 of record CM033472.1, read on the forward strand.
TTAATGAAATACATTCTCTTCCATGTGAGACAGGGAGGGAGATTCAATAAAACTTATCATTTAAAAGGATGCTAATTTGGCCCCAACCAATCAGATCTTTTTAACCTTTGAAAGCTAAAATCTGATTGGTTGGGGCAAAATTAGCACCATTTTAAACTAAAAGAACTTTTATTGAATCTCCCTGTTGGAGTCATTGTGCAGCAATTCCGGAGTGTGTTTAAGTCCGGACCACCAAATTTGTTTGGTGAGCATAATAGAAGTCTTTTCCGCCTCGTGCTTTATTTTTTCTCTATATATAATTAACTACTTGATTGACCTTGCCAGTCTCGATCAGCATTAGGATAAGAGCCCATGGCAAGGCATCCGAACTACACGTGGGTCTAAGTAATTGTGCTTAGGAATATTATTATTGAAGATTTATATAGCGCCAACAGCTTCTGTAGCGCTTTACATGGATACATTCACATCAGGCCCTGCCTTAAAGAGCTTACAATCTAAGCATTTATTTGACACATACAACCTATCTGTATAATAATAGTAATAATAAAGGATCCTTTTTGTATTACAAACGATACATTTAGTTGTTTTAGCTTGTATGTGTATAATCGCACACAATGCTATTTATAGTATAAGCAGCACCAACATTTTTTAAATCCAATATGCATCACCTTACATTTATCAACATGGAATCTCATCTGCCACTTAGCAGCCCAATGTGACAATCTATCTAGGTCCATCTGCAACAGTTGCACATCATTATAGCTTTTAATGGTCAAGTTTTGTCTTGGCATAGCTTGAATTTGTGAGCTCTGTCATAAATTATACTTGAGACAACAGATGAATTTGTGCATTTGTCATTATGTGAATTTCAATACATATTCTGTTATTGGTGCCAGTCGCTAATGATCCTGTTTATTTCTTTGAGTCTTTGTTCATTGTGTGTTGTTCAGTGGGAAACATACAATGACCTTTCATTTTATTTTGTTCCTTCATTTTAATTGGTTTTTTACAGTGATGGAATAAATTCCACTTACTGTGGGCAATAACTGGAACCCCTTTGTCTGCTTTTAAAGTAGCTGTAACCAAAAATAGTGTTGATCTAAAAATCCCTATATTTGATGAAAACCCTAAAAATGTTATGTTAAAGGAATCTGACTTTTAAGCCCCTTGAAGCTCTGTATCCAAAAAAGTCAAAATGCAGCAGTAATTATTAGACATTCTCAAGAGAAGTTCCAGTTAATTTACATTTCTACCTAACAAGTTTGGAAGACCTGCACATTGATAGTACTGCAGTATATTTTACATATACACCAATTAACTGATATTAAGATATGCATGCATGTGAATAGTTCCCTCTATGGTTGTGCTGGATTTTTAAATAAATAATCACCATAGTTTTGTTTTGTGCCATGGTTATGTTTAGTTTTCTTCCACAGCCTTTTTTTTTAAAAAAAAAGTTTTTTCTAATGAAACACGAGCTTGCTTTCTTTACCATATGTCAATTTTGTTAGGCTGATCTATTTAAAGCTGAGAGGAAACCTTGTCTGTTTCAAACCAATGTTCCAATAATAAGCTTTTATTTTTGTTTCCCTGGGTGGATGGCACTAAATGTAAACAGCTGTTCGAAAAAAACAGCTTTTAACAGAAGGTGTATGATCTCAATGGAATTAGTTGTTTCAGTGGTCTGTGATTTATTAACCTTCCTCTTTAAAATCCTAGTGTAGAATACTGCTATTTTCATTTTCAAATTGGATACATTTTGGTATGCTGTATCTTGAATTGACATTTTTATTGGCACATGTTAAGTGGTTATAAATGTAAAAATTATTTTCGATTTTGTGAATCAAAATTTAAATAGCCAGCAGTGCAGTTGTTGCAGAGGAAATGGGCTTGAAATATATCCATAGTTGAATAGTCTGGTTAAGAATTTAAAGGGAAACCAAAGTAACCAGACAACATTGTCCCAATTGACCACATTCACAAATATACAACAAGCTGTGTCTCACCTCTCCCTTTGCTGTGGCTGTTGGTTTATTTTTTAAATTAACCCGTTGGTACTAGGGGTCAGTTACCATAATCCATCTCTTTGTTTTAGTGGAAATTTCAGTAGACTACACATAAATGTAAGTAACAAAGGTCTGACACATGTTGTGCTGACTAGCCAATTAAAGCTTATTTGTAGAAACTTTCTGCCCTATTCATAGCCAGTCAATTTATATTTGGTTAGCATGACTTAATCTCCTTGCTGGCATCGGCTGCACAAGTGTTACAAGAGAAATTTGTGCAGCCACCACAGGCAATTCACCAGCAGCTGCACTTACCTTTATTTTTAAAACCAGCTAATTGCTAGCGTTAAATAGTAATGCAAAGGTAAATTACTGAGGTGATTTACCCAGAGCTGCACAGCCGCTGGTGAATTTTACTATGGCGATCTTTCCCAGAGCAGCTGTGGCTTGTCCATCCTGAACTCTATTTTCTCCAAAAAATTTCCACACATCCAACTGTAAAACTGCGGTTAAATCAACTATTTTGTTCCTTGTAGGCTTTCTGCAATTCAGGCAAGTTCTATACTCAGATAGACAGACAGTAGAATATGGGGTGGTGGTAGGAGGGCCCACTATAACAACTTGTAACCTGTTTAAAAACAGGTTACAAGGTGTAGAACTTGCCTGAAGCAACATAAAGCAGTGATCTGGTACAAATTGGTGTTGCAGCGGTGCTGGTAATACCATTTATTCTCCCTGTTTTCTTTGTATGTTTGTTCTCTGTATTAAGCTATGGGGGCTGCTACTGATAGTATTGATTTAAATCCTCCTGTCCTTGTATCTACAGATGAAATTCCCCAATTAGACTCAGTAGCTCTACTAGGCCTATCCTGAACTCTATTTTCTCCAAAAAATTTCCACACGTCCAACTGTAAAACTGCAGTTGAATCAACTATTTTATTCCTTGTAGGCTTTCTGCAATTCAGGCAATTCAGGCAAGACTGGACCCGAGCTTCCAGAAACAAACCGAAAAATCGGGTCTGGTTATTTAAACAGTTGATCGCACATGTTTCATTCTAAGAGCGACCAGCGCTTAAAAAACACTGTTGTGAAGGGGGTCGGTCATGGGCCCAGCCTCCAATCTCGCGGGGGGGGGGGGGGGGGTGTCAATAGGATTAATCCTAGGTTGAAATGTGTACCATAAATAATCCCGTAATTATTTCTATCTCCCTTATCCCTTATATTTTGTAAATATATTTATATCTTCATAGGAGATTGCATTGAGTTTTTAGGAGCTACCAATGAGGTGGGGGTATAGGATATTATGTATAGGAAAGTTGTATATGTATGTGTGTATCTCACTATTACCATTTAAATGACCATTAATACATTTTTATAAAGTATAGCAATGACATTAGGTACAACACAAAATATACAGAATACATAAACTTACTTACAGAGCTGAAATCCCTATTTGAACATTTTGGTTAAACCACACCCCGGGGTCTGCTTCATGTGAAAGGAAGTGTAATACAAAAAAAGTTTTTGTCTGCTACACAGGATGTGATGTGTATTGTAATAGACAATACACCCAGGCTCCTTATGTAACACCTCCAGCCTGCAGGTGCATCAGTGAGTGATAAAAGACAAGACATCCCTGCTCTCTATGGCTAGGAGGAGAGAGAGTGAAAGTAGATTGTGGTGTGTGCTTTGGAGAGATATTGACTGCAACACAAGATCCTGTGTATAAGTTCCTGTTACTATCTGTTGAGAGGACAGATTATTGGACAAACAATTTACCTTATTGGATACAAGCTCTGAGGCAACAAATAGTGTACATCAACTTCAAAGAACACACAATATACAGGCCTGGTCAATATTCAAAGGGGTGCACCATAGACAGGGACACCCCTGATTACTGCATATGTTATGTGGGGAACCTGTTTATGTGCGCTGTCTACTTTGTGCCAGCCCAACAGATTAACCCACTGTGTGCCATGCTGGTACAAATTGGTGGCAGCGGTGCTGGTAATACCATTTATTCTCCCTGTGTTCTTTGTATGTTTGTTCTCTGTATTAAGCTATGGGGGCTGCTACTGATAGTATTGATTTAAATCCTCCTGTCCTTGTACCTACAGATGAAATTTCCCAATTAGACTCAGAAGCTCTACTAGGCCCAATTGCCAAACCTATTTTTAAACCTGATCCATTTGATAGGGTAACTTGGGAGTGGACTGATTGGCTAGAACAATTTGAATAGGCAGCCACTATTAATGGCTGAGATAAAGGTGCTCGCTTGCAAGTCCTTAGCCTTTTGCTTAGTGGCAGGTATAGCAAGGATTTACTGTAATACTGAAATAAAAAGCAGTTATTGCTCTGAAACTATTTTTTTCCAATGATCTGCATAAAAGAGTATATAAAGAATAAATCCATTTCTTTAGGTAAACTGGGAATGAGAAATGTTTGTTTATACGTTAGATTATTAGGACAATGCTATTATAATAACATGATGTTGTGAGGTACCTTTTTGTTATAATATTTATAATATACTAATAAGTATTACCTAGCATTTTAGTTTCAACCACAGTTTCTTTCAAGAACTAAACTTCAAGTCCAGTTGATCTAATTGAATACAACAGATATACCATGACCTGGATGAATGAGAACCTTCAAAAGCATATTTAGAATGTGTTCTTTTAACTATCACAGGCAACCTGCCGCTTCGAGAAAGAGGGTGTGATGGCTTTTGGCTGGAATAGAGGTGCAGCAGCTGTTTTTGTTCCCAAAGCTTAGCAACCAAGCATCACCTGAAGGAACTGACATGAAAATCGACAGTACTCTACAGGTATGTCCTTTCTTTCACGTTGACCTAAAAATGGATTATTTGGTCCTGATTTACAAGATTCACATTATTTCAAGGTACTTCTGTTTTTTCTTAGATTTTGTTCCACTGTATGTTTAGTTGTCACATTGGCTGGGTAGTTTCTTTTCAGTATTTTTCTATGGCCCATAAAATGTATGAATCAACACCACAAGCAATTTTCCTTCTAAACTGGGCACTCAATTTGGTATGCCTGCCCCTGGTGGGAACATAGGTGCTATAGTTGTAATTAATATCCTTTGCATTAAGCACTTTCTCTGTGTGGTTTCAGACCACTTATGCATCATCTGCATCTGTGTTTTAGTAGTCAGATAAGGCACTTTTTTGAGTTGATATGGGAGGTGTTTTCTTGCACTTTAGTGTTTAAAAGGGATGTCCCTATTTGACGTGATGTAATTTCCTGATGACGATTCCTGTGTGAGTTGAAACCGTTTATTATGTTTAGTGAATAAAAAACTTTTGAAGAAAAGATCCGTGAGTGCGGTCATATATGTTTGCTTATTTTTTATATTTGTTGGTTTGTGTACCCGGGCGATATACTGATTTGGAATGGTGTGCTAACATAACATTGCAAAATTATATAATAGATAAAGTACCCCCTACTGTAAATTATAAAGATATTAGATGGTACCTAGGAGTTCTGTAACCATAGAGAGTCCCCCCACCCCCCAGGCACAAATTGACAAATTGTGTTACTCATCTTCTCTGCAACCAACTCCCTGGTTTGCTTGTTCGGACTGCACTTCAGATCACATTTCGTGTGTTCACCCCATCTTCTAATACAGGAAGTAGCAGCCAGCAGATGGTGCGCGACCAGCAAAATCAATGTAAGTACACACAGAGCAGTTTTACAGTGTACTTACATTGACTTGGCTGCTGCTTTCCTGTATTAGAAGAGGAGGTAATTGCGCAAGAGGTGAGCCGAATTGCGGGAGGTTGGATACAGAAAAGGTGAGTAACACTGCCGGAATGTTATAATCTACGTAATAGCGCACCGATTATAAAAACATTTTGTTACCCATTAAGGGGGTATACTATATAAAAATATCTGCACACAGAGCTAACAAAAAATTGACCATTAGGCTAGGGCAATGACAGACCAGTCTGTCAGGCCAAAGCAGCAGGTAAAATGACCACCTCTGAACTTTTTCTGCAACCGGTTCTGCGGCTTATAGAAGACTGCACATTCACCTTTGATTTTCCTCCATGTGTGATAGATTTTTTGTCCTGTCTGGATGGAAAACCGATCAGGCAGTCGCTGTCACTTAGTACGATCGATATTTAAGCCCCAAATATCCGCTACTATGTACAAATATAAAATACACATATTTACATTTCTTTTGTTATAAATTATATACTTACTAGCTGGTGTACGTCAACTAACAGATATTTCCATGTATTGGTTGGTCAGGCCGAAAAAATCTAAGGTGATTTCGGCCGACCACTTTTTTTTTTTTTTTAAACACGTTTTATTGGTGATTCCAATCTCTGTTATTTGAATACATACAGCATTTTACCTTTAATATACATAGACATTGATTACATATATTGGTAATATTACAGAATTCCTGTGATTGGCTTGGGTTTACAGGGACCGTAGTAACATATATAGAACTATTTCATTTAACAAAATATGGTCGTCTGGATGTTTGTCTACCTGTCTTTTCGGGTTACCTGTCAAGTAGTGTCCGCCTCACGCCGTCCGCCCGTCCCGGGCCCCGCCCACATGCATCAGTGGAATGCCACCTGGTCCTCAGCCCCAAGGTAAGTATTTTAGTTGGTGATCAATTTAGTGTGTTCGTTGATTCCAACCACTGGTTCCAGACCTTCTGGAATTTATTCGGGCAATTTCTGTGTTTATATGTGAGCTTAAGGTGGGGGAGATCAGTGTTGACCAGTCCGATCCACGTTTTTAGTTTGGGTACCTTAGTTGACATCCATCTTAAGATTATTGTTTTGCGTGCATAGAATAGGGTTGATTGAATAAAGTTTAATTATTAACTGGACCATGTATCGTCCTCCATCAAACCAAACAGGCACATCTCTGGTGTGGGTCGAATGGGGTGCGGTGTCAGTTCTTTCAAAAATTGCAGGGTCCCCCTCCAGAATTGGGCCACCTTGGGGCATTCCCATATAAGGTGTATAAAGCCTACATCTGGTTGATGGCATTTGGGACATAGAGAAGTGTGGGAGTTGCCCATATGTCTCATTTGTTTCGGTGTATAGTATGCCTGGTGGAGGATATTGAACTGTAGTAATTTGTTGTTGGCTGCTGGGGAGACCGTTGTGTGGGTATTGTAAAGTTCTGTCCATTGTTCCTCTGAGGCGTCTCGGAGATGTGGGGACCATTTATGTTTGATTATGTCCAGGGTTGGGGCCGACTTAACTGTGATGAGGTGGGTGTATAGTTTTGAGATAATACCTCTAATACCCTGTGTGCATATAATGCCTATGATAGGATGCTTGGAGACTGTAGTTTGAGTTGTGGGGAAGGTGACTTTCAGTGCATGGTGTATTTGTAGGTATCTGAAGTTGGCCGAGTTTGGAAGCTTGTGTGTATTTTGTAGGTCTGCAAATGGTATTATTTTATTGTTTTGGATTAGATCGCCGAGGGTGTGGATTCCCCAGTCCTTCCATTGTTTCTGACCTGGAAGGGAGTATATTCCGACTAGTAGCTTGTTGCCCCAAATGGGTGTGTGTTCTGCATATCCCTGAAATTTTAAAAGATCATTGGTTAGTCGCCAGATTCTAGCGGATTGTTTATGTAGTACTGTGCCTGTGCCTATTAGGTGTATTTTGGGCGCAGCTAGGTATGCCAGGAACGGGCCGGTTAGGTATGCTGTCATCATTAGATCGGATATACTGGGAGAAATTAATGGGTTGACCCAGCATTGTAGGTGTTTTAGTTGTGACGTCCAGTAGTATAATTGAAGGTTTGGAAGGGCCAGTCCTCCCATTGATTTGGGAGTTTGGAGGGATGATGTTTTTATTCTTGGTCTTTTATAGTTCCAGATGAAGGATAGGATAAGGCTGTTAATTTTAGTGAAGAATGATTTTGGAATGTAGGTTAGACTATGTTGGGTCATGTATAGGATTTTAGGTAGTAGGAAGATTTTGACTAGTTGTATTTTGCCCCACAGGTTCATTGGTAGGTGTTTCCAACTCAGAGTTTTTTGTTTTGTGTACTCTAACAAACTCGCTATATTTAGGGAGTAAAATTGTTGAGGGGATTTAGTAATTTCGATTCCAAGATATTTATAGTGATGTGGTCTTGGGATGAGTGTAGGGGTGATGAGTTTGTGGGGTGGGATATTGTCTAGTGGGTACAAGGCCGATTTACTCCAGTTGATTAGTAGACCAGAGTATTTCCCAAATTCATTAATTAGGTTAAAGACTATGGATAGAGAGTGGCTTGGATTACTTATGTAGAGTATTAGGTCATCTGCATATAGACCAAGTTTCTCTTCTAATTGGTTTATTTTAAAGCCTACAATATTGTTATTATTACGGATCGCTATAGCCAGCGGTTCTATTGCCAGTGAAAAAAGATATGGGGAGAGAGGACAGCCCTGTCTGGTTCCTCTCTGTAGTGGGAAGGCCGATGACATTGTACCATTGATAAGTATTTGTGCTGTTGGGTTGGTATATAGGAGCTGAACCCATTTGATATACCGTTGGCCTATACCAAATTTTTTGAGGATTTCCCATAGGAATAGCCACTCGACCGAGTCAAACGCTTTTTGGGCGTCCAGTGAGAGCAGTATACGTTCTCCTGCGTTGTCGTGGTCTATTTGCGTTTGGATATGGGTTCGACGGATATTAATAGTTGTTGATTTGGTGGGCATGAAGCCAGTTTGGTCTGGGTGGATAACATTGGATATGACTGATTTGAGGCGTTGTGCAAGGATCTTAGCTAATATTTTATAGTCAGAGGTTAATAGTGAAATTGCTCTATAGGAGGCACACTCCTGTGGGTTTTTGCCTGGTTTTGGGAGCATAACTATGGTGGCCTTTCGAAGTGAAGTGGGTAAGGAGCCAGAGGCATATGAGTCGTTGAGCATATTTAGAATGTGGGGGGCGAGGTGTTCGGAGTATCTTTTGTATATCTCCACCGGCCATCACTGTAATCGCTGAAAGAATTTCGGTGTTTGTAATTGGAGCATCGAGTGCTGCTTTTTGGGCTTGTGTTAGGGTAGGGAATTGTAATTGATCCAAGTATTGTTTTATTTCTTGTTGTGTGCTGTCTAGTCGGGATATATAGAGGTTGGCATAGTAGTCTTTGAAGGTGGATAGGATTTGGGGGGTGGTATGTACTGGGGTCTGGTCCGGGGTTAGAATGCTGGTGATGTTATTGGATTGGGTGTGGTCTTTGACCAAGAAGGACAGTAATTTTGCAGATTAGCCACCGTTCATAAAGTGGTTTTGTTTGATGAAGAACTGCCTACGGTTTGCTTTTTTGGTTTGCAGAATATTGTATTTCCTTTGTTGATGTAGCCACAGGCATTGGTTGGATGGGGTTGGGTTGACTATATACTCTTTCTCCGCTTGGGTTAACCGCTTGGCTAGGTCGTCTTCTTGTTGTTGTGAGGTGCGTTTGATGTAGGAAATAGTGGCCTGGAGACGTCCTCTAAGGTATGCCTTGAGAGTCTCCCATAGCGTTGTGGGGTTACTGTCTTTTGAGTTGAATAGAAGGAATTCCTCTAATTGTATAGGTATTTGATCTGGTGTTGGGAATTGGGAAAGCCAGAAAGGGTTAAATTTCCATGGTATTTGGGGGACATTCGTATTTGGAAGAATCATTTGGAAGAGAATTGGGGAGTGATCAGAAACGCCTCGTGGTAGGTGGACTACATGTGAGATAAGGGGGGCGGTTTTTTTTGGATGTAAAGATATAGTCTATTCTGGAGAGGGAGTTGTGGGATGGCGAATGGCAAGTGAATTCTTTAGTGTTGGGGTACCTTTGTCTCCAAGCATCCCTCCAGTCCCATACATGGATAAGTGAGGCTAGAGGGGTTATTTTGGTGTAGTTGTGGTTAGGTTGATTACCACTTATGTGTAGGCGATCTTTTAGAGGGCATAGGGTCATATTGAAGTCACCCATACATACAAGGTGTGTGTCTGGGAATCGCGCAATAAGTGGGGCTATTGTTTTCATGACTTGTAGTCCAGTGGCTGGGGGGTTGTATATGCCTAATATAACTACTGGTGTGGCTTCTATTTCAGTGACAACAAACACGAACCTACCGTTTGGGTCTGTTTTGATGAATAAGATCTTGTAACATAGTGATTTTCAGAAGAGGATAGATACTCCTCTGGAGTAGGTCGAACATACGCTGTGTGCAGCCCATCCAACCCATTAACATAATTGTGGACTGTGGGGTCCAACTATTAACTGCCACGGCGGGGCGGTTGCCGCCCAATCGTAGGCCGGCTTGGGGGGGGAACTGAGTTTTCCAATTTCTAAATCTTAACGTCAATTGACGTTACGGGAAGGAGCCTCCCGATCATTTTGATGATTGTGTTGGGCTGCTTGTAGGGAAAGTCGTCTAAGTTAATGTTTTGGGGGGAGGTCAGTTGTATATTAGTTAGTGGCGTTATTGTTAGTTGGGATTCCCCGGTTCCCTGAATGGAGTTTATCAGTGCATTGTGGTTTGGGGGGTCGCCGTCTCCAGGGTTCTGTTCCTCTTACGGCTATTTAACTTGACCACCATATGGCCCTCAGGTTCATCTTGTGGTGAGTCGTTGTTTATATAATACTTTCGGGATATAGGTAAGGGGTTGTCTTGTAGTGGGGGGGGGGGGGAAGGGCCGGCAGTGATTTATTTGGTGGCGGTAATAATTTGGCGTCCACTAAGGGTCGCAGTGAAAACTCTAGGATTGTCATATCCTGCCCCCCAGATCCGAGTAATAAAAATATACATATACACATATACAGATACCTATGCACCCGGGCGGCGGACAGCATTCGTTGTTAGGGCGTTGTACAGCTCATGAGGTGGGTTTTACAGTTTGTGGCAGACTACTACCTAACCCTCCCACCCGCATATATCTGTCTGTCTTACAGTAATTAAATTAGACCATTCGGGGTGTATTTTAGGGTGGCAGTTGCGCATATGGGAGTGGATCATTGTCTGTGTTTGTTAGTATTATTCTTGGGGGGCTATCTGTTTCTTAGTAAAGTTGGTTGGGAGGCATAGACACATCCTCCCAGGCTAGTAATACATTCCGGGTTTGTTTAAGGTGGCTGCATACGGCCGCCAGCGGAATTGTAGAGTTAGCGAATGCGTTGGATGAAGTATCCTATGATTTCATGAGCGGGGGGGGGGGGGGGGGGGGGCGGGAAGATGGTCCCACGGGGGCAGCGAGGGCTGTCCCAGGAGTATATGTATTGCAGGTACCATTTAGGGATCCGAGCCCAATCAAGCAGAGAATAATTACTATGCTTAGTATACATATCAGTGGGGAAGTATTAATTAACTCGGTGTATTACATGTCTTGCCACCCCCGACTGTCGGTAGTGTTCCTGGGGCGAGGAGTAGTTTCCTTGAGGGGTAGTTTTAGCAGTATGGAGGGAGGGGGGGCGGCAGGGGGAGGCAGCTGCCGGGGGCCAAGGCAGAGACAACATCTGGATTCTACATGACCAGGTGGATACCTTATAGCCAAATTCAGCATTGGATTTAAATACATTCACATCATACATTATGTATACAGTTAGGGATAGGTTGACAGCCTTAGTAATACATTTCACATCCATATCGTTCACCACTCCCAATGTTACCCTCACTGTCCAGAGCCATCCACCCCCCACGGGTATCAGTTCGTTCTTTGATAATAGGTGGATTATTAACTTAACTTATAGTTTGTGGACAGGAGGGGTGTGCAGGGGGGAGTAATCTCCTCGGGGGGCAGCAAGGGCTGTCCTGGGGGTCTGCAAGGTGTAGATACCATTTAGGGATCCGAGCCCTGTCAAACAGAGAGTAAATGCGTTGTGTAGTGTACACATTGTTGGGGAGGTATCAACTATTACGGTGTATTATGTGCTTATGTTGTTTAGTGCTTCAGCGTTGTTCTTACAGTTGTCTGCCCATTGTAACTATAGAGGGTCAGCCTGCCTCCCACCAGCAAAGGGTATGAGTTACTGGTGCAATTAGTCAGGGTTTGTGAGCTTTGTATACAGCCTGGGGTGAGTTCAGAGACAGAGGCAATGACTCTATGTATGAGTTATAGTTGTCATTGTCTAGCGTAGTCTGCGGCACTGGTATGGCAGGTATCATTCATTAATATTTGCTAACTACAGGACCAGGCAACCACAGAATAGGTTTTACAGTTTGGTGCGTGTGAGAGCCCAACTCTCCTATTCATACGTGTCCACCAGCACCACAGTCAATTTAGTATATTGGTGCTCAGGGGTAGCCTGCGGCTACCTGAGTCGGGATCTGTTCGAGGTTACCACACCAAACTGCCGTCAGTACTCCTGGGATGGGGAGTAGTATTATTGGAGAGTAATTTAGCATTGTAGAGAAGAGGGGGGGGACAGTAGGGGGAGGTGGCCACCAGGGGGCAAATCAGAGCCAGTGTGTGGGGTATACATAGCCTGAGGAGTACTTTATAACCAGTTTCAGCATTAGATTGATACATTCACAACTTATATTGCATATACAGTTAGGAGTAGGTTGACAGGCTTAGTAATACATTTCACATCCTCTGTCTGGGGTATGCATAACTAGGGGAGTATCTTATAACCAGGTTCGGCATTGGACTCAAATACATTTACATCTTATATTGTGTATACCGTTGGAGATAGATTGACTAGCTTGATAGTACATTACATATCCATACCGTTCACCATTCTCTGTGTTACCCCACCGTCCAGACTCACCCCCACCATAGGAATCAGTTCGCTCTTGGTGGTAGGTGTGAATGTCCGCTACAGATATCGAATGACTGGGCCTGCCTATGCATCAGGCCTCAATACCTGTAGGTGTAGCTGTAAAGTGTGTCCCAGTATACTGATTAAGCACTTTTCAGCTTACAGGGGCGGGGGGGGGGGGTATCCAGGCTAGCGGTGTTGATGCGTTGAAACACACACTACTGCCTTAGTGGTGTATGGAGAAGTCCGGGGGGTGTTGGGTTAAGGTTCATATACAAAGGATGTAACCTGGGGCGAGCACTGTTCACTATAGCTTAGACACATGAGGTCTAGTAGGCAGTTGTATAGTTTGAGTTATTGGGGTGGGTAATTGGTTTTCTGGGCCAGGGGTGTGGGTGACCGGGGAAACGGTACCTGTGGGTGCACCTCCGGGTGTTACTGTTTCGACTGGAGTTAGTTTTGCTGCGGTAGGCCCATGTGATGATCGAGCCACTCTGTTACCTCAACTGGGTTGTCGAAAAACTTTGCGGTACCAGCATGTTGTACGCGAAGACGCGCTGGATACATCATCGAGTAGGGTAGATTCAGCGAGCGCAGCCGCGGTTTGACTGCTTGAAAGGTTGCTCGTTTTTTTTGTAGTTCTGTGGAGTCATCCGGGAAAAACATAATGTTAGAATTACCAATACGGATATCTTCTTTGTTTCTCGCGAGACGAAGAATGGTATCGCGGTCTTTTGCGTTCAGTAGACGGATTATCATAGGTCTGGGCCTAGAACCAGGTGGCAATGTCCTTGTAGGGATTCGATGCGTCCTTTCTACTGTAAGAACCGGTGAAAAATTGGGGCCTCAACTCTCTCTCAGCCAGTTGTATAGGTAGGTCTCCGGATCAGGTCCCTCACTACCCTCCGGAATTCCAATCAATCTCACGTTCTGCCGTCGGGATCTGTTTTCTAGGTCCTCTGCCCGGGCTTGTTGTGTTTGAAGTTGTTGCCTGAGGGAGGTTATCTCGTCGGCCAGTGGTCTGGTGTGGTCCTCCACCGCTGAAACTCGGTCTTCTAACTCTCGGACCCTCTGTCTCGTGGCCTGCACATCCTGGCGTAGTAGGCTCACGTCCACCTTGACCTCCTCGATTAGAACCGTCAGCGCGGCTTTAGAGTCCTGGATTGCTGCCAGGATTTGAGCCGACATTGGATCCGGCGAGGAAGGGGGGTCCGCGATGGGGGATTCCTCTGTCAAGGGGCATGGGGACGGCTGAGGGGATTCGGGAGCGGCCACGTGGTCCGTCCGCGAGGAGGCCGACGCGGCCCGGTCTTTAGCCTGGTGGGCATATTTACCCAGTTTGGCCGCAAAGTTGCCTTTATTTTGGCCGTGCTTGGTTCTTTTCCTTCCTTCCCAGCGTCCAGTTCAGTGTAGTACAGGGTTTTCAGCAGTTTAGTGCCCTGAATTAGGCTTTAAGGTTGTTGGGATCGGGAGAGCTCCTATTCCCGCGTCCGCTCAGTAAGCCATCTTGGCCACGCCCCCCTGGCCGACCACTTTTATAGCGGCGCAAGGTCAGGACAGAAAAATTGTCGGTGTGTACCCACATTTGCTTACCATTAGTGTCTTTTAAAGTCAGAGTTGTGACACTGAGGGTTTATCGACAGATATATAATATATATATATATATAAGTAAACAAAAGTATAAATGTATAGAGCACTCCCAAAGGACTTTATATCATTTTAATTAGTGGTCAACAGGCCACTAATTAAAGTTATATTTCCTTTTTTTTTTTTTTTTATAAAAAAACATTCTGCAATGTTGACAATCGGCTATACATCCACCTCCAGTATTTCTTAATGTCCCTATTCCTGATCACCAAGCTCCATCACAGTGTAGTAGGTACAGAAAGTACTGTGTATAAACCCAGTCTCAGCTATCACCTCAGGCAGCTGCAGGGTTAATGTTGATACAGATCTCTATGCTGCTGTCAATCACAGGGAGACTGAATAAATTTTTGAAACATCCAAATGCTGCTTCTCACTCACAGCTCAATGGACAATGTAACAATATATGTAACAGTCTATGTAACAGTCTATGGACACCAGGAGAAGTAGAACAGCAGACTGCACTAAGCAGACAGAAGGGGGGGATTCCAGGCACCAGGAATCCCCCCCCCCCCCTCCAACAGCCCCCGGGTGCCTGCTGCTTCCCTGTCCTGGCGTTCATAGTGGAGCCCCCCCTCGCTACTTTCGGGAATGGAGTAGCAATAGAACAGAGTGAGAGGGAACAAAGGATGGTAAGCCAATTTATTTGTAGCAAATCTAATATTGCTGAAACAGTTTCCAAGTTTATATATTGTTTGTATATATGTATGTTTTTGTTTATAGTCACTATAGTCATAAATGTAGCCTGTGTTACTTTCCTACACCCAGAAAATGGAGATTGCTCTGTTTAAAGGTTCCCTAGTGATTCTGGGAAATTTTAATTTATATGTGCGTTTCCTGCAAATAAAACAGTATTTTGCAGTGTTTTTTTACCGGTAATTGTGCCGTCTAACCTCTGTTATCCCCTATTTTTAACAGGTGTAGTGACATAACTGGAAACTATAGGTTATACCAGCCACCACTGTGCCATTTTTTTTTATCTGTTCCCCATTTCTTTAGATATTCAATCTGAAGCATTTTACATTTCAGCTTTTTATCATAATAATAATACTGCTGTGTGCAGTTAGGGGTGACATTTGGTATGTGTGAAATTCCCTCTCCCGTTGCTGGTAATTACTAGTTGTGTCTGATAAAAGGGGCGTTGATTAAGAGTTTTTTTTTTTTGCTTGAACAAAGCAAGTACTACATTAAAGACATGCAGTTACACACACCCTTAAGAGTATGTGCTACTTACATTTTACAGTTCTTACAGTTTTAAAGTGGTAACTGAATTATATTTTGAAAAATTCTTGAGGTTCACAAGATTTTGCTGCCCTTTTTACTTACAAAATTAAAAGAATTGCGAAAAAATCCTGTTCTATGCTTTTTTTTTGAGGTAGACTCAACAAAGTGAAACTAGAAAGGCTTGTAAGGTTATTGTCTTTTATCTTTTATCACAATATTTAAGAACCAGTATGGGTACTTTTTTTTAATTTTAGGCCTACAGAGCAGCACTGGACAGTTTAGGTCACTGTGAATATGCAATGAAAGCTGGATTTCATTTAAACCCAAAAGCTATTGAGGAATGCTTGAAGGTAAGCTATAAAAATAAGTAAAAATGTGGACAGACAGCTGGTTCTACCAGATTAGGAATGTTATCTCCAAAGTTCAAGAACAGCTGTGTAAATGTTAATTTGAGTATATATGTTTGTTTAGTACCAGCATTTTAGTAATATTTTGAATAGTACTTAATGGGCATGATTTTGTAAAAGCTGACAGGTGGGAAGAATAACTATCAGTTTCAGTAATTTTAAAACATTATTATATTCGTTAAACATAAATTGATGCCTGCAAAACACACCCAAAAAGTTAGGACTGAGACACATGTACATCCTGAGTTTACATCTTGAGTCACATCCCCTTTCATTACACTTCTTAAAATCATTTTGTAACAGAAGAATCTAAATGTTGCAGTGTACAGTACAAGACTTGAGCTGCGGAACAGTCCATTGTTTGATTACCCTCTTCATAATGTGCAAGACATTTTCAATAGGAGACTGATCTGGACTGCAGAGGGGTTCATCAAGCACCACATACTGTTAATAAAAGCATGTTTTAGTAATTTGTGCACAATGAGACCTGCCATTTTCCTGCTAAAACATACATGGAGTTCCTTGGAAAAGATCTTGTTGCAGAAGAGGAATGTATGACAATGGTTTCCAAAAGTACTTCAGAGTCCATATAGCTACACCTGTCAGAGTAGACATTGATTTTGCCTAATGCCTATGGACTCAGTTCACACATGTTCAGCACTGGTTCCTGTCCTTGGCCTTTATGCACAGAGATTTCTTCTGAATCCCTGAATATTTTTTTACAATTTAATTAATTGTAGATGGTGACAAATTATTTTCTATATTGTGCTGAGATAAATTAGCATATAACTTTTTGTAATATTTTTTCAGGTGCCAAAAAGTCTAGAAAAGGCCCTGGAATAACTCAATTTTAAAAAGTAGAAATGACGTTGGTCCTGAGATGGTAAAGGTTTTGTTTGATTACATGATCTGTGTAATGCACTTATGTTGTTTGTTCTTCAGGGCTGCTGTAGCGAGGCTGAGGCACAACAATCAGGAAGGAGGCAGACCCCACCTCAACCAATCCAGTGTGAGCTTCCAACAATACCTGTCCAGATTGGCTCTCACTTCTTAAAGGGGACATCTTATAATGAGTCTACTACAGAAAATCTGAAATTGAAAATGGTACTAAATTTAAATGTTTTTGGGATTTTTGGGAAGTTTGCATAAATGTGTGCTTTTGATGTGATTAGGTTGCACAGGTTTTCATCAGTGTAGTTTTCATCAGTGTAGTATTGGACAAAATTGTATAAAATATATACCTTGACAAAGTAAGGCCTGTGAACCATTCACTGGAAGGGAGTAAAGTATTGTAACAAGGCCATAGTAATATAACAGAGCAATTAAAGTGTAAGTTCAGTTCAAATACTGTATATATTCGTTTATAAGTTGAACCGAGTATAAGCCCAGTATAAGTCGAGGTACCTATTTCTACTATGCTTTAGTAGATGGGCAGCAGAATTCCCATACAGTAGTCCCATACAGTAAAAGCCAAATCCAGTATGGCTATTACTGTATGGGACTACAGTATGGGAATTCTGCTGTCTGTTTAAAGGGCAACTAAAGCCTCAAAACAATACAGAGTCAGAAGGCAATCTTTTTAACAATAGATACCACCCTCCTGATTCTGTATTGTTTTGAGGTATTAGTTGTAATTCTATACAGTAAGCCCCCAATCCCTTTGGAAACTACAACTCCCAGCATGCTTTAGTAGATGGGAGTTGTAGTTTCCAAACATCTGCAGTGGCAAGCACCCTCAGGCAAGACATCCCGCACCCCCAAGAGCCCCCGGTGGAGGTGTTAACTTACTTGGGTCTGCAATCCGGCTGCCACTTGCTCGCAGCACGCACGCAGGAAGCCCCATCTAGATTCTCTGACCACCTTGTTTGGAATGGCAAACCAGATCTCGTAGGGGGTGGTCCTAGAAGCCACATTACCATGGAGGAGGAAGCCAGCCAGAAACAAACACTGAAGGTAGGGGTGGGAAGGGAATAGGCAAAAAAAAAGGAAAACCCGTTCAGATTACAGCCCCAGCTATCTAAAAACATTAGGTTACTTTTTCAGTGTACATACCCTTTAATTTCCTCTTCAATCTGTTCATTAGATTAAAACTAGAAAGGGAAATGGTCAAACTGGCTCAACAGCAATGTCTAGAAGGAATTCCCCAACCGACAATCACACCCTTCAACAGCAATGTCTAGAAGGAATTCCCCAACCGACAATCACACCCTTCGAGAAACTATGTCTAAGATCACCATCAAGATCAAAAATAATTTCACATCACAAGGCGCTTGCATGGGGATATGATTACTGTGTATAAATACATTAACGGGCCATACATAAACTATCTGGGGCATTGTTCACCAATAGAACTGTCAGAGGACATGAGGACATCCCTTAAGACTTGAAGAAAAAGTTTTAGGTCTTCCAGTGGACGTTGTTATGGCAGGTTCATTGGTCAGTGTTCAAAAAAAAAAAAAAAAAAAGCTGGATCAGTCTCTGCAAACAAGGTTTGCAAGTTACTGGTATTGATTCATAAAGTAGAGTTGATCCAGGAAAATTTCCGATTGCCACTTGGCGTCAGGAAGGAATTTTTTCTCCCCCTTCATAAATTGTGGTGTTTTTTTTTTTGCCTTCCTCGGGATCAACAGTTGGCAGAAAGATGAGATATTGCTAGATGGGTTGGACTGGATGGACGTATGTCTTTATTCACCCTCAAATAGTATACTCTACTACTAATAATGAGATATTCTATCTTAACCTTACCCCAGACCCCTGGGTAGCATTATTTGATAAAAACTCCAGAAGCAGAACTACTCATCAAGCTAAATAAATTTCCAACATATGTGCGACAATAAGATGCAATATTGCATCGTCATGGAAACAATCAGCCCCATCAACAACATCTTATAAAAAAAAAAATATATGGTGGATGTGTCAAATGAATAAATGATTCATTCTATGAAAGGAACAATGGAATCCTTTGACAAATATGGACCCCCTGGCTTTGGAATGAGTGACACCTGGACCCTACACACTCAGGAAGCCATAGCAGGCCAGCAACCTGAAGAACTAATTAACATATACCTCTGCTTCTTTACTCTATACTACACCCCTCACCTCTCTTTTCTACCCCCCCTTTTTTCCCTTCCTCTTCACCTCCCATAAATAATAACAAACAATTTTAAAAACCCGATCTATACAACAGCATATTAAAACTTCTCAACCTTACCACTGGGTGTACTTATAACAGCAATATTTATTGTTCAACTGTTAATTTGAATAATGCAACACCTCCAGATACTTATGGAGGCAATATTATTTACCCAACCATGAAAAATTATTGTATAACACTTGTAAACTACTAAGTTCTTTTTTTTAGAGAAAACAAAATCTAATAAAATATAAAAAAACTAGAAAGGGAAAGTTTAATGTATAAACTTTGGATTTGGCTTGAAAGCTGCATTTTGAAAGTTAATGTGTGTGTTTTGTGCTGCAGATTTTAAAACACCCATAATGGTAATGATTGATTTTTACTAAAATAGGCTGTCACATGAATGAATGGGTAGGTCAGATTTGGTGTATGTACTCGTCAGGTTGGGGGTTAAAAAAAAAAAACTTTTTTGATTATTGTTCAAAATTTTTTTGACTACAGTTACCCTTTAAGTATGCGGCCACTGAAATGGAAGGGTAGGTCAGTAGGTGTGTGTGTGTGTCTGTGTGAGGTTGGGGGTATGTGTTTTTGCATGTGTGACCATATAACTAACTTTTATTGAGGATAAATCAAAATGGGAGTTGTAGATGGGAGTTGTAGTTTCCAAACATCTGCAGTGGCAAGCACCCTCAGGCAAGACATCCCGCACCCCCAAGAGCCCCCGGTGGAGGTGTTAACTTACTTGGGTCTGCAATCCGGCTGCCACTTGCTCGCAGCACGCAGGAAGCCCCATCTAGATTCTCTGACCACCTTGTTTGGAATGGCAAACCAGATCTCGTTGGGGGTGGTCCTAGAAGCCACATTACCATGGAGGAGGAAGCCAGCCAATCTACTGGCCCTCTGGCTGACATTTCCGGGCTGGATAATTACCTTAAAGGGGAACTACAGTCAATAGACAACAATAGACAGAAAACATTATAAATATACAGCAAAAGCTGCTGTCTAACCTCCGATTTGCTGTGTGACCTAGCGTGATTATAAAAATTACCTGTGGGTACTAGGGGTCAGCTCCATAATTCACCTTAGCTGCGGAGACAGCCTTAGTGTTGCATTGTTGTTGTATTGATGTACTGTATATACTCGCGGATAAGCCGAGGTTTTGAGGTTTTAAAAATAGCCTAAAAACCTAACCTCGGCTCTTACTCGGGGTCAGTAGCCTGTATGGAATCCTCGGCTGCCCGCTCATCCACTATGTAGGCTGACATCACTACTGGCGCCTGTCTCACTTACAAAAAAAGTTTTTATTAGGGGTGCGGCAACCCTGTAATATTGTATGGACACTTTTTGAATACACCTTGGAATTTGCGAGTTGCGTTCTGAGAATGTTAATGTTGCATGGAAAATTCATGCAGCATATTACATGCCTCTTAAATTTTTTTTATATATAATGAATGTACATTTTTTTTCATATTTAAGCAGTTATTTATTTAATTTGGCTTGAAGAGACAAATTCTGCTACTTTCTATTTCTTTTCTTCTGTTTTGTGGACTGTATACTCCCAGCAGTTTTGAGCTAGAGACGGAATTTGGTAAAGAGGATAAGTGTGTTATTACTTAATACGGAATCAGCAGAAGTGTTACGCATTATCGACGACTTCAGACATTTTCCCCATTGTCTATAATGCTGAACAATCTCTCAAATGCCGATATTTGGGGTTAAATGGTCATGTGATCAAAAGCTAATACATGAGAAACAGCACAGGCCTTTATATCCTCCTATGTGCCGACTTAACTCCTAAATTGAGTAGTGCAGGGGAACCTAGGAAGAAACTACTACATTGGAATTGGTGGCATTCAAGAAAAGATGTCAGAAAAAAGCCCTCACCTAGCAAAGCGCCACACATATATCTAGGACATTTAGAAAACACGCCCCTATACACTGTGTTAATAAATAAAAAGCTAGTGTGGAGTCTCAGAATAAATCTTCCAATGGTCTGACACACAAATTGCTTTATTCCAAGTATATAGTTCAAAAGACACACTAGGCCCCTCCCGCAAAACAACCTATTAAAACATTAAAAATACAACATGTGTGAATAGTGGACATGAGAATGTAAACCATAGGGCCAGCGATCAAAGTTAGTTTCATGGTCATTAACGCCAAACAATGTACCCCAACAGCCACACAGAAGGAAAAAGGATAAAACACACCTATGACTACCCTTCCATTCCTATGCCGGAAAAAACTATAGTTAAAAACAAGTGTGACAAATCATCAAAAAAGGTGTTTTTTACCCCCCAACTTGACACAAACTATTGACCTTCCCCTTTTATTTCAAGTGGCAGCCATATTTAAGGGTAACTGTAATAAATCAAAAAAAGTAATTTATTTTGTTGTGATTTTCCTCAATCCTATGGTTAACATGATTTAGTTGTACATTATGCCCCAATTTAAATCACTTTAAAGAAGAGTAAATTATTACTTGCCCTAAATGTTTGTTCTGATTTAATTATAATGTATATATCTTAGAAAATGTGGGAATGTGAAAAAAATAAAAAACTGAATGTACTTGTAACCTTCTTTCCTTCCTTTCCCAGGCGCGAAATGGACCCTAGAGCGACTACAATTACATTGTGTGCAATTCTTGCTTCAGACTAGCCATCCACAGCAGATTCAATCTGAAAGCTGCACTGTGTCGTTGTAACATTATTACTACCCATAAACACAGAGAAGAGGAGGGAGCTTCCAACAGCAATGATTTTTACCACATTTTCTTCTCCAGTATGTGTGAAATGGCAAGGACACAGTATAGAGGCAACTTCACATGTTTTGCAGACTGGATCTGCCCCCTAGAAAATAAAATATATTGGTAGAATTCTTTTTTTCCCTTTTATAATTTGCGTTTGAGTATTTTTCGGAGTTTTTGTTTTTCCCCCTTCCAAAGTTTTTGAGAGGACTTTGCTACTTTTACCGCTGCTGATCGTGTTTTTGTTTGTCTCGACAAGGTGTGGATTCCAGTTTGTGTATTGAATGTTTTGCCCAGCTAAAAGCTATATAGTAAAGTCCCCTCATACAACTCTTAATCCCCCCCTTTATTGGTTTGTTAAACTACATAAATGCAGAAAGATTTGCGACATTTTATAGCCTGTATGTTTCTCTGCATCTGCAGCCCAATTCATAAAAGTGTGTGCAACTTTGCTGGCCTACAACAGGATCAAATCGTGAACTGCCAGCAGGACTGCCAAGGAATCCAACCACAGAGTCCCTAAGTCAGCAATTCCACTGCCTTTCTCTCAGATTTATACAGATAACTAACCAGAGCCTGCCTTTTGGAAATGCCTTTTGCAACCTGTGTTGTCTGACCTTCTCAATTATTAACATAGGCTGGCCACCTGAAGGCAATTTTTGTGGCCCACAGCTAGGGAGCCTAAAACCGTGGACACATATGTATTGCTGCAGTGCCCCCCATCAAGAACGAAAAGGACTATAAGCAGGCGTTTTTTGCTTGGGCGGGTCCAAGCAGAAGTGCAGGCAAACACCAGCAGAACAGCTACCAGATGCCAGAGCTCAGCCGGATCTGAGTGCCCCTTTGAGCATCAACAACCACGGCATCCTCTTTAATTTCTTGGGATTAACAGTGGCCAGATGCCCTCATCTGCCTATAACACAAACCATTGCAGACATCCAGCAGGGTATCTCAAGTATCTGCGATGCAATCAATGTTTTTAGTAGTGCAGCACTTTACGTAAGACTTTCAGCAGCGTTCCCGAAAACTCGCACTACTGCTAAGGCAGCTATGCAACTGCGAAAGAAGTGCAGGAAAGGTGCAGGAACATGTCATGGATGTAGAGGCGCCAGTCGACTTAAAGCCAGCAATAAAACAGAGAGGCAAAAAAATGTATGATGGAATTAAGTGCAGGGCTGCTAACTTACAGATCAGAATGGTTTAGCCTGCAGGACATAGAGGTTAGTGAATGGATAATTTTTCAATGTTTTTTAAAGGTCTCAAACAAATCATTGAAAGGGTAAACTAACCCCCCCCGGCCCTTATGAAAAGAGCTTCTCATTACCTTTCAAAAAGCCTAGGATGATGTCCCTATATCTGTTATAGGCTTTAAAATTACGCTTTCAGCTTACCCTGTTCTGTTGTCGGCATTGTGTGATAAGACCCAGCCCCAAAATGTATTTTTCTGAAGCTAGTTAAAGACTGCAACAATTTTCTATCATTCCTCACCCATGGACACCGGGATGAGACAATTAGCTGGTTAACCTTAAAACTTCAAAAGGCAACCTCAATGCGGTTATTGTCACGTGCTAGCACACGATTTTATGCGTACTTTGGATAGAATGCAGATAGAAGCATGAACCGGAGTCATTTACAGGCAATGCGTGTGCCTTTTTTTAATAAAGGCCACTGTATGGAAGGACCACCATTACCTTTAAATCATAGTACTGCTGTTGGTCTTGTCAGCAGATTATTTAAATGTATCTAGAAGTTCTCTAGACTGAGTGCGTTAAAAAAAAGCTGTTCCTTAAAATGTGATTTTTCCTGGAAATTAGAGACAATTTTCACCTATCTGTGTGCTCTAGTTTGCATGATATTTGCACAAAAACTTTCTCTCTTGTTTAAAAATTAGTGCATTTGTGACTGGGTGATAGGGCTACAGTGCTTGCTGCCAGTGAAAAGGCAGAGGGGAAGAACATAACCATGTTTATAAGACAATAAAAAACATTAGCCCTTTTACGTAGTAAACGTATAAATGTGCCCATATTAACTAATTTGCCACTAAAAAAGAGACTATTCACTATTAACTGAAATCTTCATCTGTAAAAACATATTTGCTAGATTCCTTTATGATATATCAATTTAAGGGACACTATACTGAATATATTAATAAAATTAGTGTAGTAGCACATACTCTGAGGGGTTAGTTGGTGCTGAATGCCTCAATCCAGCACAGTTTTGCCAGGAGCAGTCGCCCCCCCCTCCATCATTTTAAGCAATCCTACTTACATTGCCCTGACTTTTCCCCAAAAACCAACTGTCAAAACTGCATTCAAGATTCAACTGTCAAAACCATTTCCAGCTACCATTTTCAAAAAAAACTGCTCCAGAAGAATAGTTTGAAAAAGCAGGGCACCTGAATAAACAGCTAAAGGTAGATGCTTACAGATATTGGATATCTTAAGAAATAAGGTGAGATTAGATTAACAACAACAACAACAAAAAAAATGATCGTGCATAGTTGGAGAATTATAGTTTCCAGTATGGTCAATTTAATTTTTTTTTTTTTTCAGTGTAGTGCCCCTTAATCTTAATTTTGAAAAAACTGGTTTGCTTCAATACACATAGACAAAACCCTAGTGTACCAAGCCAACGAATATGGCAACTCGAATTCAGTGGTACAACCAAAAGGAAGGAAAACGGCACTGAATCAACCAGGAAAAGAACCAAGAGGAACTCAGGATACAACATGAATGAAGAAATCACAGCTTTATTAGCAATAGCTGACGCGTTTCAGACGAAGGTCTGAAACGGTCAGCGTATTGTTAATAAAGCTGTGAGTTCATTCATTCATAGTTGATCCGGAGTCTATTGTTTTTCCTGGTTGATGCAGTAACGTTTCTCTTTTGTTGTATCCGTGGGGGTATTTGTCTCTCAAGCGACGGACCTGGGGCACTCTGCACCCTTGGCACCAGAAGCAATGGGTAAGTCCGAATTATAGTTGAATTCTATTGGAAGTGTTCTATATTGCTATCTGAGAAGAGGGGTCTGGGGTTTATTACACCCGGGCACCGCAATAAATAAGTAAGCATTATAAGATTCACATTTCATGACGGATTGATTCCTATTTTAGACTTCAGTGTGTTAGGCATAGGAAACAGTGCAAAACCTTGCCACAGTAGAGAAATTTCATGCCTGTGGAAAATGATTTTAAACCTAATTTGTACGTTATCGTGTGTATTACGCCATAATGCAGTTGGAAGATTAAAAATTCATAAAGATGGTATTTTTAGACTCAAAACAGAACAAGTTTTGTATAATTGGAAATTAAAAATTGACAGAATTTAATTTTATAACATAGACTCTAGGCCACCACACTGACTGATATTTTTAAATGAAAGACCAGTATTTCAGGCGATCGGTCAAAATATCAGCTGAACTTTTTCAGACTGTCTCCGACCAATTAGGTAGAACCTTATCCAAATTGGGAGAGGGGGGAGGAAAGTTGGATCTGAACAGGGGTCGGTTTAATTTTGGAGCGATCATGGGGTTTCACTGATCGGTTGAATAGAAAATCAACGTTGCCAATTTTGCTTGCCACCGTCTATCTTCGTTATGGTCTATAGGTCAAAAGCGTCTGTTTGTACTGGGCGTACGGCTCTATATGATTGTGCAGTGGTGCTTCAGGAAAATGACATTGCTTAGACGATAATATATTAGCAGTATGTATAATCCATTTGTAGCAAAGTTTTTAACTGAAAAATATTAGAGTATATGAGTGTGATTTGTCTTATAGGGGGTTAGTGATGTCATTTCCTCTTTCATTATCCCATCACCTATCCGATTTTCCACCTTCCTTCCAAACATCATATATAAACTCCAAGCAACTGTTGGCATGCAAAAACGATGGGGGGGGGGAATTATGATTATGCTATAGTTTATTAATATGTTTTAAAAATACGCTAGAAATGGAAAAGATGAATGTTAAAGGACATGTTCCACCTTTATAGAAAACTTTTAAATATATAGTCCATGTTCCCCCCAGCCCCAACCGCCTATAATTATTAGTCTCAGAAAGTCCCCCGATATTACTTACCTTACATCTCCCTTCGCTGCAAAGCCTCGGCCCTCTGCTGAAAGGAACTGCAAGCAGGCGCGGGGACCTGCGTCTTGTGATTGGCTGAGAGGCAGCAATCACTGATGCGGCTGGCTGGGTGCTCAGCAAAAGGTTGAAGAGGAGAGGTAAGGTTTACGGTACAGTAATGAATTGGGGGACTTTTTCAAGACTACAATTATAGCGGTTGGGGCTAGGGTAACCTCCATGGACTTATAATATACTAAAAGGGATTCACTAGGGGATGGGAGACCAAAGGGGGGGAGGGGAGGGGGAGAAAGGGCTGCATTGCGCACCATGCCCAAACTTCTCACGGAGGGTGAGACAGGAGGCAGT
Source organism: Hymenochirus boettgeri (assembly GCA_019447015.1). Lineage (NCBI taxonomy): Eukaryota > Metazoa > Chordata > Amphibia > Anura > Pipidae > Hymenochirus > Hymenochirus boettgeri. Next base: position 114,795,193 of record CM033472.1, read on the forward strand.
GTAAGGTAAGTTTTTTTTGTTTTTTTTTAGTTTTTTATACACTACAGAGTGGGGCCTGTAGTGGGGGGAAGGGGAATTATAGTTTTGGGGGTTGGACATGCCTTTTAATTTATTTTAAAGGGACATCTCAAACATGGCCCCTTCTCCTGCTTTCGAATTTTTGGACCCACAGTTCCCCTAAATATTTGTTTTCTATTTTAACAGCGATTTTATGTTGTAAAGGGATCTCCACTCACCCCTTCCCCATAAATAATGAGGATTTTACTTGCAAATGGCACAATACCTAGATCTCTAGTGATTAGATTAGGTATTGCAAGTAATCCTCATTTTTTACTAAATGAGTTTGTGCACAGAAAGCAGCAATGGGGAGGGCGGGAAGGGCCACGCGTATGCAAACAACCTCTGGAAGGGACCGTTAAGGTGGCCATACACTACAAAAGGTAATTAAGAGCTGATTTGACGGGGTGGTGATCTGAACCGCCTGATACTTGAAGATGACTAAAAGGTGAACATAAATTAGGCGATTTTATGTTACAATGACGACATAAAATCCGAATTTCCATGATGGCCAAAAAAATTTTTACTTTCCCGATCTTATTATGAGACATTAGATCGTAAAACATAGTAATTACGATTGGGAAAGGTCAGTTTTTTAAGGCGATTTGTAAAAATGATTGTTGTATGTTTCTGAAGTTCGATTAAAGGTAAATGTAATTGTAACCTCCACAATGGACGACATATGGAACCGAATGATGTCAACAATATGTATGGTACATCTAGGTACAATAACATTGTATATATGTCTATCAAATTATCGGTCGGTTTTTCAAGTAAGTACGATCGTAATAGTGTATGGCCACCTTATGCCCCACATGTACAAGTCAGTTGGTGGGGTACATAGAATGTACCATACATATTGTTCGACATTCAATTGGTTCGTGATAATGTTTCCAATGTCGTCGGATTGTAGGTGGTGATCAAATTGACATTTAAGGAACTTCATAAAACAATACAATCGTTTACCAACTGACTTAAAAACCACGCTCCTGATGTAATTACGATTAATATTATGATCTTATTTTATTACAGGGGTTGTGCCAAAAAATTGCGGGGAAAATTCTGTTGGGGGGGGGACATGTGCCCCCCCCCTCCCATAAAACGTGTTTTTTTTAAAAAAGGCACAGTGTGCTCTAAAGAAAAAAAAACATCAGCGTTAATGTGGGTTAAAAGCCATTCATAAATATTATAATAAAACAGATATTAATGATACGCTTGTATTTTCCTTTATGATTCTTTCTAAACGGCAATAGAGGTATTCAGGTATTAAATGTTGAATAAAATATATTGTCCATTGTTTGAACCATAACCCCTTAAACTCTACCCACTATTTTAATTTAGTATGTATTTGAGGTTGACTAAAGAAACATGTCCATCTACTCCACCACTCAAGCAATATCCTCATTTCCGCCTAAATGTGATCCAGAGGAAGGCAAAAAAACCAAAAACCTTCTTAGTACAAGACAATATTTGATAGATCTAGTCGTTGTACCTGGGCATTGTTTGCTATTAGCTTTTTCCATTACAGATGCATACTTAACACAGAGTTATTTATGGTGTGTAGGTGACACAGGGATTATTTAATCCCAAATACATCACCTTACATTTGCCAACAGTGAATCTCATCTGCCATTCTGCCTGCCCATTTGATAATACTATCTAGGTCTGCTCAGCAATTGCACATCATGATCTTATTTTAGATTAGATGAAAGCAACAATTTACACACTGTAAAAAAAATTCCTTTTTCATGTCGTGATTTTGTTTGCGTTTGCGCTTGCGATTTCTCAATAAGTCTAGGAAAAACGCAATTGCGATTGCGATTAAAAATGCAAAACGCAGCGCCCACGAAAACGCGAGTCTTTTTGCGCTGCCGCGTTTTCAATGATTTGTAAAAGCGCAAACGAAAAAACAAGCAGCAGTGTGGTCCTAGCCCTTACTTCCTTAAAAAACACAGGTGTGCTTCAATCAGCCAAAACTGCCAGGAATTGCCTTGTGGCAATAAAGTGTGAGAACCATGAGAGGATCTTGAGGGTAGAAATTTACATGGAATTGCGCTTCTGAACAGGCAGAGTTTTTTTTTTTCTCCCAACATGAGTAACAAGTGTGTTCAAAAACAACCACGCTCAGTTATTTCAGAAAAGAGGACACCAAAAACTAATGAGGGGCAGCTATTCAATCCTGATGTGGTGATTTCAGACAAAGATATTGCAGAAGAAGCTGCGTCCCTCAGAAGACATCTCCTCAGTACACACTCTGACATTGATAAATCTAAGCCCGCTATCGGGGCCATAAACAAACAAGTGGTTTTTAAAGATTAATTGGCTAATATTGAAAGAAAATGGTAGGGTGCTCATGTGATGAAATTCAAACAAACACCCACCCCAAGGAGGAGAGCTACATGGGTGTAGGTAAATGTGGCCATGCCACAAGAATTCGAAAAGAAAGCTTGCTGGACCATGAAACGTAAATCGCACAATGAGTCCTCTGCTGAGCTTTTGAAAGCGTGTATTGTATAGAGCAAAATGGAATTGTCAAATCGAAAGATCTGTATCTGTGTTAAATAATTTACAGAGAGAGCATTGCGGGAGCTGAAGATCATGTTTGGTTGGCAAATGAACAAAAAATGAGTTGCCACCCACAACAATTGTTTGAAAAGCTGCTGGAAAACACTGTAAAGAAATGGGTTGTTCCTTTCAACATCTCAATGTTGGCAAAAATGCACATACACTTCTGAAAGGATAATGCAAAGAGGCTGCTGATGTATTAAGCATCAGAAATACAAGTCTAACATACTAAAAAATATACAAGTCCACTGACAATTTTTTCAGTATTCTGTGTGATGAAAACCCTGAACTCAGTTGTTAAAACAGTTAATTATTATATTAAAGATGGTTTGTAGGTCACTAAAGAGGTGAGCATTAAGGTTTTATCAACCTGCAATATGTGATGCAAAGCGGACACTATAACTAACCCACTGAGTGAGCCAGGAACTATAGGCTGAAAACTGCTAATCTGGTTGGATAGGGTCAGATGGAGCTGCTGTTATGATGGGAAAGCAGAAAGGTTGTTGAAAACTGACTCAAAGATTTACAACATCCCGGACTCTTGGGTAAATGCCATTGTGGGTAACCATCAATTGGCCCTATGCAAGGCCAAGCAGCTTGTGCTGTACCTTATTTAACAAAAACTGAACCGTATCTTAGCTAGGGTGCTATTTCTTTCAAAATTCTATGTTAGAATGGCTGGATTAGTTGGAAATCCAGAATCTTCTGAAACATTCCCCAGATAAAGCTGGAAAAATGGCCAGTGACCACAGAGGCTTGTCTCAATCTGCAGAAGTACAGTCACTACGAAGTGAGTGATGAGAGTGTCATAGCTGCTGGAAAGAGAGGCCACTGCTGAACGGAAAATGACATCCGGCGAAGGATTGATCAGATGTATTAAAACATACAATTATGGCATCTTTAATGATGCTTTCAGAACATATTACCTTTGTGTCCAACTATTCTAGGCTTGGCAAAGGAAGTGTCAATCTTACTGAAATTTGAGCCCCATTGTGGCATGCCACCAAAATGATCTTCAGGCGTTAAAAGGGACTCCTGGGAGATATTCTCAAAGCCTTTCATCATTGGCTGGCAGGAAGAATGGTAGATATTCGCATTGTTGATAACAGAGTGAAGATGTCATTCAAAAACTTCAATATATGATAAAATACTAGAGACGTTCTCAGACACTAGATGCAAGATTCCCTACATGCCAATTTCCAGCTTTCAAAAGTTTTCAATGCAGAAATTCAGGATCAAGGTGAGTCAGCTGAAATTATTTCAATCATACTCAAAACTGGTAAAACTCCAATTTTTTTTTGTTTATAGAATATGAAAGTATCCATCAGAATGGTCAGTTGCAGCAACAATGTTTATAAGTCAATCATACAAAGAACTTATGTTCAAAAAAAAAATTTTACTAAAAGTTGAAACAAAAATCAGAGCTCCACAGAAATATCCAAATTAGCCAAGCTAGCTCATTATTGGGCTAGTGATCCCAATGAGAACAGCAGAATGTGAAAAGGGGTTTTTCTGCCTTAAAAAGGATCATTCAAACATGTTTTTAAAAAAAAAAAAGGGGGGGGGGGAACATCGCATGAATCAAAGCACTTTAAATAATCTAATGTGATCTCCTTGGAGGGCCCCAGACCCTGGGGACTTTATTATGAAAAGGCAGCAGGATAACTGGGCCTCTAGGAAGAAAAGAAGAATAGAAAAGAAGAAGAATAAAATATTTAATGAGGACACTAGGGTCCCTTCTGCAGATTGCAATTTGTTAAAGTGGGCTTTGAAGCAGTTAATGTGTTTTATGGAATGAATCTTAAATTAAAATAAATATTATATCTCAAAAGAATATAATGCATTTTTCAAAACATTTACAATGAAAGTACCTGGGGCAGGGAGATAACATGGTAATTCCTACGAAAATGACAATAATAATAATTCTGTGAGGAGAGCACCAGTGTGACGAAATATGCGTCTACCAGGAATTCCTCGGGGCTTAGAAAATCTTAATACGGAACGGCCTAACCAGGAGAAAGGGCTCAACAATATTACAATCCTACCTCTCTGCACCAGGTACTTTTCATTTTTAAGAAAGTTAATTTTAGAGTGTTGTTTGTCCTTTAAAGGAAATTAATAATTAACTAATAAAATTTCCCCACCCCACCACATTTCTCCGTCCTTCCACTCGGCACTTTTTTATGGCCACCCTGGCTGGAAAAAGATTCTGGGGAGGAGAACAACTTAAAAGGATATATTGCCTGTTTACAAACCAAATATTACAATTGTGTTGAAGCCAGAAAAAATTTTTTTGGCCACAAGCAATCATCTAGTTGACTTTCTCACCCTCTTCCTGTAAAGACAGAAGCATACAAAGTAGCTCATTTAAATTAACTGATAAATAGCAAATGTTATTTACTTTATTACAGAATATTAAATAATTCAGATGTTAGAGTAACTTGAATGAATTAACGACTATTTATTTTTCTATGCATATCAGACAGTATGTTCCGTTTGGTCATAGTTCCCATTGAATATTTTTTATCGCCTGCCCCCAAAGTAAAACGGACATAGACACTTTTGTTTAGGCCATTCTCCACTGCTGTTATTGCAGACATTTCAGAGGACTAAATAGAATTGGATTTCCATCTTCCAAAACCCAGCTGTGATTCGAAGGAAGCTTGATCTCTGGCCCATTGTTTTTTTTTTTTTTTCCCTGTATGTGTAATGTAATTTGTTAAAATGTATACTTAAAAGTTATAGCACTTGATCTTATATAGGTCACAGACAAAATATACAAACTTATACAAAAATGCAATTGAAAACTGCCTTATAGAGCGAGACTCTATGTTAATATGGAACAGAGCACCCCATGTGAATATTAAAGGACGACGGTATGTCAGTATAACATACAAAGATGTGCTGTGTGTAACAGTCTTAGTAATCTTGATAAGAAGGCTCATTTTATACTCTGTGGGGAAGCTTTTGGCTCTTTTAACCCCTATTCCCCTAACCTCTACAGCCAATGGTTCCTTGCTGTCCTAACACATTAGTGACTGTAAATCTGAATTGCTGTGTGTAAATACTATAAGGATGGAACCTAGCTTTAAATTGCGATCCTGTATAGGATCTCAGGTTGCAAAATGGTACTGTTTTATTTGAATGACTATTGTGGCGGATTACCTGGGTCTATTCTCAGACCTGCAAGGTTTATTCCCACTTAGATCCTGTAGATTCTAGCGTTAAGGCAGGTGGAATAGCAAGGGAGGGAAAGTGTATTAAGGTTCATGAATAGTGATACCTAATGTGTAACCGTATATAATCATCTTTCCAATAGTGCAAAGGTAAGCATCGAAGGGCAGATGGTTCTTGCATGTTTGAGTTCTTGGGTTGGGAAAAGTGAGTTACTGGGTTATCCAGTCAAAAATTTTTACGGGTAACCTTTTTAAATAAAAAAATAACAAGTGTTAAAAGGGGACTACCTAATGGGCCACTAAGATAATCATAATAAGCTTTCAGAACATTTTATTTCCCCTTTTCACGCTTTTTTTTTATTTCAAAAGGCGTTACCCCTGTAAATAGTCCTTGGGCAGAAAGCGCTAAAGCATGACATGGGTTTTTAAAGGTCTGTATGTCAAAAATGGCTTATTCCAAGATTTATGAAATAAATTTTCCAGCATTTGTGCAGCCAGGGAATGCGGGAGTTGTAGTTTTAAAATGTAAAAGTTAAAGACATATGCTATGTTAGGGGCTGTTTTGACATCTGGATATATTATGTACAATACTAATGGACATAAACCAATGTACATAAAGAAGAACTTACTACAAACAGAGAATCCTAGGAGTTGTTAGTTTGCATGTGAAAAGCCACAATTTAAATAACCATGATCTATACCATTAGAATGTTATTACATATGGACACATGCTAGTACAGGAATTAAGAATAAACTTAACTTGCTGTTTGAAAATACGTTTCTTATAAGTATGAACGGAGCTGTTAATCTGCATACTGTTTTAGGTGCTCGGGTTGCCCAATGGTGCTCTTTAGCTTTAACTGCACTTGTGAGCAGTGACTTGCCTGGGTTTTTCCCAGACCTGCAGGTTTATTCCACATAACCCTCTAGATCATAGCTAGTTGGCAGGCAGGGGGAATAGGTAATGTAAGGGTATCTGTGTGTTGTTTGTCATGTAATGTGACGTGATTTCCTGGGACTTTTTAGGAAATCCAGCCTCCTCCGGATACATTGTTGGCCGATATAATTAAGGGGAATTTGCGGACAGGTTCCTGACCACTTAATGGCCTGAGGGATGTAGTAGCTCTCTATACCTCTATGGCTTAACAGCTATAGGCATAGAAGAAGAAGCAGACGATACCGAACCACTTGCACGTTTGTGCAACGGTGTGATATCACATAAAACACGACCAACAAGCTTTCGATTAAAAAAAAATGGTGCGTGAATTGAATTGCGCATTGTGGCAGGATTCAATTTGCAGTTGGACCATAGTATCTCATATAGGCACTTAAAACACACCAAATATACCCCATATGTGAGTGGTAATGACCTATCCATAATGAAGAGATCGGAGTCCAGGTGTCAATACATCAAAAAACAGACTTTCTATGCCCCACAAAAATACAAAGCCCTCTTAAATATGACAAACCCTACATATCACACTATTGTATAAAACTACTGGGGACCAGAGGGGTACCATCTAGATGAGTGACATCCACCAATGTTGTAATACCGCTCTGTAACTCGTTATGTAAAAACACTTTCACCCAGATGGCTAGTTGTAATATCAAGATAGTCACTGGGAAAAGTATCAATGTAAGTATAGACAATGGTAGTCCTATATCACCTATATTGAAGTCCAAATTCTATGGGACTTACAATAGATCGTCTCTCAATAACACACACTTAATTGACTTCACGGGACTATACGTTTTGACGTATTGCATACTTCACCCGTTCCTCGTAGTAGATTTCCATGGTGTGAGGCCTCCATCAACGAAAACCTCCAGACTTGAATGATCACAATCCTGACAACAAAGTCCATGTTGCCGTCGGGTCTCCTCCTTGCGTTAGCACTAGCCGTCGGACCCGTAATGCCAGCACCCACTTGTTCCTATATGACTGTGAAGGATTACAGATATACTTAGTTTTCCAGCTTTTGGCTTCATCATTGGGAATCCACCTCCCGGTCCAATACCACACCAACGCACGTTTGTGCGCCTAACTGCGCACATCCTCATGGCGTACCCTTGAATTCAGTGAGGCCTTTATCAAGGGCCACCTACTTGGAAGGTGTGATGTACCCACCCTTTAAAAGGCTCAAACACAGTATAGGAAACAACTATTTGTGCCTCCTCCATTCATACCAAAAGGTTTTATGTTTTTAATATGGACATACATTTAACTTCTTGCTGCTTTCTATTATAGCACAACCTCTTTTCGGCAATTCCGATATTTTCTACTTCCAGAAATTTCACTTCACATTTTGATCCCTATGTTCACAAAATATATGTTTCGCTATCACGCTACTTAAAGTCTCACTTTCTCATTGCTCCAAATGCTCTGAACCCTTTCTGTTAATTTTATCACTGTTTTCAAAATATCTCATTCTCATTGGCATTCGCCAAATATATCACTCCCATGTTCAGTTAAAGGACAATTATACTCCCCTTCCCCTCCGCTACACTTCTTTGGTCAGTACTTCTACACCAGGTGAGGACCTGAACCGCTAGTCCTCACATCTGGGTTCGTGTAACTTCAGCATAGCCTTACTGACCACGCTGCTCGAGTAGGCTTCCTCCTCTCCTTGCGCGACGAGGCCATAGGAAGGCACACGGTTGCAGAGGTGCCTTTTCGTATTGGACCTTGTCGCCGGACGGGGAGGAGGGGGCAGAGCCACCGGAGCAGCATGTCAGTAAGGCTATGCTGAGTTACGCGACCCAGAGGTGAGGAACTTAGCGGTTCAGGTTCCTCCACAAATTAATGCCATCCCCATATGGTCAATTTATTAGATTTAAAAAGAAACTGACTCACAAGAGGGTGGACTTAAAAAGGGCCAAGCAGAAGAAATGAAAAAAAGTTTGAGAGGGCGGTACAGTAATAATCAAATAAATAAAGGTTACAATAAAGCTTCCCTAGTATCAAGAAAATCCTATTTTAAAAGACAAGCCTAATAAAGGAGAACAAAGAAGGGAAAAATTTAGGCTTAGCATGTGAGCTAAAATCAACCAGTGGGAGGATATTATAGAATTTTCTCTACACATTGGCACCCTCTTAAGTTAGGAAAAGTCATTATTAGGAAGATAGGGAACAGGCCCCAGATAACAGATAGGAGAGCCAGAAATGTAAAAGATTGGGTTAGTTCGGAGCCATTCTCCCAGGAGCTCACACGTTTAGATATGGTGGGGGAGAACAAAAAAACAAGCAAATGTGAAAGTAGGAAGCTATAATGTAATACATGCGCTGTACATGAGTGAAGAGTCTCATATTAAGGACCCCCATGGTAAATATGGGACTATGCAAGGAATAATTAACTGTAGAACATGGGGAGATGGTATATTTGGCGAAATAAAATGACGATGTGGAATGAGATTATTGGAAAAACCATGAGGAAATCATTAACAGAAAGCAAAGGAATAAAACACCATGCACTCAGCTTAATGTCTGTGTATTATTTTTGTTGCATACACAGAGTACACAAAGTGTAACGTTTCGTACGTGGAGCTGTACCTATCTTCAGCAATCAATGATTGTTGAAAGAAGGTACAGTCACGTACCGAAACGTTACACTTGGTGTACTCTGTGTATGCACCAATAAATATACACAGACCATTTAAGACTGATGTCATGGGTTTATTCCTTGCTGATTCACGACCTTGGCAACAGGGCGCCATTGCACCAGCACGAACTCTTACCTATATCCACTAGGTGTGTGCAGGATTACCTCTGTTGTTTGCTTACAAAATTAAACAGAAAGGGTGCAAGAGCATTGAGAGCAATGAGAAAGGGAGCCATGTTCAGCGCGAATAGTGAAAAAATATATATTGTGAACATAGGGATCAAAATGGACCGGAAATTTCTGGGAGTAGAAAAGATTCCGAATTGTGGCACAAAGAGGGTGGGTGGTGACTATATAGAAAAATTCTGCAGCAGACATGGATGTACAGATTAAAAAAAACACAGTAAACTTTTGGTCTGATGAGGAGGCAACAACAAGTGGTTCCTATAACTTGGGTTTGGAGTGCGCGATGATGACACACAATTGTTGGTGTTTATGCTTGAGTAATATAGATTTTTAGGCTAAAAATAATATGTAGGCCTTTAAGGGGTGGTTACAACCTTAAAATAGATCCCTTAAAACGGGCCCTCACGGAAGTCAAGGGTACGCCCTGAGGAAGGCGCTAGTATTATTGAGAGGTAAGTCACTCACATATGGGGCGTATGATTGGGGGTTTTGCGTGCTATAGGTAAGATACTAGGGTCCTACTGCCAAATGAATTTATTCTACTACTAGCACACCTTTATTGTAAGGTATATAGCCCACCCCCTTTTATAGGATATTCAGTGCAGAGACAAAAGTGTTATACATGAAATAAACAGTTTGACAATATCCCTGATATAAAGAGTTTATATCCACTGTATCCACAAATAGCAAAACATACACACGTAATTTCCACTGTGCACCATCAATTTCAAACAATTTTATTTATTTGATCATGTGTTAGCTTCTCAACAAGGCAATCATCTGGAGACCTGGATAATTCCCTATTTTCAATTTGCTACAAGAAAGCCATTTGACTTTTAGGTGGTTTTTCTTTCTTTTTTCTCTTGAAACAATGATCCAGAAATGTATAAGAGGAACACATTCTCTTTTTTGCCAGCGATGCAAATTGAAAGCAGTATTTCCTGAGGGAATATGCCACTGATAACACTGGTAAATAATGCAAGTGTTTTTTCAAGTAAACAAAGCGTAGGGACGGATATGAAGTGCCAGCAGGCACAAGAAGGAACAATGATTGAATGGTGCGAAAAGATTACATTCTACAGGTCTAATATGAATGTATTTGCAGGTCAACACCAAAAACCAACCATGATATCAAAATAAATCTCTTTTATAGTGCACCCTAAAAACGTGTTCACAAATATAATAGTAATTAAGGAGCCCAAAAGGCTTTAAGCACAAAATAAGAGAGCATAGATAAATTAAATAACAAACGTAGTGCACCCCTTCCCTTTAAATACACAAGATCAAAATGTCATAAAAAAAAAAAAAAAAAAAACGGAATAATTCCCAAATTCCCAAATGACATTTTTTTGCATTTGTACTGGACTTACTGTAAGGAACATTTTACTGGCCTTACTGATGCATGGTTATTTATAATCAATAGTTTCTGAGCTGTAACAAAAATTAAAAAAACGTGTGTATAGCCTTTTATCATGTTCTGGAAATAACATGGATGAGGGTCGTTGATTTTTAAAAAAAAAAAAAACCCTCTCTTAACATTTTCATAGTCTCGTTTGTATTTGTTCTGTTTCTGTTGTGTGTTCTCTTTCGTATGTTGATGCTAGTTTGGTGGTGTGTGTTGTCTGGCGTTGCATGGCTAATGAGGTTCGTGTGGTGAGTGCAGCCCTTCAAGGGGTTACGGTTATTAAAATGCATCACACCTCCATCTGTGAGTTGGTACATTGGTTATCCAGAGTTGCAGTTATTTAAAGTAAATGTTTGTTAAAATATTTTTTCTTTTTGAGCTTTTGTAAATTCTCCCCACCCCCCCCCCATTGAAGGTTCTTGGCCGCCTGCCGATGATCTTTTCTAACGTTGATGCAAAAGTCCATTTGAAGTTCTTATCCCCAAAGCTTTGCAGAAAAGTTTCCGCCCAGTGGCTCATTCATGTTTTGCGGAGGCAATGCACAAGAAAGGGAAAAAGTTCATTGGAGCTTCGACCTGAACCCGACAAGAGAGTTTGATGAGGCCGTGAGGTCTGGAGAGGGTGCTTGCTTGCTACAGAGGTTGAGTAATCTAATTGTAAAAATATAACAATGACACTTTGAATGTTAAACATATGGTGCAGTTGCAATTAGATGGTTATCCTTTGTAGAATAAAGATGATTTTTGGGTTAGATAGTTTTACATTAAGTAATAAAAATTTTATGTATTACAGCTGCATTGTACAGCTTAATTTAGTAATTATATTATTTAAATCTTTTGGAATGCTTTGCCTATAATTACCTTATTTTTTTTTCAAATGGGTTTGCTCATAAAAAAACAACTAAAGGCCTGGTGACAAATGGGTAAATCCCTTTCGGGAGACTGTGCGCAAAACCCCCCCCCCCCCACCCAATTGAATTAGGAGGGGGAGATTTACCGGAGGCAGAGTACATTTCCCAAATAGGTCAAGGCCCCATTGGAATTATTATTTAAAATATTGTATCACATTTGTAAGTAGAATCAATTGTTTGCTGGATATGCCATAAAGAATGGAGGGCCTTCCACCTTACGATAGATGCAGAATGATTATACTGGTACACAAGAAGGCAGAATTTTATTCCAATTAAGAGCTGAGGATGTTAGGTCAGAATCAGGCTTACGTAATTTTAACTATTTGATAACCAGCTAGCCTTGAGGTCTGGGCCTTTAGCACAGAAGTTTTGATTTCTCATATAACAGATGCCATTACAGGATAAATAGGTCAATCATTGTTGGCTTTATTGAGCTTGTTTCATAGCCTTAATTGTGTCCTGTAGAAGATATTGAACTACAAAAGCAAGGAGTAATCAACTCTTACCATAGTCGCTAGACACTCAACGGGTAAATCTTAAATACTCCCTTTCTTTGCATTTTATATTGACTGCGTTTTCGTGTTTGGCAAAAAATACGTTTTTAGGGTAATAATTTTTTAACAGAGCTCCGGAGAGCACACCTCTTTGCTAAGTTTATGGGTAATTGTTCCAATTAGTGTTGTCCTGAAAACAGATTACTGATTTGCAGTCAGTGTAGTCAGAATTTTCTCAGCTTCAGACAAATCTCAACAGGCTGGATTTCTAAAGTGCAGTCCCCCCCAAAAGTATAATGTACCCACTACTGGCCCACACTCTGTAGTTAATACAATCCTTACCTTACATCCAGCTCCAAATGGTTCTCCTGTAATGTTTGATGCTTGTTAGGAAGAACCACACTGGTTTCGAAACATCACAAATAAATTGTGTTACACTGAAGACTGGAGTGCCCAGAGAGTTTTGTTTCCTTGGAATACTACTCCCTGTAATGTCCTCACAAAGTCCCAAAAACTGGCCACCAGAAGCCTAGCCAGAGGCCATATAGGTTCTGCTCCTGTTCTCTCCTCCAGAAAATTTTGCCATGCGCAAATGTGAATGTGACGTCTGGGCCACAAGAAGTTGGAGAACCAACCACATTATCAATATATGCGTTACTTTGAAATTGCTTGACTCCGCTCTGCTTCTTAAAAAATAAGGATAAGAGTCAGGACACAACACCCTGCTGCAGTGCTTAGCATAACTTGCGGCTCTTAGTCAAGGAAGGAAGTTAGTGAACAATCAAAATCCTCCCATAGTGCTTAGCACATCTTGTGCAGCAGATGATTACCATTCCAGCAGCAGCAGCCATAGAGGGAGTGGAAGGGCTGGTTGTGGACAAGAAGCAACGCGGATTATAAAGAGAGAGCAGACTGACCAGCTGCAGCAAAGTGGTGATCTTCTCAGCATCTGTTGCCTTTCCTTGCCTACTGTGACAGTTTTTTTTGTGTGACAAAAATTACTACAAACTGACCTAGATATAGTATCAAAATGGCCAACAGAATGCAGATAGATTCAATGGTCATAAATGTAAGGTGATGCATTGAGGTTTAAAATCCTGGTGACACCTACGCCAAAAATAACTGTGTTAGTGAATCTCTAATGGAAAAAGATTTGGGGGTTTGGTAGATAGACTTAGCTGTAGCAAATAATGGCAGACCGCAAACGGCTAGAGCTGGCAAGATTTTGTTCTGTTTTAAACGGGAATAGATTGAGAATAAAAAAAACTTATTCATCCCATTACAAGGCACGGTTTAAGGTCATCTTCGGAAATATGCGTGCAGTTTTGGAAGTCCCATATACCAAAGGGACATCTTGGAAATGGAAGTAGTTCAGAGAAGGGCAACTTAAATAATAAAGGGATGGAGGTGCTTTATCACCAAGGGTTGGATTATTTTGAGGAGTGAGCACCCACGCTTGGTACGAGTGCAGAGGAGATTTGTATTATGTTACTGGAGGGCTCTGACTATGCATGCATATAGACAAAGTTTGGGCTGATTACATTGGAGAAGTCAACGTTTGCGTGGGGTATGATCACTTTATGCAATATATTAATGGGCCATACAGTTAAACTCTCTGGTGCATTGTTTACTAATCAGAGGACAAGTGTACATCCTTTAAATAGGGCCTAGAGAATGGTGAGTTTTGGGGCTCCTTTGTTCAAAAATGTTATAATTATCAACCAATCAACTCCCTCTTTAAAAGGCAATGCCACATCAGTTTCCCCTAAAACACAAATAAAGTTAAAAACCGGATTATTACACCCTTATTATTTCTGACATACTGACACACCTTACAGCCTTACAGGCTGGTGAATTAGAGGGCTGACTTAACAATGGCTGGTAAACTTGGGGCCTTATGTAGCAGGGGCTGGTGACATGGAGGGCTGACCTAACAGTGGCTAGTTAACTTGAGGGCTAACCTAAGAGTGGATGGGAAACTGGAGAGCTGACATTAATATGCAACATGGAGGGTGTATATGTGTCAAACAGTCTCATGAATAGAGATTGGCAAAAAAGTTGCCACAGTGGACTGGTACATAAAAGCTTGCCCACAGTGAGGTTTGTATGTATATGTTTATAAGGGCCATTTGAGGATGCAGTGCTGTACAATGTTAGAATACAAAAATCCATACAAGGGGGACAATAAGTAAATACATAAATAAGTATGTGGATCATAAAATATACAGTGCTTGAAACTTGTTGTAACATGAGGAAAGAGGTCCCTGCCATAGAGCTTACAGTTTAATTAGGTGGGAAACATAACAGATACATAGGAAGGGTGTAGAAGGCCATAGTAATAAACCAGTCCTTTGCTGTGCTGTACATATAAGTTTTCCCACAGTGACTATTACATACATGTTTCCCCATGTGATGGTACATACAAGTTTGTACACAGTCACTGGTACATAACTGTTGGCCCACGGAGTCTAAACTGGTACATACAAGGTTGCCCACAGTGACGGGTACATACAAGGTTGAAAAAAAAGTTGCCCACATGTGATGGTTACATGACAAGGTTGCCCACAGTGACTCGCATACAAGGTTGCCCACAGTGACTGGTCCATACAAGGTTGCACAAGGCATCAGTGCCCACATGACTGGTACATACAAGGTTTGCCACAGTGACTGGTACATACAAGGTTGCCCACAGTGGATGTAATAAAGTTATGCTGGTACATTACAAGGTGCCCACAGTGAGAGTGATTGTTACATAAAAGTTGCTTCAATGACTGGATATATTACAGAGGTTGAGACACACAGGTATGCAGCCACTTTTGTTGCCACTTCAATTGGGGTTCGTCATTGTTTTCTAAGGACACATTTTAGAAATAGTTTGTGCCAACAAAGTTTAATCATGCCCTATCTTTCACAAAGGCCAGACCAATATAGAGACAGATAGAGAAAATGATAGAGAGCGATAGGCGAAAACACAGATAGGGAGGAACAGATGGAATGACAGAGATGCAGATAGAGAGCTAGATAGACAAAGAGGTAGATAGACAGACAGATAGAGATTATGACAGATAGGTGAGAGGGGACAGGACAGATCAGACGGGATAAGATACATAGATAATAGCTTAATACATTATAGTTAAAACCTCCTTTAATACACTAACCTCCTCCAAGTATGTTCCATGCAGAGAGATGTTACCCTTACAGCTGTTGCACTCCCCCTCCCTTACTAAATAAGGGCAGTGGGCCTGAACGCCCGGTGACCTTTGTTGTTGGGAGGTTTAAATTAATGAAATACATTCTCTTCCATGTGAGACAGGGAGGGAATCAATTAACAACTTATCATTTAAAAGGATGCTAATATTGGCCCAACAATCAGTCTTTTTAACCTTTGAAAGCTAAAAGTCTGATTGGTGTGGGGCAAATAGCACCATTTTAAACAAAAGAAATTTTTATTGAATCTACCCTGTTGGAGTCATTGTGCAGCAATTCCGGAAGTGTGTTTAAGTGCACACCACCAAATTTGTTGGTGGCATAATAGAAGTCTTTTCGCCTCTTGCTTATTTTTTCTCTATAATAATTAACTACTTGATTGACCTTGCCAGTCTCGATCAGCATTAGGATAAGAGCCCATGGCAAGGGCATCCGAACTACACGTGGGTCTAGTAATTGTGCTTAGGAATATTATATTGAAGATTTATATAGCGCCAGACAGCTTCTGTAGACGCTTTACATGGATACATTCCATCAGGCCCTGCCTTAAGAGCTTACAATCTAAGCATTTATTTGACACATACAAACTCTCTGTATAATAAAGTAAAATAAAGGACCTTTTTGTATTAACAACGATACATTTAGTTGTTTGAGCTTGTATGGTGATAATCGCACACAATGCTATTTATTAGTATAAGCAGCACCAACATTTTTAAATCCAATATGGCATCAACTTACATTTATCAACATTGAATCTCATCTGCCACTTAGCAGCCCAATGTGACATCTATCTAGGTCCATCTGCAACAGTTGCACATCATTATAGCTTTAATGGTCAAGTTTGTCTTGGCATAGCTTGAATTTGTGAGTCTGTCATAAATTATACTTGAGACAACAGATGAAATTGTGCATTTGTCATTATGTGAATTTCAAACATATCTGTTATTGGTGCAGTCGCTAATGATCCTGTTTATTTCTTTGGTCTTTGTTCATGGTGTGTTCAGTGGGAAACATACAATGACCTTTCATTTTATTTGTTCCTTCATTTTAATTGGTTTTTACGTGATGGAATAAATTCCACTTACTGTGGGCAATAACTGGAACCCCTGTTGCTTTAAAGTAGCTGTCCAACAAAAAGTGTTGATCTAAAAATCCCTATATTGATGAAAACCCTAAAAATGTTATGTTAAAGGAATCTGACTTTTAAGCCCCTTGAAGCTCTGTATCCCAAACAAAGTCACAATGCAGCAGTAATTATTAGAACATTCTCAAGAGAAGTTCCAGTTTTAATTTACATTTTACCTAACAAGTTTGGAAGACCTGCCACATTGATAGTACTGCAGTATATTTTAATATACACCAATTAACTGATATTAAGATATGTTTGTTGTTGCCCATTTGGGCTTATGTGAATAGTCCCCTATGTTGCGGATTTTAAATAATAATCACCATAGTTTGTTTTGTGCCATTGTTATGTTTAGTTTTCTTCCACAGCCTTTTTTAAAAAAAAAGTTTTTTCTAAGAAAACGAGCTTGCTTTCTTACCATATGTCAATTTTGTTATTAGGCTTATATTTAAAGCTGAGAGGAAACCTGTTGTTTCAAACCAATGTTCCAAAATAAGCTTTATTTTGTTTCCCTGGGTGATGGCAAAATGTAAACAGCTGTTCGAAAAAAAACAGCTTTGACGAAGTGTGTATGATCTCATGGAATTAGTTGTTTCAGTGGTCTTGTGATTTATTAACCTTCCTCTTTAAAATCTAGTGTAGAATACTGCTATTTCATTTTCAAATTGGATACATTTTGGTATGCTGTATCTTGAATTGACATTTTTATTGGCACATGTTAAGTGGTTATAAATGTAAAAAAATTTTCGATTTTGTGAATCACAATTTAAATCAGCAGAGTGCAGTTGTGCAGAGGAAATGGGCTTGAAATATATCCATAGTTGAATGTCTGGTTAAGAATTTAAAGGGAAACCAAAGTAACCAGCCAACATTGTTCCAATTGACCACATCACAAATATAAAACAAAGCTGTGTTCACCTCTCCCTTTCTGTGGCTGTTGGTTTTTTTTTAAATTAAACCGTTGGTAATAGGGGTCAGTTACCATAATCCATCTCTTTGTTTAGTGGAAATTTCAGTAGACTACACATAATGTAAGTAACAAAGGTCTGACACTGTTGTGCTGACTAGCCAATTAAAGCTTATTTGTAGAAAAACTTCTGCCTATTCATAGCCAGTAATTTTATTGGTTAGAAGACTTAATCTCCTTGCTGGCATCGGGCTGCACAAGTGTTACAAGAGAAATTTGTGCAGCCACCACAGGCATTCACCGCAGCTGCACTTACTTTATTTTTAAACCAGTAATGCTAGCGTTAAATAGTTAATGCCAAGGTAAATTACTGAGGTGATTTACCCAGAGCTGCACAGCCGCTGGTGAATTTTACTATGGCGATCTTTCCCAGAGCAGCTGTGGCTTGTCCATCCTGAACTCTATTTTCTCCAAAAATTTCACACATCCAACTGTAACTGCGGTTAAATCAACTATTTTGTTCCTTGTAGGCTTTTGCAATTCAGGCAAGTTTATACTCAGACTAGACAGACAGTAGAATATGGGGTGGGGTAGGAGGGCCCACTATAACAACTTGTAACCTGTTAAAAACAGGTTACAAGGTGTAGAACTTGCCTGAAGCAACATAAAGCAGTGATTGGTACAAATTGGTGTTGCAGCGTGCTGGTAATACCATTTATTCTCCCTGTTTCTTTGTATGTGTTTTCTCTGTATTAAGCTATGGGGGCTGCTATACTGATAGTATTGATTAAATCCTCCTGTCCTTGTATCTACAGATGAAATTCCCCAATTAGACTCAGTAGATTACAGGCCTATCTGAACTCTATTTTCTCCAAAAAATTTCCACACGTCCACTGTAAAACTGCAGTTGAATCAACTATTTTATCCTTGTAGCTTTCTGCAATTCAGGCAATTCAGGCAAGACTGGACCCGAGCTTCCAGAAACAAACCGAAAAATCGGGTCTGGTTATTTAAACAGTTGATCGCACATGTTTCATTCATAAGAGCGACCAGCGCTTAAAACAACTGATTGTGGAAGGGGGTCGGTCATGGGCCCAGCCTCCAATCTCGCGGGGGGGGGGGGGGGGGAGAATATATATACAATAGGAAATTAAATCCTAGGTAGTAGAAATGTGTACCATAAATAATCCCAGTAATTATTTCTATCTCCCTTATCCCTTATATTATGTAAATATATTTATATCTTCATAGGAGATTGCATGAGTTTTTAGGAGCTACCAATGAGGTGGGGGGTATAGGATATTATGTATAGGAAAGTTGTATATGTATGTGTGTATCTCACTATTACCATTTAAATGACCATTAATACATTTTTATAAAGTATAGCAATGACATTAGGTACACACAAAATATACAGAATAACATAAACTTACTTACAGAGCTGAAATCCCTATTTGAACATTTTGGTTAAACCAACACCCCGGGGTCTGCTTCATGTGAAAGGAAGTGTACTACAAAAAAAAAGTTTTGTTGCTACACAGGATGTGATGTGTATTGTATCGACAATACACCCAGGCTCCTTATGTACACCTCCAGCCTGCAGGTGCATCAGTGAGTGATAAAAGACAAGACATCCTGCTCTCTATGGCTAGGAGGAGGAAGTGAAAGTAGATTGTGGTGTGTGCTTGGAGAGATTTGACTGCAACACAGATCTGTGTATAAGTTCCTGTACTCTGTGAGAGGACAGATTATTGGACAAACAATTACCTTATTGGATACAAGCCTCGAGGCAACAAATAGTGTACATCAACTCAAAGAACACACAATTACAGCCTGGTCAATATTCAAAGGGGTGCACAATAGACAGGGACACCCCTGATTACTGCTATGTTATGTGGGGAACTGTTGATGTGCGCTGTCTACTTTGTGCAGCCCAACAGAATAATAACAGGTGCCTGCTGGTACAAATTGGTGGCAGCGTGCTGGTATACCATTATTTCTCCCTGGTTTCTTGTTGTTTTTCTCTGTATTAAGCTATGGGGCTGCTACGATAGTATTGATTTAAATCTCCTGTCCTTGACTACAGATGAATTTCCCAATTAGACTCAGAAGCTCTACTAGGCCCAATTGCCAAACTATTTTTAAACCTGATCCATTTGATAGGGTAACTTGGGAGTGGACTGATTGGCTAGAACAATTTGAATAGGCAGCCACTATTAATGGCTGAGATAAAGGTGCTCGCTTGCAAGTCCTTAGCCTTTTGCTTAGTGGCAGGTATAGCAAGGATTTACTGAATACTGAAATAAAAAGCAGTTATTGCTCTGAAACTATTTTTTTCCAATGATCTGCATAAAGAGTATATAAAGAATAAATCCATTTCTTTAGGTAAACTGGGAATGAGAAACTGTTTGTTTATACGTTAGATTTAGGACAATGCTATTATAATAACATGATGTTGTGAGGTACCTTTGTTAAATATATATAAATACTAATAAGTATTAACCAGCATGTTTAGTTTCAACCACAGTTTTTTCAAGAACTAACTTCAAGTCCAGTTGATCTAATTGAATACAACAGATATACCATGACCTGGATGAATGAGAACCTTCAAAAGCATATTTAGAATGTGTTCTTTTTACTATCACAGGCAACCTGCCGCTTGCGAGAAAGAGGGTGTGATGGCTGTTTGGCTGGAATAGAGGTGCAGCAGCTGTTTTGTTCCCAAAGCTTAGCAATACCAGAGCATCACCTGAGGAACTGAACATGAAAATCGACAGTACTCTACAGGTATGTCCTTTCTTTCACCGTTGACTAAAAATGGTTATTTGGTCCTGATTTACATATTTTAAGGTACTTCTGTTTTTTTAGATTTTGTTCCAATGTATGTTTAGTTGTCACATTGGCTGGGTGTTTCTTTTCAGTATTTTTCTATGGCCCATAAATGTATGAATCAACACCACAAGCAATTTTCCTTCTAAACTGGGCACTCAATTTGGATGCTGCCCCTGGTGGAACATAGGTGCTTAGTTGTAATTAATATCCTTTGCATAAGCACTTCTCTGTGTGGTTTCAGACCACTATGCATCATCTGCATCTGTGTTTTAGTAGTCAGATAAGGCACTTTTTGAGTTGATATGGAGGTGTTTTCTTGCACTTAGTGTTTAAAGGGATGTCCCTATTTGACGTGATGTAATTTCCTGATGACGATTCCTGTGTGAGTTGAAACCGTTTATTATGTTTAGTGAATAAAAAACTTTTGAGAGAAAAGATCCGTGAGTGCGGTCATATATGTTTTGCTTATTTTTATATTGTTGGTTTGTGTACCCGGGCGATATACTGATTTGGAATGGTGTGTAACATAACATTGCAAAATTATATAATGATAAAGTACCCCCTACTGTAATATAAAGATATAGATGGTACCTAGGAGTTCTGTAACCATAGGAGTCCCCCACCCCCCAGCAACAATTGAAAATTGTGTTTACTCATCTTCTCTGCAACCAACTCCCTGGTTTGCTTGTTCGGACTGCACTTCAGATCACATTTCGTGTGTTCACCCCATCTTCTAATACAGGAAGTAGCAGCCAGCAGATGGCGCGCGACCAGCAAAATCAATGTAAGTACACACAGAGCAGTTTTACAGTGTACTACATTGACTTGGCTGCTGCTTTCCTGTATTAGAAGAGGAGGTAATTGCGCAAGAGGGAGCCGAATTGCGGGAGGTTGGATACAGAAAAGGTGAGTAACACTGCCGGAATGTTATAATCTACGTAATAGCGCACGATTATAAAAACATTTTGTTACCCATTAAGGGGTACTATATAAAAATATCTGCACACAGAGCTAACAAAAAAATTGACCATTAGGCTAGGGCAATGACAGACCAGTCTGTCAGGGCCAAAGCAGCAGGTAAAATGACCACCTCTGAACTTTTTCTGCAACCGGTTCTGCGGCTTATAGAAGACTGCACATTCACCTTTGATTTCCTCCATGTGTGATAGATTTTTTGTCCTGTCGGATGGAAAACCGATCAGGCGTCGCGTGTCACTTAGTACGATCGATATTTAGCCCCAAATATCCGCTACTATGTACAAATATAAAATACACATATTTACATTTCTTTTGTTATAAATTATACTACTACAGGCTGGGTACGTACAAACTACAGATATTTTCCATGTATTGGTTGGTCAGGCCGAAAAATCTAAGGTGATTTCGGCCGACCACTTTTTTTTTTTTTTAAACACGTTTTATTGGTGATTCCAATCTCTGTTATTGAATACATACAGCATTTACCTTTAATATACATAGACATTGATTACATATATTGGTAATATTACAGAATTCCTGTGATTGGCTTGGGTTTACAGGGGACCGTAGTAACATATATAGAACTATTTACATTTAACAAAATATGGTCGTCTGGATGTTTGTCTACCTGTCTTTTCGGGTTACCTGTCAAGTAGTGTCCGCCTCACGCCGTCCGCCCGTCCCGGGCCCCGCCCACATCATCAGTGGAATGCCACCTGGTCCTCAGCCCCAAGGTAAGTATTTAGTTGGTGATCAATTTAGTGTGTTGTTGATTCCAACCACTGGTTCCAGACCTTCTGGAATTTTTCGGGCAATTTCTGTGTTATATGTGAGCTTAAGGTGGGGGAGATCAGTGTTGACCAGTCCGATCCACGTTTTTAGTTTAGTTTGGTATGACTTAGTTGACATCCATCTTAGATTATTGTTTTGCGTGCATAGAATAGGGTTGATTGAGATAAGTTTAATTTATTAACTGGACCATGTATCGTCCTCCATCAAACCAAACAGGCACATCTCTGGTGTGGGTCGAATGGGGTGCGGTGTCAGTTCTTTCAAAAATTGCAGGGTCCCCCTCCAGAATTGGGCCACCTTGGGGCATTCCCATATAAGGTGTATAAAGCTACATCTGGTTGATGGCATTTGGGACATAGAGAAGTGTGGGAGTTGCCCATATGTCTCATTTGTTTCGGTGTATAGTATGCCTGGTGAGGATATTGAACTGTAGTAATTTGTTGTTGGCTGCTGGGGAGACCGTTGTGTGGGTATTGTAAAGTTCTGTCCATTGTTCCTCTGAGGCGTCTCGGGAGATGTGGGACCATTTATGTTTGATTATGTCCAGGGTTGGGGCCGACTTAACTGTGATGAGGTGGGTGTTAGTTTTGAGATAATCCTCTAATACCCTGTGTGCATATAATGCCTATGATAGGATGCTTGGAGACTGTAGTTTGAGTTGTGGGGAAGGTGACTTTCAGTGCATGGTGTATTTGTAGGTATCTGAAGTTGGCCGAGTTTGGAAGCTTGTGTGTATTTTGTAGGTCTGCAAATGGTATTATTTTATTGTTTTGGATTAGATCGCCGAGGGTGTGGATTCCCCAGTCCTTCCATTGTTCTTGACCTGGAGGGAGTATATTCCGACTAGTAGCTTGTTGCCCAAATGGGTGGTGTTCTGCATATCCCTGAAATTTTAAAAGATCATTGGTTAGTCGCCAGATTCTAGCGGATTGTTTATGTAGTACTGTGCCTGTGCCTATTAGGTGTATTTTGGGCGCGCACTAGGTATGCCAGGAACGGGCCGGTTAGTGATATGCTGTCATCATTAGATCGGATATACTGGGAGAAATTAATGGGTTGACCCAGCATTGTAGGTGTTTTAGTTGTGACGTCCAGTAGTATAATTGAAGGTTGGAAGGGCCAGCCGTCCCTTATTGAGTTTGGAGTTTGTAGTGGTTGATATTTTATTCTTGGTCTTTTATAGTTCCAGATGAAGGATAGGATAAGGCTGTAATTTTAGTGAAATGATTTTGGAATGTAGGTTAGACTATGTTGGGTCATGTATAGGTTTTAGGTAGTAGGAAGATTTTGACTAGTTTTATTTTGCCCACAGGTTCATTGGTAGGTGTTTCCAACTCAGAGTTTTTTGTTTGTGCTCTAACAAACTCGCTATATTTAGGGAGTAAAATTGTTGGGGATTTAGTAATTCGATTCCAAGATATTTATAGTGATGTGGTCTTGGGATGAGTGTAGGGGGTGATGAGTTTGTGGGTGGGATATTGTCTAGTGGGTACAAGGCCGATTTACTCCAGTTGATTAGTAGACCAGAGTATTTCCCAAATTCATTAATTAGGTTAAAGACTATGGATAGAGAGTGGCTTGGATTACTTATGTAGAGTATTAGTCATCTGCATATAGACCAAGTTTCTCTTCTAATTGGTTTATTTTAAAGCCTACAATATTGTTATATTACGGATCGCTATAGCCAGCGGTTCTATTGGCCAGTGAAAAAAGATATGGGGAGAGAGGACAGCCCTGTCTGGTTCCTCTCTGTAGTGGGAAGGCCGATGACATTGTACCATTGATAAGTATTGTGCTGTTGGGTTGGTATATAGGAGCTGAACCCATTTGATATACCGTTGGCCTATACCAAATTTTTTGAGGATTTCCCATAGGAATAGCACTCGACCGAGTCAAACGCTTTTGGGGCGTCCAGTGAGAGCAGTATACGTTCTCCTGCGTTGTCGTGGTCTATTTGCGTTTGGATATGGGTTCGACGGATATTAATAGTTGTTGATTTGGTGGGCATGAAGCCAGTTTGGTCTGGGGGATAACATTGGATATGACTGATTTGAGGCGTTGTGCAAGGATCTTAGCTAATATTTTATAGTCAGAGGTTAATAGTGAAATTGCTCTAAGGAGGCACACTCCTGTGGGTTTTTGCCTGGTTTTGGGAGCATAACTATGGTGGCCTTTCGAAGTGAAGTGGGTAAGGAGCCAGAGGCATATGAGTCGTTGAGCATATTTAGAATGTGGGGGGCGAGGTGTTCGGAGTATCTTTTGTATATCTCCCCCGGCCATCACTGTAATCGCTGAAAGAATTTCGGTGTTTGTAATTGGAGCATCGAGTGCTGCTTTTTGGGCTTGTGTTAGGGTAGGGAATTGTAATTGATCCAAGTATTGTTTTTTCTTGTTGTGTGCTGTCTAGTCGGGATATATAGAGGTTGGCATAGTAGTCTTTGAAGGTGGATAGGATTTGGGGGTGGTATGTACTGGGGTCTGGTCGGGTTAGAATGCTGGTGATGTTATTGGATTGGGTGTGGTCTTTGACCAAGAAGGACAGTAATTTTGCAGATTGCCACCGTTCATAAAGTGGTTTTGTTTGATGAAGAACTGCCTACGGTTTGCTTTTTTGGTTTGCAGAATATTGTATTTCCTTTGTTGATGTAGCCACAGGCATTGGTTGGATGGGTTGGGTTGACTATATACTCTTTCTCCGCTTGGGTTAACCGCTTGGCTAGGTCGTCTTCTTGTTGTTGTGAGTGCGTTTGATGTAGGAAATATGTGAGCCTGATGCCTTGAGAGTCTCCCATAGCGTTGTGGGGTTACTGTCTTTGAGTTGAATAGAAGGAATTCCCTCTAATTGTATAGGTATTTGATCTGGTGTGGGAATGGGAAAGCCAAAAGGGTTAATTTCCATGGTATTTGGGGGACATTCGTATTTGGAAATATTTGGAAGAGAATTGGGGAGTGATAGAAACGCCTCGTGGTAGGTGGACTACATGTGAGATAAGGGGGGCGGTTTTTTTTGGATGTAAGATATAGTCTATTCTGGAGAGGAGTTGTGGGATGGCGAATGGCAAGTGAATTCTTTAGTGTTGGGGTACCTTTGTCTCCAAGCATCCCTCCAGTCCCATACATGGATAAGTGAGGCTAGAGGGGTTATTTTGGTGTAGTTGTGGTTAGGTTGATTACCATTATGTGTAGGCGATCTTTAGAGGGCATAGGGTCATATTGAAGTCACCCATACATACAAGGTGTGTGTGGGAATCGCGCAATAAGTGGGGCTATTGTTTTCATGACTTGTAGTCCAGTGGCTGGGGGGTTGTATATGCCTAATTACTACTGGTGTGGCTTCTATTTCAGTGACAACAAAACGACACCTACCGTTTGGGTCTGTTTTGATGAATAAGATCTTGTAACATAGTGATTTTCAGAAGAGGATAGATACTCCTCTGGAGTAGGTCGAACATACGCTGTGTGCAGCCCATCCAACCCATTAACATAATTGTGGACTGTGGGGTCCAACTATAACTGCCACGGCGGGGCGGTTGCCGCCCAATCGTAGGCCGGCTTGGGGGGGAACTGAGTTTTCCAATTTCTAAATCTTAACGTCAATTGACGTTACGGGAAGGAGCCTCCCGATCATTTTGATGATTGTGTTGGGCTGCTTGTAGGGAAAGTCGTCTAAGTTAATGTTTTGGGGGGAGGTCAGTTGTATATTAGTTAGTGGCGTTTGTTAGTGGGATTCCCCGGTTCCCTGAATGGAGTTTATAGTGCTTGTGGTTTGGGGGGTCGCCGTCTCCAGGGTTCTGTTCCTCTTACGGCTATTTAACTTGACCACCATATGGCCCTCAGGTTCATCTTGTGGTGAGTCGTTGTTTATATAAATACTTTCGGGTATAGGTAAGGGGTTGTCTTGTAGTGGGGGGGGGGGGAAGGGCCGGCAGTGATTATTTGGTGGCGGTAATAATTTGGCGTCCACTAAGGGTCGCGATGTGAAAACTCTAGGATTGTCATATCCTGCCCCCAGATCCGGTTAGATAATAAAAATAACATATACACATATACAGATACCTATGCACCGGGCGCGCGGACAGCATTCGTTGTTAGGCGTTGTACAGCTCATGAGGTGGGTTTTACAGTTTGTGGCAGACTACTACCTAACCCTCCCACCCGCATATATCTGTCTGTCTTACAGTAATTAAATTAGACCATTCGGGGTGTATTTTAGGGTGGCAGTTGCGCATATGGGAGTGGATCATTGTCTGTGTTTGTTAGTATTATTCTTGGGGGGCTATCTGTTTCTTAGTAAAGTTGGTTGGGAGGCATAGACACATCCTCCCAGGCTAGTAATACATTCCGGGTGTTGTTTAAGGTGGCTGCATACGGCCGCCAGCGGAATTGTAGAGTTAGCGAATGCGTTGGATGAAGTCACCTATGATTTCATGAGCGGGGGGGGGGGGGGGTGCGGGAAGATGGTCCCACGGGGGCAGCGAGGGCTGTCCCAGGAGTATATGTATTGCAGGTACCATTTAGGGATCCGAGCCCAATAAGCAGAGAATAATTACTATGCTTAGTATACATATCAGTGGGGAAGTATTATTAACTCGGTGTATTACATGTCTTGCCACCCCCGACTGTCGGTAGTGTTCCTGGGGCGAGGAGTAGTTTCCTTGAGGGGTAGTTTTAGCAGTATGGAGGGGGGGGGGCGGCAGGGGGAGGCAGCTGCCGGGGCCAGGCAGAGACAACATCTGGATTCTACATGACCAGGTGGATACCTTATAGCCAAATTCGCATTGGATTTAAATACATTCACATCATACATTATGTATACAGTTAGGGATAGGTTGACAGCCTTAGTATACATTTCACATCCATATCGTTCACCACTCCCAATGTTACCCTCACTGTCAGAGCCATCCACCCCCCACGGGTATCAGTTCGTTCTTTGATAATAGGTGGATATTAACTTAACTTATAGTTTGTGGACAGGAGGGGTGTGCAGGGGGGAGTAATCTCCTCGGGGGCAGCAGGGCTGTCCTGGGGGTCTGCAAGGTGTAGATACCATTTAGGGATCCGAGCCCTGTCAAACAGAGAGTAAATGCGTTGTGTAGTGTACACATTGTTGGGGAGGTATCAACTATTACGGTGTATTATGTGCTTAGTTGTTTAGTGCTTCAGCGTTGTTCTTACAGTTGTCTGCCCATTGTAACTATAGAGGGTCAGCCTGCCTCCCACCAGCAAAGGGTATGAGTTACTGGTGCAATTAGTCAGGGTTTGTGAGCTTTGTATACAGCCTGGGGTGAGTTCAGAGACAGAGGCAATGACTCTATGTATGAGTTATAGTTGTCATTGTCTAGCGTAGTCTGCGGCACTGGTATGGCAGGTATCATTCATTAATATTTGCTAACTACAGGACCAGGCAACCACAGAATAGGTTTTACAGTTTGGTGCGGTGTGAGAGCCAACTCTCCTATTCATACGTGTCCACAGCACCCACAGTCATTTAGTATATTGGTGCTCAGGGGTAGCCTGCGGCTACCTGAGTCGGGATCTGTTCGAGGTACCACACCAAACTGCCGTCAGTACTCCTGGGATGGGGAGTAGTATTATTGGAGAGTAATTAGCATTGTAGAGAAGAGGGGGGGACAGTGGGGGAGGTGGCCACCAGGGGGCAAATCAGAGCCAGTGTGTGGGGTATACATAGCCTGAGGAGTACTTTATAACCAGTTTCAGCATTAGATTGATACATTCACAACTTATATTGCATATACAGTTAGGAGTAGGTTGACAGGCTTAGTATACATTTCACATCCTCTGTCTGGGGTATGCATAACTAGGGGAGTATCTTATAACCAGGTTCGGCATTGGACTCAAATACATTTACATCTTATATTGTGTATACCGTTGGAGATAGATTGACTAGCTTGATAGTACATTACATATCCATACCGTTCACCATTCTCTGTGTTACCCCACCGTCCAGACTCACCCCCACCATAGGAATCAGTTCGCTCTTGGTGGTAGGTGTGAATGTCCGCTACAGATATCGAATGACTGGGCCTGCCTATGCATCAGGCCTCAATACCTGTAGGTGTAGCTGAAAGTGTGTCCCAGTATACTGATTAAGCACTTTTCAGCTTACAGATGCGGGGGGGGGGGGGGTATCCAGGCTAGCGGTGTTGATGCGTTGAAACACACACTACTGCCTTAGTGGTGTATGGAGAAGCCGGGGTGGGTTGGGTTAAGGTTCATATACAAAGGATGTAACCTGGGGCGAGCACTGTTCACTATAGCTTAGACACATGAGGTCTAGTAGGCAGTTGTATAGTTTGAGTTATTGGGGTGGGTAATTGGTTTTCTGGGCCAGGGGTGTGGGTCACCGGGGAACGGTACCTGTGGGTGCACCTCCGGGTGTTCTGTTTCGACTGGAGTTAGTTTTGCTGCGTGTAGGCCCATGTGATGATCGAGCCACTCTGTTACCTCAACTGGGTTGTCGAAAAACTTTGCGGTACCAGCATGTTGTACGCGAAGACGCGCTGGATACATCATCGAGTAGGTAGATTCAGCGAGCGCAGCCGCGGTTTGACTGCTTGAAAGGTTGCTCGTTTTTTTTGTAGTTCTGTGGAGTCATCCGGAAAAACATAATGTTAGAATTACCAATACGCATCTTCTTGTTTTCTCGCGAGACGAAGAATGGTATCGCGCGTCTTTTGCGTTCAGTAGACGGATTATCATAGGTCTGGGCCTAGAACCAGGTGGCAATGGCCTTGTAGGGATTCGATGCGTCCTTTCTACTGTAAAGACCGGTGAAAAATGGGGGCTCCAAACATCTCTCTCAGCCAGTTGTATAGGTAGGTCTCCGGATCAGGTCCCTCACTACCCTCCGGAATTCCAATCAATCTCACGTTCTTGCGTCGGGATCTGTTTTCTAGGTCCTCTGCCCGGGCTTGTTGTGTTTGAAGTTGTTGCCTGAGGGAGGTTATCTCGTCGGCCAGTGTCTGGTGTGGTCCTCCACCGCTGAAACTCGGTCTTCTAACTCTCGGACCCTCTGTCTCGTGGCCTGCACATCCTGGCGTAGTAGGCTCACGTCCACCTTGACCTCCTCGATTAGAAACCGTCAGCGCGGCTTTAGAGTCCTGGATTGCTGCCAGGATTTGAGCCGACATTGGATCCGGCGCAGGAAGGGGGGTCCGCGATGGGGGATTCCTCTGTCAAGGGCATGGGGACGGCTGAGGGGATTCGGGAGCGGCCACGTGGTCCGTCCGCGAGGAGGCCGACGCGGCCCGGTCTTTAGCCTGGTGGGCATATTTACCCAGTTTGGCCGCAAAGTTGCCTTATTTTGGCCGTGCTTGGTTCTTTTCCTTCCTTCCCAGCGTCCAGTTCAGTGTAGTACAGGGTTTTCAGCAGTTTAGTGCCCTGAATTAGGCTTTAAGGTTGTTGGGATCGGGAGAGCTCCTATTCCCCGCGTCCGCTCAGTAAGCCATCTTGGCCACGCCCCCCTGGCCGACCACTTTTATAGCGGCGCAAGGTCAGGACAGAAAAATTGTCGGTGTGTACCCACATTTGCTTACCATTAGTGCTTTTAAAGTCAGAGTTGTGACACTGAGGGTTGATACTGACAGAATATATATATAATATATATATATATATATATATATATATATAAACAAAAGTATAAATGTATAGAGCACTCCCAAGGACTTTATATCATTTAATTAGTGGTAACAGGCCACTAATAAAGTTATATTTCCTTTTTTTTTTTTTTTAATATAAAAATGCATTCTGCAATGTTGACAATCGGCTATACATCCACCTCCAGTATTTCTTAATGTCCCTATTCCTGATCACCAAGCTCCATCACAGTGTAGTAGGTACAGAAGTACTGTGTATAAACCCAGTCTCAGCTATCACCTCAGGCAGCTGCAGGGTTAATGTTGATACAGATCTCTATGCTGCTGTCAATCACAGGGAGACTGAATAAATTTTTGAAACATCCAAATGCTGCTTCTCACTCACAGCTCAATGGACAATGTAAAATATATGTAACAGTCTATGTAACAGTCTATGGACACCAGGAGAAGTAGAACAGCAGACTGCACTAAGCAGACAGAAGGGGGGGATTCCAGGCACCAGGAATCCCCCCCCCCCCCTAAAACCGCCCCTGGGTGCCTGCTGCTTCCCTGTCCTGGCGTTCATAGTGGAGCCCCCCCTCGCTACTTTCGGGAATGGAGTAGCAATAGAACAGAGTGAGGGGAACAAAGGATGGTAAGCCAATTTATTTGTAGCAAATCTAATAGCTGTGAAACAGTTTCCAAGTTTATATATTGTTTGTATATATGTATGTTTTTGTTTATAGTCACTATAGTCATAAATGTAGCCTGTGTTACTTTCCTACACCAGAAAATGGAGATTGCTCTGTTTAAAGGTTCCCTAGTGATTCTGGGAAATTTTAATTTATATGTGCGTTTCCTGCAAATAAACAGTATTTTGCAGTGTTTTTTTACCGGTAATTGTGCCGTCTAACCTCTGTTATCCCCATTTTTAACAGTGTGTAGTGACATAACTGGAAACTATAGGTTATACCAGCCACCACTGTGCCATTTTTTTTTATCTGTTCCCCATTCTTTAGATATTCAATCTGAAGCATTTTACATTTCAGCTTTTTATCATAATAATAATACTGCTGTGTGCAGTTAGGGGTGACATTTGTATGTATGTGTGAAATTCCCTCTCCCGTTGCTGGTAATTACTAGTTGTGTCTGATAAAAGGGGCGTTGATTAAGAGTTTTTTTTTTTTTGCTTGAACAAAGCAAGTACTACATTAAAGACATGCAGTTACACACACACTTTAGAGTATGTGCTACTTACATTTTACAGTTCTTACAGTTTTAAAGTGGTAACTGAATTATATTTTGAAAAATTCTTGAGGTTCACAAGATTTTGCTGCCCTTTTTACTTACAAAATTAAAAGAATTGCGAAAAAATCCTGTTCTATGCTTTTTTTTTGAGGTAGACTCAACAAAGTGAAACTAGAAAGGCTTGTAAGGTTATTGTCTTTTATCTTTTATCACAATATTTAAAACCAGTATGGGTACTTTTTTTTAATTTTAGGCCTACAGAGCAGCACTGGACAGTTTAGGTCATGTGAATATGCAATGAAAGCTGGATTTCATTTAAACCCAAAAGCTATTGAGGAATGCTTGAAGGTAAGCTATAAAAATAAGTAAAATGTGGACAGACAGCTGGTTCTACCAGATTAGGAATGTTATCTCCAAAGTTCAAGAACAGCTGTGTAAATGTTAATTTGAGTATATATGTTTGTTTAGTACCAGCATTTTAGTAATATTTTGAATAGTACTTAATGGGCATGATTTTGTAAAAGCTGACAGGTGGGAAGAATAACTATCAGTTTCAGTAATTTTAAAACATTATTATATTCGTTAAACATAAATTGATGCCTGCAAAACACACCCAAAAAGTTAGGACTGAGACACATGTACATCCTGAGTTTACATCTTGAGTCACATCCCTTTCATTACACTTCTTAAAATCATTTTGTAACAGAAGAATCTAAATGTTGCAGTGTACAGTACAAGACTTGAGCTGCGGAACAGTCCATTGTTTGATTACCCTCTTCATAATGTGCAAGACATTTTCAATAGGAGACTGATCTGGACTGCAGAGGGGTTCATCAAGCACCACATACTGTTAATAAAAGCATGTTTTAGTAATTTGTGCACAATGAGACCTGCCATTTTCCTGCTAAAACATACATGGAGTTCCTTGGAAAAGATCTTGTTGCGAGGAAATGTGAAATGTGACACAAAGTTTTAAAACCGAGTCCATATAGCTACACCTGTCAGGTAGACATTGATTTTGCCTAATGCCTATGGACTCAGTTCACACATGTTCAGCACTGGTTCCTGTCCTTGGCCTTTATGCACAGAGATTTCTCTGAATCCCTGAATTTTTTTTTACAATTTAATTATTGTAGATGGTGACAAATTATTTTCTATATTGTGCTGAGATAAATTAGCATATAACTTTTTGTAATATTTTTTCAGGTGCCAAAAAGTCTAGAAAGGCCCTGGAAACTCAATTTTAAAAAGTAGAAATGACGTTGGTCCTGAGATGGTAAAGGTTTTGTTTGATTACATGATCTGTGTAATGCACTATGTTGTTTGTTCTTCAGGGCTGCTGTAGCGAGGCTGAGGCGAGCAACAATCAGGAAGGAGGCAGACCCCACCTCAACCAATCCAGTGTGAGCTTCCAACAATACCTGTCCAGATTGGCTCTCACTTCTTAAAGGGGACATCTTATAATGAGTCTACTACAGAAAATCTGAAATTGAAAATGGTACTAAATTTAAAGTTTTTGGGATTTTGGGAAGTTTGCTAAATGTGTGCTTTTGATGTGATTAGGTTGCACAGGTTTTCATCATGTAGTAGTTTTCATCAGTGTAGTATTGGACAAAATTGTATAAAATATATACCTTGACAAAGTAAGGCCTGTGAACCATTCACTGGAAGGGAGAGATAAAGTATTGTAACAAGGCCATAGTAATATAACAGAGCAATTAAAGTGTAAGTTCAGTTCAAATACTGTATATATTCGTTTATAAGTTGAACCGAGTATAAGCCCAGTATAAGTCGAGTACCTATTTCTACTATGCTTTAGTAGATGGGCAGCAGAATTCCCATACAGTAGTCCCATACAGTAAAAGCCAAATCCAGTATGGCTATTACTGTATGGGACTACAGTATGGGAATTCTGCTGTCT
Organism: Hymenochirus boettgeri; assembly: GCA_019447015.1. Lineage (NCBI taxonomy): Eukaryota > Metazoa > Chordata > Amphibia > Anura > Pipidae > Hymenochirus > Hymenochirus boettgeri. Next base: position 114,828,191 of record CM033472.1, read on the forward strand.
GTTTAAAGGGCAACTAAAGCCTCAAACAATACAGAGTCAGAAGGCAATCTTTTTAACAATAGATACCACCCTCCTGATTCTGTATTGTTTTGAGGTATTAGTTGTAATTCTATACAGTAAGCCCCCAATCCCTTTGGAAACTACAACTCCCAGCATGCTTTAGTAGATGGGAGTTGTAGTTTCCAAACATCTGCAGTGGCAAGCACCCTAGGCAAGACATCCCGCACCCCCAAGAGCCCCCGGTGGAGGTGTTAACTTACTTGGGTCTGCAATCCGGCTGCCACTTGCTCGAGCACGCACGCAGGAAGCCCCATCTAGATTCTCTGACCACCTTGTTTGGAATGGCAAACCAGATCTCGTAGGGGGTGGTCCTAGAAGCCACATTACCATGGAGGAGGAAGCCAGCCAGAAACAAACACTGAAGGTAGGGGTGGGAAGGGAATAGGCAAAAAAAAGGAAAACCCGTTCAGATTACAGCCCAGCTATCTAAAAACATTAGGTTACTTTTTCAGTGTACATACCCTTTAATTTCCTTTCCAATCTGTTCATTAGATTAAAACTAGAAAGGGAAATGGTCAAACTGGCTCAACAGCAATGTCTAGAAGGAATTCCCCAACCGACAATCACCACCCTTCGAGAAACTATGTCTAAGATCACCATCAAGATCAAAAATAATTTCACATCACAAGGCGCTTGCATGGGGATATGATTACTGTGTATAAATACATTAACGGGCCATACAATAAACTATCTGGGGCATTGTTCACCAATAGAACATGTCAGAGGACATGAGGACATCCCTTAAGACTTGAAGAAAAAAGGTTTAGGTCTTCCAGTGGACGTTGTTATGGCAGGTTCATTGGTCAGTGTTCAAAAAAAAAAAAAAAAAAAAGCTGGATCAGTCTCTGCAAACAAGGTTTGCAAGTTTAGGTATTGATTCATAAAGTAGAGTTGATCCAGGAAAATTTCCGATTGCCACTTGGCGTCAGGAAGGAATTTTTTCCCCCTTCATAAATTTGGTGTTTTTTTTTTTTGCCTTCCTCGGATCAACAGTTAGGCAGAAAATGAGGATATTGCTAGATGGGTTGGACTGGATGGACGTATGTCTTTATTCAACCTCAAATAGTATACTATACTATACTAATAATGAGATATTTCTATCTAACCTTACCCCAGACCCCTGGTAGCATTATTTGATAAAAACTCCAGAAGCAGAACTACTCATCAAGCTAAATAAATTTCCAACATATGTGCGACAAAAGATGAATATTGCATCGTCATGGAAACAATCAGCCCCATCAACAACATCTTATAAAAAAAAAAAATATTGGTGGATGTGTCAAAATGAATAAATGATTCATTCTATGAAAGGAACAATGGAATCCTTTGACAAAATTGGACCCCCTGGCTTTGAAGATGAGTGACACCTGGACCCTACACACTCAGGAAGCCATAGCAGGCCAGCAACCTGAAGAACTAATTAACATATACCTCTTTCTTTACTCTACTACACCCTCACCTCTCTTTTCTACCCCCCCTTTTTTCCCTTCCTCTTCACCTCCCTATATATAATACAAACATTTTAAAAACCCGATCTATACAACAGCATATTAAAACTTCTCAACCTTACCACTGGGTGTACTTATAACAGCAATATTTATTGTTCAACTGTTAATTTGAATAATGCAACACCTCCAGATACTTATGGAGGCAAATGTATTTACCCCACCATGAAAAATTATTGTATAACACTTGTAAAACTACTAGTTCTTTTTTTAGAGAAAACAAAATCTAATAAAATAATAAAAAAACTAGAAAGGGAAAGTTTAAGTATAAACTTTGGATTTGGCTTGAAAGCTGCATTTTGAAAGTTAATGTGTGTGTTTGTGCTGCAGATTTTAAACCCAAATGGTAATGATTGATTTTTACTAAAATAGGCTGTCACATGAATGAATGGGTAGGTCAGTTGGTGTATGTACTCGTCAGGTTGGGGGTTAAAAAAAAAAAAAACTTTTTTGATTATTGTTCAAAATTTTTTTGACTACAGTTACCCTTTAAGTATGCGGCCACTGAAATGGAAGGGTAGGTCAGTAGGTGTGTGTGTGTGTCTGTGTGAGGTTGGGGGTATGTGTTTTTGATGTGTGACCATATAACTAACTTTTATTGAGGATAAATCAAATGGGAGTTGTAGATGGGAGTTGTAGTTTCCAAACATCTGCAGTGGCAAGCACCCTCAGGCAAGACATCCCGCACCCCCAAGAGCCCCCGGTGGAGGTGTTAACTTACTTGGGTCTGCAATCCGGCTGCCACTTGCTCGCAGCACGCAGGAAGCCCCATCTAGATTCTCTGACCACCTTGTTTGGAATGGCAAACCAGATCTCGTTGGGGGTGGTCCTAGAAGCCACATTACCATGGAGGAGGAAGCCAGCCAGAAACAAACACTGAAGGTAGGGGTGGGAAGGGAATAGGCAAAAAAAAAAGGAAAACCCGTTCAGATTACAGCCCCAGCTATCTAAAAACATTAGGTTACTTTTTCAGTGTACATACCCTTTAATTTCCTCTTCAACTGTTCATTAGATTAAAACTAGAAAGGGAAATGGTCAAACGGCGTCAACAGCAATGTCTAGAAGGAATTCCCCAACCGACAATCACACCCTTCAAGAAACTATGTCTAAGATCACCATCAAGATCAAAAATAATTTCACATCTTTACTCATTTATGGCCAATCGCAGATTCATTCAACAGACATCACACATGGTTTACTGGAAAAATTAAACTCCACTTTAGAGCCTGAAATATGGTCTGGCCTTCTCACCAACATGCATAAATGTTCCATTAACACCACTGTCAGGGAGAAAAGTTACAAAATACTATGCAGATGGTACATGACTCCATTTAAATTACACAGAATCAATGCAACCCACCCCCAGTTTTGTTTTAGAGGATGCGGTGAGGAGGCAGGCACTCTGCACTGCTGGTGGACCTGCCGAGAGGTACAGAAAGCCTGGACAGAATGTTTCCATCTCATCTCTGGGTACAAAAAGGACATCTTTGAAATGGAAAGGGTTCAGAGAAGGTCAACTAAATTAATAAGGGAATTAGGGGAGCTTGAATATGAAGAGAGACTGGAAAAGTTACAATTATGTACGCTGGAGAAAAGGCGCTTGCATGGGGATATGATTTAAACAGAAACATCTGGATATTTGGAATTGGTGACATAGATACTTGTGGAGTTTTGCCCATATGGTCTCATTTGTTTCGGTGTATAGTATGCCTGGTGGAGATATTTAACTGTAAATATTGGTGTTGTTGGCTGCTGGTGAGACGTGTGTGAGGTATTGTAAAGTTCTGGTCCATTGGTTCCTCTAGGGCGTTCTCGGAGATGTTGGGACCATTTATGATTTTATTTGTCCAGGGTTGGGCCGACTTAACTGTGATGAGGTGGGTGTATGTTTTGAGATACTACTCAAATACCCTGTTTGTCATATAATGCCTATGATAGGAGGCTTGGAGACTGTAGTTTGAGTTGTGGGGAAGGTTGACTTTCAGTGCATGGTGTATTTTGTAGGTAATCTGAAGTTGGCCGAGTGTTGGAAGCTTTGTGTGTATTTTGTAGTCTGGCCAAAATGGTAAATGTATTTATTCGTTTTGAGATTAGATCGCCGAGGTGGTGGGGATTCCCCCTCCTTCCATTGTTTCTGACCTAGAGGGAGTATATTCCGACAAGTACTTGTTGCCGGGCCAATGGGTGTGTGTTCTGCATATCCCTGAAATTTTTAAAAGATCTTGGTTATATCCCAGATTCTAGACGGATTTTTTATGTAGTAGTTTTTTTTTTCTGTGCCTGTGCCTATTAGGTGTATTGTTATTGTTGGGCTGCACTTCGTTATTGCCAGGAACGGGCCTGTTAGGTGATGCTGTCACATCATTTAGGCTCGGATTACAATGTGGAGAAATTGACTGGGTTGACCCCAGCAAGTTGTAGTGGTTTATTTGTAGTTGTGACGTCCAGTAGTATGTACTTTGAGGATAAGTTGGAAGGGCCACGACACGAAAATAACCGTTTATTTGGGAGTTATATGTGCGATGTTTGTGATATTTTATTCTTGGTCTTTAGAGATTCCAGATGAGATAGGATAGGCTGTTAATTTTAGTAAGACATGATTTTGGATGTAGGTTGACTTGTTATGTCAATGTATAGGATGTAGGTATTAGAGAAGATTTTGTGGAGCTAGTTGTAATTTGCCCCAACAGGTTCATTGGTGGTTGATGGTAGTTTCCATCACAGTCAGAGTTTTTTGTTTTGTTTAGCTCATAACACTACTCTCAGACGTCATATTTGGAGAAAATTGTTGAGGGATTTAGTGAATTTCGATGCGCAGATTAGTATTAGTGAATAGAGGGGTGGTCACTTATGGAAAGATCGATGCTGTAGGGAGTGATGATGTCATTGTTTAGATCGTGGGGATAGGTGTCCTAGTGGGTTACAAGGCCTGATTTACGCTCTCAGTGTGGATTTAGTAGACCAGAGTATTTCCCAAATTCATTAATAGGTTAAAGACTATGGATAAGACTGGCTTGATTATTATGTAGAGTATAGATCATCTGCATTAGACCAAGTGTTTCTCTTCTAATTGTTTTATTTTAAAAGCCTACAATAATCTGTAAGTGTAAGGGGTATGTGACGGGATCGCGTCGTGAGAAAAAGAAAAGAAACCGAACGGAAAAATTGGCTGTGTGTGGGTGAGCGAGGAAAAGCAGATGAAGAATAATGACGGGAAAAAGCGGTACAAAGAGCCCGTGTGCGTGGTTGCCGTCTACATGTGAATGGGAAGAAACTGAAAGTCCATGCAGCATATGCTGTAGGGCACAACTTGGAGTACATACATGGTTTGTGGGCTGTGTGGGTGTGAGCAATGTGAGTGGGGGGGGGAACAAATCGGGACCCACACGTGGGGGTGGGTCAGAGGTGGGTCTAACCAAATACAAGGAGAGGGAGATAGAGTGCGGATAGTGCACTTAAAGAGCATTTAGAGTGAGGTACAGGTATAGATTGAGCGGGGCTACACCTCATAAAAGAACAGGTGTTGGGATGATAGGAGGATGAGATTCGCACACAAAGAAGAGAGAAGAAAAAGGAGTCTAAGGAGGGCTGTGCCTAAGAGAAGAGGGAAAACAGTTCAGAACAAGCGTGTTTGGGCGATCCAACATAGAGACAAATATGCGTTCTCGCTGTGGGGAACACAGGGCGTGGCGTGGTCTATTTGCAGAGTGTATATAGGGTTAAGGTAATCGTCGATAGACAGAGTCGTGTGACATATTTGATAAAAGTCGTGGGTTGGGCATGAAGCCAGTTTGGGGTCGTAGATGGTGACCGGGAATAAAGACAGTGATATACTAGAGGAAAATTGAGTCGACGTGTACGAGAGTGGTGACCCGGAATCAATACAAAAATAGCCGACTATATGAGGTTTAGGCAGCAAGGAGGAAATATAGGAGGGATAGAGAGAATCAAGAACGAAGAGGGAATACACAATGCCATGTGGGTTTGCATGGGTTAGGACAAAGCTAGAGGTCAAGTAGGGGCCAACGAGAAGGAAGAAGAGCAAGAAGGACAAGATGAAGGGTGTGAGAGCGAGCGTGAGAAAAGGTGCAGTGATTGTGAAGAACATAATTAAAGTGGGGGCCAGGGCAGGAACGGGGGGTCGCACCCCGAGGGGCGGGAAAAGATGGCGTGTGTATGCAGCGAGGGCGGTTGGGCTTGTGTTAGGGTAGGAATTGTAATTGATCCAAGTATTTTTTATTCTTGTTGGTGCTGTCTAGTCGGATATATAGAGGTTGGATAGTAGTCTTTAAGGTGGATAGGATTTGGGGGGGTATGTACTGGGGTCTGGTCCGGGTTAGAATGCTGGTGATGTATTGGATTGGGTGTGGTTCTTTGACCAAGAAGGACAGTAATTTTTGCAGATTGCCACCGTTCATAAAGTGGTTTGGTTTGATGAAGCCTGCCTACGTTTGCTTTTTTGGTTTGCAGATATTGTATTCCTTTGTTGATGTAGCCACAGGCATTGGTTGGATGGGTTGGGTTGACTATATACCTTCTTCTTTCTCCGCTTGGTTAACCCTTGGCTAGGTCGTCTTCTGTTGTTTGTGAGGTCGTTTGATATTAGGAAATAGTGGCCTTGAGAGTCTCCCATAAGCGTTGTGTGTTTACTGTCTTTTGAGTTGAATAGAAGGAATTCCCTCATTGTATAGGTATTTGATCTGTGTGGGAATTGGGAAAGCCAGAAAGTTAAATTTCCATGGTATTTGGGGGACATTCGTATTTGGAAGAATCATTTGGAAGAGAATTGGGGAGTGATCGAAACGCCTCGTGGTAGGTGGACTACATGTGGATAAGGGGGGCGGTTTTTTTTTGGAGTGTAAGATATAGTCTATTCTGAGAGGGAGTTTGGGATGGCGAATGGCAAGTGAATTCTTTAGTGTTGGGGTACCTTTGTCTCCAAGCATCCCTCCAGTCCCATACATGGATAGTGAGGCTAGAGGGGTTATTTTTGGTGTAGTTGTGGTGGTTGATTACCACTTATGTGTAGCGATCTTTAGAGGGCATAGGGTCATTTGAAGTCACCCATACATACAAGGTGTGTGTCTGGAATCGCGCAATAAGTTGGGGCTATTGTTTTCATGACTGTAGTCCAGTGGCTGGGGGTTTGTATAGCCTAATAAACTACTGGTGTGGCTTCTATTTCAGTGACACCAAACACGAACCTACCGTTTGGGGTCTGTTTTGATGAATAAGATCTTGTAACATAGGATTTTCAGAAGAGGATAGATACTCCTCTGGAGTAGTCGAACATACGCTGTGTGCAGCCCATCCAACCCATTAACAAATTGTGGACTGTGGGGTCCAACTATTAACTGCCACGGCGGGGCGGTTGCCGCCCAATCGTAGGCCGGCTTGGGGGGGAACTGAGTTTTCCAATTTCTAAATCTAACGTCAATTGACGTTACGGGAAGGAGCCTCCCGATCATTTTGAGATTGTTTGGGCTGCTTGTAGGGAAAGTCGTCTAAGTTAATGTTTTGGGGGGAGGTCAGTTGTATATTAGTTAGTGGCGTTATTGTTAGTTGGGATTCCCCGGTTCCCTGAATGGAGTTTATCAGTGCATTGTGGTTTGGGGGGGTCGCCGTCTCCAGGGTTCTGTTCCTCTTACGGCTATTTAACTTGACCACCATATGGCCCTCAGGTTCATCTTGTGTGAGTCGTTGTTTATATAATACTTCGGGATATAGGTAAGGGTGTTGTCTTGTATGGGGGGGGGGGGGAAGGGCCGCAGTGATTTATTTGGTGGCGGTAATAATTTGGCGTCCACTAAGGGTCGCAGTGAAAACTCTAGGATTGTCATATCCTGCCCCCCGATCCGAGTAATAAATATACATATACACAATCCGATACCTATGCACCCGGCCGGCGGACAGCATTCGTTTTAGGGCGTTGTACACTCATGAGGTGGGTTTTACAGTTTGTGGCAGACTACTTAACCAACCCTCCCACCCGCATATATCTGTCTGTCTACAGTAATTAAATTAGACCATTCGGGTGTATTTTAGGGTGGCAGTTGCGCATATGGGATGTGGATCATTGTCTGTGTTTGTTAGTATTTTCTTGGGGGGCTATCTGTTTCTTTATAAAGTTGGTTGGGAGGCATAGACACATCCTCCCAGCTAGTAATAACTTCCGGGTTTGTTTAAGGTGGCTGCATACGGCCGCCAGCGGAATTGTAGAGTTAGCGAATGCGTTGGAGAAGTATCCTATGATTTCATGAGCGGGGGGGGGGGGGGGTGCGGGAAGAATGGTCCCACGGGGGCAGCGAGGGCTGTCCCAGGAGTATATGTATTGCAGGTACCATTTAGGGATCCGAGCCCAATCAAGCAGAGAATAATTACTATGCTTAGTATACATATCAGTGGGAAGTATTATTAACTCGGTGTATTACATGTCTTGCCACCCCCCGACTGTCGGTAGTGTTCCTGGGGCGAGGAGTAGTTTCCTTGAGGGGTAGTTTTAGCAGTATGGAGGGAGGGGGGGCGGCAGGGGAGGCAGCTGCCGGGGCCAAGGCAGACAACATCTGGATTCTACATGACCAGGTGGATACCTTATAGCCAAATTCAGCATTGGATTTAAATACATTCACATCATACATTATGTATACAGTTAGGGATAGGTTGACAGCCTTAGTAATACATTTCACATCCATATCGTTCACCACTCCCAATGTACCCTCACTGTCCAGACCATCCCCCCCCCACGGGTATCAGTTCGTTCTTTGATAATAGGTGGATTATTAACTTAACTTATGTTTTGTGGACAGGAGGGTGTGCAGGGGGGAGTAATCTCCTCGGGGGGCACAAGGGCTGTCCTGGGGGTCTGCAAGGTGTAGATACCATTTAGGGATCAGCCCTGTCAAACAGAGAGTAAATGCGTTGTGTAGTGTACACTTGTTGGGGGTATCAACTATTACGGTGTATTATGTGCTTATGTTGTTTAGTGCTTCAGCTTGTTCTTACAGTTGTCTGCCCATTGTAACTATAGAGGGTCAGCCTGCCTCCCACCAGCAAAGGGTATGAGTTACTGGTGCAATTAGTCAGGGTTTGTGAGCTTTGTATACAGCCTGGGGTGAGTTCAGAGACAGAGGCAATGACTCTATGTATGATTATAGTTGTCATTGTCTAGCGTAGTCTGCGGCACTGGTATGGCAGGTATCATTCATTAATATTTGCTAACTACAGGACCAGGCAACCGCAGAATAGGTTTTACAGTTTGGTGCGTGTGAGAGCCCACTCTCCTATTCATACGTGTCCACCAGCACCACAGTCAATTTAGTATATTGGTGCTCAGGGGTAGCCTGCGGCTACCTGAGTCGGGATCTGTTTCGAGGTTACCACACCAAACTGCCGTCAGTACTCCTGGGATGGGGAGTAGTATTATTGGAGAGTAATTTAGCATTGTAGAGAAGAGGGGGGGGGACAGTGGGGGAGGTGGCCACCAGGGGGCAAATCAGAGCCAGTGTGTGGGGTATACATAGCCTGAGGAGTACTTTATACCAGTTTCAGCATTAGATTGATACATTCACAACTTATATTGCATATACAGTTAGGAGTAGGTTGACAGGCTTAGTAATACATTTCACATCCTCTGTCTGGGGTATGCATAACTAGGGGAGTATCTTATAACCAGGTTCGGCATTGGACTCAAATACATTTACATCTTATATTGTGTATACCGTTGGAGATAGATTGACTACTTGATAGTACATTACATATCCATACCGTTCACCATTCTCTGTGTTACCCCCACCGTCCAGACTCACCCCCACCATAGGAATCAGTTCGCTCTTGGTGGTAGGTGTGAATGTCCGCTACAGATATCGAATGACTGGGCCTGCCTATGCATCAGGCCTCAATACCTGTAGGTGTAGCTGTAAAGTGTGTCCCAGTATACTGATTAAGCCACTTTTCAGCTTACAGATGCGGGGGGGGGGGGGGTATCCAGGCTAGCGGTGTTGATGCGTTGAAACACACACTACTGCCTTAGGGTGTATGGAGAAGTCCGGGGGGTGTTGGGTTAAGGTTCATATACAAGGATGTAACCTGGGGCGAGCACTGTTCACTATAGCTTAGACACATGAGGTCTAGTAGGCAGTTGTATAGTTTGAGTTATTGGGTGGGTAATTGGTTTTCTGGCCAGGGGTGTGGGTCACCGGGGAAACGGTACCTGTGGGTGCACCTCCGGTGTTACTGTTTCGACTGGAGTTAGTTTTGCTGCGGTAGCGCCCATGTGATGATCGAGCCACTCTGTTACCACTCAACTGGGTTGTCGAAAAACTTTGCGGTACCAGCATGTTGTACGCGAAGACGCGCTGGACTCATCGAGTAGGGTAGATTCAGCGAGCGCAGCCGCGTTTTGACTGCTTGAAAGGTTGCTCGTTTTTTTTTGTAGTCTCTTGGAGTCATCCGGAAAAACATAATGTTAGAATTACCAATACGCATACTTCTTTGTTTCTCGCGAGACGAAGAATGGTATCGCGGTCTTTTGCGTTCAGTAGACGGATTATCATAGGTCTGGGCCTAGAACCAGGTGGCAATGTCCTTGTAGGATTCGATGCGTCCTTTCTACTGTAAGAACCGGTGAAAAATTGGGGCGCTCCAAACATCTCTCTCAGCCAGTTGTATAGGTAGGGTCTCCGGATCAGGTCCCTCACTACCCTCCGGAATTCCAATCAATCTCACGTTCTTCGGCTCTGCCGTCGGGATCTGTTTTCTAGGTCCTCTCTGCCCGGGCTTGTTGTGTGTTGAAGTTGTTGCCTGAGGGAGGTTATCTCGTCGGCCAGTGTCTGGTGTGGTCCTCCACCGCTGAAACTCGTCTTCTAACTCTCGACCCTCTGTCTCGTGGCCGCACTCCTGGCGTAGTAGGCTCACGTCCACCTTGACCTCCTCGATTAGAACCGTCAGCGCGGCTTTAGAGTCCTGATTGCTGCCAGGATTTGAGCCGACATTGGATCCGGCGAGGAAGGGGGTCCGCGATGGGGGATTCCTCTGTCAAAGGGCATGGGGACGGCTGAGGGGATTCGGGAGCGGCCACGTGGTCCGTCCGCGAGGAGGCCGACGCGGCCCGGTCTTTAGCCTGGTGGGCATATTTACCCAGTTGGGCCGCAAAGTTGCCTTTATTTTGGCCGTGCTTGGTTCTTTTCCTTCCTTCCAGCGTCCAGTTCAGTGTAGTACAGGGTTTTCAGCAGTTTAGTGCCCTGAATTAGGCTTTAAGGTTGTTGGGATCGGGAGAGCTCCTATTCCCCCCCGCGTCCGCTCAGTAAGCCATCTTGGCCACCCCCCCTGGCCGACCACTTTTATAGCGGCGCAAGGTCAGGACAGAAAAATTGTCGGTGTGTACCCACATTTGCTTACCATTGTGTCTTTTAAAGTCAGAGTTGTGACACTGAGGGTTGATCTGACAGATATATATATATATATATATATATAATATAAACAAAAGTATAAATGTATAGAGCACTCCCAAAGGACTTTATATCATTTTAATTAGTGGTCAACAGGCCACTAATTAAAGTTATATTTCCTTTTTTTTTTTTTTTTAATATAAAAATGCATTCTGCAATGTTGACAATCGGCTATACATCCACCTCCAGTATTTCTTAATGTCCCTATTCCTGATCACCAAGCTCCATCACAGTGTAGTAGGTACAGTAAGTACTGTGTATAAACCCAGTCTCAGCTATCACCTCGGCAGGCAGGGTTAATGTTGATACAGATCTCTATGCTGCTGTCAATCACAGGGAGACTGAATAAATTTTTGAAACATCCAAATGCTGCTTCTCACTCACAGCTCAATGGACAATGTAACAATATATGTAACAGTCTATGTAACAGTCTATGGACACCAGGAGAAGTAGAACAGCAGACTGCACTAAGCAGACAGAAGGGGGGGATTCCAGGCACCAGGAATCCCCCCCCCCCCCTAAAACCGCCCCTGGGTGCCTGCTGCTTCCCTGTCCTGTGGCGTTCATAGTGGAGCCCCCCCCTCGCTACTTTCGGGAATGGAGTAGCAATAGAACAGAGTGAGGGAACAAAGGATGGTAAGCCAATTTATTTGTAGCAAATCTAATATTGCTGAAACAGTTTTCCAAGTTTATATATTGTTTGTATATATGTATGTTTTTGTTTATAGTCACTATAGTCATAAATGTAGCCTGTGTTACTTTCCTACACCCAGAAAATGGAGATTGCTCTGTTTAAAAGGTTCCCTAGTGATTCTGGGAAATTTTAATTTAATGTGCGTTTCCTGCAAATAAACAGTATTTTGCAGTGTTTTTTTACCGTAATTGTGCCGTCTAACCTCTGTTATCCCCTATTTTTAACAGTGTAGTGACATAACTGGAAACTATAGGTTTACCAGCCACCACTGTGCCTTTTTTTTTATCTGTTCCCCATTTCTTAGATATTCAATCTGAAGCATTTTACATTTCAGCTTTTTATCATAATAATAATACTGCTGTGTGCAGTTAGGGGTGACATTTGGTATGTGTGAAATTCCCTCTCCCGTTGCTGGTAATTACTAGTTGTGTCTGATAAAAGGGGCGTTGATTAAGAGTTTTTTTTTTTTTGCTTGAACAAGCAAGTCACTACTTAAAGACATGCAGTTCACACACACACTTTAGAGTATGTGCTACTTACATTTTACAGTTCTTACAGTTTTAAAGTGGTAACTGAATTATATTTTGAAAAATTCTTGAGGTTCACAAGATTTTGCTGCCCTTTTTACTTACAAAATTAAAAGAATTGCGAAAAAATCCTGTTCTATATGCTTTTTTTTTGAGGTAGACTCAACAAAGTGAAACTAGAAGGCTTGTAAGGTTATTGTCTTTTATCTTTTATCACATATTTAAGAACCAGTATGGGTATTTTTTTTTAATTTTAGGCCTACAGAGCAGCACTGGACAGTTTAGGTCACTGTGAATATGCAATGAAAGCTGGATTCATTTAAACCCAAAAGCTATTGAGGAATGCTTGAAGGTAAGCTTAAAAATAAGTAAAAATGTGGGACAGACAGCTGGTTCTACCAGATTAGGAATGTTATCTCCAAAGTTCAAGAACAGCTGTGTAAATGTTAATTTGAGTATATATGTTTGTTTAGTACCAGCATTTTAGTAATATTTTGATATGTACTTAATGGGCATGATTTTGTAAAAGCTGACAGGTGGGAAGAATAACTATCAGTTTCAGTAATTTTAAAACATTATTATATTTCGTTAAACATAAATTGATGCCTGCAAACACACCCAAAGTTAGGACTGAGACCATGTACATCCTGAGTTTACATCTTGAGTCACATCCCCTTTCATTACACTTCTTAAAATCATTTTGTAACAGAAGAATCTAAATGTTGCAGTGTACAGTACAAGACTTGAGCTGCGGAACAGTCCATTGTTTGATTACCCTCTTCATAATGTGCAAGACATTTTCATAGGAGACTGATCTGGACTGCAGAGGGGTTCATCAACACCACATACTGTTAATAAAAGCATGTTTTAGTAATTTGTGCACAATGAGACCTGCCATTTTCCTGCTAAAACATACATGGAGTTCCTTGGAAAAGATCTTGTTGCAGAAGAGGAATGTATGACAATGGTTTCCAAAAGTACTTCAGAGTCCATATAGCTACACCTGTCAGAGTAGACATTGATTTTGCCTAATGCCTATGGACTCAGTTCACACATGTTCAGCACTGGTTCCTGTCCTTGGCCTTTATGCACAAGATTTCTTCTGAATCCCTGATATTTTTTTACAATTTAATTATTGTAGATGGTGACAAATTATTTTCTATATTGTGCTGAGATAAATTAGCATATAACTTTTTGTAATATTTTTTCAGGTGCCAAAAAGTCTAGAAAAGGCCCTGGAATAACTCAATTTTAAAAAGTAGAAATGACGTTGGTCCTGAGATGGTAAAGGTTTTGTTTGATTACATGATCTGTGTAATGCACTTATGTTGTTTGTTTCTTCAGGGCTGCTGTAGCGAGGCTGAGGCACAACAATCAGGAAGAGGCAGACCCCACCTCAACCAATCCAGTGTGAGCTTCCACAATACCTGTCCAGATTGGCTCTCACTTCTTAAAGGGGACATCTTATAATGAGTCTACTACAGAAAATCTGAATTGAAATGGTACTAATTTAAATGTTTTGGGATTTTTGGGAAGTTTGCATAAATGTGTGCTTTTGATGTGATTAGGTTGCACAGGTTTTCATCAGTGTAGTTTTCATCAGTGTAGTATTGGACAAAATTGTATAAAATATATACCTTGACAAGTAAGGCCTGTGAACCATTCACTGGAAGGGATGTAAAGTATTGTAACAAGGCCATAGTAATATAACAGAGCAATTAAAGTGTAAGTTCAGTTCAAATACTGTATATATTCGTTTATAAGTTGAACCGAGTATAAGCCCAGATAATAGTCGAGGTACCTATTTCTACTATGCTTTAGTAGATGGGCAGCAGAATTCCCATACAGTAGTCCCATACAGTAAAGCCAAATCCAGTATGGCTATTACTGTATGGACTACAGTATGGGAATTCTGCTGTCTGTTTAAAGGCAACTAAAGCCTCAAACAATACAGAGTCAGAAGGCAATCTTTTTAACAATAGATACCACCCTCCTGATTCTGTATTGTTTTGAGGTATTAGTTGTAATTCTATACAGTAAGCCCCCAATCCCTTTGGAAACTACAACTCCCAGCATGCTTTATAGATGGGAGTTGTAGTTTCCAAACATCTGCAGTGGCAAGCACCCTCAGGCAAGACATCCCGCACCCCCAAGAGCCCCCGGTGGAGGTGTAACTTACTTGGGTCTGCAATCCGGCTGCCACTTGCTCGCAGCCACGCACGCAGGAAGCCCCATCTAGATTCTCTGACCACCTTGTTTGGAATGGCAAACCAGATCTCGTAGGGGGTGGTCCTAGAAGCCACATTACCATGGAGGAGAAGCCAGCCAGAAACAAACACTGAAGGTAGGGGTGGGAAGGGAATAGGCAAAAAAAAAGGAAAACCCGTTCAGATTACAGCCCCAGCTATCAAAAACATTAGGTTACTTTTTCAGTGTACATACCCTTTAATTTCCTCTTCAATCTGTTCATTAGATTAAAACTAAAAGGGAAATGGTCAAACTGGCTCAACAGCAATGTCTAGAAGGAATTCCCCAACCGACAATCACACCCTTCGAGAAACTATGTCTAAGATCACCATCAAGATCAAAATAATTTCACATCACAAGGCGCTTGCATGGGGATATGATTACTGTGTATAAATACATTAACGGGCCATACATAAACTATCTGGGGCATTGTTCACCAATAGAACTGTCAGAGGACATGAGGACATCCCTTAAGACTTGAAGAAAAAAGTTTTAGGTCTTCCAGTGGACGTTGTTATGGCAGGTTCATTGGTCAGTGTTCAAAAAAAAAAAAAAAAAAAAGCTGGTCAGTCTCTGCAAACAAGGTTTGCAAGTTACTGGTATTGATTCTAAGTAGATTGATCCAGGAAAATTTCCGATTGCCACTTGGCGTCAGGAAGGAATTTTTTCCCCCCCTTCATAAATTGTGTGTTTTTTTTTTTTGCCTTCCTCGGATCAACAGTTGGCAGAAAATGAGATATTGCTAGATGGGTTGGACTGGATGGACGTATGTCTTTATTCACCCTCAAATAGTATACTTACTACTAATAATGAGATATTCTATCTAACCTTACCCCAGACCCCTGGGTAGCATTATTTGATAAAAACTCCAGAAGCAGAACTACTCATCAAGCAAATAAATTTCCAACATATGTGCGACAATAAGATGCAATATTGCATCGTCATGGAAACATCAGCCCCATCAACAACATCTTATAAAAAAAAAAATATATGGTGGATGTGTCAAATGAATAAATGATTCATTCTATGAAAGGAACAATGGAATCCTTTGACAAAATGGACCCCCTGGCTTTGGAATGAGTGACACCTGGCCCCTACACACTCAGGAAGCCATAGCAGGCCAGCAACCTGAAGAACTAATTAACATATACCTCTGCTTCTTTACTCTATACTACACCCCTCACCTCTCTTTTCTACCCCCCCTTTTTTTCCCTTCCTCTTCACCTCCCATAAATAATAACAAACAATTTTAAAAACCCGATCTATCAACAGCATATTAAAACTTCTCAACCTTACCACTGGGTGTACTTATAACAGCAATATTTATTGTTCAACTGTTAATTTGAATAATGCAACACCTCCAGATACTTATGGAGGCAATGTGTATTTACCCAACCATGAAAAATTATTGTATAACACTTGTAAACTACTAAGTTCTTTTTTTTAAGAAAACAAAATCTAATAAAATATAAAAAACTAGAAAGGGAAAGTTTAAGTATAAACTTTGGATTTGGCTTGAAAGCTGCATTTTGAAAGTTAATGTGTGTGTTTTGTGCTGCAGATTTTAAAACACCCATAATGGTAATGATTGATTTTTACTAAAATAGGCTGTCACATGAATGAATGGGTAGGTCAGTTGGTGTATGTACTCGTCAGGTTGGGGTTAAAAAAAAAAAAAACTTTTTTGATTATTGTTCAAAATTTTTTTGACTACAGTTACCCTTTAAGTATCGGCCACTGAATGGAAGGGTAGGTCAGTAGGTGTGTGTTGTGTGTCTGTGTGAGGTTGGGGGTATGTGTTTTTGCATGTGTGACCATATACTAACTTTTATTGAGGATAAATCAAAATGGGAGTTGTAGATGGGATTTGTAGTTTCCAAACATCTGCAGTGGCAAGCACCCTCAGGCAAGACATCCCGCACCCCCAAAGCCCCCGGTGGAGGTGTTAACTTACTTGGGTCTGCAATCCGGCTGCCACTTGCTCGCAGCACGCAGGAAGCCCCATCTAGATTCTCTGACCACCTTGTTTGGAATGGCAAACCAGATCTCGTTGGGGGTGGTCCTAGAAGCCACATTACCATGGAGGAGGAAGCCAGCCAGAAACAAACACTGAAGGTAGGGGTGGGAAGGGAATGGCAAAAAAAAAAAAGGAAAACCCGTTCAGATTACAGCCCCAGCTATCTAAACATTAGGTTACTTTTTCAGTGTACATACCCTTTAATTTCCTCTTCATCTGTTCATTAGATTAAAACTAGAAAGGGAAATGGTCAAACTGGCTCAACAGCAATGTCTAGAAGGAATTCCCCAACCCAATCACACCCTTCAAGAAACTATGTCTAAGATCACCATCAAGATCAAAATAATTTCACATCTTTACTCATTTATGGCCAATCGCAGATTCATTCAACAGACATCACACATGGTTTACTGGAAAAATTACTCCACTTTAGAGCCTGAAATATGGTCTGGCCTTCTCACCAACATGCATAAATGTTCCTATTACACACCACTGTCAGGGAGAAAAGTTACAAAATACTATGCGAGATGGTACATGACTCCATTTAAATTACACAGAATCAATGCAACCCCCCCCCAGTTTTGTTTTAGAGGATGCGGTGAGAGCAGGCACTCTGCACTGCTGGTGGACCTGCCGAAGGTACAGAAAGCCTGGACAAATGTTTCCATCTCATCTCTGGGTACAAAAAGGACATCTTTGAAATGGAAAGGGTTCAGAGAAGGTCAACTAAATTAATAGGGATTAGGGGAGCTTGAATATGAAGAGAGACTGGAAAAGTTACAATTATGTACGCTGGAGAAAAAGGCGCTTGCATGGGGATATGATTACTGTGTATAAATACATTAACGGGCCATACAATAAACTATCTGGGGCATTGTTCACCAATAGAACATGTCAGAGGACATGAGGACATCCCTTAAGACTTGAAGAAAAAAGGTTTAGGTCTTCCAGTGGACGTTGTTATGGCAGGTTCATTGGTCAGTGTTCAAAAAAAAAAAAAAGCTGGATCAGTCTCTGCAAACAAGGTTTGCAAGTTACTGGTATTGATTCATAAAGTAGAGTTGATCCAGGAAAATTTCCGATTGCCACTTGGCGTCAGGAAGGAATTTTTTCCCCCTTCATAAATTTGGTGGGGTTTTTTTTGCCTTCCTCTGGATCAACAGTTAGGCAGAAAATGAGGATATTGCTAGATGGGTTGGACTGGATGGACGTATGTCTTTATTCAACCTCAAATAGTATACTATACTATACTAATAATGAGATATTCTATCTTAACCTTACCCCAGACCCCTGGGTAGCATTATTTGATAAAAACTCCAGAAGCAGAACTACTCATCAAGCTAAATAAATTTCCAACATATGTGCGACAATAAGATGCAATATTGCATCGTCATGGAAACAATCGGCCCCATCAACAACATCTTATAAAAAAAAAAAATATATGGTGGATGTGTCAAAATGAATAAATGATTAATTCTATGAAAGGAACAATGAAATCCTTTGACAAAATATGGACCCCCTGGCTTTGGAAGATGAGTGACACCTGGACCCTACACACTCAGGAAGCCATAGCAGGCCAGCAACCTGAAGAACTAATTAACATATACCTCTGCTTCTTTACTCTATACTACACCCCTCACCTCTCTTTTCTACCCCCCCTTTTTTCCCTTCCTCTTCACCTCCCTATAATATAATAACAAACAATTTTAAAAACCCGATCTATACAACAGCATATTAAAACTTCTCAACCTTACCACTGGGTGTACTTATAACAGCAATATTTTATTGTTCAACTGTTAATTTGAATAATGCAACACCTCCAGATACTTATGGAGGCAAATGTATTTACCCAACCATGAAAAATTATTGTATAACACTTGTAAACTACTAAGTTCTTTTTTTTAGAGAAAACAAAATCTAATAAAAATAATAAAAAAACTAGAAAGGGAAAGTTTAAGTATAAACTTTGGATTTGGCTTGAAAGCTGCATTTTGAAAGTTAATGTGTGTGTTTGTGCTGCAGATTTTAAAACCCAATAATGGTAATGATTGATTTTTACTAAAATAAGGCTGTCACATGAATGAATGGGTAGGTCAGTTGGTGTATGTACTCGTCAGGTTGGGGGTTAAAAAAAAAAACTTTTTTGATTATTGTTCAAAATTTTTTTGACTACAGTTACCCTTTAAGTATGCGGCCACTGAAATGGAAGGGTAGGTCAGTAGGTGTGTGTGTGTCTGTGTGAGGTTGGGGGTATGTGTTTTTGCATGTGTGACCATATAACTAACTTTTATTGAGGATAAATCAAAATTCATTTTTTTAAATATATTTACCCTTTAAATATGTCACAGAAATGGAAGGGTAGGTCAGTAGGTGTTTGTACCTGGGTCAGGTTGGGGGTTAAAAAACAAACAGGGTTATTCAATAAAAGTTCTTTTCGTTTAAAATGGTGCAAATTTTGCCCCAACCAATCAGATGTTAGCTTTCAAATGTTAAATAAGATCTGATTGGTTGGGGCTAAATTAGCAACATTTTAAATGATACAACCTTTTATTGAATCTCCCTGAAAGTTTTTTAATGATTAGTCAAAATTAGTTTTTTGGCTGTAGTTATCCTTTAAATGTATGGCTGCCATTAAAATGGAAGGGTAGGTCAGTAGGTGTGTGTGACTGTGTCAGGTTAAGGGTGTATGCCTTTTTTGTGTTTACAACCATAAATTTAACTTTTATTGATGATATATCAAAATTAGTTTCTACTTTATTTACCCTTTAAGTATGGCTGCCACAGGAATAGAAGGGTTGGTCAGTAGGTGTGTGTACCCGTGTGAGCTTGGGGGTATGTCTTTTTGCATTTATGACCATTTAACTAACTTTTATTGATTGATCAAAATTAGTTTTTGACCATAGTTACCCCTTAAGTATGGCTTCCATGGGAATGAAAATGTAGGTCAGTAGGTGGGTGTACCTGTGTCTGTGTGGGGGGTTGGGGGGTACCATGAAACAAACTGTTTTGATCTAACGATCCATAAACCTTGAAATATCCACATTTGAGGATTGTTACTTTCATAGTCTATGGGGAAAAATGTCCCGAAATTCGCCGTAATGCTTACAAGGATTCCTTAGCTAGTTAATAGCACACTTCTCCTATATGCCCCACACATCTGTACCGAATTTCATGTCTCTAGCTCAAAAACTGTGGGAGGAGATACAGTCCAATAAAGCAAAAGTATAGTAAGGAAGAAGAAATGGTAAGAACAGTAATTTGGCTCTTCAAGCCAAATTAAAGGACAAGTGCACTGTAAAATCAAGTTATCTTCATTTGGAAGCTGCAGCTTTAAAAATAAAGTTGCCATTTTTTTCTTTTTACCTATGCCCCTCCAGAGCCTAGCTTTGTGCCTTGGAAGTTGCTGACATCTTGTTACTGGTTTGCTGAATTTTAAGCTCCGCCCCTCTGAGATTTCCTCTGCTTTCTCCTGCTTGAGCCTCAAACAGTAATGCCTGTGAGTTCCGTGCACTCTCCTGCTTGAGCCTCAAACAGTAATGCCTGTGAGTTCCGTGCACGTGCGTGTGCACGGAACTCACAAGGCATTAATTACTGTTTGAGGCTCAAGCAGGAGAAAGCAGAGGAAATCTCAGAGGGGCGGAGCTTAACATTCAGCAAACCAGTAACAAGATGTCAGCAACTTTCAAGGCACAAAGCTAGGCTCTGGAGGGGCATAGGTAAAAAAAAAAAAATGGCAACGGTATTTTTAAAGCTGCAGCTTCCAAATGAACATAACTTGATTTTACAGTACACTTATCCTTTAATAAAATGTTTTGCGGAATTTGCAGAATCAATGATTTACTTGTGTCAGGAAGAAAACTTGCATAAAATACCTTAATAATAAACATTTATTATTCTATAAGGGCAAATAAGGGTGTTCTTTTTTAAATTTGCATTATTAAAATAAGTTTTTAATTAAAGGGGAACTGAGTTCTTTATACAAGTGGCCTTTAATAAAATGAGCACACCTTTAAAATGGCTCCAGGATCATGATTCTTGCTGCAGTCTATCCAAAGTTACATCAGTATAAAGGGTGTTTTTTTTTGCTCTGTTCTGCCCTTAAGTTTCAGTCTGAAGCATGCCCACTGCTGGGATAGAGCATAGTCAGCTCCATCGTAAGCCCTGTCCCAAAACATCTAAATCATTTTTTTAAACCAACAGCCACAAGTCCATTACTTAAGATCCAGAGAAGCTAAGACATAATTTTAGGCTTGTTTGAAAGGTACGAGAGAGAGCTCTTTTAAATAGAGAGCAATTGTATGGAGACAGTTACCCTTTGATTTGCTGTTGGTGGTCTGAGCAAAATTAATAAGCAACTGTGTTGCTTTCACCACTGCATTGCTAATGATTTTAATTGTATAACATCATATGACATTTGGAAATAACCTTTTAAATATTTTTCAGCATGCAATGCGACAGTTGATTAAAGATGCTGATGGACATAATGGTATTACTGAGAGGGATGAAATCGCAGTGACAGATGTTCTGAATCAAGTGTGCCCCTCTACCTGGAGAGGGGCTTGTAAAACTGCAGTGCAGTTACTTTTTGGCCAAGCTGGACTGGTAGGCTGATGAGAATATTTAGAGCATTATGTTTATGCAAATGTTGTGCTAAAGATCTACTGTAACATTTACAACTTGGAATTTGTGCTTTGACACATATATTATAGCAACTTGCAACATTTTCCAATTACAATTCAGTCATAAACTTGTAACAATAATAAGTATACACTTCTACTTTACACTATAAAAAGTAGTACTGTTTGAGGTGCAGTCACAGCACACAGCTCATTAGTGTCCCCCCAGTGTGCCACAGATATAAAAATAATAAAACTGAGGACACTGAGGAAGCCTGAAAGTAAAAAAGCAGATAGACGAAACACACTTAATTACTACCATGAGTACTTGCACTTCCTATGTTTCCAGACACTCTGGTTATGACTTATTGCTAACCTAACAGAAGCTGCATGTTTTCGGCCTCTTAAAGTGTGGGAGTAACACCTCCAGTCATGGTAGAAAGTCACAGGGTAGTGGCAACTAAGATGCACGTTGTGGGGCCTGTTTAATAAGAGGTGCATATGACCAGGGAGGAAAGAGTGCACTGCCTGAATATGGTGACCAAGTGATATGCTGGAATACAGCTGTGCACAAGGGGTATACTCAGTATGATTTAAAGAAGAAATGACTGAATCCCCACGGGACTTCAGAACAACCCCCACGAATGTCACATTTCACATAATGCTCTAAACCTAGAAAAAATATCACCAATGAAAACCTCAGGTCCAGTAAGTCTCAGGACCTAAGAGGGGCCATCCATTCCTTATCTCAACCATTTCTGTTTGTGACTATGCATAATGATACTGGCAACCCAGGAAGTGAATGTTACTTTGCAGGAGTGCCTGCCTCTGGTTAGAGGGAGAATTGCCATTGGGAAGATTCTGTGTATCTGGACGGATGCTGGGTGAAGAGTGTGGCCATCTGTAGTGAGTACCATATTGTATAGCATTTTGGTTCATGAGCTGTGCTGACTTGGATTCTCACTGCAAGTCCCATTTAAACTTGAACTTACCTGTATATGGAGGAGGTATATGGGGCTGTGCATGAACTGTATTGGTTGATCCGGGTTTGTTTTGCCAGTTAAGACTGGGGACTTTGGGTGTGTAATATCACCCTGAAATGTTTAAAGGTATGAATGGACCTCTCCATGTTCAAGGATGCGTGAACATTTCCTATATATACACTAAACATGCTTGCTACTAGGTTGTGCAATAGTGATATTTTATCTAGGTTTGTGAACCACGATAAATTTCTTTTTTACTTTTAGACCATTAAGTGAAATGAGTCATTCGTGGTGGTTCTTTTGAAGTCCATTGGGGCTTCAGACTTTTCTTCTTTTAATAAGAAGTGCAACATTTTGCCCATACAGCAATCAATCAGGTGTTATCAAATCTTTTTAAACTGTAGTAGACAAGTAAAAGGTAACATCTTATTGGTTGGAGCAAATTAACAGCTCAGACCAATTCTTGCACCTGTTATTAAATAAGCCTGTATGATTTGTCAGAAGATTAACATACCTTTCAGGTTTTACCCTAGCAAACGTGGAGATTCCTTATTTTTATGTATTGCAAACCAAGGATGTTTGGTTGATTCTATTGAGGTTTGTGCTCTGGAACTTCACCTCAATTTTGGATTATATTTTTATTGTGTATTTGTTTAATAAGTGTACACTTTTATTATATGTTTAGTTAGTTTATTACTGCATTTTGATTGGGAAACTGTGTTGCATATTGCTATTATATGATATAGTTGTGTTAATAAATAGTAGTTGTTAAAGGCGGCCCACAGGTGTAGATGTGATATTTAGGAGACTCAGAGGTTACCATTTCCCTTCTTTTAAGGCTTGGATACCAATGATCCTTCCCACAGCACAATCCAAGTGGATGACACAGGCTGTAGATAAGTGTAGGATTGCCTGTTTTTATAACTGGCAAATCTAAAAATTCCAAGCAGTTTGATATACACGTTGTAGCTCACAAGAAGGTAGTAGTGAAGTTGGCTGATGTTTATTGTTTTAAAGGGTATGTCCACCCTAAAATGCATAGTTTTCTGAAGTGTAATTTCCCCCCACCCAACCCTAACCACATTGTCCAGTCTTAAAAAAAAAAGGGAGAGAGAACTTGCTTACCAGCCTTTGTTTCTGCGGCCTCTGCATGTAATGTTACTTCTGAGAAGGAAGTAACATTCGGGGCCAGACTTGACAGTTGGCTATTGAGAACGCCGCTGGAACGAAGGCTGGTAAGTAAGTTATCTGCTATTTTTACAAATACACCATGTGGTTAGGGTTTTTTTTTTTTTTAAACACTACACAGTGGGGCCTGTAAGGGGTTCAATTTTAGTTTTGGGGGTCGACAGGCCCTCAAAACGATCAGTAATAATTTGAACTTTACAAACACTTCTATTTTTTACATATAATTTTTGCATTTTAAAAAAAAAAAAATCTCAAACTAATCAATAGGTTATCTTTTTAAGCTAAAAGTTAACATGCTATGAAGAAAAGTAGTTGTTTCTGTAGGGCATATGTATCATTACTGATACTGCTGGTCCTTACCGATCATGTCACTTTTTTTCATCAAGCAGTATTAAATTAAAGGGTAACTGTGGTCTCGAATTCTTCCAAAGTAGTAAGAATTTATATAAAAAGCCTTCCATCGTACTTTTAAAATAAAACTTAAAATCAAATCTTTAGATAAAATTTGTGAGAAGTTATTGCTGGAAAGGTTCAGCAATATTACATCCTGCTTGAACACTTCCTGTTTTCAGCCAGGTGACCAGCTTGTAGTCATGTGACCAGCTTTAGCCTACATTAATAGGCTCTCCTTCTCAACTGTCAATTTTTCCCCCAGGTATTTCCTGATTTCCCCAGCATTAAGTCTTAACTGAGCATGCTTCTCCCCTGGGCGGACGGGCAGGGCAGAGGTCAGGTGATGTCACTCACCTATTGGAAGCAGGAAGTTAGAACCTTCACCGTAATGTAATTTCTCACAAGCTCCAGACAGAGATGCGATTGTCAGTTCATTTTAAAGGATTTACTGCAGGCTTTCATTTAACCCCAACTGGTTTTGAGACCACAGTTGCCTTTTAATGACCAATATCTGTAATATGGTTTTCAGGTTGCACTGGTTGCACTATACATACAAGATAAAATAAATAATAAAACCAGTTGTCACGATCAGGGTAAGTATCTAGTTCCCTGATCCTAACAATTGGTTTTATTATTTATTTTATCTTGTATGTACATGAGTACTCAGCACAACCTTAAAGCCCTGTCAGCAATTGTGGAGGATTGTGTTTGAGTGACTGTTTCCCTCCTGGTTTGCTGCAACTCAACTTTAATTACATAAGACTTTGGACTTCATCTCCACCATTTGGCTGGCGAGAATATTTTTTAAAAAATATCTAATAATTTGGTCAATAATTGTAAACCAGCAACATGGTTGGTAAAAAACTAATTGGGCTCTATTATATAATACAAATATAAATCTCCTTTAACACGATTACTTGAGAGCAGATTTATACTTTTCATTAGTGTAGCTTGCAGTACAAAATGTTGCAGCCTATTAACATTTTGCACCTCTGGCTTATTTTTGATTATTTTTGAAAATCCAGTTTGCTGAGCAATATTTTGGAATAAATGAATGCAATTTTCAAACCTCTCCCAGTATTTTCAGTTAACAAACCATGAACCCAAGCGTTTCCTTAAGGACATTATTCCTCCCCCCCTCTTCCTCTATAGCTGCATAGTACCCTTAATGCTAACTCCTGCAATACTTACTCAGTCTCCTTTGGTGATCCATTCCTCCTCTCTTCCACTGTTAGTGACAGATCGCAATGCAGCATATGGTAATACGCATTTTGCAGTGAAGTGAGCCTAAATCAACAACTAGTACATCTGCTGGTTGAACATGACTCAGTGGCGCGCTAACAATCCTTAGAACTAAATATTTTAGTATGTAAATTGTTCTTATTTCATTAACAGGTTGTAGTTGATACTGCACAAATTGAGAACAAGGAATCCTATGCTCCACAGATTAGTCTGGAAGGTTCACGAATAATTGTGCAAGTCCCTTCTACATGGTAATCTTTCCTTCAATCTTTACTCTTCACGACTATTGTATTTATGGTTGGTAAATACAACTGCAAACCTTTGAAACTGTCAGTGTTTGCTTCTTTTGTCTCGTATATTGTTGGCAATACTAGCAAGCTCTTAATTACTTTCAAAGTAGTTTGATTCCAAAATCATTCCATATACATTAGATAACATTGTTACATTAACAGAAGTATTGGCTATTATTGCAAGCCCTATTTAAAATGATTGGCACAAATCCTAGTAGTTTTGTATATATATGATTGAATACGTGGCAGGGATTTTTTTTGGCACCCAAGCATCATCCCAAAAACTTATTTTAGTAAGTAAAGTTTCTAAAGATATTATATACATATTTAAAAATAATTCAATATGGGCAGAAACATTTCTCCTCAAAACTGAAGAAAAGAGTTCATAATTGTTAGATTTTCTGTTTTGCCGTTTTCTAGTTTGTCTTACAAATTAAATATGAAACTTACTTATCACAAGTACATTGAACATGTATATTGGTATAGCCAAGCAAGTGGCACCATTCCAACTCTATTCTATTCGCTGTTTAACTTTGTATTTATACCTCTTCAAACAAAATACACTACTAGTAGTTTCATTTTGCTGTAATCCTCAGTGTACTGTGGAAAGGCACCTTCCAGATTCAAAAGAGGCATTTAAGTTATTCTACACAAAGCACCCGTCTTCCCAAAGTAAACACATTACGTGGTAGATTATTGCAATAACACATGTGCAGCCTCATTTACAGGGAGACGCTGGGCTATTTTACAAATTTAACAGATTTAAAAGTAGTTATCCCAATTTTAACTGCATCTTCGCACTGGCTGCACAGGTTTTGCAAAAGATTCAAGCGCCCACAATTTAATATTGCGTTTGCGCAACATTTAGCATGAGCATTAAAATAACATTGTGAGTAAATCCCTTCCAGGATTTACGAGCAATAACGCAATATTAAATTTGGGACATTTACCAGGAGTGATTGCGGCTCCTGGTAAATAAGGCCCTTGGTGTTTTCTCTACTAGGGAAAACTGTTACATGCTCATATTTTATCGCAAAATAATTGGCAGATTTTTATAATGTCTGTAACTTGGGATTATTTGCAAATACACCAACCTAAACTGTATCCTTAAGCTGGGTACACAAATTAACGATAAAGCCCCGATACCGTCGGATCCGACGGTATCGGGGCTTTATCGTTACTGTGTGTACGCTCGTTTCCCGAACGAGCGCGCGGCCGCCGAACGATCGGGTCGGCCGTACGCTCGTTCGGGAAAGGCCGAAAATTTCCATCGGCGCGCTGACTCCCTATAGAGGAGTCTAGCGCGGCCGATGGAAACACACAGTCCCGAGCGTCTCCTTATGAGTTCATAGGGAGAACGCTCGGGACTGTGTGTATGCAGATCTTTGAAAGATGGCAGACAGGATCTTGCAGATCCTGTCTATCATCTTTCAGAAATCTGTGCTGTGTGTACCTAGCTTTAGACTCGGAATAGGGATTGATAGTTCATAATACACATATATTGATAGTGATCAGCCCACATACTTTTAAGTAGAAGCCTAATAATGATTCAGACAGAACCGATCGATCCCATGGCCACCATCAATGTTTTATTTTAGGCCTCACACACGCCTTTATAGGGCAAGTCCGGCCCTCAAATTTAAACTTACATACAGGTAAATCAACCCCAAAACCCTAAAGGGTAATAGTTTAAATCTGAAATCTAATAAGTCTAACCTGAAATCCTGCACAATGTCATGTTTCCTGTTTATGCTTCCTGGTTCTTCCAGTTAGCAAGTGTCAATTATGGATTTGACAGTTGACATTACAGCTAGTGACTGAATGCTAATTCCCTAGCTGCCTCTTCTGAGCGTGCCCAGGCTCAGTACCAGGTCACTAAATTTCTTAGTTTCCATGAGGCACCCAGACGCATAACAGGCATACTATAATGAATTCAAAGGACAAAGTAGGATATATCAACCTATTTTAAAGAGGTCATTTTTTTCTAAAAGATGTTATTATAAGGATGGAGTTGTCCTTTAATCAGCAAATCTTGTTGGAATATGCCTATTAGTGGGCAAATGTATTGCTTTAATTTATGAAGTGGAAGTCTAAGTAGGTTGTGGTGCATCACAAGCATGGTTATTCTATGGAAACACCAACTTGTTTGACTGTCATGTGTTTTTAAAGGACCTATACACTGTAAAAACAACTTTATCTTACTGGCTAGCTGTGGCTTTAAATATAAAGGTGTTTGTTTTTGTCCTATTCCCCTCCTTTACCCTACCTTTTGTGCTTGAACCTTTCCGGCTTCCTCCTCCACTGTTATCACATTTTTAGGACTGCCCCCACTACATTGGAGAAGGAAGCCGGCAAGGTTCAAGCACATAAGGTAGGGTATGGGAGGGTAATAGGACGGGGGGAAAAATCAACACCTTTATATGTAAAGCCACATCTAGCCAGTAAAATTAATTGTTTTTACTGTGTACTAGCCCTTTAAGTTTTTTTTTTTTTTTTTTACTCATTCACATAGTATTTGCAAAACTGAAAGGTAAGGTAAAAAAAAAAATGTGAGTGTTAAAGGGGAACTGTGGTCTAAAAATGACTTTAGGTAAATTGCTAGGAATTGAACGTTTTTGCAATTTATTTTTATTGTTTATTTTGCATAGTTTTGAAGATATTTACATTTTTGTGTGTGATGTGGCAGCAGCATCACCAGGTCCCCTGCGCTTCTTGCTCTGAAACCATGTCAGTGGATGACAGTTAATCTGCCCTGTGTCTCCTCCTCCCCTTGCAGCCCCCCTCCTCTTTTAAGCCCCCCTAGTCCCTCCTCCTCATGGACCCCATGGCCCTTCCATTTTCAGGCCCCCCTTGGCCCTTTCCTTACAGACCCATGAGTGGGCGCCAGGGCCCAGCCCACTCATGGACGCCGGGGCCCCGCCCATTCGCGGGTGCCGTGGACCACTCAGACACACACCCCTACAGAAAACTGTGTGAAAACAGCCTTTTCAGGCAGAGTGAGTGTTTTCACATATTGGGAGGGTAGGACTGTAGATTCCCTTACCTTCTCTGTGGGGATCTTCACACAGCAGGGCGGGGGAGGGACTTCCTGTCTCCTGTCCTGTCACTGAAGTCTGAGGCTGTGGTTGCTGGTGTCGAGATGGAGGAGCAGCCTTAGGAATGTCACATGTCAGCCTCCAACCCATTAACTTTCTGGTCAGTAATTTCTTTATATCTTGGGCTGTGGAGCACGTAGACAGGTGGTTTGGCTCGTTTTTAAGGTAGGAAACTGGCCTTTCATTTAAACTTGTTTCAAGACCACAGTTCCCCTTTAATGTTATGAATACAATGACTCCTAAGCAAGTTAATATTTTCTCTGTAAAATCAATTTTTCTTTATTTCCTCACTTAATCTCTTAGGTGTTTGAAAGAGGATCCAGCAACAATGTCACTGTTGCAAAGAAGTCTAGATCCAGAAAAGACTCTTGGTTTGGTCGATGTATTGTACACTGCTGTGTATGATATGACAAGGTGGAAAGAAGGGCGGTATGTATAAGCTCTATCCCCATTTGAAGAAGTAGGGCAGATTAAACTATTATGTAAACTGATGCTTCATCTTGAAAATCCAATGACACTAAAATATTAGCTTAACCCTTTTTTAAGCAGTACTATATTTGTCCATGATAACAAATAACCCTTTATATTTGTACTCGGTTAAATATTTTTGTCCCTTGATTTGCAGGGAACAGGCATTACCAATTATCCAGATCCAATTACAGCAGGAATTATCAAAATTTGGAAGTCCGAGTGATCTTCCACATGGGAATGTTAGCAAATCAACAGGAGGACTACAGAAAACATTTTCTAAACTAACTTCAAGGTTCACAAAGAAGAATTCGTGCAGTGGATCAGGTCACAGTGGGAGCTATTCTGTTCCTCACACACCTTCCAAAAATGTTGCAACCACTAATAATTCAGAGGAAAGGACAAAAATACCAAGTAACATGGACTCAAACTTACAAAGCATATTGACCATTGGCAACTTTCCCAGATCTGCTGATACCTCACATTCTACTTCGAGCACAAACACCCAGTTAGTTAATGGTTTTCTCGTTGACAGACGGGAAGAAATTATTAAAGGAGAAGATCTAAAGGATGACAAGGGAATGAATTTACCCACTGATCAAGAAATGCAGGATGTTATAGATTTCCTGTCTGGATTTAACTTGGGTAAATCTCAGCAGAGCTCACCGGTGGTCAAGCGAAAGAATTCAACAACATCACCTGGAGTAGCAGAGCAAAAACAAGGCACTTTGAAGCCACAGTCCCAACCAGTTTCGCATGGTTCAATACACCCTCCTTCTCAAGGATTGCTGCAACAGTCACCACATCTGCAGCTTTCACAGAAGCAACAACTTCAGTACTATCAGCATCTCTTCCAACCTGTTGGCCAGCAACAACAGCAGCAGCAGCAACAAACTCAGTCTCACACACCAGGAAAATGGCTGAACAGTTCTTCACAGCAGCCTGCACAAGCAGTTGCAAGTGGTTTGCCTACTCTCAGTCAAATGAGCCAATGGAGTAGTCAGGGTGTCTCTGATTTAAGCTCCGATTTGTACAGCTTGGGTCTTGTCAGCAGCATCATGGACAACATGATGTCAGAAATGCTGGGACAGAAGCCACAAGGACCTAGAAATAACACTTGGCCAAACCGGGACCAAAGTGAAGGTGTTTTTGGAATGCTGGGAGATATTTTGCCTTTTGATCCTGCAGGTGATTGACCATTTGAATTTGGGAACGTTCTCTTTTATCATAGTCATAGTATATCTGTGGTATTCTAGTCAACCAGACTCCTCTCAGCCAATCACGCACGCGGCTGCCGGTCTGTACCCCTGCTTGCAATTTCATGCAAGCAGAGGGCTGGATCAGAACGTCGGGGGATAGAAGCTTGGTAAGTACATTTCGGATTATTTTTTTTGCAAATGAACATGGCAGTTGGGTGTAGGATAGAGTCCACTACACTACAGCAAAAAATAGTTTGAGGTGGAGATACCCTTTAAGAAATGCTTAGGGGATTTTGTTGCGTTTATGACCATAAAACTTGTTTAACAATTTAGGTATTGTTGCCATGAAAATAAAGAGGTAAATTGGATGTAGGGGTGCATCAGTAGGTGTGTTTAACTGTCTGTGTAGGGTAGGAAGTATATTTTTATGATCGTAAAACTAAATTTCAATATGTGGACAGCACAGTCAATCATTTCTTAGCACTGCAGCGCTGAAGTCCTGGATTTAAATAATTTCTTGGACACATTTGCAAGGGTTTTTTTATGTTCCCCCTGTGCTTGCTTTCTTCCAGGCTCTCCAGTTTCCCATAATGACATACTGATAGGTTGTATCTGTGAAATAAAGTGATTAGATAGTACGCTGTAAAGGGCAGGGTGTATGATTGCAATTGTAAAGTGCCATGGAAAATGTTGGTGCTATATAAATTAATAATGATAACTAGAAAGGGGAACTTTTTGAGTTTGGCTTCAGAGGCTGCATTTTGGAAGGTAATGTGTGTATCTGTGCTGCAGGTTTTAAAACTCCATACCCTTGATATGGTAAGAAAAGAGGACTTTTTTAAATATTTAGTAGTATTTTTAATATCGTGTGTATGGTTGCCATGAAAACGGAAGGGTAATTTGGCTTGTGAGAGTGTTTCAGTAGGTGTGTATACCTGTGTCTGTGTAGTATTAGGATATTTGCGTGTGTGACTATAAAAGAGAAATGCCTTTCCTGTGGTCCTGCAGGTGTTTGAAAACTACCACTCTCAACATTCACCAACAGCAGATGGCATCAGGAAATGCTGGATGTTGTAGTTTGCAAACACCACAGGATGCCCCCCCCCCCCCCGCTTAATTCTAAATACATAAAGTATACATTGGTCTTTACATATATTTATTATTGTGCTTTTATTGTATACATTTAAGGATTTATTTAAAATTTGTAGGTGTTGTTTGTGTAGTTGTGTGTTTGTGTCAGAGAGACACAGTGTGTTGTTAGTGTAGCCTTTACATTTTTTGGACTATATCTCCTCCCACATTTCTGTTTCAACCCTACCTAAACCATCATCAATTTTTTTCATTCATAAACGCAAAAAAACACACTTCCAAACCCCAGACACACATGAATATATCTACCCGTCTGTTTTCATGACAACCATAGGTAAATCTTTTAAAAATTTAATTTTGTGGTCATAATTGCAAAAACATAACCCCAACCCTACAGACACAGGTCCAAACACCTACTAATGCACCCCTACACCTACTGCACCCATTATTCAATAGCAGCCATACCTAAATTGCCAAAAGGTTAATTTTACATAAACCATACTCCCGTATCCATGGTAACTATACTTACAGAATTAAATGAATTCGATTTATGGTCATAAAGAAAAAAAGTTATCCCCAATACACACTATTATAAAACTATATGTATTTACTCAGAATAAAGTTTGAAATGTACACGCCTTTCTACATTTCCATAGCAGTGTTACTGAACTTTTAAAACTCACTGCACTCATACAACCATGGCACATTCCCTTCCAAAATGCAGCCTTTCAAGTACGGTTTCTACCTTTCCATTAAGACCTGATCGCATATGAAATCTAAATGACAAAAGGCTGATTAGCCATTTCCATTATAAGTTTGATGCAGGTGGCATTGATTTCAGGGTAGCCATATAGCATGTATTTAATGCAATGGCACTTGGCACTGTAGCATGCAGATTTCATATGTGTTTAGGTCTTAAGGGCAAAGGTAGCAACCCTACTTCTTAGCTAAGTTTATAGTTAAACTTTTCCTTTTTGTTTTCTGTCTGCTATGTGTTATGGCTATGGACATGTTGTGATTTTGCACAAAAATGACAATGCCTAATTTAACTGTGATATATCAAGAACAAATCAAAAAGATTTTTGGGTGTTATCAAAATAGTGCCTAGTGTGATGATTGATATGCACTTTAGTGAAAAAAATCACCTTTATGGTTGAAGGCTAGAAATGCTCCACTTAACATATTACACTGAAGTTATGTTAAAGTTAAGAAGTTGGGGACCTCTATTTTTCAGCTACCGTATATACTCGAGTATAAGCCGACACGAATATAAGCTAAGTTACTTATTTTTAACTGATAAACCAGGAAACTGCTTGACTCGAGTATAGACCGAGGGTTGACTTTCTCCCACAGACAGTCCCGTAGAAATCCTCATACACAGCCCCATAGAAAGTCCCATACACAGCCCCATAGAAAGTCCCACACACCGCCCCATAGAAAGTCCCACACAACGCCCCATAGAAAGTCCCACACACTGCCCCACAGAAAGTCCCACACACTGCCCCACAGAAAGTCCCACACACCACCCCATAGAAAGTTTCATACACAGCCCCATGCACATATGAGCACTGCATACCTCTCTGAAGAGCCTGCTTGTTGAATCCTGTTACTTCTATTGTTTTTTTTTCTTTTCCTTGCAGTCTGGGCTGATCTTAGAAAGCAGGACAACAATTGCCCACTAAAATCAAGTGTGTTACAGGGTACAGATTTTGTTTTCCCAGGGCTATGTGATGTTGTACATCTGTTCCTTCAAGCTTCCAGATCAGCCCAGACCTAAGTATAATCCAAGGGTAGACGTATATACGGTAAATGCATACGTTTCAACAGTTCCTCTTTGAAAGTTACACTCATAGAAACAACAAAATAAACAAATTATTATGCCTTTAACCAGGTGGTAATGGATGGTGGGACATGTAGTTCAAATACATTTTACCTTTTTGTTGTCACATATTTATTACTGAAAAATGCAGTTTTTATACCTCTTAATTTACTTTTTTGTTAGGGATGCTGGGATTTTTTAGTTTAACATCCATTAAACAGTTTCTGCACAATATTAAGTATGTAGTAGCAATATGTGGTATTAATCTCACATAATTTATCCTTTAACAAACACATCAATAAGAAACTAAACATGTGCTAAAATGTGCTGTGCGGGTTCTGCATAAAATCTATACTATCCTAAATTTTTTTAAAAAGCGAGGAAATAAGCTAATCACAGGGCTACATACATTTCAGCACATTGTAGAGTTTATTGTTGTAGGGTATGTTTAAACCTGGATGCATAAAACAAGTAAAGTTTCCCAGAAAAGGGTTGCTTTGCTCAGCTTACCTAGTAAAAATACAAATACACAACCATACGGTACTGTATATATGTGAGTATAAACCGACCTAAGTATAAACCGAGGTACCTAATTTTACCTGAAAAAATGTGAAAAAGTGATTGACTCAAGTATAAACCGAGGGTAGAAAATATGACCATTACTGCCTTCTGATTCTGTATTGTTTTCAGGCTTTAGTTGCCCTTCAAATGAACATCAGAATTCCCATACAGTAGTCCCATACAGTAATAGCCAAATCCAGTATGGTTATTACTATATGGGAATACTGTATGTAAATTCTGCTGTCCATTTGAAGGGCAACTAAATCCTCAAAACAATACAGAATCAGAAGCCAATATTTAATAATAGGTTCTGTATTTTTTGCTTAGTTGCCCTTTAAATCCCACAGTCACCGCCAATTTCTTGCCACTCCAGATGTTTTGAATCTACAGCTCCCAGCATACTTTAGTTGCTGGGAGTTGCTGTTTCCAAACATCTGCAGAGGCCAATACTTGCAAATAGGGGTAAATCCTCCTTAATTTGTGCATATAGTATGCACAAATAAAGGAGGTTTTGCTCTTATTTGAAAGTATTGACTGGTGCCTTCTCCTACCTTGTCCGGCTCGCTCCGCATCCTCTGCACTTCTGGATGACGTCACTACGGGGCGACGGGAAGTGAGAGGCGCCGCATAGTGACGTCATTCGGAAGCGCGGAAGATGCAGAGTGAGCGCCCACCGGACAAGGTAGGAAAAGAATGTGACTAGTATAATGCAAGGTTTAATTTTCAGACTTTTTTTAAAGCCGGAAAACCTTGGTTTATACTCGAGTATATACAGTAACTATATTTAATAAATATCATGTTTTAACAGGATTTAGCAAGCTTGTGCTTTTAAAATTCATATGCACAGTTTCATATGCTCACAAAGAGTGCATTATTATTTCTAATTTAATGTAGGTGCAGTATTAATAAGATTTGATAAGTAACTATCCATGCAAAATAGAAATGAGTTTGCTATTTATCCTCAGTCCTCAAGGCATGCCTTTTGGGAATGTCCCCATTGGGTACAAGACGAGGAGCAAAAATGGCAGCCCCCATGGAACACCTTTGAAACCATCAGGAAGATTCAATAAAAGTTCTTATCGTTTAAAATGGTGCTAATTTTGACCAATCATTTAACATTTGAAAGCTAACATCTGATTGGTTGGGGCAAAATTAGCACCATTTTAAATAAGAACTTTTATTGAATAACCCTGCATGTATCTTCACTGTCATTGGGCTAATGTCACTCTGAGTAGGTGCATTATGTAAGGTGCACTTATGCCACAGTCAAAACGTGAAATTGCCACTCAACACCAACAAAAATATTGCATATTTTAAGACCTCTGAATTTTGCATAACCGTTAACTTTCAATTGGTGCCTCTGCTTACTGTAATCTGCCTTTAAAGGGCAAGTCCAGTGTAAAAATAACTTTAGCTAGGAATGAAGATCAACTCCTCAAACCTTGGTTTCACGTTAATAAAATTTTCCTAAGATGCCCCTGAAGTCACTTACCTGACCGGGTCCCTCACCACCTGGACGCCACCCCATGCACCTGTTTCGAGCTTGTTTTGAGCTAAAATAGGAGCAGAGGGTTTTTACGCTGACAGCGTCTCCACTTCATTGTCGCGGTTGTCAGGCGATTGGGCGTGATGTCACGTCGCGTCCCTTACTGACAGCTTCAACCAGGAAGTGGAGCGGCTGTCAGCTGCAGAGCAGATGAGGAGCGGCAAGGAACTACAGGGGCATCTTAGAAAAATATTATTAATGTGAAACATAGGTTTAGGGGGATGATCTTCATTCCTAGCTGAGTTATTTTTACACTGGACATGCCCCACTCCTAACTTTCTTTTTTTGTATTTTAATCTAGTTGGCTCAGATCCTGAGTTTGCCCGGTATGTGGCTGGGGTAAACCAAGCTATGCAACAAAAACGGCAAGCACAGCACATCCGGCGTCCAGGCAACACCCGTAGCAACTGGCCCCATCCGGATGATTCTCACAGAACATGGCCTTTTCAAGAGTATTTCACAGAAGGGTAAGACTGTCTACAATAAATGTAATAAGGGCACCCGTTTGAGATATCTAAGTGAATGTTCATTTACAGGATGTTGGGAGACAGATTGTGTTTTCTCCAGATCTTTCCAAGGATAAGGTTAGTTTAAAATGTAAAAATCAGTGGGAAAGATGCAATATAGATTGCAGTGCTCCTGTTATCTTCCTGGTTCCTGTAATTCAGTAAACACTATGTGCTGGCTATTGCATCCTGGGAGCCAGGAAGCTAATGTGTGCTGCCATAACAGCTTCTTTCAGCAACCTGATATTACATCGGGTAGCATGGGTTTTACACTTGTTTGCCCAATACCTTTTTCTCCATCTCCCCCATTGTATTTTAATAAATTGTGCTGGTTTTAATCAGTAAGAAATTGAAAAGCTTTTGAAAACACAGCACTTTTATCAACCATTATTTTAAAAGGATTTCTCCCCAGAACACTGATGCAGTAAAAGATACTGTTACAGTAAGTTACATTTACTTACCATACATGTAAGAAATGGATTCTGTAATTAAAGGGCATGTCCACCCCCAAAACTATAATCCCCCCCACTACTGGCCCCATTGTGTAGTGTAGTTTAATCCTTATCTCACATCCCAGCTCCATCTGGTTCTCCTGTAGTCCCCCCCCAAAGTCCCAAAAACTGCCCACCAGGAGGATAGCAGAGTCCATATAGGACTCTGCCTCCTACCTGGCCTCCGTGAGAAGTTTGGCATGCGTACTGCAGCCCTTCTCCCCCTCCCTCTCCCTCCCGATTAGGA
This sequence comes from Hymenochirus boettgeri, assembly GCA_019447015.1. NCBI lineage: Eukaryota > Metazoa > Chordata > Amphibia > Anura > Pipidae > Hymenochirus > Hymenochirus boettgeri. The sequence continues at coordinate 114,864,420 of CM033472.1, forward strand.
TTCCCTCCCCCTAGTGTAAAACCCTTTTGCTATAATAATCCCCGTCCCCCCAGCCCCAACCGCTATGATTATTTTATTAGAAAGTGCCCCAAACATTACTTACTTTCCCCTCTTTCCTCCGCCGCACTGAATGACCGGCAGCCGCGTCCGTGATTGGCTGCCGCTCAGCCAATCACAGACGCGACTGCCGGTCCTGCCCCTCTGCTTGCATTCTCTCGCAAGCAGAGGGCCGGCAGCGCGGCGGAGGAAAGAGGGGAGGTAAGTAAAGTTTGGGGAACTTTCTAATAAAATAAATATAGTGGTTGGGGCTGGGGGGACAGGGGGATTGTTATAGCAAAAATAATAGTAATAGCAATATAATATATAGTAATATAGTAAAACAACAGCATTAATATCCTGAGCCCGCCACAGAGAATACTAAAAAAATACTACAAGGAGGTGCATTTACTCTGATGGGCTATTTGCTAAATAAAAGGTCTCATATTTGCAATTTTACTGCATGATTTGTTTTTGCCATTCATGCTGGATGGGAAATTAACTGCAGAGGTTACTTATATTTTTGTATTTGCTTATTTCTTTTCTGTGTGAAAGAGGAAGGTATTTCCGTGTGTGTAACTGAAATTGATATTTCACACTGCAGAAGCAGCACAATTTATTTTATGGGAGGTAATCTACAGTGGTCAGAGGTTAAAGGACAACTAAAGCCTTAGTACAACAAGGAATCAGAAGTCAGAACATCATCATAAAAGCAATTATCTTTGTTTCACCTCACACATTCCAGTATTACACAGTCTGGTCACAGACCATTGTGTGCTTTGAACATGCCTAGACCTTAATTACTACAGAAACGTATAACAGCGGGTCACGCCTACTAGCTAATCCTGTTACAGTCCATATAAGGCAAGGGAAAATGTGACTTGAGTCAGTAGGTGTGACCAGACAGTACACATGCACATCCAGTTGTTCAGGGGATTATTTTACTTTAATGTAATTTACTAGAAATGTCATTTATTGTTTATTTGTGTTCTTGAGGGGGGTTCTTTCAGGTTATGGAGTATAGTTCTCCTTTAATTAGATTTGATCAGTCACAGGAAAGTGATAAGGAAATGCTACTTATATTAATATGAATGTGCTTGGTTTACAGAGGCAAATTTGGTGATTTTAGATGCCCTTTAACAGTGCTCTGCTATAACATGCTATTCTTCTTTTGTATCTTTCACTGAAACCAATCTATATTCCATCCATATTGTGATTCCAATCAGTGGGATGTGATTTCAGTTTTTTTCACTCCTGCTTGTCTGTGGAAAAGTTGTGGCAGAATAAGAATGCCTAATTAAAAAAAGAATAAAGGACCCTGTAAATACAGGACTTCATTAATAAATTATGCAATGTAATTTAGGATTCAATATTGTTCACGACAAATGCCTAAGCAAACATTACATTTATTTTATTTTTATTTTTTTACAAAAAATATATGTTCGTTTATGTTCTGATTTAAAAGGAGTGCATTATCTGCATTAAACAATACCTGTGGTTGAAACGGATTTATAATGTGTACTATTGTTTCTAATTATAGAACAGTTACTAAAATTAAGCTTCTGGCTGCCTCCTTAGACGATCCAATCCATGTACCAGCAAAAGAGAAGCATGAGGAAAAGCTTAAAGGAAATCTGAAGCCTTCTTTTGTGTTTAGGGATAATCTAAAATGAATTCTGATAAATGAGAGGCTAGTAAAGCTGTTCCATTTCCCTTTAATGTCAAACTCTTAATTTCCAGCTGGATGAGGAAGACCATTGCCATTTGTTCTTTTTGATACAATGCCCATAAGCAAAGAGGAGAACATTAAACTGAGAAAGGGTTCATATGCATTAACATATCTAAAATGTACATGCTTACAGGGCAGTATCACTCCTGATTTGGAGTTGAAGTCACGCTAACCGATGTTATATCAGTTACCGTGACTTAAACCCCTTCCTTGTGGCGGCTGTGTGGCTAACGCGAAAGTTAACAAGCGCAGCCGCCTCAAGTGTTGTTATGTCGAAATCTGCATATAAAGCAAATAGCTGGCGTTGAAAGTGCCGGAATAGAGCATTGCCAAGTAGCGATGTTCCGAGCACCACTGTCGGCATATAACATCGCCGGGCTCTTTGCACTGGGTTGCCGATAGCAGCGCTCGGTGCATCGCCTTATTTATGTCCTAATATATAGCTCAACATCAATGTACTAATGTAATTGGCAAATTTACCATTTAGTAAGGTAAGTAGAGCGCAGCAGTAATTTCAAAGCATCCCAAAGATGTGTTTTTGCATGTCGCTGTTTGTAGTTTATATTTTTGCCTTGAAAAATATTTTGACAGAAAAACATGTAATAATTCCCTGGAACACATTTATTGTAATTTCTACATCAGATAGGATAATCAATTTGATGGATAGTGCTAATAAGTTTTGAGACTTAATGCTTGCATCATCCTCCATTCTAAACAAACCCCATTTGCCCTGAAATGCTTACATATTACCGTATATACTCAAGTATAAACCGAGTTTTTCAGGCTGTAAAATCAGCCTGAAAACTTGAACTCTGTTTATACTCGAGTCACTACTTACTTTACCACTCCGGCAGCCGCACGATCATTCCCTGTACTGGCGCGCCAGCCGACGTCACTGCCCCGCGCCAATTAGTGACGTCAACCGGCGCCAGTACAGGGAATGAGTGCGCGGCTGCTGGAATGCTTACCTGATCGCGGCTGCTGGAATGCTTACCTGATCTTCAATGCTGGCACACAGGCACAAGTCCCAAAACAGGAAGCCCCAAGTTACGGATGGAGGAGAGCCACAGGTACAACCTGAACTGAGGGGAGGGTGAGGGTGGCATTCAAGATGTATGGAAACTACAACTCCCAGCTTGCTTTATTAGCTGGGAGTTGTAGTTTCCAAACATCTTGAATGCCAAGGAAGAAGAATGTAAATTGTCTTTTAAATGAACAGCAGAATCTCTACCAGTAATGTCTATTACTGTATGGGAATTCTGTTGTCCATTTAAAGGGCAACCAAAGCCTCAAAACAGAATCAGAAGGCAGTATTGGTTAGTACATTTTCTACCCTCGGTTTATACTCGAGTCAACCACTTTTATTAGTTTTTTTTTTAGGTGAAATTGGGTACCTCGGTTTATACTCTGGTCGGTTTATACTCGAGTATATACGGTATCATAAAATGTCTGTATGTGGCCTGTAGGATACCAGTTGGGCACCACTATTTTACATATCATTTGTTAGTGTATGTGAAAAGAAGAAATATGGTATATTAAAAGCAGTTGCACTGCTATTCATCAATTTAATATTTTTTATTGTTGCAGTGATGTTATGAACAGTAGCTGGTCGGGTACTCAGGGTGACTCAGCCAGCTCGAGTGACGAGACTTCCTCAGCAAATGGTGACAGTCTGTTCTCAATGTTCTCAGGGCCAGACCTTGTTGCTGCAGTTAAACAAAGAAGGTAAACTGGCAAGCATCTAAGTATCTAATTTTGGGACAATACCAGATTTTATTTTCTATCATTTGACATTTGTTTGCAAGGATTTTACATCAACCCCAGGGATCTGTCCAATTAAATCAATTGTAGAGGAAGTAAAAGTGAATGTAAATACCGGTAGTGATTGTGTGTTGTGCAGAGTGATGTAGTAGCTGATCAGCTAGTTTGTTTTTATTGAAAGGGAAGAGACTGATTGTGACCATGAGAGCAGCAAGGGACTGGGGGACTTTATTCATTAGTGCTGGGAGAAAGGCAAGTATTCTAAAAATGGGGTGGGGCCTGGATATTTATACCATGATCTGTAACAATATTGGGACAAACCAGGAGGTAGAAATCCTTGCACTTATCTTCCACAATTGTAGATTTCGGTGGAAAACGAATTAATGTTGGGCTTTAGTGGTTATGGGGCACAGGGGTTTCAGAATCATTTGAGAGGGACTTAACAACATTGGAATATAATTCAGCTTTAAGTAAAGGGACATGTATTCTATGGGCTCTTGCTTGTATCCATTTTTGTTGATGTTTTTTTCTCTGACAGAAAACACAGCAGTGGTGAGCAAGACACAAGTACATTGCCATCACCGCCTTTACTTTCCACAGTGGATGATTTAAATCAGGTGAGCTTTATTAAATATTAGTGCTGGATAAAAGCGCATTAATAGATTTTTAAAATAAACAGAATGGGTTCAATGTTATCTTAGAGTTAAATTGTAAAATTAGGAGATTTTAAAAAATGTATTTATTTGTAATCTTATACATACTAATGTATTAATTTATTTTAAGTTTAGGCCAAGCACATGATTATACAGTACCTTGATAATGCTAGACTTGTGTTATGCAACCCTATACTAACTGTTTGTGCAATTAAAAAAAAAAAAAAAAAAAAAATATCGTGGAGAAGGCATAAAACAGAAAACAAGCATATTATGGAATCCAAAGCTCACTTAAATTTTTTCATCAGATTCATGCATTTTAAAAGAGATACTAATGGGCTGTGTATTATTGCATAGTAACATTGATGGTGTTGTTTTCCAGGAGAATAAAACCAAAACTTGGCCTCCCAAAGCACCCTGGCAGCATTCATCACCCTTAACCAACACGTTGCCCAACCAGAGTTCTTCTATATACCAGATGGCAAATCCTGTGAGCCAGTGGAATGACACAATGCAAATTTTACAGTCTCCAGTTTGGTCAACAGCCAATGACTGTGCTCCACCTACAGGAATTTCCTCCACATTTGCCTATGCACAGCAACAATCACAGCAGGCAAATAAGGGCTTTAAATCCTTCCCAATGAAACATGACAACAGATCTTCATACCTGCATCAGTTCTGACAGTGGCTGCAGTGACAGCAGTAAAGACTACTGTAATATTTCCCCCTTTTAGGCTGCCATTTTGCTTTGTCTCTGGCAAATGTGATATTTACAAGCATATTTTTGGAAAATATGTATGGGTGAGATATGGCTTATGGTATTATGTTGAGCAGAAAAAAAACCCCATGACATTTGTAGTTACAGCTTTCACAGAGCACATACTTAGCTTTAACTTTCATTAAAACACTTATATTTTTTTTAAAAATAGTAAATTCCATCTTATTTTAAAAATGCTCTAGTCTCTGTGCCGATGTGATGGTTTGATCTTTGCTAAGATACACACCTTATCTAATTCAATAGCTGATTAGCAGCTGGTTTAGAAATGTATATAATGGAAGGTTAAAAAACACTTAGGGTTATGATGGCTTTTATTGACTGTTTAAAGCTGCCATAGAGTTCTGCTTTATTGCTTGTGTGTAAGAGTGAAAGTTTTAATCAAAATCGTATAAATACACCCTTGTGCTTGGTAACAAAGAGAACCTAACATTTAATCAAGTTTTTAGAAGCAACTGCTGAAGATTCTACATTTCTTTAAGTATCAAGCCTGCATTCTAAGTCCAAATGTAAGTGAATCTAGGTAAGCTAGAACCTCGCACTTTTAGAAAACCAGAACTAAATTCTAATATCAATTCTTCATAGGATGCTTCAGTTACCACTAGTTAAGTGTGGCTGTGAGGAGTGGGATAAAATGTCTGTACTTTCATTCACAGAGATTAGTTAATTTTAGTGTTTTGATATCACACCAATCTGTTATAATTAAGGTGATTCTAAGTTATGAACTTTAAAAAGCACTTCCATTGCATTATTGTTGCCAGAGAATTAACATGGGCCCCATTGTGTGCTTATCTTTAAAAATAACTTTTGGAGCTATAAGTATATATATATATAACTAGTTGCCATTTGTTAAAGAATGGTCTTTATTAAATTTTTGTGGGTTGTTATTTACTGTTTTAGGAATTATGAACCATGCATCTTCTACCTAACAGTCCCCCACCCCTGGTTCAATAAACTGTCAATAGTCTTCTTTTAAAAAAAAAAAAGGGGGGGGGCAGATGGGTAGTTTTTGCTCATTGGCCCAATTGCCTAAAGTGAATAAGTCCTGCCTATCATCATTAAAAATTAGGGCTTAGTATGATTTCCCCACTACCATATTGGGACTCACAGCAAAGGAAATTGTTTGCACTATAAAAAAATAAAATAAAAAAATTGAGTAGGGTGTCTCCTAAAAAAGTATTAGGGAATTAAAATGGGGAATTAAATAAGAAGATATATTATGGTGTAAAATCATACTTAATGGCTTACTGAAGTAGAATTGGTGATTTGCTGCCATTTCTGCATAGTTTAATTCATTTGAGGAGCTGGAATGCAGGCTGGTTGTTTCCCTTCATTCATCAGTTTGGTATATTTTAATAGTTCAGACTCAGGTCATATGCGCTACTGTGCGTGAGTCAGCATATAGGAAACTGTGGGGCTTGTAAAACAATGTGGGGCTTGTAAAACAATCTAGTCTGGAAAACTGATCATCCATGGGCAAGGTTGTCCATAAGTTGGACAAAGTTGGACAACAAAATGGTAATTTTAAGGAGAAGAAAAGTACAATAAATTAATTTGGGCGATTTCCCCACAATAGACACTTCAATTATATTTATATTTTAACCTAACAAACCATACATCCTTGCTGCCCTTCTTCTGGTTTCTCATGATATTCAGTGGATATCTGCTCATTGTAGTACATAAGACTAGTACTAAATGAATGTGACCACTTACATTATTTTACATTATAGTCACTTTTACAATTAAAAATATAGATGTTATTACACAGGAAATCTAATAAATAGATTAAATAAAGTTCTTTACATTTTCTTTTGTTTATTCTGAAACCATGCTTTTGTGAATTTAAAATTTAAGAAAGCTGGGAATCTTCAGAATATATAGTTGCTACTTCTAACAAAGCCCAGGTTTCTTACGCAAAGCCCTCGCAACTCTTACCTGTCCTTAATTGTTCATGACAGAATGGAAGAAAAGTTCATGACAAACCAGATCTTGATGCAACAATTTCAACTATTTCCTAGACCACCGTTCTAACCCTCCCTTTTGAGATGTATAACTTACTTTTGGTAACTTTCACATTTTGTATGTATACCTTTCATGTTGTTTATATTGTTCTGTATGGCCAAACATTTTATGCACAACCAGTTACTGATGTGTATCCAAAAAGACTTCTGGGATGTTTAAGTCTTTTAATTTTCTTTAGGAGTAAAAAAAAATGTGAGCTGGCTCAGACAAAAAAAAATCTATATAATAGTAAATTAAAGGAAAAGTAGCATATAGTATAGGCAAAATAAAAACTATATTTTTAAAGAACTGAGCATAATGTCACTTCGTGTATATAATTGTGCCATGGACACTGATCAGCCTGTGAAATTAGGTCTTTTCTTCCAACCAAAGTGCATCTAAACATGCAAATGGTGCTTCAAAATCAAATTGAAATACAATATGTACAGATATCCCATTGTATCTTAATCGAGGTTAAAATATTCAAATATTCTTTATATAAGTTTATATCTATTTAAAATGTCATTTCATCTTTTGAAAGAGTCTAACAGTTAAAATCCATATTTTCTAGTATGAAATACTATTGACAGTATTAATCTTATTTTTGTATCTTCTTAAATTGTTATATCACTAATATATGTTAACTCATTCCTTTGAGTAACAAACTGTTACTATAGTGTATTGCCATGCAAATGACGATTCTTCTAATGGAAATGGTAAAGCACATTTTTCATTTTTTTCTTACAGATTTAAAGTTTATCTATTATACCAAAAATATATATAAAAAAATAAATAAAAACACTAAACTATTTAAAAAAGAAATTAAACAAAACGGGCTATTAAAACCCACTTTTTTCACATTTTGTACAGAAATGGGTTTGGTTACAGGCCCAGAATGTTACCTATTGTGCTGTGTGAGAACGCCAAGGTTGCCTGTATTTATATGGTCATATTTTTTTCTTGTCTTCATTCTTTACTATGTTTACAGAAACTTGTATGCTGTATATAAACTTTTGTAGTGATGTGCTTTGCACAATCAGTGTGTTGCTTTTGTCTGTAAATTGTCCTAAAATGTTCTGTAATACTTGTTTTGAAGTTCTGCTTTAAAAAGTGGTTGTTTAAAAGAAATGGTTTTCTTTCAGTTTCCAGATACCGAATATAGAAATATATCCCTTAATTATTAGTCCCTTTCCCTTTGCACTTATCTCCCCTTATTTTATCAGAGGAATTATATAGTCTTATTATTGCATAGACGTATATATTTGTATTGAAAACAGACATCTAGAAAGTGCCATCCCAATGTAATGCAGGCTATATATATATATTTTTACTTGTATTTTTGAGTCAACTAAATTAAATATAACTAAACAAAGGAAACTGAAATATGAAACCATTTTTTTATACGTTAAAGCTTTGACCATGTAGGTGCTATGTTTTCTGCTTCCAATATTTCTGAACACTGGTCTTTTTAACCATTTAAGCCCTTGGATGACAGAGAGGTCATCATTATGTTTAAGATTTCTGTAGAACCCAAGTCAACGATCAACAGGCCCCTGCAAGTCTTTTCTGGTCTGCTAGCAGTGGATAAGAAACAGTGTTGTTATTGGAAATGGCATCATGCCACACATATTCACTTGGTTCTTCACCCTTCCAAGTACTAGGGTTTGGTGCTTTGCAAGCAAAACCCTTGTATTGCAGAGCTTCTTGTTTATAGTAAACACAAACTGGAACTGTATATTTTGTATTTTACTTCTAAAGCTTCTGTAAGTAAGATAATGATTGCTTTATTAAAGATATACATTTACTAGTGTAGCCTTTTTATTTAAAATAGTCTGTGTTAGTGCTACCACGATAACTAATTGTCCTATGATTATGTAAATAGGCTGCGTTATATTCCCAATTCACTTTTAGCATTGTCTTTACCGTACTGCATCAGTGGTGTTACCAGTGCCAATAGGGGCATATAGCAGCTCTTTATGGCCCATATTTAGAAACTTATGATACCACGGGTTTTTGTAGAAGTACGGCTGAATTTGTATATTTACAGGCATTAGTACAATACCGTGCAGTAGTAGACAAATACAACTAATGTATAGGCCACCATATGTTCGAAATTGTAATTTTACGATAGTTAAAGGTGAGGTATTGCTATATAAATATGGCCCCATATTTGTAAAATACTGTAGGTCTTTTACACGTCAAATAACGGCCACAGTGCAAAATAGATATTTTACTGTTTTTGCAACTTAAGAATTATTGTTCATTTTTGCCAGTTTTTCACTGACCAGTGTTTTACAGTAAACCCATAGTACTATGGGTGTTAGAAGCAAGAATTGCTACCTTATGTTTTGCTTCAGGATACTTGCAGCTTGTTTCCCTAGAGATTAATGAAAAATCTGTTCGCAAATATTGGGCTGTATTTTTATAAAGGGGCGGTATTGTGCCTCTAAAGGGTATGTCCACCCTTTCGGGGGAAAAAAATTTAATATATTCTGCAGGACCCCCCAAAACCTCAGTTACGTTTTGCTTAAACTTGTCAAGTATACTCCTTATAAAAAGAACCAGAACTATGGCAAGTTGCCATTAAGTGCTGGTTAATGAGACATGGTACATGACATGTTTCAGGTCCAAAACCCTTTCTCAAGGGTGTCTGGACTCAAAAATAGTGAATTGTATCATACTCACCGTAATTTCTTTTTCCTGGTCACTTCTCATGGCAGCATTCACCAATGGGTATTTCCTCTTATGGCCCATGGACAGGAAACATTTAAACATATGATTAAAAGTTGGAATGAAAGTCTGGTTTGCTGCAACTCACAATAAATTTAAGGACTTTGGACTTCATTACACCATTTGGCGCTAAGAGAATAATCTGTAAACTATATAGTTAATTGCTTGTGAAGGTTCCCATTCATCCAGGTCATGGTATATCTGTTGTATTCAATTAGATCAACTGGACTTGAAGTTTACATAATTGCCACAGATTCTTGTACAAGTCATTCTGAATTGAGAAAGCCAGTCGGATGACTAGCGAAACGTCTTCAAGAACTAAACTTCAAGTCCAGTTGATCTAATTGAATACAACAGATATATAATTAATTAATTCACACATATACAATTAATTAATTCACACATAAATAGCCCCCTCCTCCTAGCTTACCTAGTCTTATGTTCCCAAGCTTCTAAAGACTAATAGGGTGGGTAAGAATTTGGTGAATGCTGCCATGAGAAGTGACCAGGAAAAAGAAATTACGGTGAGTATGATACAATTTCTTATTTTCCTAGTCACCATGGCAGCTATTCACCAATGGGAATTCCACAAGCTAAATAAGGGAGGGACACAACAAATTGCCAGAAAAAAATTATTTTGGTGCTTCAACAACTGCTTGTAACACCTTTCTTCCAAATTTACTGCCTTCGGACGCATTGATAAACATGTGTACCGATGACCATCTGGCTGCTCGACATATAGCTTGCAGGGATGCATCTGCCTTTTCGGCCCAGGAGCAAGCCTGAGCTTGCAGTCCTGACAGGACCTGTTTACCTCTCAGTGCATATGCTTTTGAAATACATGCTTTAATCCAAAACACTCAAATTTATTTTTGTAGGAGCAAAACCATTTCTTCTTCATGAGCAAATAGGTGGTCAGATTTTCTCCATCCTTCGGTTCTTTTCAAATAAGTTATGGCTCTGACCAGATAAAGAGTGTGCCACTTTTTCCCAAATCTTTAGTAGGATTGGGTCAAAAAGAAGTTAGTAATACTTCCAATCTAGAATGAAATGATTATACCATTTTTGGCAGAAATCCAAACGCCGGTCATAAAACAACCCTGTGAATATAACTATCTGGTTCTTTGTAGGATAAACTTCCAATTTCTCCTACTCTGAAGGCGGAGGTTATAGACACCACAAATAGGACTTAAAGTGTCAGATACCAAAGGGATACTTCTTCCAATGGTTCAAATGGACTTTCCATTAGTGTTTGTAAAACTAAAGGTAAGTCCCACAATGCTACCTTTGGTAGTACGGATGGCCTAACTCTTATAGCTGCTAGGAAAAACCTTTGTACCAAAGGTTCATTAGCCCAAGGCCTCCCTGGCTGATAAGGCAGAAATGTGACCTTTCAAAGTACTTGTTTTCAAAGAAAAATTGAATCCTTCAAATAAGAGACTATTTGTACCACCAAAGGTTGTAGAGGATTAAAAAAATTTAATTTGGCGAATTTCACAAAACGTGACCACACCTTATAATACTGGGAAGATGTCAACTGCTTCCTGGACTTCAGTAAAAAGTTTACTAGTTCTCTTCCTAATTGCAGTTTCTTCAATTTCCCGCTTTTAGCTTCCAGGCCATCAGATTGAACTGACTTGGACCTTGAAATTTCACCGGACCTTGGGCTAGACATAGTCCTGGATGTGGAAGTTGAAGCCGTGATTCTACTGCCAAACTCTTGAGTAGAGGAAACCATGGCCTGCACGGCCAAAAAGGGATGATGGCAATGATTAGAGACTTGGCCTGATCTATCTTCTGCAATACTCTCCAAATCATTGGAAATAGGAGAAAAAAAATGTAATACAGACCCCTTCCCATGACTGATTCAGCGCATCGACTGCCAATGCCCGAGGCACCTGAAACCTTGAGAAGAAATTGACATTTGTAATTTGCTTCCCTCACCATTAGATCTAGGCACTGTCTTCCCCACCTTTGGACCAGAGACTTCCATACTGAGGGACCATTCCGTTGGGTCTAGATAATGCTGACTCAAGAAATCTGCATGAATATTCGATTTCCCTGGCACATGAACTGCTGTCAAGTCTTGAACGTTCAACATCGCCCATCTTGTTTTCGTTGATACATGACTTATATTGTCGCTCTTGACTAATACACTCTTTCCTTTTAGCTCTTTGGAAAAATGCCGAAGTGCCAAGCGAACTGCCCTGAGTTCTAAAATGTTGGAATGTTCTATCTTCCTTGGCCAACATCCTCGGACAGACAAAGCACCTTGGACCTCTCCCCAACCTATTTCTGATGCATCTGTCTTAAGAACAAGAAAATTTGGAGCCTGCAGAGGTAGACCTCCTTCGAGATGGGATTCTTGGCACTACCCCACTAAACTTTTTTTATTCTTAAAGGAAGAGTTAAAATCTTGTTCATCTGTTTGTGTGGAGACTTGACATTGGATAGAAGGTAATATTGCAGAGAGCACATCTGCCATCTTGACCAGCTATATAGATGCGGACATCAGACCTAGCACCTTCATGCACTCTCTCACTGTACATATTGGGCTAAACATAAGGTTGGATACTTCATCCTTCAGTTTTATTCTTCTTACTGAAGGCAACATCACTTTGTTGATCCTGGTTACAAACAACGCACTTAGGAATGTCGCGGACTGTGAAGGAACCAAATTGCTTTTGCCGAGGTTCAAAACCCAACCGTGTTGCTCTATTTAACATTACTTTCTGAGTCGCCTCTTCTCCTCTCCGTTTTTGCAACTATCGGTACATCGCCGAGATAATGGAATACCTCAAATCTTTGCTCTCTGAGTCTTGCTATCAATGTTACCAATACCTTTGTGAACACTCTGGGCGAGTGGGCCAAGCCAAAGGGTAGACACGTGAATTTTACCTGGATGTCCTCTACTGCGAAGCGAAGGTATTTTCTTGAATCCATACACACTGGCACGTGAAAGTAAGAGTCTTAAATCCACACTGCTGAGCCATGCTCCTGGATATGCTGCTTTTATCATTGACAACAGGGACTCCATTTTGAATGATCTTACATCCACAAATTTGTTTAGAGATCTCAGATCCAGAACTGGCCTCCAGACTTCTTTTGCACCAGAAAAAGACGTGAAAAGAAACCTGTTCCCCTCTGGTCCACTGTAACTTTTTCTATCGCCTGTAAAGCAAAAAGTTGATGTAGATATTAGTCCATCAAGCTTTTCTTGTCTGTTTGGAATTTGGAAATCAGAAATCTGTCTCTTCTTGGACACTTCCTGAACTCTATTGTGTACCCGGAGGAAATTATTTTCAACACCCATGTGTCTGAAATTGACGTAGCCCAGATCGGAAAAAAAATTGTTAATCTTCCTCCTATTCCAATTATCTGGGCTGGCCTCATCCTTTTTGCTGGGTTTTACGCTCTTGGCCATCTTGTTTTCTTGGAAATGTGGAATTGGATTGTCTTCCCATCTTCCAAACAGGTTGTCTGAATGTTTCTCTTCCAGGTTTGTACATCCCGAAAAAATCAATTTCCATATTTAGCAGCAGAAGGATCTAATCTAAATCTAAATCTTTTCTGCCTTTGTCCAAGTGTCTGGTAAAAAGACACTTACCTCCAGATGCCTTAGAAATTATCCTGTCCAATGCCTTACTGAATAACATGTCACTTTCAAATGGGAGCTGGCATTGACTAACTTTGGAAGAGGTATCTGCATTCCAATTCTTTAACCATAGTGCTCTGTGTGTTGCCACTGAAAGTGCCATTGTTCTGGCAGACAACCCGAACAAGATCAATTGATGCTTCGGTACAGAATTTGACAGATTTTCTCATGTCTGACATAAGACTTTTTTGAGACCACAATCCACTCTCCTTTCCATTGGGTCTTTGAATGCCGAAGTGTCATCCATAGGTAGGGTGGTCCTGCGTGCCAATCTGACCACAGCTGCGTCCAACTTAGGCGGGCTATCCCACGTCTGACACCCTGTCTTCAAATGGGTACTTCTTCAAAAATGTACCCTGGATAGTAACCACTTTCTTCCACTCATTGGTTACTATATCAGAAATAGAGGGATGGATAGGAAAACAGACTCTTTATTGTAGGAAAGAGCTTATCAGCCACAGAAACCTTTGAATCTTCTTCCACCAAACATAACGTATTCCTCATAGCTTTAATCAAAGTATCAATTATAGAAACAATGTCTCTACTTCAATATCTTCTCCTTCCTGTTCAGATCCGAAATCTGAACCTGACTGAAATGACATCCATATCTGAATTATCAGTCAGAGAACAATGGCAGTTTTGCTTTTTCTTTTCCTTGGTTCTGAGGCTTTAGCTTCCTGAATCCCTTAGACTACTGCACTCTTAATAAAGTTAATCAAATTGTGCCCACCGTAGATGACTCTGCAGCATTTTCTGATACAACCGTAGCTTCCACTTCTGACACCTCTGCATACACAGCAAACTTTCCCACGAGAGAAACACGCTACAGGGCCAGGCTCAGCCAATCAGAAGCCAGCAGAGAAACACACCCCCAGGCACGTGATCCCGACGTCAGAACGTGTGCACAGAAGAATAGGCGTGCGTGCGCACCAGAGACTAACACCACCCAGGAGCTACACAGCAACAACTTGACTAAGCAGTAAATTACTTAAATCCAATAACCGACTCTTTCCACAGGCTGGACATCACAGGGTGCATCACGGGGAAGCTTCATGAGCAGGAGAAAGGCACAAAAACAACCTCCCATGGCCATGCACAACAGTAGAAGGATTCTTAATGGAAAACATAATCCATGGGCTTCAAACAGGAAACAGAAAAGACAAGGTAAGCTAGGAGAAGGGGGCTATTTATGTGTGAATTAATGAATTCTATGTTTAACAGTTTCCTGTCCATAAGAGGAAATACCCATTGGTGAATAGCTGCCATGGCGACTAGGAAATATGTTGTGTACTGTGTCTCATTAAACAGTAACATCCCATAGTTCTGGTTCTCCCTTCTTTAATATTTATGATTTTCAGTGCTCTGGGACAGAAGCACTGGGGAAATTTGGAACCAGTCTTCTTTGTTGCCAGATTTTATACATGAGAAATTATACTTGGGCCGTATTTTTACTCACTTTTACTTTCTGGTAAGGCCGTCCGTCACGGCCAATGGTTGACAGCAATTACTGTACAAGCCTCCGCTGCTGCTTGTGAATGGAAAAGGCATGTAGCAGCAGAGATGGAGAAAGCAGCAGTGGATATGTAAGTATAATTTATCACTCTGAGAGAAAAACATGAGGGTTTTTTTTTTTTTGGTAGGGGTGTCCTACATTCCATTAAATTTTTTTTTCCGAAGGGGTGGACATACCCTTTAACAACCGCAATGTACAACACCAAAGCTTGGTATTGAATGGTCGTAAACGTACGACTTAACTTTCTAGCCCATTGTTACTAGTCAGGCAAAAGGGCTTATCCGACTGTATTTAATGGGCAGTATTTATGAAGGATTGCTATTTTACAGTGAGGACATAATTTATGACCATAGGGTTATTTTTACCGTTGATAGTCATTTTACTACTGTGCTTTTCAGAGTGCATGCTATCACCATTTTTTGTGGATCACAGCACAAGCAGACAATAATGCGCATGCTTTCCCCCCAAGCATTACCATTTCCATAATGTAGCCTCAGCCGAAGTTGGTGCATTTTTCCTTTTCTGACAATTTTGTCAGTCTCTGAGCATTAAACAACCAAGTTTTTTACAAATGAACGTTTGTTTTAATGAAAGTAGGCTTTATTAAATATTTTCATTCAAACATTGCTTTGGGTACCCAAACTGATGGCAATTGCAAACACAATCACAAGGAAAAAAAACATGACAATGTACTGTACAGTGTATCTTCTTTAATTCACTATGCGACTATTTGTGTTTCTCAAAAATCCCCTTGTGTTGGTTTAGAAAATCCATCGGTTCTTTCAAGATAGGAATACATGGGGTTTAAAGGTCAGTATTAGTTTTAACACACACATTTGGAAGCTATACACTACTTCAGTAATAAATTAAAGAAACAGTCCTTTGCTGTTCAATCTTGGGTCAATTCCATGTACCTCTACAGTTTCACAGTGAAAGATATAATGGTACCTCTGTTGGATATGGCTTGCCAGTGATTTTATCAGTAAAACTACTTGTACCATATGCACGATTAAAATAGTCTGTATCAATGAAATTACCATATAACTTCGGTGTATAGTACTACATGTATGCACTAATCTTTTCTCCACCTCTGATTAATCTTCAGAAAACCTTTAGCATTGAACCATTCATCTGAACTATCAGACCATCAGTTATCCAAATAACAGTTTCCAGCAACTGGAAGTTCCCAGTAGTAAAGCTAGGCATACATGGGCCGATGGTTTACTGATCGGAAATTATCTGAATTCCCCACCTTGCGCGGCCAATCCTCCATGGATTTTAGCTTGAAAACAATGGAAGATCGCTTCTGAAGAACGTTGTACACAGAAAATTTTCCACCTTGCCCGATTCATAGTTTTTTCAGTGGACTGATAAATATTGCAGATAAAACATGAAAAGTCTAATTTTCCCAATCAATTTGGAAAATTTGATTATCAGAATATCGATGCAGTGTATGGTGCCTTTAGACTAAATTAAAAGTGCCAACATCAGATTATAACTGTCACGGGTGTATAAGCACTATAAATTACAATTAAATTGTCATAATGTATTTCAGTACATACAAAGTAACACTATTTTGTTGTTCTGCATATCAAATGTAATTCATTACACACGTGTTTTCTGCACAAAAAATGGGATCCACTACAAGTAGTGTGCTCCTCTTAGGCTGGGTACACACAGGAGGGACTTTTTGTCCCGAGCGAGCATGCGGCCGGGACAAATGTCAGTACGTCGCGGCAAATTCGTCCAAGGCCCTATTTGCGAACGATCGACCATGAGGTACCATAGGGAACCACGCGATTGATCGGGATTTTCCGACAAGTCCGATCAAGAGGTCGGTCGACTCACACCAGGAGATATTTTCGGCTGACCGACCGAAAGTGCCGTGAATCGGTAGGCCGAAAATATCTTCTGGTGTGTAACCAGGTTTATATCTTTGTTACTTTGGATTACTGCTCCCCTGGGTAAGGGGATTTGGAGGATAGCATCTAATGATTTATGGTAAGTTGTCAAACCTGGTGTGAAATTACATATTAAGTACATAGCCAGGAGATTAGGTTTCTGTTTTGGGACTGTTTGTGTTAACAGGAACTGCATCTGCTATAGTTGCCAAATAAATAAGATTTCTGTGCAAAATTTGCTGGTATCTGAAAAACAAAATAAACAACTATAAATAGAATGGTTAAATTTATGTTAAGCCATTTATCTCTCCAACTTATGAACAAGAAAATACATCAAAAAAGGCATTTATTGGTGATTAAAAATGAAAATATATGCGCAACTAGCCAGGCTCCTGATACACGTGTACTTTTACCCAAACTCCCACACAAAGACCACCATCAGAATTCTCTGGGTTCTATACTATGTACATTTGTGCACCCACTTCTGAAATTGCAAGAGAAAGCCATCATCACATAGTTGCAGTCTTTCTTACAGTGGGGAAAGGGTAAGCATTATGGGCTTCTGAAAGGGAAGTAACTATAAAGATCTCAGGGGTTGGGAAGGTGATTATAACTCTTTATTCTGTAGTGGATATGCCTTTAAAACCAATATCATGATCTCCCCATTCTGACTGGTCTTATATCCGGTGTCTGAAAATCTGTTCTTAAAGGGGAACTATTAAAAGTAGTAAAAGGCTGTTGTCTTACTTTTAAAGAAAGCTCTGGATCATATAGCAGAAGTAGCTACCATCTGAAAAGGTTTACATTTCTTGCTTCCTGTAGCTTGACCAGCACCCTCTGCATCAGTGTCCTCTCCCTGCAGTAAAAGCCTGGCTGGGAACACACAAGCAGATTTTTAAGCCCAACTGACCATTATTTCTGTGTATCGGTAGGGGCAAAATAAGATCAGATGAACAGGCATGATGGAAAATAATCATGCAGTCTTGTATAGACCTAGCAATTGGTCGGGATAAAAATACCACCATGTGTTCCTCAGCCTTAGAGAAAGTCCTCCTTGATTGATGGCATAGTGAACAATCTAAATGACCTGTACATTGAGGGTGTATTGTGATATTAATGAGCAGGAGCAAAACAGAACTAGGAATATAAAACGTTTTGCCACCTTATCTTATGACTAGCTGTACACAGTAGTTCTCAATAGACCAAAGCTGTCCTTTTAAGCACAACATCTACATCGGAGGGACACTATATACAATGAGGATGTGGAAAGCAAATCAGAGCCAAACATACCAGTTTTAAACAATCAAACATAGGGACTTTCTTTGGCATCATATAAAGCAAAATCAAAATGTGACGTGACATCTAAAATCTGTTCCCCAGTTAAATAGTCTGTCAGCAATTATACATTTCCAGGAGGTTAGAAAAGTGTTGTTGAAAGATATTTATGCTAACTGATTACTAAAGTTACTGCAGAATTTCCCCCAGGTTGTTTGAAAAATAACATTAACACTGATAAACATAAAAGGACTTTATCTGACAAATATTTTACCTATGAATCAGAGCAAGGGTTAAACACCTTTAAAATACATTTTAAATAAAGAAAAAAAATCTACATCTCTGTAATTTCATTTACATTTAGCTATGCTGATCTTAAAAAAAAAAAAAAAAAAAAAAAAAAAAAGCAAAAAAAAAAAGCGGTGCCCTCTAAGTTATCTGCCCGCAACTGCTATTTTACATGCATTTCGAACCAGATATTTAATAAGTTCTATTACTTTCTGGCAAAGGCATCTGCCTCCCTCTGTTCAATTAGCTAATTGCATGCTTGAACATGTGCAAAGAAGGCAGCAGGTGAAACCACAGTCAATCACTGCCTGTGATGTCAGTTGTCACATCCTTGATTTCCTGCATGGAGGAAGGAGTCAGCTTACTAGAACAGAATGGGGACAATAATAATCTCTAAGTATCTGGTTAGTAATGCATTTAATAAAGGGCAAAATATATTAAATGAGGGCAGGTAATGGGCTAATTTACCTTTTTTGTTTTAAAGGGCATGTCCACCCCCAAAACTATAATCCCCCCAACTACTGGCCCATTATGTAGTGTAGTTAATCCTTACCTCACATCCCAGCTCCATAGGGTTCTCCTGTAGTCCCCCCCCAAGTCCCAAAAAATGCCCACCAGGAGGCTAGCAGGTCCATATAGGACACTGCCTGCTACCTGGCCTCCCGGAGATCTTTGCCATGCGTAGTGCATCCCTTCTCCCCCCTCCCTCCCTCCCTCCCCCTCCCGTTGTGCTATCCCTCCCCCCTAGCATAAAACCCCTTTTATACTGTATTCCCCCATGTCTCCCAGCCCCAACCGCATATTTTATATTTTTAGAAAGCTCCCCAATCTTTTACTTACCTCTCCGCTTTCCTACGCGGAAGTGAGCTGCCGGCAGCCGCGTCGTGATTGGCTGCCGCTCAGCCAATCACAGACGCGGCTGCCGGTTCCCGCCCCTCTGCTTGCATTTCCTCGCAAGCAGAGGGCCGGGAGCGCGGCGCAGGAAAGAGGGGAGATAAGTAGAGTTTGGGGGGCTCTCTAAAAAAAATAATAATGCGGTTGGGGCTGGGAGCCCAGGGGGGATCATATATAAAAAAAACGATTTTAGGGTGGACATACCCTTTAAGAGCAACTATAGTGGAAAAAAACTCTATATACAGTGTACAGATCACTTAGTACAAGCTGCCTTACTTTCATCTTGCTGTGTGGCTCAGTTTCTTCACACTGGCAGAAGTTTGTACCATGCTATGTAGTCCCCCTCCCCTCTAAGTATAGTCCCCCTCAAGCAGAAAATGGCCGTATGCAAAGTCATGGCATGCTCAGTTAAAAGTACTTGAAATGAAGTACTGAAATTATGTTGACCCCACTGAATACGCCCCCTCCCAGAGATAATAGACTGCAAGCAAAGTGTGGGAGAAAGTAGCCTTCTGCTGAAGGGAGGCGCAGAGGGGGAGAGAGGAGTGCAAAGGTTCTTTACAAGTAAGTTACTGAACTCTGCCTGTTCTAAGTTTGCCAATTGTCATTTGTTGTTGTACCTAAAGTTCACATCTCTCCCCCTGCTTAGCCGAGATCATTTACTGAAGATAGAGGCATTAGTATTAGTGTTTACTTGGTGATGTCCATTTGAGTCACTGGTTTTGTATGTATACGAGATTTTTTATGGGGGGAGGGGCTGTTTTCTAGTGTGTTATGTTCATATTGCTAGGTTAATGGTTTATTGATTGTGTTTAGCACTACATCATTTGACTGTGGCACATGGTGGATATAGTGTGGGTGAGGGAGTGTGTTACAGTACTGCATGTGAGCTTTGGATTGTGTGGGCCTTTCAGTGACAGATGAGGTGTAGCAACTAAAGGTACCCTGGTGGTTGGGATGACTTATAGGATATTTTAGAGTGAATTTAAAAAAAATTCTCACTATAATTGACCTTTAAAATCTCAAAGTGTTAAGGATAATTAATAATAGTTTAGTCAATGTAATGGACAGCTAGCAGTGAAACATTTATGAAACAGTAAAGTACAGAGGATGAGACGGTATTTCCATTAAAGCAAAGAGTTCATACTAACCAGTTTACTGCTAGTCCTTAGTTTCACTACCAGCTGTCCTTCTTGTATATAGAATATGGGCCATCCATTCCTTTCCAGTGAGTCATAGGAATTCAACGTACAGGAAGGAAGTCTGTCAGTGAATTTGTTAGTGGGAACGCAATTGACATTTGCTTAAAGTAGAATAAAACTGACATTTTTATACTCCACAACCTGAAAGTATTCCCCCCAAGAATACCAATAAACTGTAAATTACCACCCCACTAAATGACATTGAAGTAAATGTGATCTCCTAAAGAATTGGATAAGATAACTGCACATTATGGCTCAACCTCCTGAATTCAGTCACATGACAATGTGACCTGGAAGAAGGGGCATGTCTGTTCAGAAACGTGAGTTGGTTCTGGTGTGTGGCTTCCGTTGGTACAGGCTGTGTTTGTTGCATACCGAATCCTGGACAAGATGCTTTGTGGGAGAATCCCAGGCCTGATATGAAAGTTGGAATAGCGACCAGAGGATACTTACTTTTCATCTGAGGCGGTGCTGGGTGGGAGGGAGATTTCCTGTTCCTCATGGCAGTGGAAGTGAATGGGTTAATTCTCCTCTGAACTTGAGTGACAGGCCTGTTAACCAATAAAAGCTTTGCTCCGCCCCTCTACCCCCATGTCTTTTCCTCCTGTGTGAATGAGAGACCGGTAAGAGATCTCCCCCTTTTACAGCACCTTGTTTCCAGGTAGTCTCTTAGCCTCTCTCCACAGCTGCAGACAGCTCTCTCTGATTCAGTTCGAGAACGGTAGCCGCCTAAAGCACGGCCATACTTCTGCATTCAGTGCTTGAAGTCCGGAAGTCGCTCGAGAACTGCGGCCCGTGATGACATCATCGCACAAAACATGCGCGGGACTACTACTACATACTATCTCCACTGCCCAAATCATTCTCTCATGCCTGTATGCTGTGAGTAGAACAGTGGATAGATGCTTACAGACAATGTCTTAATCATAACAGATAAGGTAACATTAAAACACTATTATTTACTTTCAGAGTCTCATCATGAGATCAAGATCAAGGGGGTGAGCAACAGTAAAGAGTGCTGAAGGTTGAAGGCAAACTGTCAAAAATAAAATAATGTTTTATTTTTATTATCAGCTCTCCAGAAAGAAGAGAATCATCTAGCAAGTCTAGATCAAGAGAATGTGTACTATGTGACAAGAAAGCCGATCAGGGGAAAAAGCTCTGTAAAGCATGTATAAATCCTTCCTCAGCATTGTCACAAGAGCAAATTCATGCTGCAATGAAGAGCGTGTTTGACTCTCCAATGGAGACAATCATCAAGAAAGTGTCAACTGTAACGATGGATAAAGTGACCGATATGTTTAAAGAATATGGTATCTCTAAACCTACTGAAGAAGTGACAGTCCGGGAGGCAGCCAATGGGAAAACACGCCTCCTTGCAGAGCGCGTCTTCCATTGGCTGCCTCAAAGCTTGTCACTCAAAGTGCCAATGGGGAGGATCGGAGCGATAAGGGAGATTACAAGTAAGTAGTGCAGGACTTTTGTAAAGTACCCAGAGATGAGGACTTAGCGTTTTAGGTCCTCACCCTGGGTACTTTGCAGGAGTGGGGGGAAAGGAACGAGGGGGAGGAGAGTATAATTGTCCTTTAAACAAAATCCTAGTAAATCTTCAGGAACAACGAGTAATAGAGAGAGTGCGAAA
The DNA here is from genome assembly GCA_019447015.1 of Hymenochirus boettgeri. Taxonomy (NCBI): domain Eukaryota; kingdom Metazoa; phylum Chordata; class Amphibia; order Anura; family Pipidae; genus Hymenochirus; species Hymenochirus boettgeri. The sequence continues at coordinate 114,886,475 of CM033472.1, forward strand.
GGAGCAAGAGGGGAAAGGAGTTTATTCACCTCTCTTTTTACGGAAGAAGAAAGAGGGAGACTTCAGGGCAATATTAGATCTCAGATACTTAAACTCATACCTGAAGAAAACAAAGTTCAAGATGGAAACCCTCAAATCAATAAGATCACAGATACATACAGGAGACTGGATGATCAAAATAGACCTGAAGAGCGCATACCACCATATCTCAATAACACAAGAAATATTTAAGGTTCATGATAATGAAGAACCATTTCCAGTACAAGTGCTTGCCGTTTGGACTAACATCGTCACCAAGAGTTTTTATGAAAATAATAGCACCACTAATTGCTCATCTCAGGTCGAAGAACATACAAATGTATGCGTACCTGGACAATATATTGATCAAAGCGGCAAGTCAGAAAACACTCCTATTCAATTTAAACAAGACAGTTTCCTGTCTAACCCATCATGGATGGTTGATAAATCAGAAAACGACAAATGATTCCAGTCCAGGAAATAAAGTTCCTAGGAGTTCTAATTCAATCAAAAGAATTAAAAGTTTCACTACCAACCGAAAAAAAAATAGACATAGTAAAGGAAATGAAGAGTTTACTAACACATCAATATACAATGGTACAAATAGGTCAGAAGAAGTTAGGGAAATTAGTCTCAACAGCAGAGTCAGTGAAATGGCCACTATTCCATCTAAGACCATTACAACTAGTACTCCTAAGTCAACACATGAGATGGTGGTTAGACACCAAAAACTTCAAACCAATAGAAATGTATAATTTCTATTGGATCACAATATTGCTCCCCAGCTTCAAAGACATGGAGGTAGAGGGGAGGAACAAAGCTTTTATTGGTTAACAGGCCTGTCATTCAAGTTCAGAGGGGAATTAACCCATTCACTTCCACTGCCATATTACAGACCAGGAAAAGAAAATCTATGTTGTACGTATTTTGATTTTCTGATTTTGCTCCCGGGGGGGGGGGGGGGGGGGGCTGTTTTGGAATATTGAGATGCTTTTCCTCAACTACATTGTTTACAACATTGTTTTGTCTTTAAGTAGGTGAATGTAGAAGGGAATTAATTTTATAGGAGAACTAAAAGCTCCAGACAACATTGTCCCAATAGACAGAGCACATTCACAAACATACAACAAGCTGTGTCTCCTCTCCCTTTGCTGTGGCCATTGGGTGATTTATGAAAACAACTTGTGAGTACTAGGGGTCAGCTCCCACAATCCACCATAGCTGGGTAAACCCCCAGCTAAGTGTCTGTGTACAGGCACATGCTCCGTAGTGCTCAACAGATCAAAACTAGAAAGTTGCAGCCTTGCTTCCTAGAAGCGGACAGCCAATCACATTACAGCTCAGGGATCCTCCCTCTCCCTGACACAGAACAGGGATTTCAGTTTTTTTTTTTCAAAGTCTGGGGAATTGAACCTGCAACTTGTACATTTACTCTGTCTTGCTAAAAGCAGAGCTCTTACCTTTTGGCTAATAGAGATACTATAAAGATCACTTGTACATGTAGAGTTTTTTACTACATAGTGGAAACCCAAAAAAAAAAAATGTAAAGCCTTGTACACACGTGCGATCACGGGTCACGATCCACGACACACGATGCGTCCAAATGTTCGTTTCGCCCGATAAGAGGCCCGTGTATGGACCCTTTATCAGCCGAAACGGCCGGTCGTTCAGAGATCTGCCCGGTCTGTCGATCCCCAACCGAAACCCGGCCGATAAAGTGCCCATACACGGGCCGATTATCGCCCGAAACGAAGGTTCGGACACATTATGCGTCGCAGGTCGGGACCCGCGATCGCACGTGTGTAGGAATCTTAAGTCTGAGGATTCAAACTTGCGACCTTCTGATCTGTGTGTTTCGAACACTGGCGTCTTACCAGGTGAGCCACCTACGCTAAAATTTTAGGTACATTTAGAAGCTTTATCTTTTTTGGAACATAATAGAAACAAAAAAAGGTAAGTCTGGGGTATCGAACTTGTGACCGTCTGAACTGAGTGTTTTTAAATATGGTGCCTTACCCAGTGCGCCAACACTGAATAAGCAGAGAGTCCAGCTACATTTGAAAGTTTTATCTTTTGCTAGGAAAAAAATAATTTTAAAAAATGGAATATGAAAGTCCCTGATAAGACTTTGAAAGCTGCTTGTTACCCTGCAGTTTATTTTCCATCAACTCGCACTGACTGGTAAATACATTGCAGGGTAACAAGCAGTTTTCAAAGTCTTTTCAGGGACTTCCATATTGGTGTGTAGACATCTGTATAGAAAACACATACATCTGTACATAGAGACAGTGAATACTGGGATCAGGGGGCGTGGTTCTATGATGACTTCATGGGCTGTGGGTTGTACTAGCAAAAACATGGAAGCCTTCTTACTTACAGAATCTATTTCTCACATGTACTAAATGAAACTTACTAGAGAAGAATCTTACAATGTTGGGTTTTAAAAAATTTAAATTTAGTTCTCCTTTAATGTTTAATGGTAAGTGCAGTGGATTATAATATTTTATAAAAATTCACTGAGATTTTTTATAAGGAAAGATTTCACTGCATCTCCCATTGAAAATGCAGAGCCTTATGTTTTATAATACAATACTATATATATGCTCAATATTATGTTTATTTTCAATTACAATAAAAAGATGCATCACAAAACTTAGTAGAATAAGATTTAATGTTATCCATTTGAAAATGACAAAAGTTCCTTTTAATTATTTATTTATTATGACCTACTGGAATTTTCCCCAAGGATATCAATGCCCTCTAGTGATGCCCAGCTGGAGTACATGGATCCCTATGACCATATATAGACATCACAACTGAGCATTAAAAGATTACCTTGAACACAATATATAAACCGGACTCATTTATGGAACAAAAACTTATTTTAAAAAAAGACAATTGGCTTAACCGATATTGGGCTGGCATAGTTATTGTTATTTTTTAATTTGGAACTTCGCTGTCCCTTACAGTAAACCAGTGCCTTACTATTGCCCATATTACTTACTGTGAACATTCTGTAGCTCGGCCTTTATTCTGATATTCAACAATACAACGGATAAGTTGATCATTTTCTTCTAGCAACTAAATTGAAAAAAAAAAAACAAAAGATGTTATGTCAAATCTCAAAGTAACAATTTGTTTGCATGTTTTCCAAGAACCTTCCGTCTTTGACCACCCAGTTTGAATCACTAATATGCATTTTCAATCATTAGCTAAAGTAAAACAAAATTGATTTAATACTGTATTAATTCTACCATTCTTTACTAAAATATTTCTGTATATCATTATGTAAACAGTGAGCCGTATTTAAAAAGAGGTGAAAAATATTGCCCATGGTTTTAATATGCAGCAACCAATCAGATATTATCAAATGTTTTCTAACTGTAGTAGACCAGTTAAAAAGTATAATCTGATTTCTTTTTATGCTGCAGATTTAAGGTGGGTGTTAAAGCGATCTGCCACTTAGAATCAATTCAGAATTATTTATATTTTAGCTACAATACTCCTTTAAAAGGGTGCTATTGATCAGCTCCCATAATTCATCTCTCTGAGTTTGCTGGGAGCCCTGTACACTTCTGAATATGCTCTTTACTGAACAGAAGCTCTAAACAAGGAAGCCAACAACAAGTTGTGTTACAGCACAGAGACCTGCCTCTGTTAGGCATAGGTCATGTTACAGCACACATATCCTGCCTCTCAGACATAAAACACAATTATACATTCCTTTGTTTTTTCATCCAAAAATGGAATCTTTTAGCCTATATCCCTACACCTATGTGTTTCAGAAAAGAAGAGTGATCATCACAGTAGGACTGAATACAATCCAAGTGGTATTGTTTTTATTCCAAAGTGCCACACTACATGTTTCAAACCCCCAAGGTTCTTTGTCAAGTGTGAAACTTGACAAAGAACCTATAGGGTTCGAAACATGTTGGGGCACATTGGAATAAAGACAATACCACTTGGATTGTAAGTCCTTCTGTGATGATGACTCTTTTCAGAAACATATTATACTGCCAGGAACAGGGCAGGATCCAACAGAAAGGCAGCTACACAAAGAACTGTGAGTTTTAAGCTGGCATATTATTTGGATCCCTATAGCACTGCATAATTAGAACTATGGTCTAAAACAGATTATAATTACTTTTTGCAAAGAAACTGCTGGTTAAATTATATATTACTTGCCTGTACAAGTAATGCTTAACCACCTCTTCAATTTAGCACAGGGAAATAAAAAAAGTAACTGATTGGACAGCTCCTCACTGGCATCAATTTAAATTCAAAAGTAAATCTCCTGGTAAGGAACCACTAAACCAGTGGTGTCCAATATGCCACCAGTTTGCCTGGCAGATGTCACTAAAATGGTAAATTTGACATGTTCTGGACAAACTTGACTTTCCTCATACACTATCAGTGTAACAAAATAATAGAAAAAATCCTCTGCACTCGTACCAAGTGTGGGTGCTCACTCCTCAAAACAATCCAACCCTTAATGGATAAATCATACGAGAATAACGAAGAAGCAAGGGTGGCACTCCAAACCGTAAACTTTATTAACTATAGACCAAACAACATCTACAAAATTTTGGGGGATACGTGCCCACCTGAGGAGGGGGCACGTATCCCCCGAAACGTTGTGAGATGTTGTTTGGTCTATAGTTAATAAAGTTACGGTTTGGAGTGCCACCCTTGCTTCTTCGTTATTCTCGTATCAGTGTAACAACCCTACCTGCTCATTACAATTATAGTTCAAAACTTGTGTGTTCTCCACGGGCTGGGTAATCAATTCTAGGTGTGCATGTGAAATTTATCTGGGGGTCAGGGCAGCTTGTGATCTGCACAATGCAGGCAGCCAAGGAAAGAAAGAGGGGCGGAGCACCAGGCATGTGATCCATATCAGAGACAGTCATGAGGGTGTGGAATGATACAGAGCAGCAGTAGAGGTACGAATTGTTGAGAGTTGTGGATTAAGATCATATGGGTCCCAAGGCAGGGCCATCATTTAGGGCCCCCTTTTTTGCTACATATATTGTATATACTGAAGTTTCCTGGGCCCTAGGCAGGTGCCTAGGGTTGCATTGTGGATAATCCTGCTCTGTGTGGGCATGTAATGTGGGATTAAAACTGACAAATGAGACCACACTGACAATGTAACTAAAGAAGTGAATATTATTGTCCATGTACAGCTATCAAACTACGAATCCCGTCTGGTGCGATTCACTAAAAAAGGAAACAAACTGCTGCATTTCATCAAGATCTCCACAATGTCCCCCAAGTTTAAAGACATCAGCCGTATCACACCATCCAACATTTCAGCTTAACTGACCAACATTCATTGGTCGATCAGGCCAAAATATTGGATGGTTTCCTGGGCCTGCTACTTTTGCTGCGACCGTCATTCCTTTGTCCTAGTCGTCTGGTCGCAAGGGTCGAGTGGCTGTTCGGGACAAAAGATCCAAACATGTGTACCCAGCCTTTTTCAGACCTCCAGTTCACCAGTGTTCCAGCCAAGAATCGCCCATTTATGGGCACCTGGCTGATAAATGAACGACTGCTTCCTTGAGCACCCATACATGGGAGATACTTGGCCATGGGTGTTCTGCCAAAAGAAAACTTTCTGTGTATATGGGCCTTAGAGAGTTAGGGAGTCAGGAGAGGCACAAAATGATCAAATCGTTTGGGTACCCCTGTGCAATGCTATGCAATAGAGCAAATTAATTTAACCAGCTGTTTATGGATCATGTCCGAATAATATGTATTTTTTAAATTAAATACATATTTAAAAAGTTTCCATCCATAATTCACCCATGCCAACTGCAATGACAGCTTAATTCCCCCAAATACCTCTGCATTGTCCTAGTTTAGCAAAGAATGACGCGATGTATGACCCAGTGTACAGGATGCACTACCTACAATGGACACACACCAATAGACTGTCATTGTAACAATTCGCAGGAGCACCCCACATAACATTTACCTACCGCGAAGCTGATATTATCAATATGGCCGCCTTGCTCCCGTTACCTAACAGCCCAGCATGTGTTTCCTATATAATTACTACAACTATACCATGTCAGCACTCACCCTCTGCACTGTATCCTCCCCGACCTGTCCTCTACCCCTCAGTCTCTCCGGCACAAACACTAACGACATTATCACGAAAATTATCTAATCACGGGCGCACATTTAAGACGTCATCACAACAACCCGAGAACACTTTCTTCCCTCAACAAAGCAGATGAACAGCGAGCGAATAGAGCGCCCATTCCCAAGCTCAGAGAGGACAGTGGACAGTAATTGGCTGCCGGGCTGAAGGGATTTTTTTTCTAGTGCGCCGTGAGTGGCTGGAGGTGGTCGCATGACTTGAAAGGCGGGAAGAGGAAGTAGTTTGTGATGCAAGTGGTGAAATCCATTTTCTACATTGTACTGAACTGCAGCACTTGGCTTGGTTAAGTTGCTGGGTCTCATGGGGGTGGGCTGAACTTCTAGGACCAGAATGTATGGATGTATGTATAATTTTATTTATAAAGCGCCACTTTGCTACACAGTGCTGTACATTATAAAATACAGAGTATACAAACAAAGGGATAAGTGCAATTATACAGATAAATAAAAATTAAATACAATTTCATACATTGGTTAATAAAGTATATATATATATATATAAATTATGGATAAATGGAAGTGCAGAATGCAGTGACACATTAGGAATGAGATCCCTGTCCCGTAGAGCTTACAATCAATCTAAGTGTGAGGGACAACATACAGATACAAGTGGGGGGAGGTATGTGTAAGGAATTAGCATGTGTGTATGTGAGTTTGCAGGAGTGTGTTTATTCATGTGTAAGCATTTGTTTGTGTATATGAACATGTATAACCACATGCATGTAAGAATGGATGCATAATATAGATAATATATATCCTTCAAAGCAAAGAGGGAGCGCCCAAGCTTCTTCATCCACCCATCCTTTTTTCACATTAAGGGTCATATTTATAAATGTGTGGTACTACAATTTAACCAGTGATCGTACAGTTACGTAGAATACCATTTTGTAATAAAACATTGCATTAACGTAGATTTATATATTTAATTTACGATTGTTAAAGGGCAACTGTGGTCTTAAAACAAGTTAGGGTTAAATGAAAGCCTGCAGTATTTCTTTTAAAATGAGCCGACAATCACATCTCTGGCTGGAGCCTGTGAGAAATTACAATGGGGTGAATGTTCAAACTTCCTGCTTCCAGTAGGTGAGTGACATCACCTGAACTGTGCCCCGCCTGTCCGCCCGCCGTGCGCGTTCTCAGGCAGGAACCACCTTTCTTTCTGGCATCCGGGAATTCCGCATCTCCGTGCGGCATGACGTCATCGCGCATTGCGTCTGACGTCACACATATGCGCCGGAAGTATTTTACCGGCGTTCTCTGGAACTATGCTGCCTATGAACCGGCAAACTGTTGGATCTGCGAGCTGCTCTGCTGTTAAGCCCTTATGGATCCGGCTGCCAGAGGCTCTAAGTCCCCTAGGAGATGGTAAGAAGAATACTTTATTTTTGTCTGAGGAGTCTAATGTTAATGTTTATAGCTTATATTCTAAGCTTTGTTTTATTATTTTTTTTGCAGACATGGGAAGAAGAGAGCAAGAATCTCCTCATCTGAAGAGCATGATGTTCCCATGTGCCAGACTTGTTTTAATCCTGCATTCAAAGACAAGCACCTTTCTGCTGATTAAAACAATTTTTTAAGTGGAGCCTGTGCAAGAAAATCAACCTATAGGGATTCCTTCTGCCCAACCAGCGGATATTTTAGGTTGGATCACTCAGGCTGTGGCGCAGGGTTTTAAAGAAAGCCAACCATCCACCTCTAGGGCTGCTTCAGTCCCTGAACCCCATACTGCTACACCAGACCATTCATCTGCATCAGGTTCATCCTCAGAAGACGAGTCGGTCAAATTCCATCCCTAATAAAGTCTATTAGACATACTTTAAAGATTGTAGAAGATAAGCAACCTTCTACATCGACACTTTTTCAAAAGAAGAAGAAGAATTATTTCCCCATTCATTCTGAGGTTGCTGAACTAATTCCTTCTGAATGGCAAAGGATTTCTAGAAGGGTCCCCATAGAAAGCAAATTTGAAAAGTTATACCCTTATCCTCCAGATAAATTATCCTGTTGGGACAAGCCTCCCTTAGTGGATGCCCCAGTGGCCCGTCTCTCTAAACAAACTGCCTTCTCTATTGACGATGCCTCAGCATTGCACCACCCTATGGACAGACATATGGAGTCTGACCTTAAAAAAGTGTATATTACAGCCGGAGCAGGATGCAAAGCAGCAACATCCTTGGTATCAGTCTCTAAATGTCTCTCAGTTTGGACTGACAAATTGGAAGAATCTTTAAGGAATGGTACTGAGAGAGATACAATTATCCATTATATTTCGAAATTCCAATTGGCCACAAATTTTGCTCTAGAGGCAAATTTGCCGATACCCCTTCAAAGAACACTTTATGCAAGCTTCCCTTTGAGAGATTATTCGGGGGGGAGAGATTATTCGGCAAAGATTTAGACAACATTATTTCTAAATCCACAGGAGGAAAAACTAACTTCCTTCCCCAGGGTAACAGAAAGTTTAGAGAATTTAAAAGACAACCGGAAAGATCTTTCGGCAAAAGGAGAGATGATTCCAGATCTTACCGTCCAGGTAAAGAATTTTCTAGGTTAGCGAACTGGAAAGGAGGCAAATTCAGTCTTTTTCGTCCCCAGAGACTCGTCTCTTCTAGATCGCCCAAATAGACCAAGCCCTTATCACAGAAAATGTGAGAGATGCCTGGGTTATCTCGACTATAGCAAAGGGGTACCACCTAGAGTTTCGCTACAAACCAACAAAGAACTTTTTCTTAGCTACAAAGGTTCCTGTGGGGAAGAAAAAAAGCAAAAACACTGAGAGCGTATGTTTAAGATTTGTTGGAGAAAGAAGCTATAGTTCAAATACCGAAAACTCAATATCGAAAAGGGTTTTACTCTCAACTATTTCTAGTCACAAAGGCTACCGGGGATTTTCGACCTAAGGCATCTAAATCGGTTTATTGTGTGCAGGAAGTTCAAGATGGAAACCTTGCAGAGAGTTCGTACAGCCATAACTCCAGGGGACTGGCTATGTACAATAGATTTGAAAGACGCTTACCTTCATATACCAATAGCGGTAAAACATCAACGTTTTCTACGATTCACCCTGGAAGGTCGTCACTATCAATTTCGAAGTCTTTCCTACGGTCTTTCCACATCCCCCAGGACCTTTACAAAGGTTCTGGTGGTATTAATTGCGAAACTAAGACAGCTGGGAGTAGAAATTTATGCTTACCTGAACGACTTATTGATCGTGGCGAGAACAGTCAACCAACTAGTTCAGGACAGAGATCGAGTCTTACTGTTCCTACAAAAGTTAGGATGGATAATAAATTTCGAAAAGAGACAACTTTAACCATCTCAATCCCTGGTGTATCTAGGAGCCACCATAAATACAATTCTGGATCTAGTTTTTCTACCATCAAAACGGATCCTTGCCATAACTCGCCAAGCAAAGAAAATTTTGTCTCTTGTGACAATGTCAGCCAAGCAATATATGGCATTTTTAGGGACTCTCTCCTCAACTATAGGACTAGTGAAATGGGCAGCTTGGCAAATGAGACCAATCCAGTTTCATTTTCTAGACAGTTGGGACAATCTTTCCCAAGATTGGTCCCAAAAATTTTTTCTGCCCTCTCACCTAAAGAGTTACATTCTATGCTGGACATACCCAGCCAATCTCCGCAAAGGGACTCCTTTATCAGATCCTCAATGGATAGAGGTATTTACAGATGCTTCAGCCAGCGGTTGGGGAGCTCACACTCTTCAATTCTCAGCTCAAGGACTATGGGCAGAAAACTTACCTTTCCTTCCTTCGGTAGTCCTAGAGTTAAAGGCAATTTTCAGGCATTAAAAGCATTTCAACAGGTAGTGAAGGGGACATCAGTCTGTATCAGAACAGACAGTCAGGCGGCAGCTGTATACGTAAGGAAGCAAGGAGGAACGAAGAGCTTTGGAATGGTGATCAAGCTCAAGCCGATAATAGAATTTGCCCAGAAAAATCTTTTGGATATCACAGCCCAGTTCTGGGAACAGATAACCGACTATCTTTCTCGAGCCAAAATAGATCAAGGGGAATGGTCCTTGAATCCTCGGATTTTTCTTACCCTAACAAACAAGTGGGGTCTTCTGGACTTCGATCTGATGGCATCAGTATTCAACAGAAAGCTCCAACCATTCTTCTCCAGGTACCATCACAGGGAAGCTCTGGCAGTGGATGCCCTCAGTCAGGATTGGAACGGGATGTTTGCTTACATCTTTCCCCCAATTCCTCTAATATTCAAAGTCCTGAGAAAAATTCTGATTTCCCACACAGTAATTATAGCAGTCCTTCCAGATTGGCCATGACGCCCTTGGTATCCGTTACTCAGGAGGTTAGCGGTGGATGGGCCATTTCACCTTCCTCCTCAGGAGGATCTCCTATTTCAAGGCAATTTACTACATCCCAATCCGGCAGGGCTGAGCCTGGCAGCATGGAAGTTGAAAGGAGGAGATTCTCTGAATTAGGATGTTCTTCTAAAGTAGTTTCGACCCTTCTGAGAGCTAGAAGAAGTTCTACCATAAATAGGTATGATAAAATTTGGAGTGTTTTTCATTCTTGGGCCCATAATTTGGGATTGGATGGAGTTCCTTCCCAAAGTTGTGTCCACGTTCCATTTAAATCAGCCTATAGTTCTTCCGTCAGTTCCAGAACAAGAATCATCAGAGATGGCTAAGTTGGATGTCTGTAGTTGTCTTAAGCTTTATTTGGAAAGAACAGCAATATTCAGAAAGTCTGAAAGATTATTTATATTACCATTCGGAAGTAACAAAAGGGAAGCAGCGTCTGTTGTAACTTTGAGAAGATGGGTAATCAAAGCTATCCAGAAAGCTTATACAACTCAAAAGCTGGCACCTCCATTAGGGATTCAAGCTCATTCCACAAGAGCCATGGCGGCATCGTGGGCAGCAGAAGCAGGGGCAACAGCTGAGAATCTGTAAAGCAGCCAATTGGGCGATGCCTAATACTTTCATTAGGCATTATAAGTTGGATTTAAGAAGTTCTAAGAGGGCAGTTTTCGGTCATAATGTATTAACTGCTATGGCTGGAGCCTCTAATTAAATTTTTCTTTTATTTTTTTCTTTCCCTCCCATATGATTGCTTGGGTACTTACCCATTATGTTTTGCTGCACAGGGATGGCCAGGAAAATGGAAACTATCAACTTACCGAGAGTTTATTTTCCTGGCCCTCCCTCTGGGCAGCAACCCTTCCCTTGTGTTCTTTTCTTTTTTTCTTGTCTGTAGAAGCTTTAAACTAACTACACCGGAATGTGGGAGGAGGAGCAATTTATAACTTCCAGTGAAGTCTGTTTTCTTCTGATTGGAGGCGGGAACTACACCCATTATGTTTTGCTGCCCAGAGGGATGGCCAGGAAAAGAAACTCTCTGTAAGTTGATATGAGTTTCCATTTTTTCTGATTTCCCTGGTCCTTATTACGGCAGTGGAAGTGATTGGGTTTTATAAAGCAATAACATAAGAAAGGGAGGGATACAACTATTTTGCACTATTAATTATTTATTTACAGTTTGACGCTGATTCTAGGACTTTTGAGCCAAACTCTGACTTTTCCCTATTCATCACGTCTAATTTGTAATGTTTTACAAATGTTGTAGTATTTGACCAAGCTGCTGTCTTGCATATTTCGGAAAGAGGAACCTTCGCAGAAAATGCCCAAGATGTCGACACTGCCCTTGTTGAATGAGCGGTTATTTTGCTCGGTTCCACAATTTCTGCCTGTTTGAATGCTTGCTTAATGACCTGTGTAATCCACGTAGATATGGTGTGTTTTGCTGGTTGAAGTCCTTTTCTTTCTCCTTGAAATAGGACTATTAAAGACTCCGTCTTTCTAAATTCTTCTGTTTTCCGCAGGTATTCTTTCAGAGTTTTACCAACATCTAGCAGACAGTCTTTCACTACCTTGTAGCGAGGGCAGTAATATGTCTTGATTTAGGTGAAACTGCGAAACCACCTTAGGAATGAAATTTACATTTAGTCTCAAGATTACTTTATCTTCTTGAAAATTTAGGTACGGAGAAGAGATTTATTTCTGACACCCTTCTGGCCGATGTCACTGCTATTAAAAAGAAACAGGGTTATTCAATAAAAGTTCTTATCATTTAAAATGGTGCTAATTTTGCCCCAACCAATCAGATGTAAGCTTACAAATGTTAAATAAGATCTGATTGGTTGGGGCAAAATTAGCACCATTTCAAATGATAAGAACTTTTATTGAATCTCCCTGAAAGTTTTGAGGGTAAGGTTTTGTAATGCTTGATTGTTCCAGTGGTTCAAATGGACTGTTCTTTAGCATGTTCAGAACCAGTGTCAGATCACAGGGTGGAACTTGGTTCCTAATTGGAGGTCTTATGTGTTTGATCCCTTTAAAAAAATCTCACCATAAGTGGGTCTTTTTGTTTTAAAACTGCTGATAACGCTGACAAACAGTGGACATACTCAGTTTCTTTTGCAATCCTTGCTGGAATTGTAGGAGTTGTTCAGTTTGAACTGTTTTGGCTTCAATAGATTTGGTTTGGCACCAAGCCTGAAAATTCTCCCATGTTTTATAATAGGAATTTGATGTAGACTGTTTCCTTGAGGCCATTAATGTTTGAATTACTTCTTAGGACAGACCCCTATTTTTCATAGGGCTGGTTTCAATTTCCATGCCGACAGGTTTAGTTTGTCTATTTCTGGATGAGACAGGTTCCCGTGTCAGAAGATTTTTTATTTTGGGTAGCCGTATGGGTGGATATTGGGCTATTGACTGTACCCAGGAGAACCATGGATGCCTCGGCCACCATGGAAGGATTATGATTATTTCTGCTTTGTCCTCCTATTTTTCTCAATACTTTCTGTATCATGGATATTGGTAGAAATACATACATCATGTGAAACGACCATTTCAGAGAGAAAGCATTGGTTGCAACTGCTAGACTGTCTGTTGCCAAGAACAGAATTTATTTACTTTGGAGTTGTCTGGTTGCCATCAAGTCTATCTCTGTTAGACCCCATTTGCTGGCTATTTGATTGAAAATTGTCTGATCCAGACTCCACTCTCCCGGCTTGATAATTTTCCTGCTCAGCCAATCTGCTTGGATGTTGGTCTTCCCTGGAATATGTATCGCTCGTATGTATTTCAGGTTCTTCTCCGCCCAGCCCAGAATTTCTGACACCTGTTTCCACAGGTTGACACTCCTTGTCCCTCCTTGTTTGTTTATATAGCAGACCACTGCCATATTGTCTGACTGTATTTGAAGGGCCTTGTTGTGGATTATTGATTTGAACTTTATCAGTGCTAGAGCCACTGCTTTCATCTCCCTTAGATTTTGGTGACTCTTCTTCCATTCCTTGTTCCATCTGACCTTGACACAGAGTTCCCAACCCTGTGGGGCTTGCGTCCACAGTAATTGTGATCCAATAGAAATGGTAAATTTCTTTTTGGTTTGAAATTCTTGTTGTACACCCACCACTTCATCTTTTCCCTCACATGCTGAGGTATAAAGATAATTTCCACTGTTTCAGTAGTGGGACCATTTTACCAAGTCCGTCGTTGCCACTAATTTCCCCAACATCTTTTGGCATACCTGGGCTATTGTATACGGAAACGTCAGAAAACTTATTTCTTTCACTATGCTGTGTTGTTTTTGAACTGGGAGAGATATTTGTAAATTGCTTGATTGAATTAGGACTCCAAGGAATCTCTTGGCTTGGGGTCAGTATTGACTTTTCCAAATTTATCTCCCAATATCTCAGATCTAAAATTGCTCTGAAGTCTCCCTCTTTCTTCTTCTGTAAAAAAAGATGTGAATAGACTCCTTTCCTTTTCTCCCTCTCTGGTACCTTCTCTATTATCCCTTGTTGCAAGAGATTCAGTATAATCTTGTTTAGTTCTTGCCTTGCTATTTTTTGTTTTGGTGTGGAAGATTCCACTACCCTGTTTATCTGTGGTACCCGAAGAAATTCTATTTGGTACCTCCTTGACATGGTTTGAATTACCAATGAGTCTGATGTAGATTTTTTTCCATTCCGTCACAGATTTTGCCAGGCTTCCTCCCAATTTGTGACGGTGTAACTTGTCATAAGGCCCTACCTCTTCCTCTACTGCATTTGGCATAGCGAAAAAGAGGTTGTTCTGACTTCCAGCTCTGTTTTTGATAAGTTGGGCGACCCAGACTATATGACTTGGCTTGTCTAGAGCTTAAGTTTGACAAAGTTGATGGAAATTCCCTTCTTGGTTTTCTCGTTTTTTTTCAATGATGTCATCTAATGTAGATCCAAATAGAAGAGTACCTTCGAAGGGTAAGTTTGTCAACCCTTGCTTAGACAGATTATCGACTCGCCATTGTTTAAGCCACAGTGCTAGAGAGGCTTCTGCTATAAAATCATTTGACAATTTAATGTCATAAATCATTTTACTTAGATCTTCCCTTGGCACTCCATCATCATTGGCTTCTTCTAATTCTTTAATCCAAATTCTATTGGTAATTGCTATTGATGGTCTAATGGCCGATCCTGAAGATATATAAGCCCTCTTCATTGCCACCTCTTCCTTCCTCTCCATGGGATCCCTAAGGGATGAAACATCTTCCTTCGCTAAAACTACCCTACTCATTGTTTTAGCAATTGCTGTATCCACTTTCGGAGCATCATCCCACATCTTACACTCTTGTTTTGAAAAGGGGTAAATTTTTAGAACCGATTGAGGAATATTACACCTCTTATCCGGGTTTTGCCATTCATTTTTGATGATTTCTGTGATATGAGGGTGAACAAAGAATGTTGGTGCTCCAGTGTGTCTCCAAACATTAAGTCTTTTTGTGGTTCATCCACTTTATCTGTTATTTGTAATGCTTTCTTCATTTTATTTATTAAATAATCTACAATTTTTTGAGATATATTTCCTGCTGTGATCTCCTCTACTGCCTCTCCTTCGGAATGAATTTCACCTTCAGATCCATCTTCTGATCTTGTTTCTTCTGTAGGTTTTGTAATTCCAAATTCCTTAAACATATCAGCTACTTTTTCCATAGTAACTGCTGACACCTTTGTTATCATTGTCTCCATAGATACATTAAACACACATTTCATTGCCGTGTGTATTTGTTCTTGCGTGAGCAATGATGAAGGATTCACACATTCTTTACATAGTTTTTTTCCATGTTCGGCCTTTCTGTCACAAAGCACACACTTTCTTGATGTGGATTTGCTGGATGATTCTCTTCTTCTTTCTGGAGAACTGATAAAACAATGCCAAAAACCATTATTTTAATATTGACTTTAGTTTGCCTTTAAACCTTCAGCACTCTCTTTAAGTTGCTCACCTTCTAGATCTTGATCTCTGTGCTCATGATGAAGCACTAGAGGCTCTAATCTACTCACAGCATTAAAGGCAAAAGGAGATCAGGGGCAGAGGATTTGTTGCAGTATAGGACACTGTCTTAGTAGCTTTGCAGGGTTCTTTTTGTCAAGCAGACATGATTACAGTTCCCCAGCTGATTCCCTGCACACGCTCAGCTTTTTAAATCTTGCGCAATGACGTCATCATCGCGCGTCGGCGTGTACTGCGACTTCACATACAATGTGTGCGGAAGTAACGGCCCCGCTCAGCTTACCGATCTCAACTCTACAGGGGGAGCGGTCTACAACTGGATAGAGAGGCCAGAGACCAGTTGGAAATATTGTAGAGGTAAGGGGGAGATTGTTATCTATGTCACTCACAGGAGGAAAAGACATGGAGCCAGAGAGGAGGAGCAAGTTATTTATTGGTTAAGCGATCCTGTCACTCAAATCCAGGGGAAATTAACCCAATCACTTCCACTGCCGTAATAAGGACCAGGGAAATCAGGAAGTACCTGGGGGGGGAAATTGATCATTGAGGAGGAGAGCCTATTAATGCAGGCTGAGGCTGGTCATATGACTACAAGCTAGTCACATGGCTGAAAACAGGAAGTGGTCGAGCACAAGTAATATTGCTGAACCTTTCCAGCAATAACTTCTCACAAGTTTTATCTAGAGATGTGATTTAGGTTTTATTTGGAAGGTGTGATGGAAGGCTTTTTATATAATTCTTACTAGTTTGGAAGAATGAGACCAGTTACCCTTTAAACTGATCAGAAATTAAAAATCGTTAAACTGATCGTTAAAAGCACAGTATAACTAAAAAGCAATACCATGTCTTTATAAATATGGCCCAAATGCTCTAGCAGCTCTACCAACTCCCATGAGACCCAGCAAGTTAATCAGGATAAGAAGTTCAGTATAGCAGATGGTGGTTTCTTATTTGGAAAGAATGAATAAGAAACTTTTAAAATTGGAAAACCCCTTTGGGCCATTGAAAAAACACATCAGACAGACATGTACATACACCTAGCATATAAGTTGTGCTCATTAGTTTACATACCATGGCTGAATTTATGATTTCTTAACCATTTTTCAGAGACTATGAATAACACAAAAACTTTTCTTTTGATCTTTGTTAGTGGTTGGCTGTAGCCATTTATTGTTAAACAACTGTGTTTACACTTTTGAAATCATAATCACAACACAAACTACCCAAATGACGCTGATCAAAAGTTTACATACCCTGGTGATTAAGCCTGATTAACCCTTTCAGTGCCAGCAGAGTTTCACATTTTCTGACTGTCAATCAGTTTAGACTAATTTTACAGTAGGAAACCCCCTAGAAAGTCAGAAATGCTATACATTGTTACACTGTGTGTACTTTAACAAGATAACAGAATTTTAAAACTTTTCTGGAGATTTTGCTGGATTTTTTGGTAAAATATGTAAACAGAATTGAAATGTATAACCACTTCTGACAGTTGACATAGAGTATTAAATTAACTATCCCCACAAGTGAGAGATTTTTAGAAACTACATACCCGCAGGATTTTATGAGTGTGGTAAGTTTTGATCACTATGCAGATACCCAGGCTCTTCTTCTGATTGTACGTTTTCTCATATCTTCCTTTTTCCCCCTCAACTGTAAAATCAGAGACCAAATCAAATGCAAATTTAAACTAAAAACTGTAGAGGAAAGATCAGAAGCATCTCAAATATGAAAGCCTAACCCCTCCTGAATAAAACGGTATGCCACATTCATGGGTGTACTTGAAGACATGGCTGCCAACTAACCCGAAGGGGGACAATGTCAAATGGCAGTAAAAAAAACAAAAACTAGCCAGCTCTGTATTTGAAGAGACTTTTACACTAAACAATACCCCCACAAACTATATATTTTGGAATGTACACAACTTCAGCTACATAACCCTGTAATTCTTCAATTCGTACCATCAATGGTGTGGGCGCAGTTCGTAGTTCTGCGCTTTTAGCAGATTTTCGTAAAAAAATTAACAAAAAAACAATTTCAAAGGAAGAAATCATGCCGAAACATCATTTAAAAAAAAGTAAAAAAGGTTAAATATCAACCTCCCAAATGTTCTGAATGAAACGGTATGCCATATACATGGTTACACACACAAACATGGAAGCAACTAGCCACAAACTGAGACAATGCACGATGGCTCAAAAAATGCAAAATATTCAGCCAACTCTGAATTTGAACAGTCTGCAGTTTTTACCACAAAACACCCCCCCTAACTCAGAAATACCCCCACACACACAAACTTCTTTGGAGAAGTTTGCACTTTTAGCAGATTTTCTGTAAAAATTAATTAAAAAAAAACTTTCAGAGATAGAAATCATGCCAAATGATGTAATGTAAAAAAAAAAAAAAAAAAGATGTTACCAAATATCAATCAAATGTCCTGAATTAAATCATATGCCACTTGCATGGTAACACACATACACACACGGAAGCAACTAGCCACGAAAGGAAACAATGCACAATAGCTCAAGAATAGCAAACATATTTAGCCACTGCAGCCTGTAGTTTTTCACACTTAACTCCCCCCCCCCTAACTCAGAAATACCCCCCACAACTATATATTTTTGTAATCTACACACCTTCAGCTACGTAACATCATACGTGCACACCAGTCTTGATGCAAATGGTGTTTATTGGAACATCAAAAAACACCTTGTGACGTTTCGGTGCCTCCGCACCTTCATTAGACACATACAAATGATTAAAATAAGGTAGGACCCTTAATTAGGCCAGAGACAGTGCCTATACTGCCACCATATGGTGAAACTCAAACAGTTTTTTTACATCCAGAAAAACACTATATAACAAATATTTATAAACAGTAACGCTGTATATATAAGAGCACTAGTAATCAATATTTGTAACATATTATCTCTTAGGTAAAAAACATGCTAGACCCAGATTCATATTCATATGGCATTGGCTAAACCTGAGTCTACCATACAGAAATTTGAAGATCCACCGGTTGCCAGTCATTTTAGAATGTTGAAGCATCAGGTTGCCGATCTGCGTGGGATGGTGATCGATCATATTCCCCCTTTATCACATGGGGCTGATCGAGGGAACATCCTACTACGCAGAGAGGCATATTGGATCTTTACATTGGATACAGTACAGCCCAGGGGACTGAATATGAATCTGGGTCTAGCATGTTTTTTACCTAAGAGATAATATGTTACAAATATTGATTACTAGTGCTCTTATATATACAGCGTTACTGTTTATAAATATTTGTTATATCTTGTTTTTCTGGATGTAAAAAAACTTTGTTTGAGTTTCACCATATGGTGGCAGTATAGTCACTGTCTCCCTATTTAAGGGTCCTCCCTTATTTTAATCATTTGTATGTGTCTGATGAAGGTGCGGAGGCACCGAAACGTCACAAGGTGTTTTTTGATGTTCCAATAAACACCATTTGCATCATGACTGGTGTGCACAGTGTTTCTATATATGATGTTTCTATGCTTGCTAGCAGACTGTGGCACCCAGCATCAAATTCTATAAGTGACTAAAGTCAGGAGTGTGCATGATCGTTTTTTTCTTTATTTCAGCTAGGTAACAGTGCCATTCTTTCATAAATACATGAAGAATTCTGGACACAGTAATCAATAGATCTTCTTCATCTTGAGATTTTGTGAAAAACCCACCTGACAAGTAAAAAAAAAAAACACTTACAGGGTTATTCAATAAAAGTTCTTATTGTTTAAAATGGTGCTAATTTTCCCCCAACCAATCAGATTTTAGCTTTCAAATATTAAATAAGATCTGATTTGGTTGGGGCAAAATTAGCACCATTTTAAATAAGAACTTTTATTGAATCTCCCTGTTAATGTCAATCTCTGACATGTCCTGAATCAAACATTGTCATGCATGTGAGTGCACGCAGATTTTGCCCCCAACTAAGTAAAAAAAAAAAAAAGTGCTATGTAAATTGAACAGCCTACATTTTTTTAAAATAAAGCAGCCCCAAAACTTTAAAATACAAACTATATATTTTTGGAATCTATACACCTTAAGCTACATAACAGTGCCATTCTTTCATACATACATGAAGAATTCGAGATGCAGCAATCTCTGTGGTGCTTTTAGGAGATTTTGTGAAAAAAAAAAATAATTCAAAGGTTGAAATCCTACCAAAACCCACCTAACACTAAATGTCAATCTCCCGCATGTCCTGAATCAAACGGTATGCCATATGCGTGGGAGCACACAGAGACATGGCCACCAACTAACTCAAACAGGACGCAATTACAAGAAAAAATCAAGTGCTCAGTAATTTGAACAACCTAGCAAATAAACAGGTTGCAGATACTCATACTGCATTAGAGTTTAATATTAGGTTCAAAATTCCACTCAACTCAATCTGTAGTGGCAAAACATCCAGAAATACAAAGAATGTAGGAGAGCCACAGGCAGGGGTTGAACTGCAAAAACACTTTTGTTTGGTGCACTGGAGTAACACTTTAGAGCTGTGTGCTCCTTTATCAAAAATACCCATACAAACGTGCAATTTCCTATAAAGACTACAATACCCCGCCCCTCAAAGTTAATTGCTGTAACCTCATTGTGAATACAATAACCTGGAGTAAACAATATATACAAAGTGAATAAAGAAACATCAAGTGTACATGGTTTTGCACTATAAGAGCCCACCTGATACAAGATAAAGTAGCAATATCCATTTCTAATTATACATATTCCTTAAAGGGCATCTATAGTGAAAAAAACACATTGCCCCTTTGCAAAGTTAAATTCATGTACTCTGTGCTGCCTTAATCCTATCTCTGTCAGGGACTCTGTTTAACCATGGTGTTAGATCTGTGTGCAGCACTCCCCCCTTCCCCCTCCCCTCTGTTACCTCCTCCATGGCTCAACTTCGGCTAACCGACAAGCTTATCATGTGCAGCAGGAGTTCAAAGTTCAACATCCTGAAATACACATCCACGCACAGTGGCCAATAGAAAGCAAGCTGTCCTGGAGACACAAAAGAAGAAGGAGAACAGTACAGTTTACGATCTCTCTCTTTGTGACCCATTATCAATCAGTGAAGTCTAACAAGAAGGGGGGTCAAGTGCAGCCTTATATCTACCATGAAAGCTACCTCTCTCCCCCTGCTAATGCTGTTATCGCTATGTTTATTACAGAGCAGGAGGGGGGATCACGTCACAGGAATTTGATTGACAGTCCAAGTAGGAGTAGAGGAATGCAATCACGTATTCTTCTAACTGGTGGACAGAGAGGGAATCTGAACAAAGTGATGACACTCTGGGGGTTGTGGGGAATTATAGAACACATGGAAAGAAAGGGAAAAAAAGTTCATTTTCCCACTATAGATGCCCTTTAAACAGTACATAGTAGTGCTTTGTATAAATTAGAAACACATTCCAATTTGTAACTTTTACACCTGGCGTAATCGGCTCCTAGATTACAAACTATCCACTAGGTGGAGCCTGATCCACACAACAAATGGTTAGTTCTGCTAACACTTTGAAAATTAGTTATTTTCTAGCTTAACACTAAGAATAAACAGCCACCTCTAAAACGTTTAAATCAAAGTCCACATGTTTTCACTAGCTGAGATCCATATGCTTTGTGATCCACATTCACCACTCTTGACCCTGTTCTTTTTCTTGTTAATAGACTCACAATCAGAATCTCTGGAGACATAAGTGAATATGGATCACTCATTTAGAAAAGGTTTGATGGACCAACTCTCATTAAAGCCCTTGGGGGTTTGGGAAAAAGTCTTCCATAAGTGGAATCTTGCAGTAGTACCGCCCAATATCTCTTAATGGTCTTTTCTTTCACCAGAGTGCTGGTGTCTGAATACTGTGACACAAACACTGGTCTTTGTACTTTTACCTCTTTTGGTTTAATTTTTTTTTACTTAATTTTACTTTAAATATTATTTAATTTGTTCACTTGGTCTTTGGCTATTTTGACTAACTTAGAATGATAGAATCTCTCAGTGAACCTTTATGTTAAACACTCAGCAGCATCCATATACCCAACATCAGTGTAGCAGATCTGTTTCGCTCTTATATAATGGCCTCTCGATATGCCAGAAAAGACTCTAGGATTATGGAAGCTGCTGGCATGTACCAGATTATTTCTGTCAGTCTTTTTCCTAAGTAATTCAGAATAAATCTCATTATTCACTATACGTATTTTTACGTCAAGGAAACCGATTACCGTTTCTAAGTAGATGTGTGTAATTTTCTTGGACTCATAATGGTCATTTGCTTGTGTCATCATTTCATTTCAGAACTGATCACCTAATATTGATCTCTGCCCCAAAGTCTTTGCCACTGGGCCACCAATGAAGCTTGGGGGAAGACTTAGGGGAGACCTCGGTGGAAGAGGAAGTCCTTTGACATCACCAGGGTCCCCACTGTGTGGCTCTTCCGATCTTTGTGGGACCTGCTTCTTCTATACAGTTATGTATATATTAGTCAATTTCTCTGGATCCCCAAATCGGTTTCGGGTGCAACTGATGGGGATCAAGGGGAGTAGGGGGCACTTGGAATGTGCCCTCCTATCCCCGCTGCCACAGCCAGCATTTACACTGTACCTTTGCCGTGACTGACAGTCCTCCCCCCTGGCCTACCGGTTGGAAGTGCCGAATGGTCGGTCAGGAGGAAGTAAAGGTCCACGTGTACCCAGTTTAAAGGGCAAGTCCAGCCCCAAAATGAAAACTTACGTACAGGTAAATCACCCCCTAAAACCCTAAACGGTAATAGTTTGAAATCCATAAGTCTAACCTGAAATCCTGCACAATGTCCTGTTGCCCCAGTTTCTGCTTCCTGGTTCTTCCAGATAGTAACTGTCAGTTATGGATTTGACAGTTGACATCACAGCAAATGACTGAATGTTAATCCCCTGTCTGCCCCTTCTGAACATGCCCAGGCTCAGTACAGGTTTCTAAATTGCTCAGTTTCCACAAGGCATCCAGAAGCATAGCAGGCATACAGTAATGAATTCATAGGACAAACTATATCAACATATTTTAAAGAGGCCATTCTTTCTAAAAGATGTTCTTATGAGGGTGGAGTTGGCCTTTAAGTCATTGGGAAAGCAAAAGAAGTGTTGATAAAACAGGAAATGGATAGAAAATATCAGAGGAATTGAGAATGCCAATCAGCAGTGTTCTATTTGGGGTCTAAAGATAAATCACAACTAACACAAAAGACTTCAAGCTGTCTTTGATGTTAAAAGGGGCAATACATGGTATTAAGAACTGGGGTATGTAAACTTTTGATCAGGGTAATTTGGGTAGTTTGTGTTGTGATTATGAATTAAAAAGCATAAACACAGTTGTTGAGTGAAAGGAGCGTTTTTGTGTTATAGCTCATATTCTCTGAAAAATGATTGAGGAATCATAAATTCTGCCAGGGTATGTAAACTTATGAGCACAAGTGTAAATTAGTTTAGTCCAGCCTAGCCCAAATAGATTTTGGGCATGCAAGTTGGCATCAAAGTCTGCAAAATATCGAATTAATCCATTGGAATAAACTGGTGTTTTGCAATTGGTAAACTGCATTGGGCGGTGGAAAAAACACAGCAGAAGACGCGTACATACATACATAAGTCAGCCTGGCTCAAATGTATTTATTTTTGAAAGTTGGCATCAAAGTATGTGAAATAGCCATTACTGCACATTTGAATAAGAAACTGGTTTATTTATTTTTGGTCCAAAATCAATTTGGGACAGGCTGGACTCAACTGAATTATATGCCAGGGGTATGTACGCGTCTGTCTGCTATGTTTTTTTCAGTGGCCCAAAGATGTTTACCTATTACAAAACTTTTATTTCCGAATAAGAAACCAGCTTCAGCTTCTCACTTACTAGATTCTAAGCTCTACAAGGCAGGGGCCTCTTTCCTCCTCTTACATTTTCAAGTTTCAAGCACTTGTATATTTCATGATGCACATTTATATATTGTCCCCCTTGTACGGCTTTTTGTATTCTATATTGTACAGCGCTGTGTCCCCAAGTGGTGCTATACAAACAAGGCCGTTTTTAGGCATAGGCCACCTAGGAAAAGAACTAGGGCGCCTATGTTGATCCAGGGCGCCCAGTGTTCTCCCTGGCATCTCCCTGTCAGCTTTTACTTGCTGTGTTAGATCTGCTCTCCTTGTTCAGCTGTAACCTTCAACATTGTATCTAGTACAGAGCCTGAACTCCACACACTCTACATAGCAACAAATGTTGCAATTTGCAAATGAACTGAAGGTGAAGGAAGGAGGGGGGAGGGTAAGCTCAGCTAATAGTACTGAGGGGAACAGATCTAAAATGCCAGGTAAAAGCTGCTGCAGACTTTATAACAGTGGACCCTGTGAATAGCAGCCATGAGATCCCTATCCCTGCCTCTTTCTTCCTTCCGCCCAACTCTCCAATTAGAACTTAGTGGGTGAGGAGTGAACAATTCAATGGAGGAGATATTGAAAGCAGGTACATACTGTATATCAAGTCAATGCTGGCTGCTGAAAGGGTTAAAGATAATACTCTGCTGGCACTGAAATTGTTAATAGGAATGTCTGTTGGTGTTGAATGGTTCATGGTAATACTCTTCTGGCACTGAAAGTGTTAATGGCAATACAAAGGGGAAGTCTGCTGGCACTGAAGGGTTAATAGCAATTCTCTTGAAAGGTGCTGGCACTGAAAGTATTAATAGTAAAGTCTGCTGGCACTAAAGGGTTAATGGTAATGTTCTGCTGGCACTGAAATTAATGCCATTTGTCATGAACGCCAGTTCGCTGGGCACGTGAACTGACTAATTAATTCACTGCCACCACTTTAAGTTACGGCCTTAAAGACGCCCCAAAAACACTCTTGACTCTCGCTGACTATGCACACGCCTGTCCTGGCAGCTAAATGGTTAACACTACACCATTCACTCCAGCAACTAACTGGTTAATTAGCATCAGTCCTTCACAAGCAGTCACAGAGTTAATTAGCATTTACACTGCACACTCCATTCAAACACCTATAAACTTATCAGAGGCTAACTGAGTTCTTTTAGAGCATCAAAGACAAAACTTATTAAATTTTAGATTTAATATTCCAAAAGGTGGACAGTGCATATAATACAAAAAAAAAGAAGTCCTGTATCCCGGGGCGGGATGAAACATCGGGTCCATACACACGTTTTTAGCATGTCCCCTTAGTATGAACAAAATTATAGGGGATACAATGAATTTTTAAACCATTTTATGAACCACTCCCTCCTGGTATGCATGAGGTGGGAGTGTCTAGTCGTAAATGTCCAAATTTACGACTAGCCAAAAGCACTCATTCCCCCTCAGTTAGGCAGATTCCATATAAATGTAGATATGTACATTGCATTGGATATTGATCACATATTCCTCTCCTGTATTAATTATCAATTCCTCCAATACCAAACATGACCTGTGTGTTATCCATATTTCCCAAGATATTAATAACTCGCCTTGGCAAGGGAATAAGGGCTCCATGTTGGGTATCATATTAATGGGCCTACTTTCCATTCACAGATGTAATATTGGTTTCTGTCTTACACATTCCAATACCGAAATATATTTATTTTACATGTATGACTGTCCTTAAAATGACCTCTTAGTACCCACCAGACCCCTAACTGAAGTGAATTCCAGATACACGGTTCGGCACCACATTTTCTGGAAAAGGAGATCTGGTTCCATGCTTCACTAATCGTAATATAAACAATAGGACTGTTCCAGGGTGGAATGGTATTTTTATTGGAACTAATACCAATAGTTAACCCCTTCTTGCCAAGTCAGTACACACTTTCCTGACACCAATATTCTTGGAAAAGCAATGAAAGAGTAAAACATCTCAAATCTCACCAAATTTCCCTGTTCTGTCCTATCCGGCTGGAAACAATTTCTGGGGAGAACATTGGTGCCACATACCACACATCTACTGAAACCTATCCTGTCCTTCCAATCAGTATTTCATTTGTGGCCAGTGTCGCTGCATTCATACAAAAGTATGTATACACGCCCGCCTCACCTGGTACAGCGTATGCCTCTTACCAACTAGTAAAGCGGTTCCAATATAAAGAACAGTCGCAGTAGACGGTGTCAGAAACAGAAGGAGGAAACCCAGTTGTAGTTTGACAGGCCAAGTTTTTGTTTTTTTGTTGTTGTTTTTTTTTGGGGGGGGGGCAGCCGCACATGTAGGTGGGAGGGCGCCTAGGGCACTAAAATGGCTAGAAACGGCCCTGTATATAAATAAACATATACATATCTACATACAGCAGTGACCTAGTAAAACAGCTCCCTCTCTTATGACTACCCTGAAATAACTGAACTTACTTACTGGCAACAGGCTCAGTAGGAGAATCTAGAGAAAGTCAGAAGACCACCTCTAGCCACCCACGGTGCGCTATAAAGGAAAGCCCTTCCATTTCTGACTGGTAGACGATTACTTTTCTCACTGAGCTTATATTTGTGCACTGCTTACCATCTTTGTTGAAGGAAGAAAGTGATTGACATTCAGAACAGCCAGCATTTCTTTAAAAAGGCTTTTGAAATTTTGAAAACAGAGGGAACAGAACAGGCTTACAGGGAGTACAAAAGCTGTAATAAAGAGTGAAAAAGGGCTCTGCACCCCAAAAATCTTATAACGTTATGTGACTGTTACCATTTGATGAAAATACGCTTTTTAAAACCAATAGGTGTGCTGCTTCATTTGTTTCTTTATATATATATTACATAGTGGATAATGCACACCCTACTGTAAATTATAAGGATTATCCCTAGTTGAATTATAATATCCCTATGAATTTACAGTAGGGGGTACATTATCCTTTATAACCCTTCTTGTGGTTATTACAGAATTTTGGAGTCCCTCCCTCGTCCATTTTAATAATACAAGAGGCTAACCCCCCCCCCCTCCCCAACACATACACACAGCACACTTTACTTTTCATGCAGGTTCACAGACCCCCTTGTCATATCCACATACTTGTTTTATGGTCATTCCATTCGCAAAAAGAAAAAATCAAACTGACACATTACCCATCCTCCGTTTTCAGACTGGATAACTAGTTTCCTCTCCCCTCTCCTCTCCTTCTCCCGTGTTACTGTGCAGTGTATTGGCCAGGAGGATTACAAGGCCATCTGACCTCTTTCACCTCATGGCTTGCAGCAGCTGCAAGACCTGATATGACCACCCACCTGCTCCTTCTGATTGCTTACAGCTTCAAGACCGCACACATGCTCCATTCCAGATTCCCTCTGACGCAAACAACACATTTGCTTCTGGACCGCGGCATGTTATGAACTACATCAAAGGGTAAGTTACAAGGAGCAATTCCGTGTTATAATATGCACGCTACTAAGTAGTACTGCGCCAATTAGAAGGATATTCTTTATAGTTCGGCCACATAGGGTTCATCGGGAGGGGTGGGTTATATTACACATGATGTAATTGTTACTTTTAAATGCTTTTAAATAGCAGTGCAATGAACTTATAAAAAAACAAATTAAAATTCCGTAGCATGGGGTACATGTGCGCTGTATAATGCATTTAGCAATTCCTTAAATAGAGAAATACATACATGCAATACAATATTTATTTGTTGATCTGCCCCCTAATTCTTTAGATATCCATTCTGAACCATCTTACATTTCATCTGTCAATCATGTGCCTTATTGTCATAAAGTCTTCTGCTGTGTGCAGCTGGAATGGTGACAGCTGGTGTGTACATTTCCTCTTACAATACTGCCTCAATGTGATAGTTGTAAGTCTGGAACCTGGCCAGTAAGAACTTGTGCTTCTAGCAGAATGTGTCTTCTGACTGATCTGGCACAAGACACAAGTGGGAGTGGAGCAAGGTGAACCAGGCCAGCAATTGGAACTTCAGAAGTATATTGCAGAAATTCTAGTGGTTTATGTCCTCATCCTGCATACTTTTATTGGGAGGGGTGGGTGGGAGCAGTATTGTTGCACTTTAAAAGAAAATAACTGATCAAAAGAACAGCTATTGATGAACAGCACTATACATTACTTTAAAATAATCAATAAAAGGACATGTAAAAAGATTTTTACACTTACTCCTAGGGCTGGCAATCTCTGGGTACAACTCACAGCTATTTTCAGCTTCCAGTCTGTTTCACCATCTAGCTGGTCAGTACGAATAAAGCATGATCCTTAAAAAATAAACAAGGCAAGAAAATTAAAATAAAAGAATAAACACACTATGATGTGTCAACTAAAGCACATATTAATCATAATAAAAAATATTAAGTATTATCCTAGATTTGGATTGCTAACAAAGTTTAGGCAGGCTAGGAGTTACAAGTAGCAGGAGCATTGGAGCTTGCAGCAAAAGTGAGTAAAAAAATGTTTTCACAGGTAAGCTTAAAGGCCATGTCCTTCATAACAAAAAACTTATATTGTGGTAGAGCACCCACCCAAACCTCATTTTCACATTAGTAAAATATGCCTCTGAAAGGACCTGACCCGGTCCCAAGCTCGTTTTGAGCAAAAACAGGAGCAGTGTGGCACTGCGCTGATAACCGCTCTACTTTCTGGTCGCGCCTGTCAGGCAATTGGGCATGGCATCACATCGCACCTGAACTGACATCCTCGCCCAGGATGTAGAGCGGCTGTCTGCCGTAGAGCAGAGGAGGAGCGTCAATGGACAAGGTCAGGTAAGTCCTTTTAGAGGCATCTTTGACAATTCTTACTGCCTCTAAATATATGAGAAAATACAAACACAATATGATTTATATTTTTTTATGATGGACATGCCGTTTAACTGATCACATTACATGGAGTATCAACATAAAAATAATTTATTACTAAATGTTAGACTAAACAACCATTTGGTAATTTTCAGTAGTAAAACCTTTTTTAAACGGTATCTCCATGGAAAAAATAAAGTTTGGCTATTTAGTTTTATTGAATAACGGGAGGTAAAGTTTAGCGAGGTAAATAAAGGGAGGTAAAAATTATTGTTCTTCAGTATAACGATCAGGAGCAAGAAAAGAAGGTAAGCTAGTAAGCAGTTGCTATTCCGCCGCCTAGCCTGACAGGTCCTAACGCATGTTCTTCTATGCATGTGCATAGAAGACAGAGTTCATCAGACTATGCGGTGGAAGAGCGAGTGATCGTGTAAGTAGCTTACCTTTTCCCCTGACCCCTAATTGTTTTATTGAAGAACAGGAGATAAGACACAGCTCCATTATCTCCCATTCTTCAATAAAACTTATTTTTTCAGTGGAGATACCCTTTAATATTAAAAAAATCCCTTTTGGTGGAAAGGAGGTGCCTTTATTATGTTACAGATGTGGCTTCACAATTGAGTATAACAAGACAATATAGATCTAATGCCTCTGGATATCTATGTAAATGGAAATATGTCATTCATCCATTATCAGTGAGCTAGGTAGACATATAAAATAAAAAAACCTCCCCCCAGAGAAATGCTTTCAATTTTATAAATGGTTTATCTAATGCCCTCAGTAAAAAATTCTCTAAATAGGGTAGAGCCATTCTCTGACTGACAATTTGTCTGTGTATGGGCGGTTGGTTGGGCATCGTTGATAATCATCAAGGACGCATGACCGAACACTCACACATGAACAAATTCACCTATGCAGCAACCTGGGTATCAAAAAAATATGCATTTGAAAACTTAATTCATATTAGTTCAGTTTGTTCAGAGTGGTAACTATACACTAGTACATTTATTTTGTTCCATTGTATATTGCATGTTTATCTAAATAGCATTGCAGTGAAACATTTTTAAGGGCCAGTGACAATTTGTTTTTACTACTGAAAAGAATATACAGTCTGAGGATTTAATATGCATTTGAGATATGAAGCCTTTCTTGCTGTTGAAGCACACAGAAGCAAAATGCCAAAAGCACATCTGCACAAATGCCAAGCGCTTACATATGGATTCCCCCCACCCCAGAAAATTTTACAGCTAAGACAAACTTCAAACCAGGGAAAATATCTTAATTGCAGTCTTTTTATTAGGCTTCATTCACACTAGAAGCATTTTCTGGTGTTTCTGTGTGGTTATGCGCTTGTAGAAAAAATAATGTGTTGAAATTTCGGTTTACAATAATGCACTAAAAGTCAGTCAAAGTCAATTCAAAGGAGAGGGGAAACATGTATACATTTTTTTTGCCATTTTAAAGGGCATGTCCACCCATAAAACTAAAATTTAACCCACTACAGGCCCCATTGTGTAGTGTTAAAAAAACTTTACCTTACATCTCTGCTCCTTTTGGTTCTCCTGCAGTGCTTGTCCAAATTTCAGAAAAGTGAAGAGTAGGAGCCCTCCCCTCTCTGGATCCATTAATGGCTGCCTCTTCCACCTACCATAAAAATCCCTTTTCCCCCCCTCCCTTCTCAAGGATCTCCTCATGCAGCTTTAGCCCCTACCATTAAAACCCATTTGTGGGTATTAGTTTTGTAAAAAAAAAAAAAACAGAAATAGACTTATAGCATAGCTGGCAGCAATTGTTTGTGATTGACTGACTCTCAATCATGCCGGTCCTGCCCCTGTTTGGAACTTCTGGCAAGCAGGGAGTCCAGAGCAGAAAGCCAAAGGAATGAACGGTGGTAAGTCTGTTTCTGGGTTGTTGTTTTGTTTTTTTTTTTTTACAAAACTAATATAACACTAAAGGGTGGGCTGGGGTACCCTACACTACAGAAAAACTTAGTTTAGTTTGGGGGGTGGAGACACCCTTTAATAAAAAACTAACTAAAACTTACCACAAAACGCTTAAAAACACATGCAAAAGCAAACAAAAGTGCTGGGGGAAAATGGACAGAAACTTGGTGTATTTGTATGTAATATTTTATGTAATATTTTATGTTTCATATTTTGAAGTTTGAACCTTAAATCTAAGGTGCCACCATACTTTTTTACTGAACAAATTAACTGGGTTTTTTTTATCCTTGCTGTCAATGTTTACTTTTATCCATTAATTCCATTAGGAATTATAGCAGAGATCAATATGGTTCAAGACCAATGTGGCTCTTGTACATGGTTGACTGCACAGTATGACATGTATTGGCCTTCAGTATTTCCTCTCCACAGCAGTTAATTTCATCAATAACTTATCTCATAGGCCGCTTCCCTTATATCTAGGGGTGGAGAACTATTTTGTCCCAATTTAGCTCTCTATCCCAATCATTAGCAAAGAAAGAAAAATGTATAAATCTTCTTCAAAATTACAAATAAAAGCATTATGATATTTTGTACTTGAATAACACGTTTACCACATAACAAACCGATTAGACATTTCATTTTTAATTAAAAAATGTAATCGGTCCAATGAATATTAATTTAAAAAATCATATTAAAAAATATTTATTTCTATATATTAATGTAGTTTATAAAGTTGTGTACATACTCAATAGTACTTGCAGAGTCTTCCCATTGGCTACACCGCAGACTGCAGAAAAGGACTGAAATGCACAGGGAAACTTAGTGCAAGTATATCAGCAATTAGGTAAAGTACCCGGGGTGAGGACTGAGTGTTTTAGGTCCTCATTCTGGGTACTTATAAGTAAAAGAAGAAGAGGAGCGAGAGAGGTGTGAGTATAATTGTCCTTCAAATATTACGGAAACATTGATACATATAAAGATCCTACAATAAATCCAGATATATTGTACATTTGTGCATCCATATTGAAGTGCATAAATGCAACACCCCCATGACATTTATTTTTATTAGAAACCCACTAAAGGGAATAGTAATATGCTGACACCTTTCAGTAAGTAATAGAACCTATTCCAAGGCTAGAAATATGCCCATAACTGCATTATCACCACAGGAGACTTGGTGATTTTTTAAAGGTTAATGGCAAACCTACCCCTCCACCCCACCCCGAAAAATAGTTTTTCCCACAATGCATAGTGATATTTGAAATGGCAATATGCGCAGGAACATTTTTGCTTTAGTATACAAGCAAAAATATCCTTGTGCACACAAGCCGACGTGGGTGCTGACTTTCAGAAGTGCTTCCCACTTCCAAGGGAAGCAAAATATCAGACATAAACGGTATCTGAAGTTGCAATCCAAGGTAAATTTTAGTGCTTCATTACAAACCAACCATCAGAAACACAACATTTCGGGAGAAATGTGCCCCCTTCGTCAGGTAAAAAGAAGGGGGCACATTTCCCCCTGAAATGTTGTGTTTCTGATAAATCACTTTTACCTTGGAGTGCAACTTCAATTAATAAACAGTTTTATTAACAGTTTAACGGTTTATTTTGGAAATATTTTGCTGCCGATTATTAAAGGGCAAGTTGAGCCCTAAAATGAAAACTTACATACAGGTAAATCACCCCCCAAAACCCTAAAAGGTAATAGTTTAAAATCTGTAATATATAAGTCTAACCTGAAATCCTGCACAATGTCCTGTTTCCCCTGTTTCTGCTTCTTGGTTCTTCCAGTTTGCAACTGTCAGTTATGGGGATTTGACAGTTGACATCACAGCCAATGACTGAATGTTAATCCCCTAGCTGCCTCTTCTGAGCATGCTCAGTACAGGTTTCTAAATTGCTCAGTTTCCATGAAGCATCCAGAAGCATAGCAGACATACAACAATGAATTCATAGGACAAAGTATGATATATCAACATATTTTAAAGAGGCCATTCTTTCTAAAAGATGTTCTTATGAGGGTGGAGTTGCCCTTTAAAGCTTCATAAATTGTCCGATTCTGGTGATAACAGCAGGGAAAACTTAAAGAATCTTTGTAAATATGCCCTTCATTCTTTTGTAATAAAAAAATCTTATTTCCATTTAAAAATCTCCTGGAGGTACCATAATGATTAATTTGTCTAAATTATTTTAATTTTTGTATAAAATCCCTTTAGTCTACTGATTACCAGTCGTCTTATAGGCATCAATAACTACAATTCTGTCATTAAACTGTTTGTTGAATATCAAGAGAGAAACATATAAACCTTAATATATTTTATTGCTCACAGTAGGAAACTAGAACAAGTATATAGCCTTTTATTTTGTGGTTTAAGAAGAGGATGAAAGGGTTAAAGGTTATGTCCAATTTCAGAATCAATTGAACCCCCCCCAAAAAAAACAAAAAACTAGACCTCACAAGGTCTAAATCATTCAACTCCTAAATGTACTTACTAGCCCTCGCTCCCTCTGCTGCCTTTTGCTGTTTTTATGTGCACAAAAGCAGCAGAGGGAGCCGGTCAGGGAGCAGTCAGTGATTGGCTGAGCAGCGATGTCTAAGTCAATCACTAATGCCGCTGGAGGCATCAGTGCTGGCTGTCACAGAATATGTTCTTTTTGAGTTTGTAAACTGCAGGCATTCCAAGAATCTTCTGGGCACAGGTAAAGAACCCCACTGGCTGTGCAAAGGGCTATTTACATTTTGAGGTTCGCATTTGCTTAAGTGCTCAATCCTCAGTTGCAAAGATACAATATCAACTTGTTACAGGGTTTTACAAATCTGCATGCACAAGGTGTAGTGCCTGGAAACACTTGATAACCTGCTGGCTCATGTAGGTACCTATTTCTTTATTATTGAGTATTAAACTAGTTTAAGAAGTGACCAGAGTTAACAGACTGTGTAGAGCTCTACTAGTTTTTAATATACTGTATATCAGTACTTTCAACTACAATTATAATCAAATCAAAATCTATAGAATAGCCCTTAAAGGGTATCTCCACTCATATTTTCAAGGTTTGGTAATCTAGTTCTATTGAAGAACGGTAGGTAAAGGAGCGGTAGGTAAAGGCTCGCTCACTAAACTTACCCACTCGCTCGCTCCCTCGGCGCTTAGTCTGACAGGTCCCGACGGACCTTGTCTTCTATGCGCATAGATCGCGCATGCCCATAGAAGACAAGGTCCGTCGGACTACACGCTGAGGGAGCGAGCGAGCGGGTAAGTTTCTTAACTTTTCACCAGTCTCCTGTTTGTTCTATTGAAGAACGGAAGGTAAGGCACAGCTCCTTTACCTCCCGTTCTTCAATAGAACTGGATTACCAAACCTTGAAAATATTAGAGCCCACAACAGGTCAGCAATTTCACCTGTTACACTGTCAACTACTCTGTCACATTAACATTTGCTGATGAGGCCCCATCCAAAAGTAAAGCTCATTCTTTAGTTTACAAATACATCTTTAAAGGACTCTAATATGCAGTCAAGAAAATGGTGCCTTCATTTACTTTATTAATGAAGTATACTAGTAACGAAGACAGGCATCATAAATTAGGGATCTTTAAAATCTGTATTTGCAAAAAAAAAAATCCTAATGGCAAGTTTGCATACAGTAATACCTAATGGCAAGTTTGCATATAGGTATTAATTTAATATGTCCTTATTTATTTTGTATTCTACACTCTTTAATAATTCCAAATGTATTAAACATAATACTCAAATAAGACAAAAGTTGCGAGCTCCTGTTGCTTTGCATGATGGTCCCTAAAAAAAGTTTATTTTTTTTTTTTATTATATTTACTCCGTACCTTACTTTTCTACCGAATAGCTGGTCTAATATTTAAAAAAAAAAATATTCAGGTCTGTTTGTGTTATATATTGTACTACACTTTGGGGTCCAGTAGCAAAGGGGGAAAAAAATCATTCTTCAATCCTTCTCTGAGGTGGTGTTTCAAATAAATGTTTTACAAAGGTGAACATTACCTACAACTAATGCCAGGTAAGCCTCAACAAAACTGAATTATTAAATCTGTCTACCTATATCCTATTACAGTCTACTTATGAATACTTGATTTTATTTTGTATAATTGACAAGAGTTGTCAGGAAATGATGGTTTTAATGGCAATCAAATTAAGATCAGCATACAAGACTTGGTGTTCTGTGCTGATAAATGAATAGGTGGCTGTTTGTTAAAGAGGGCATGTTAATATGTCAAAATGTTAGAAGATGCCTAAAAAAAATAAATAGGGAAAGAAGTTATAGTCAAAATAACAAGAGAAAGAATGACATACTGAAGAACGTTTACTGAATGTCAACAACTTTTATATAAGTCATTTAAATGACTGAAATTTTGGAAGATAAAAAAAAGGGGAGAATGTGTTATATTTACCACATTAAGTTTTAAAAACAAAGAACTGTAATATACCCCTAACATTTAAGCTTTAATGTCATTACCTAGGACAGCTGTAAAAAAACATATTGGCATTTATAAGAGATTGATGAAAATTAGTCCTAAAGCATTTGTTTCTTTTAATACCAGTGAAAGAACTATGCACGCTCAAGAGATATTTGATCTGAATTAAGAAACTGATGAAGCAATTGATTAATTGGAATTTAAGCCATCAGTCACTGGATCCATCAAGAGATTAATTTACATTCTAAACAATCAGTTGATGGACCAATAGGATTCTGTGTATTAATAAACCGTCAATATGATACCACTGAACTCATCACAATTCTTTATTGACAAGCACACAGATGCTTTTAATCCAATGATCACACTGCATATATTTGGGGATTTCTATATTGACTTTTGTGTTAAAGCAATATATAGCTCTTTTAAATTCTAGAATATGGAACATATTTAAATTCAGCAACAGTACGGTCTAATTAAAGTGGAAACATTGCTGGCTAAATGCACTTGTTGAATTAGTCAGGGTCATCATATAACAGCTTTCTTTTGTGTTTATACTTGCTGTACAGCTTTACAAAGCAGAAAATTATTAACATGCAACCAGGGTGTTTCAAAAGGAACTGTGTTAAATCTTACTCATATATACCATTAAGAGAAGTACTCTTTCACAAAATATAAACATTTACTTTCTCATCTAAGAAGGACCCAAACCACCTTCCTGCAATGCTTTTCTGCTGCTAGCAATATTGTTTTTATTAAATAATGATCTTTTACCAGTCCTAAAGACTTGAATGGGCCTGACATCACCAGTCAGGCCCCTAATACCAAAGCTGGTATTAAACTAATCTTCATGTCTTAAGTGTATTCCTCTGTGTTACAATGCTCCACTGATTTGTACCCAAGCAATAACCAGAGACATGTGAAAATCTGAATGGTGGACCTGCCATATCATCAAAGCTACAGTGCACACAAAAAAACACAATACCAGTAGGAACACCTTTAATTTATTCATACAAATAATCCACTAATGAAGAACTTATTATCAGAGCATATAAATAAAAAATATTTCTTCTACAGAGTTAACATTTTTCAGCTGCTAAATGATATTAACATTATATAGAACTATAAATGCTTGTGCAAATACACATTTATTTATATTTACCCTTTAAGACTTTTCAAAATATCCTATATACGTTTTTGTGTACAACTTTTTGCTTACTATTCCATTTATAAACAATTCTAGATATTTTATACACCACTGTTCTTTTCAGGAACTGTACTGGTGGAAATAAAAAAAATAAAAAAAACGCAACATTATCACAAATATCCTTAAACAGAAATTCAAACTAAAAGCTTGATGTGGAGAAATAAATTTCTTTCAAAATATAAATTTAAACAAAAAGTGGATCTCCAATAAGAGAGGGAAACGACAGATTTTGGCACTAAGCAAATGTTAAATGTAAATGCCCAATGTAATTTGTGCTAACTAGTAAACATTAAAATGGTGATGAGAATTGATTTTGTGAGCACTGAAGGCAAAAATCTGAAATGACATCTCTAGAATAGGTGGGTTCCAAAGAAAATACAATAACCAAAAGGAAGTTCTGTTGGTGAACAAGTAGTGCTTTTAATGCTAAAGATCTTAAAGCAGAGCAAAATGCTTACATAAATCAATCTGAAAGAGAAACACCTTATTCTTACTATAATTATGTTTTTCCTTGCTGTGGTGTTTGTGTATTTAAACATTAACAGGATTATTCAATAAAAGTTCTTATCGTTCAAAATGGTGCTTATTTTGCGCCAACCATTTAGATGTTAGATTTCAACGGTTAAATAATTTCTGATTGATCAGGGCAAAATTAGCACCATTTTTAACGATAAGAACTTTTATTGAATTTCCGTTAGTTCTTCCTTAAATAAACAAAATAATTCACTATGTTATGGTCCTGTGGCATTAAATGGAATTTGTTGTAAAGGTGAACAGATTACAGAGAATTTCACAGGTACCGAATTTTATAGAGCTTACCACAGTTCCATAGTTTGTACCCGGACAATGGGTTACTGAATAAGTAAAAGGGTCATGGAATGGATGGACAAATCAAATCTTCGAAATATAGTATTTCTGCAACAATAGCTTTTTTTTTAATCTGTATGATATACTTTAGCTTTTTATTCAGGACTCCTTGCATTATTCTATTTATCATGAAATAATATTTATCTGTTTCTAGGATAGTAACTTCAGTTCCACAAGATTTAAAAGAAGAAATTTAAGATTAATAGATTATTAAGTATGGGCTTTAACTTGTTTGTCCATTCAAATATCTGGTCATTGGACATGAAGTAGTCTTCCAGATATTTATGCAGACTCTCAAATGGCATACAGAATTTCCCAGTCAGTTGATGTCATGTTCTAAAAACAGTCCATTACACAATCTGCAGTAACGATACCATTAGATCTGCTGATCAAGTTCCAGTCTATGACTTTACCGTATTATTTCTCAACAGTGTAAAGTCTAACAGTCTGGAGAAGTGGTAAATAATTACTCAATTCTCAAAGCAGTATCTCATTAAGGGTTTTGGAAATAAAATAATACTTATTTTTAAAAGTCTAATTAATTTGTGCAATGTGTTTTAGAACTGGCGCAATAATTTGGTCAACTGGTTCAAAACAGTACTGCTTTGATGATGAAGTTACAATTACCAATACACAATGGTCATTTATGGAGATAATTTAAGATAGCGAAGTTCTGAAAATCATATTCACCAAAGGCTTTGCAGGTGATATTTAAAGGGAATTGCCACCCCTCTGGAAAAAAATAGTATGTTATGCAAGACCCCCCTAAACCTAGAGTTCATTTTGTTTACAATGTTTAAATCTGCTTCCAGCAAGAGATTTCATGCTTACAAGCTCTGAATGTTCATACACATAGTGTGTCATGGGTCGGGACCTGCAATTGCACATGTGTACAAACTTTTAATGTTTTATTTTGTCTTTTTTGAAAGACAATTTACAGACAAATATTTTCTCAACCCAGGGGCAAACCTTCTGTTAAAGGAGAACTAAACTTAAATTTTCAAAATCCTAATGTGAAAGTTTTTCTCCCCAGTACACCTATACATTGTAAGATTATTCTGTGGTACATTGCATTTAGTATATGTGAGAAATAGATTCTGTAAATAAGAAGGCTTCCATGTTGTTGCCAGTACAACCCACAGCCCATGAAGTCATCAAAGAACCATGCCCCCTGACCCCAGTATTCATTGTCTCTATGCACAAGTGTTTTCTATACAGATGTCTACACACCAATATGGAATCCCTGATTAGAATTTAAAGCTGCTTGTTACCCTGCAGTTTATTTACCAGTCAGTGTGAGTTGCTAGAAAATAAACTGCAGGGTAACAAGCAGCTTTCTAAGTTATCAGGGATTCCAAATTCCATCTTTTAAATTATTCTTTTCATTGCAAAAGATAAAGCTTCCAAATCTAGCTGGACTCTCTGCTTATTCAGTGTTGGCGCACTAGGTAAGGCACCAGATTTAAAAAATACACAGTTCAGAAGGTCACAAGTTCAATACTCCAGATGTAGCTTTTTTTGTTTCTATTATATTCCATGAGAAAGATAAAGCTTCTAATTGTACCATGGCATTCAGCTTCTGCAGTGGTGGCTCACCTTGTAAGATGCCAGGTTTAGACACATACAGTTCAGAAGATCACAAGTTCAATACCCCAGCTAAACCTTTTTTTTTTGTTTCTATTATATTCCATGCAAAAGATAAAGCTTCTAAATGTTCCTAGGCTTTAAGCTTATTCAGCGGTGGCTCACCTTGTAAGATGCCAGGTTTAGACTCATACAGTTCAGAAGGTTA
The DNA here is from genome assembly GCA_019447015.1 of Hymenochirus boettgeri. Lineage (NCBI taxonomy): Eukaryota > Metazoa > Chordata > Amphibia > Anura > Pipidae > Hymenochirus > Hymenochirus boettgeri. The sequence continues at coordinate 114,924,989 of CM033472.1, forward strand.
TGAGTTTGATTCCCCCAATGTATCTTTATTTTGTGTTCATTATGTTCCTACTACAATATTCTACATGTACCAATGGTTTATATAGTGTCTCTCTTATCCTAGAGGTAAGACTTCTGCTTTTAGCAAGACAGGGTAAATGTACAAGTTGCATATTCCCCACACTTACTTTTATTTTTGCTGAAATGTATTCTGTTTCTTACATCCATGTTATCTATGAAATACACTGCAAAGATTAATTTTCTTTTTGTATGAAAAGCAAAGGATTATATCATTGTTAGGACAGGAGCCTTGAATCTGTTTGAAAACAAAAAACTGAAATCCCTGTTCTGTGTCATGGAGAGGGAGGATCTCTGTGCTATAATGTGATTGGTTGTCAGCTTCTAGGAAGCAAGGCTGCAACTTCCTTGTTTTGATCTGTTGAGCTTTATGGAGCATGTGCCTGTACGCAGACACTTAGCTGGGGGTTTACCCAGCTAAGGTGGATTGTGGGAGCTGACCCCTAGTACTCACAGGTTATTTTCATAAATCACCCAATGGCCACAGCAAAGGGAGAGGTGAGACACAGCTTTTTGTATGTTTGTGAATGTGCTGTGTCTATTGGGACAATGTTGTCTGGAGACTTTAGTTCCCCTTTAAATGTGACTGACTTCTTATTCGGATAAGAGGTTACTGCTCCTTGCTGGAGATTAGGATTTACCTTTCTTAGCTCATGCCAACATGTAATGTTTTTTTTAAAAAATATAAAACAACAAAATACACATGTATATATACTGTCCATTCAATTTCTTTATTCAACCTTGTTGGTTGTTCTTTTTGGTGTATTTGCATGTTGTACAACTACAGCAGTGTTGCTTTCAAACTCCATACATGCAGTTGTTTTTTCTCACAGTACAAAATAAGCCATTTCATTGAAGAGCTCATTGTTTTACTATGTCAGATAGCTACATGTCTACATGTGTCTTATATGATGCCTGCATGAGAGATGGACAAAATGAATTCCACTATAACAACAAAATGTGGGGAAGTTTATGGGGGAAAATAGCCCATTAAAGATTAGTCAATGTTTATTTCACAATAATTTGATGTTGTATAGTAATTAAAATCCTGATTTAGTAGCTTCATAAATAGCGGCACATGTAAAAACTCTACTGATCCACACCATGTGATGTACTCCAAAAAGCATAGCTTTATCAACTTTGTCTGAGATACATGTGATTCTTAAAGACAAAACTTTACAACGTTTACATTATTGCGTTGCATGCTAAGTTAAATGAGTTGTAGATGTGTTGTATACTTATTGTAATCTGGAACAGTTAAAGAATAAAATATAATGGTTCAAGCCCTCAGTACATAGAGTGACTGCCTCCTCATACTAGGCAAATACTCCTATTACCAGTCAATTAAATAACACAGAGGACCAATGGTACCCCAAATTTATTCCAAATAGTGCAGACAGGACATCACATATAAATTACCATTACCACTTTGCTGTAATCGAATTTATAGAATATTGGTAGAGTTTAAGACATTGTTTCTTGTTATTTAACTATTGTACAGCCACTGAAACCACACCCAATGTGGTTTCAGATTCACCAAATAAAATATTCCCATTCAATAGAGGTGAAGACATCCATCCATCCATCCATCCCCATTTCTATTCTATCAAAATTGCCTACCTAAAAGTCGATCCAGAGGATTAAGGGGAAAAACATGCCTGAAAGCATATCAAATGTACACCAGAAGGGGAAAAAAACATTAATAACATTAACATTTACTGTTATGAATATTCTCATTTCAGGATTAATCTTTTTATGAAATACTTATTGCAAGTATTTGGTTTATACAATTAGGGAAAAAATGTTCCAGCCATTCAAAGAGGTATGTGGCGTACAAGGGAGTTAACAGCTACTAGAGACAATATAAAGGTACATGGTATATTAGCTTCTCCTTGTCAACTCCTAAAGCTTTTAATGAACTTCCCAGAAAAAGAATATTGCAGATGCAACATTAGTGTCACAATCAATCTAAACAGGGCAAACTGCATTCAATTCATTGATTCCTGCTCTTGATCTTGTAGTGTTAGACTTAAAAAATAAAGGTACCCTATATATTTTCTAAACTATATACATACTAAATTATTTAGATCAGTTAATTTTAGATTTTCAATAAAAATCTAAAATATACTAATGTGTATTAAAGTTTAATAAGTGATAATGCTGTTATATTAAAGTATTACAATTATAATAATAATGTTACTGTATGAGTAAAAAAAAAAAAATATCAAAAATCAAAGATTATTTTTGTGTCCAAACGGCACACCCTAACTAGCTTTAAGGGTAATTGTGCTCTCCAAACAAATTAGGGTTAAATAAAAGCATGCAGTTTTACTTTTAAAGTGCGTTCTGGTTCACATTTCTAATTTCATCCTGTTAGAAATGATATTGCAATAAATGTTAACACTTCCTGCTTCCAGTAGCTTTGAGGATAGGCAATTTTGACATCACTCATCAGTGGTCACAACGCAGGAACTATCTTTCCCAGCATTAAAGGGCATGTCCCCCCCCCCCAAAAAAAATGGTGACTTGTCAAATTATCTGCCTGCAACCCCAACTGTTATTTTTACCAGTTTATAACATACAGATATTTAATGATAAGCCCTATTCCTTTTTGGCAAATTAATCTGCCTCCTCCCTCTGCTTAATGTGCTTTCTATGAGCTTGAGAATGTACAGAGGAGGCAGCTGGTGAAACAGCAGTCAATCATTAGCTGTGATGTCAATTGTCACAGCCTTGGTTGACTGCGAGGGAGGGGCCAGTTTACTCTGTTAGAATGGGGACAGTAATTATCCTTAAATATCTAGCTAGTAATGCAGGTAGTAAAGTGCAGAATATATCAGTTTGGGTTGGATGCAGGTACTGTAACTGACAATTAACTATTTTTTTGTTTTAAGGGTGGACATGCCCCTTAATACCTGGGACAGGAGTAATGTGAAGGTGATGTCACACAATCTCTCTATTCCATCCAATATCCTCCCTTCTTCTTGCTAGTGAATGCTTCATAGTAAGTTCGTGAAAGGTTTAGGAAAGAGGTTTGTCACTGATCTAATCGTTACTGGTAGCAGTTTACTGTATTGGAATTGTATTGTATTGGAGGTGCAGTTAAATGTTAATTCTGATCTATCCCGTCTACCCTAGCTTTTTTCATTTCTTTAACCTCAAACAATTCCACTTTTCCTCTTGTACTTTACCCTATTTAAAAAAATTAACTAATAGCATTACTTCAGATGACCTCTTATGTATTTAAGATAAGTATTTTAGTTAAGTTATCTCCATTAAGGGTACTAAATGACTCATGTTAATCCATAAATAAATACATGTAAACAGCACTTACTCTAAGGTGTGTGTATGTGTTGCTGCATGCCACAAATCCAGACTGCTCAGACTCGGTATTCCCCCTTCCCTGTACTAATCAACAACTCCTTTAATCTCACCTGACTTTCTTTGGAATGAAAATGCTAACTAACCACTATGAGCCAGCACTGGGACAGTTTATTACCCACCATGCAATTCACACATACCAATTGTTGCCTCTCCATTTACAGCAAAACTGTTCACAGCATAAGAATTTATGATTAAAGGCACTTGACTGACAGCTGAAATATAACATGCCTCAGACTGGATATTTAAAGGAATGAGGACAGATCAACAAAACAAAAATGATACAGCGATAGGAAGAATTAAAGGGAATGTTCAGTGGAAAATATAAATATTTTAAAAAGTATTAGTTTATATTATATGTACCTAGTTATTCTAGATATTCTCTCCCATTTTGAAAAATTAGTTGAATTTCTACCCCTTGCTGTTCCCTGCTGTTGACATTAGTGAACTGCCATTTCAGGTTCTAACGGTCCTTCTTCTTCCCAGGATGCACCACTTCCTTGGAATGTTCCTAACAGTAAATTGGCTGTTGGATGGGTCAAACATGCTCAGATCTCTACTGAGCAACTGAATCAACCAGACACTGGGTCAAGGGCCAAACCATAACGGTCTCTACTAGAGATGGACTAGAACTCAAACTCAAACCCGAGTTTGAACCAAAATATTTGAATTCGAACGAATTCGGACTTCTCGAACTCAATATTTTCAGACTTTCGATAAATATCGAATGTTCGACCATTCGAATGTGCGAGTATGCCTATTATACCTATACGCGAGCATCAAATCCGCAAGTAAAGGGTCCATTAAAACCTATACACTAGCATCGAATCCGCGAGTAAAATGTCCATGGTATCTAGGCGCGAACGCGAGCATCGAATCCGCGAATAAAGTGTCTATTAAAACCTATACGCTAGCATCGAATCCGCTAGTAAAATGTCCATGGTATCTAGACGCGAACATCGAATCTACAAGTAAAGTGTCCATTAAAGCCTATACGCGAGCATCGAATCCACAAGTAAAATGTACATGGTACCTAGGCGCGAACGAGCTCGAAAATAGTGCGAGTGAAAGTAAAATTGTTTTTTCGAATGTCCTAGATATGCGAACATGTTCCCCAGACCATTTCCCAGGTCCCACAGCCTTTTTTTATTGTTACCAATAATATTTTATTTGTATTTCATTAGAACTTTTCGAACTATTTGACTCCCATTGACTTTAATGGGTTCGTTTTCGAACTTTCGAAAGTTCGGCTATCTCTAGTCTCTACTAGAGGTCCTACAAACAGGAAGTTAGTATTTCGGAAGTAATTATTTATACACAGACAAAATGCTGAATGAAAGGTTAAAGGGCATATCCACCCCAAAACTAAAATGTAACCCCATACTGGCCCCACTCTGTAGTTAAATAAAATCCGTACCTTACATTTCTGCTCCAAATGGTTTTCCTGCTATGCTCCTCCAAAGTCCAGGAAACTGCAGTGTAGGATCTGTCCTGCTTCTGCCTCAACTTCGACAAGGTTTGAGGCATGCGCGAGCCCCCCCTCCCTCTCCCACCCGCTTTGGTCTCCCTCCCCTTAGCGTAAATCCGTTTTTATATAATATAGTTCATGTTCCCCCAGCCCCAACCGCTATAATTATATCATCAGAAAGTCCCCCGATCATTACTTACCTTACCTCTCTGCTTAGCCGTTGTGAGCAGCTGGCAGCCGCGTCCGTGATTGGCTGCCTCTCAGCCATGAGAGGTCCCACCCCATGCTTGTAGTTCCGTGCAAGCAGAGGGCCGGGCAGTGCGGCGAAGGAGAGAGGTAAGGTAAGTAATGATCGGGGGACTTTCTGATGATATAATTATATCGGTTGGGGCTGGGGGAACATGAACTTTATTATATAAAAACTTTTTATAAAGGGTGGGCATGCACTTTAAGGTCATTGGGATGGAAAAATACTGCTTTTTTTATTGAAAGCATATGTATTTCCACTGAACTTCCCATTTAATGTTCCCAGGAATAGGCAATTAAAAAAAAAAAAAAGATATTTTCCTAGTGTACATACACTTTAAAGGGTATTGGGCTGGACAGGCATTGTCCGCAACAGAGGAGCTTGGGGATTTTTTCCAATTTAACTTAATTCTCCTTTAAAGGGAAACTGCCTTCTCATAAAAATGCCCTCAATACAAATGTCTTTGGAAATAAATTTTGTGTACCTTTCGAAGAAGCCTATGATAATATTTCTAGCTTCTCTAGTTTTAAAGTAGGCTTGCAAAGTTACACTTTCTGGTCTCCACTATCTTTCTAAATCTCTGTCACTGGCATATGATGAGTTGTGCAAAAAGCCCCACCCCCAGAGGATGGTTGCAGGTCTGTAACAAGTCTGTAGTACAGAGGATGTTTGCAGGTCTGTAACTAGTCTGAAACTAGTAAGATAGGAGTGTGCTCTTTTTAAAGGGCATGCCCAGCCTAAAATAAACTTAGTTTAGAAATACCAATCTTTGTGGGTTGGGCATGAGGGCATCTTTTATGTACCAGTCTGTGTGGGCTGGGCATGAGGGCATTTTATATGTAAAGTGACAGTGTTGTCAGTTCACCAGTAGTGTAAAGCCAGTCCTCCAGTTCACCAGTAGTGACTTAACTTCCATTCTTCAATTAATTTAGAAGGAGTCAGGAATGAAGAGAGTGAAATTTAGGCACAACCCACAGCAGGGCCTGAACACTGCAGTGGAGGAGAGAGGGCAGGTAAGTAAGAATCGGGGGACTTTCTAACAATTATATTAATGCGGTTGGGGCTGGGGGAGCATGCCCTACCACATATCAAAAGTTAAATTTCGTGGTGGACATGCCCTTTAACAGTGCACATAAAACATCATGGTTAGAGGGTATTACAATGGGCCATATGCTTCGGTTGCGAAGAAACTGTTCTGATAGAAATAAATTTATTGAACAAACTGAATTTTTTGGCAAAAGGTTTAAGGAGAAGAGATATCCTCTGGAATGTATAAACAGAGCCGTAAAAAGGGCAAGTAATACGAATAGGGAGGACCTGCTCAAACTGAAATTTAAGAAAATTAATGGAAATTTTAAAAATAAACCGGCTATAGTCCTTGATTTTAATAAAGACAATCTGAAAATAAAAAATATTTAAAAAAAACATTGGGCTATATTACAGTACATAATGATAAAGATCTGGTTGAACTAGTAGGGAAAGGTCCGAATATTACCTTTTCTGCCGAAAACACAGAACTTGGGAATTAGGGATATCAGTTTGAACACTGTTAAAGGGATGATTAAATGTGGGAAGTGCGTTAATTGTCAGTATGTGGGAGTGAATAGGGATGGTATCACTATTAATAAATACTGTATAAGTACAAATAGGATTCTTTTTATAATTGTGAATCTCGGAATGTGGTTTATGGGATTATTTGCCCTTGCAACAAATGGTACGTGGGAGAGACTTGCAGGAAGCTCACAGTTAGAATAGGGGAGCACAGAAGGGCAGTTCATTCACAGAGATTGGCTAAATGGGATTTTTGTATGGATAGAGGTATGGATAACACATGGGATAAGGGTAATTCCCTATATATGCAAAAGATAAAGCTTCTAAATGTTCCTAGGCTTTAAGCTTATTCAGCGGTGGCTCACCTTGTAAGATGCCAGGGTTAGACAGATCAGAAGGTTATGAGTTTGATTCCCCCAATGTATTTTTATTTTTTGTTTCTATTATGTTCCTACTACAATATTCTACATGTACCAATGGTTTTTATAGTGTCTCTCTTAGCCTAGCGGTAAGACTTCTGCTTTTAGAAAGACAGGGTAAATGTACAAGTTGCAGGTTCTATTCCCCACACTTACTTTTATTTTTGCTGAAATGTAAGTATTCTGTTTCTTACATCCATGCTATCTATGAAATACACTGCAAAGATTCATTTTCTTTTTGTATGAAAAGCAAAGGATTATATCATTGTTAGGACAGGAGCCTTGAATGTGTTTGAAAACAAAAAACTGAAATCCCTGTTCTGTGTCATGGAGAGGGAGGATCTCTGTGCTATAATGTGATTGGTTGTCAGCTTCTAGGAAGCAAGGCTGCAACCTCCTTGTTTTGATCTGTTGAGCTTTATGGAGCATGTGCCTGTACGCAGACACTTAGCTGGGGGTTTACCCAGCTAAGGTGGATTGTGGGAGTTGACCCCTAGTACTCACAGGTTATTTTCATAAATCTTCCAATGGCCACAGCAAAGAGAGAGGTGAGACACAGCTTTTTGTATGTTTGTGAATGTGCTCTGTCTATTGGGACAATGTTGTCTGGAGACTTTAGTTCCCCTTTAATGGCAAAGATGATGACTTTTTTTAAATTTTTTTTACTATAGTTACCCTTCAAGTATGGCTGCCATGGGAATGGAAGGAAAGGTCAGTAGGTGTGTGTACCTGTGTCAGGTTGAAGGGGTAAAATAGTATCTTTTTTGATTGGTTAAAATTTGTTTTTTGACTATACTTACCGTTTAAATATGGCTGTCAGGTTGGGAGGGGAAAAAATTAACCTTTTTTGTTAATTTGTCAAAATTTGTTTTGTAGTTACCCTAATAAATATGGCTGCCATGGGAATGGAGGGGTAGGTCAGTTGGTGTGTACCAGTGTCAGGTTGGGGAGTAAAAAAATTAACTTTTTAGATCATTGGTTAAAATTGTTTTTTGACTATAGTTACCATTTAAATATTACAGCCACGTGAATGAATGCGTCAGTTGGTGTGTGTAAATGTCAGGTTGGGGGTAAAAAAATATACTTTTTAGATGATTGGTCAAAATGTAATTTTTAGCTATAGTTACCCTTTAATTATGGCTGCCACAGGAATGAAAGAGTAGGTCAGTATGTGTGTGTACCTGTGTCTGTTTTGGGGGTATCAGTGTTTTACGTTTACGACCATAAAACAAACAGTATGGTCAAATGACCCTTAAACCTCGAATTTTCCACATTTGAGGATTTTTACCGTTATAGTCAAGGGGGGAAAAATCTCAAAATTCACGATAACGTGGTAATGCCGATTTCTTAACTAGAAGCAATCACACTTCTCCTATATGACCCGCATTGTACCCACTTTCAAAAGCCGCACCCACCATGATTTATGTATGAAGTTTTCCCATCAGTTACCACGTGTGACTTTACTTTGGATAACTTTAATCCGAGATCTACACTCGGAGAAAGCCGTGGATACGATATGTGGTATGATATAGATGTAATACCATATTACATGTCCTATCTCATGCCCCAAAGATTCCCCTTGGATGCTCCTCGCCTGTACAGTTGTACCTACTATACCCCTATGATGGCAGCCCTGCCTGTTTGTAAGTTCTGTTTGCCATTTTTTTGAACACTGGATTGTGTATAAAAGTAGCCTTTTGAAAATGTAAATTTCGGCTTTATTGAGCCACTACATAATATAGTTATGGACCTGATCTCTCAAAACATTTAAATGAACATGTTTTATTTAGTATTTTTGGCCTTTATGTGTCCAAGTACTTGATCCAGAATACTTTTTGTAACAGGAGATAAGATCTGTAACCTCGCCACGCTTATTGCTGTGTGCTACGATTGCTCAAAAAATGCGGATCACATGCACTCCAATTAACGGATCGAATGTGCATCAATTACACTAGTGTCCATTTTTTAAAAGGCAGAATCAACTATATGTGTGATTGGAGATACTAAGTACGTATATGTCTATTTATTCCTCCCCCCTTTCGATATTTATAACACATCATTATTGTAAAATGACAATCAATTGTTTATAATTGTTATTTTACAACAAAGTAGCTACACCCGATGCCAATACCCCTCTTTCAGGAAGTGATGTGATTTTAAGTGCCATATTTCAAAACCTACGGCATGGCAAGTTTACGATACAATGCTGTGGGAATTGTATTGTAAACTTGCTATGCCGTGGGGTACGGGTGTGATCGTACATTTACATGGAACAAACATTTGTTCGTAGAATACCAATTGATAGTTAAAATACAGCAATGGTATTCTATGGCCGATCCTTAATCTAAGATTGCAGGCATATATTTACGAAGTTCTGAAACGATATGGACGGTTACAGAATACATCTGGGCATGCTCAGTGCCTATGGTTAGGGGGCAGAGCAATGGTGCCACAGCTCAGAGCTAGTAGGAAACACCATCCTTTATACTGCTACTCTCAGTTGTATCTGGCATTGCCCATGTAGTCCATATCCCCCCTAGCAGAGTGACAGCATGACATCAGGGAAGTGGGGGCTTGTGGGCTTTCTGTGTGCCCATGATGTAGGTGCATTCCAGGGTGTGGACGTGATATTGGGCCATTGGGAGCATGATTGTAGTGTAAATTATACTAAATAGGTACCCCCACACCATCAGCCCGCACTGTTGGTACAAGACAGGATGCTTTCATGTTGTTTATGCCAAATTCTGACCCTACACGTAAAGATTGCAGCTGAAGGACTCATCGGACCATGCAATATTTTTCCAATCCTGTTTCGTCAAAATTTGGTGAACCCGTGCAACTTGAAGCCTCAATTTCCTGTTCTTTGCAGACATGATTGTCATCAGGTGAGGTCTTTCGCTGCTGAAGCCCATCTGTTTCAGGGTTATATGTGTTGTGGACAGAGCTTGTATACTGCTTACCTTGGTTGTAACAAGCCTTTGTGCTGCTGTTTTCTGTCATTTTGAAGCAGTCTAATCATTCTCCTATGACCTAAACAAGTTTTTTTTTTTTGTCCACAAAACTGATGCTCCCTGGATAGTTTCTCTAGTTCAAGCCATTTTCTGTAAACCCTAGGTGTGGTTGTGTGTGAAAACCCCAGTAGATCATGTTTTTGAAATATTTTGGACATGGCATGTGTTAGTGCCAGAAGGGCCAGTCTTAACAGGCCCATACATTAGAACTTACCTGCCAACCGATCCGGCAACATTCCTGTTCTTCTTCGCAACTAACATACTATTGCAAAATGAACAGGCCAGGCAGGATCTCAGGATATGTCGGTCATGAATAATTAATTGAATGCTCCTGGATCAGTCAGCAGGTAAGTTTGAATGTCACAAATCCCCTTTCTGATACTTTTTCAATCTCAGTCTTCACAACATCTAGATGCCCAAGTGCATTAAGGTTTTGCCATGTAAATGGCTGAATAGCTATTTGAGGAAAAAAACTAAATAGTGGCCAGTTAGTGTATATAACTGCAGTTATTTTTACTTTTGTAATGTAGCAATCAACAGGAAACTATTAAATTTATATTTATGTACTACAACCTACAAGTTACTTGACCTAGCATACAATTAATTGTAATTTATATAGTCCCAACCATAAATACACAAAAGTAATAAAAACAAATTTAATTTTGTTCTGGATTTTGGTTCCGATTGTACAAAATTCACAAGAAGCTAAAAAGTGACAGATTGAAGAGTGCAAGTAAAAAGTCCAGATCAGTTTTCGAAATTTTTATTCTGCCTTAGAATAAAAGCCTCAACTGAATGAAGTAGGGAACTTCAATAGAAATACAAACTTCATTGTAAAAAAAAAAAAAACTCCTCAAATTGTGTCCAAAGACGCCAAGAAACTAGCTTTTTACCATCACAGAAGCAATATTATTTACAATACAGAATTTAATTTGTTTTAACAGACCTGTGATGTTTCTAAACAGTATAGCTTTATAGTGTTAATGTACTGCTCCAATATTTTACAAAAAAGTGTATATACTGACAGTATATACACACACTACCATGCAGAAAAACTGTCAAGTTTCAAACCCAAGGCAGACAAATCCTTCTGCTTTAAAGTAGTTCTATTTGTCAAAGCAATTGGAAAAATAAAACTTAAGTTAGAATGATGGCTCTAAAGCAGCACAATGTTTAAATCTTTAAAAAGACTTGAAACAATGACAATGCATACTAACAAATGTCTTTGTGTATATATCCACTAAAGCAGACCTTACTATGTACAGAGCATGTTTCTGTATGTATCTTTAAACTCTGAAGAAATGCTCTGAACACAGTAATCATGCTATTTTGTAGCTTTAAGTGAATTAAATGAACGCTGCTGTCTTTAAAAGGACATCTCCACCCCCAGCCAATCGCCAACATAGCTGCCAGTCCAGCCCCATGTGCTGCTTGTATGCTTCTGTGCACAGAAGGCAGCTGGGGGCAGGCATTGAGGAAAACTCCATCGCCCATGCCAGAAACAGATTATACCAGGAATAGGCTGCTATTCTTCAGTTTCCTGTACTGTATTTCACCCATGCAGGGCAACCATACGCAGCAGAAGAGAAAGGTAGGGTTATTTTAACATCACTCAACACTGGGGCTAATTTCAGTGGGGGTAGGGTGGATATGCCCTTTATAGGATCATTTTTCTTTGAAAATTGTGTGATGTGACAATATATTTACACAATTCTGAGATGCCAATTTAAGTCACAATACATATATAGCCTTTTATGATTGTCCCCAATATATTGTGATAAAGTTACCAGGCATAACTTGCACATTCTGTATGGAAGAAAGCCTCCCATAAAAAAACAGGAGTTGAGCCTTTTAAGTGAATGTCTTCTTTCTGAAGCTCACATCTTTTCCCTAATGAAACTATCTTAACTTCAGAAGGAAGACATTCACTTAAAAGGCACAACTATCTAGACAAATCAGCATTTAAATGGATACACAATAAATTTAGTATTACACTGGTAAAAAGAAATTGACTGCTAGTCTAGTAGGGAAAAACAAAACCAACACCTGAAAGAATATGGGGGGGGTTTGGACCATTTTAATCAATGGTCCAAAACAAGTCTGTTACAAAACCCCAGAGAAATCTGTTCCTACCAGTACCCTCAAAGTCTTGTGCTATATATGGACTGGTGCAGCAGATGCGAATTTAAAATTGTGCTATGATTCATGTCACCATTCTCTCCTGGGGTTCCTGGCTTAGTGCAGTTGATAAGGATTCTACTGTACTAGCCCAAGCAACCAAATCTAAATATTATTTTACAGCTGCTAATTTTATATATAAAGCCAAATAATTTACTTTTAATTTTATGTTAATAAATTTAGGGAGCAATCAAATATTGTCCATCAAGTGGACAAATCAGTGTTAAACTGACAGCACCCAATGTATTATAGGGTTAAAGTGTTTTAAATGGCTTATGCGATGCCTGCATGAAGCCCAAAAACTTTTGGGCAACACAAAGTTACAATTTAAATTAAGTTTTGAATTGTATTGATTACCGAGATATGCTGAATCTTAAAGGTGTTCGGTACATCGCAGGATCTCAGCTACCGTATATACTCGAGTATAAACCGAGGTTTTCAGGCTTTAAAAAAAGCCTGAAAATCTTACCTCGGTTTATACTCGAGTCAATGTTTCCCCTACCTTGTCCGGCGGCCGCACGATCCGCATCCTCGCTCCACAGCATCTGCGCATCCGGATGATGTCACTACCCGGCGCCGCAAAGTGAGGGTAGTGACATCATCCGGATGCACAGAGGCTGTGGAGCGAGGATGTGGATCGCGCTGCCGCCGGACAAGGTAGGAGAAACATCGACTTGCACACACTTAAATGGCAATACATACAAATACGAGTAAAACCTTCTTTATTTGTGCATGCCAGTTGTAGTTTTCAAACATCTTAAGTGGCAAATACTTGCAAATAGGGGTAAATCCTCTTATAATTTGTGCATACAGTATGCACAAATAAAGGTTTTACTCTTATTTGTAAGTATTTGCAACTTAAGATGTTTGAAAACTACAACTCCCAGCAATAAAGCATGCTGGGAGTTGTAGTTACCAAAACATCTTTAGTGGCAAATATTACCCCCTCGGTTTATACTCGAGTCAGTGTGGTTTTCCTCCTTTTTTACCTAAAACTAGGTACCTCGGTTTATACTCGAGTATATACGGTAGTTATGTTTGCTCTAACTTAAGTATTGCATTACCAGCGTTTTTGGGTCATGCATGTACTAGACATTACTACTTTACTGGTAACAAAGATATTTACCTGCAGAAAATATGGCCTTGCTTATTGAAGACAATGGTCTTTTCTGCCAGGATAATCTTATCACCCCTCTCAATTATCAGTATAAGTTTTGCAATATAATGCCACAGTACAACATAAAGGGCAGGTCTAAGTAAAGATGGGTGCAGCCAGAACCAAAGGAACAAATTAAGCTAAGATTGTACAAGGATTTCTATTTCTACCAAACAAAAGGCTTTAAAAAGGGAGGGGGGAGAATATACCCTGTTTATAAGCTTGACTTTGCCCATAAAAAAGGCAGGTTTGAGGTTACAATGCTATACTAAATTAAAAATGTATTTTTGCCGTCAAGCACCCTTAACAGATAATAGACCACCACCATCTAATATCCAGCAAACAGTACTGTTGTAAACATGAATACAAGTCTCAAAGCAATATGGCAAATCAATCTGACATATTACACAGAGTAAAGGAATACTTTGTGTGCATGGGATCAAGATAGGTCTCCAATATATTCACTTTTATTTAATCAGGATATTAGCTAGGGGTTGAGGTGTTTCATCCCCAGATGACAAAGTACAATATTACAACCCAGTGCACATTAAATAGGTGCCAATATAAGTCCCCTAAATATTCAGGTCATGACAGTTTAAGTCTGATCCAAAGTGAATTTGTGGATGCAAGCTGCTGCATTGTAGTGCTCTATGCATCTAATAATGCACATACATTTTTCTTACAGAGTTAATGAGAACAGAATTTAGGTTATTTAAAACTGTATTTGATGCTTAGTGCTACTTTAAGTAATCCAGCTAACAGTGCATTTATTGTCACAACTTGTTGGCAAGAAAAAAGTTTAACAAGGAATAAATTGAAATTATCTTTGGATCTTTATGTATTCAAGCATTACTGTATTTTTTCTAGAATAATTTAACGCCTTACAAAACCCAGAGGCCCAAATAAATGGTCTTTACAGCCGCAACATATTAAAGGAGTTTAACAATAACCCGGCATTAAAACCCACCAATTTAATCAGACTACTAAGAAAAACATCTTGTTGGTTACTCTAAAGTATAGGTACCCGAGTACATTTCCTCATAGAATGCTTTGTAATATATCTGCATATTTTAACTAAATAAAGAGACATGTAAAGCCGTTTTAGAATTGTGATTGGGTGGAAGGGAGGGCATACTGTAATTTTTCCCCTCTAAACAAAACAAAAAGCATACTGAATATGGAGGCTGAACAAAAATAGAACCAGCTCATTGATATTGTAAAATAGGATTTGCATATTTCAGCCAAACTTTGGAATACGTTTAATACTATTGTTTTGTGTATAAGAAGTAAACAGTAGGGGAAAATTAAATTGTTTTAGAGAAATGCCAATTTGCATTAACACTTATGTGCTTAATTCAAAAACCACAGCTAAGCTGTCTTTGGCAAGTCAAATTAGATGGTATTTACAACTATTAAAAAGGAATATTTTAATAAGAAACTATTACATGGTCACAAAGATGTTGCCTTTGGCTTGCTTGTGGCGGCTACTAAGGATATTCAGAGCAACAGATTTCTGGGGAAAACCTGCTCAGATCAGTGTTAACAAAACTAAAGCCATTTATGGAAGTATTGTCACAGTATAAAATGGCTTTTCGATTACATACTGCAGCAATTTTATATAAAGTATGAAAACTTTCTTGCTGTGAAAAACCCTCACATTCGTATGTGCTATTTTTTTTGTATTTTTTTGACTATACATTCCAAAATGATTTCAGTCCATTTCAAATATATTTAATGCTCATATGTTCAACAATGGCCCTCTCTCAAAAGGGACCCCCGAAACAAAACGAAAGAGCAAAACCCATCCTGCATCCTCTAGTGTTACAGGATCCATTGTGCATTGGAAAAAAAAAAAAAAAAAAAACAATGTTCAAAAGGACCCTTAAACACTTAAGGAGTCATGGCAGTAAAACTCCCGGTGCTGGTGACAAATGTACAGCAAGATTTTTCTTCAAAGACTGAAATCAGGTTCTCTGGACTGCAAAAATCAAAGATAAAAATAATCCTCTTTGTAACATCTTCAGCTTTTACTAGGCTGCCACTTTGTTGTCTTTCTGCAAAGAAACAGATACATTTAAAAACAGACTTTTGTTATGGAACAATATCAACAGATTAAAGAGGCTAAAAATAGAAAACCCATCATATGACCACGTAAAGCCATGTTAAAGGATGTCCACCAAACAAATTTAGTATTTTGTAGGGAACACCTTGCAAGGTTTACACCAGTGAAAGCCGTCCCCAAATGTAATTACCAGCTTTAATTCCCTCGTTGCCTTTTGCTTGCTTCCATGCACGGCACGCTCCTGTGATTAGCTAAGGTGCGATATCTTAGCCAATCACAGGAGCAGCTGTCAGTCTGGCCCCTTCGGCATGCATGGTAGACTAGCAGAAGGGTGTGTACATACCCTTTAAGAGAAACAATTTTTTTTTTTTTTTATACAGCAAAGACATCTGCCTCAAATCCACTTTGGATTTTCAATTGGAAGGACACAAAAGGTCTATTTTATCTGTTTATTCCCATGCTGCTTTTCTAAGCAAGTATTTTAGAACATAGTAGTAAAAACACTGGTTGCAAAATATCTTTGCGGCAGTTTTCAATACTGGACTATACTATTTAAACACTCTTTTTCAACAATACGTTTTTAAACCCACACATTGATAGCACCCAGGGTGCTAACATAAACTACTATGTCCTTACATCTGGGTTTACATGCAAGCTAGAAAACAGACCTTTAGAAAGCTCTGATTGCTGGAAGAGAGGTGTGTGTGTGTGTCAGAAATGTAATATTTTTGAAACTTATCCAGACCACTCTTTTACCATCTTCCATCTACTGGAAGACTGTTACACAGGGAACAGGGACTGTCACATCGTTTTAGAGCAGGAAGTGCAGGGGATCTGGTGATGCTACCATATCACACAAACATATATGTCAAAATTACCTAAACGTTTTGGACCATAGTTCTTCTTTAACCAATTATGTTCACTGAAATGTCTTTTAAGTAACAGCAATAAACCATATTGCCTGGAATTACACTAGGTAATTCACATACACCTCCACTAAAAACACTGATTACATTTGTTTCGGAATCGAGCCAAAACAAAAAAGTACTCACTCTGTATTCATAATCTGCAAATTCCCTGCCGCCACGGCCTCCTCTAAAACCGCCACGGAAACCACGGGGAGCCCCAAAGCCACCACCTGGTGCCCCTCTTCTCTCACTCCGACCTCTCCCACCACGGAAGCCCATGCCTCTGCCTCTGAAACCACCACGACCTCTGTTTGAACGGAGAGGAAGTCCAAATGTTTCTGCATTTATTCTTCTTTCTTCTGCCCATGTTTGTCGTCTTTCTCTGCAGAGTAGGAAATATGGAACCAATGATAACTACAAAGATCACTAAAGACCTTTTAGAAATAAATAAAGTAGAATATACAAAAAGCTGATCATGTATATAAAATCAATATAAAACAGTCTGCAGTTATCTGGAATTGTAGATCTTAAGAAAAAAGTATGGCAGAGAAAGCATCTCGGGGGGAGATAAAATATAATTTTCATGATCAATTTCATGATCATGGAATTGGAATCCCTAGAGGGTTGAAAGAGCATCCATTCTAGTATTGCAAGCAAAACAAGCACCTCTTCTAAGAAGTTCTCTCAAAGGCTCAGGATCACAACTTGCACATGTATACACTGCTAACTGACCAGCTATATACAATATAGCAATTCTACTTAGCAAAACGTTGCATTGATTGTTTCAGTCACACTGTATGCATGTTTAAAGGACAAGGGAATCTTTTCAGTAAGTATAGCTGGAGATATACTTACTGAAAGATTCCCTTGCTTTTCCCGAATTTGCAGTCTGTCCACGACTGCATAGCGCATCTTCCCATTAAACTTGTCACTGGCAGTCTAAAAGGGAGGGTTAGACCAGACTGGCAAGGGAATCTTTTGGTAAGCATAACTGGAGATAGGTAAATGTACCCAAGCGGTTCAGGTCCTTACACTGGGTACTTGTAAATATGCATACAGTGTGGTTGAAACGAGCAATGCAATATTTTGGAAAGTAGAATATACATGGACTATATTTAGAAAATCCCAGATACGATTATAGGCTCCTTTTACTTCAGTATAAGGAGCCAATATCACCAGTGATTTGTATTGGCGCAACAAACATTTGTTCTGTATAAACAGTCAGGGTTATTCAATAAAAGTTCTTATCGTTTAAAATGGTGCTAATTTTGCCCCAACCAATCAGATGTTAGCTTTCAAATGTTAAATAAGATCTGATTGCTTGGGGCTAAATTAGCACCATTTTAAACGATAAGAACTTTTATTGAATCTCCCTGAGTGTATTTGTGAATCAGGCAAATTTGCATTCAGATGTAAACTGATGTGAATATGCATCCAAAGTCGCATGTGTATGGGGACCTTAAGAAACAGGTGAAGACCTCTCCATAGGCAACAAAGTCTGGAATAGGAACTCCCATGCTGCAAGGCAAACAGAGTTAAGCTGGGTGCACACATTAAAGATATTGGGCTGATCCTGTCGATACAGACGGGATTGGCCCTATATCGCTAGTGTGTGTACAGTCGAAACAGTTTCTGATGCTGCCGAACGATCGGCGTTGGCATCTGAAACGATCATTCTGACCAGAAAATTTCTGTCGTGGCCGGCCCCCTTTACAAAAGTATAGGGAAATTCTCCCTATACTTCATATAGGCAGAACAATGGGAGTACACACAAAGTTGAAAGACAAAATCTTGCATTTTCTGTCTGTCATCTTTGACATATTGGTACTGTGTGCATCTTTTCAGTAAATTTGAAAGTAAGAAACATACCGGTTATCATCACAGGAGATATTATCAAAGAAAGATTTGGTCTTATCATAGTAGCAATTTACAGCAGCCGAAGAGTCGTCCTCCTCTATGTGGCCTTCACTGTTCTGCGTGTCTACTCCTGAATCAGTTTTATCCTCCCCATTTACAGGCTTCTCAGGTTTCTCATCTGAAAAGGAGATTAGTTCTTAATCAGGAAAGCTGAACAAACTTCACTTCAAGCTGGGTTCACATGATCGTATTGTTTGGCCAGGGCGAAGAACTATCATGGCAAAAGTAACAGCGGCCCACAGTTCGCTGCAAACTCTATGAACCGCACAATTGGCAGTGGTTTTCGGACGCGTCTGATCGCCCATTCGCCCGAACAGCCGACTGCAGGAAGGAAGCATCCAATAGTTTGGCCTGACCGACACATAGTGTATTATAGTGTATTACTGTAATAGAATTTTAATAAATTCAATAAAGTCAAAACTACATTGACTACACATTTTGCAAAAAAAAAACCAACAAACTTTTTTGCAATGAAATCAGAGACATCACTGGTACGCCCTAAGAGAACCAATGTACACACTTTGATCAAAACTGTTCTTATCTATTTATACATTAATGTATAATCCCTGTACGGCAGCTTCCATATTCAGACAGATTGACTATTTTTTGTTAACTGCACAAGCTAGAATATAACCCTCCCAGTACAAACTTCTATGTAAACATACAACAAAGACTAAAACCTACCTTTCAATTTTAGCTTGCTATGAAATTCTCTGTCTATTTCCGCTTTATTGAACTGCGCATTAGCACTTTCAAAATCAAAGTCTTTTTCAAACTTCATAGGTCCATCTCTTCTAACCCCAAATCTTCCTCTGCCACCTCTGGGTCCACCTCTGCTTCTCCTAGGTTGGGATGCACCTGGTGCTAAAAATCAAACAAAACATCCAAGAAATGTGTAAAATATCTTCACAGGCCAATACCAAAAATTAAAAAAAAAAAAAATTATACAATATATTTAGAAATCCCAAGCTCTTACAATAATCCACCACATAGAAGCTGTAACACTGGACTGTTACATGTTAAACACACGTGCACCTACTCTGCAACACTGCTTTAATAAATATTTCCTTTATTTTGGAACAGTAAGAAATTCCAAAACCGCTGCCGAATAGACATCCACTGTTCATTTGTTTCCTCCCTGCAGCTTATTTTACTCATGAGTGAAATAAATGTCCAGGTCATACAACCAGTTAGCATTCCAAAGGATGAAACATACTATTAGACACAACATAAACAGTGGGTATTGCTACCTATGCCTGCTGTACTAGGTCACCATCAAAGTCCATCCAAGGAGAGTCTGGTAACTCTAAAGTAGAGAAGAGGATAACTCCATCCAATGTAGGGTAAAATTAACTCTTATTGCAGCATAAAAACGCTGCATGCACACAGGAAAACAGCTTAGACCCTGGTGTTTCATGACATTCAAACTTCACGTCATCAAAGAGACGTTGCAACATCATGAAACAGCTTAGACGTCGGCGTCTAAGCTGTTTTCCTGTGTGTTGTGTTTTTATGCTGAAATAAAAGTTCATTTTTACCCTACGTTGGATGGAGTCATCCTCTTCTCTATATTTAAAACATCTTATTACAGGGGTTCCCAAAATGGCTGTGATTGAGGGCAGCATTTAAGTCACTTAATAGTCACCAAAAATGCAACCTATGAAATAATTGTGCACATACTGCCATACTTGTTGCAATTTACATTATATAAAAAGAGGGGAAAAAATGCACCACTATAACTAAACTGTCACATCAACTTTTTGTATCAAAATAAGCAACACACAGACCAATCTCTTAGATTTAAAGGGTTTTATTTATGTACGGTTTGGTTTGTTTGAGGAGAGTAGACAAATTATAGACCATGTAAATAGGCCATTATTCCTACTTTACCTTGTGGATCTATCTATCATCTATCAATCATCTATCTATCTATCTATCTATCTATCTATCTATCATCTATCTATCATCTATCTATCTATCATCTATCTATCATCTATCTATCATCTATCTATCATCTATCTATCATCTATCTATCATCTATCTATCAATCATCTATCTATCAATCATCTATCTATCTATCATCTATCTATCTATCATCTATCTATCTATCTATCTATCTATCATCTATCTATCTATCATCTATCTATCTATCTATCTATCATCTATCTATCATCTATCTATCATCTATCTATCATCTATCTATCATCTATCATCTATCTATCTATCAATCATCTATCATCTGGGTCTCTCTCTTGGCTCAATGTGCCTGTAGCCTCCTTGCTTCTTATGCAAATAAAGCCTGGATGTACACTCCCGAAGGCGTACAAGCTCTAGTGTGCATGCATCCAAGGAAGGCAATGAAGGTTATTAATTTGGCTTGAAAAAGACAAATTACTGTTCTTTCCATTTTTTTCTTCTTCTGCTTTTTTGGACTGTATCTCCTCCCACAGTTTTTGAGCTAGAGACGTTAAATGCGGTACAGACGTGCGGGGCATATAGGAGAAGTGTGCTATCTTCTAGCTAAGGAATCTGTGGAAGTGTTATCAGCGAATTTCTGGAAATTTTTTCCCCATAGACTATAATGGTAAATCCTCAAATGTGGATATTTCAAAACAAAGAGAATAGGAACCTTCTAAACCAAAGAGCAACGTAGATGCTGTAGGCTACACTTCCTGGTATCTCTGGTCCAGGTTCAGTATTACCAGTAAGAGAAGGTATAAGTGTAGCTTACAAATAGCACAGACTCCAAGCTGTGAAACAAGATGTCTTTATTGAACAAAACATGTGTGCTACAGGTTTCGGACCAACGTCCTTTCTCAAGCACCACAGTCCAAAAAAGCAGAAGAAAAAAAATGGAAAGAACAGTAATTTGTCTTTTTCAAGCCAAATTAATAACCTTCATTGCCTTCCTTGGATGCATGCACACTAGAGCTTGTACGCCTTCGGGAGTGTATATCCAGGCTTTATTTGCATAAGAACAACAATGTCCTCTCCATTGTCATTATTGAGTTTTAAAATCTGCAGCACAAAACACACAAATTCCCTTCCAAACTGCGGTCTTTCAAGCCAAATTCAAAGTTTATACTTTCCCTTTCTAGTTCCAGTAGTTGTTGCCAGGTGATCATTTCTTCAACAATGTGATATCACTCTAAAAGGCAGTAGGTATCATATGTTATCATTAGTATTAAAATTATAAAGTAGATCAACGCGTTTCGCCTATACGGCTTCCTCAGGATCACAAGAAATGTAGGGATAAGATCTACCGATGCTAACCCCTTTTTAAATTCATAATTTCCCGGGCTAATGAGGCCGGAAGTGACATCACACTATGGGAATATTGCCCATACTTGTGGTGATAAAAAGGCCCTTTTCCTAAAGGCCACTCAAATTTCAATTCCCTCTCACAGTTAGAAAGGAGACCGCCGGGATCCCACACCATCCAGCATCTCCGCCCGTTCGCAGCTAGATGTGCATACACCACACTCGCGTCCGCCATATCCCATGACAGTGACTTCCGCGTTCCACCCATGGGACGCACACGCACGCTGCCGCTATCCCCGATCCAACAACTGGATGGGAGGGGTCCCCACCGATACATCTCCCTACATATTAAGTTAGAAATAAATATCCTCAATCTCAGTCTCTAAAAACTCCCAAGTGCTACTATCCTTTTTTGGCAAAAAAGCCCTAAAAATTATATATATCTTGAAAAATATACCTTAAAAACAGATTTTTAGCAACTCCCTCTTAAGGTGAGGGTTAGAGATTGCAAGTGACAGGGGTTGGAACTTATTTAAAACTCCCCCATAAGGTGGGTGGTTGTAATTACAAGTGACAAGGGGTAAAAAATTAAAAAATTATTATTATTATTTAAAATTTAAAAACTCCCCCATAAGGTGGGTAGTCCTAATTACAGGCGATAAAGAATCTTATAAAGAACAATCTTATATAGAACATGATTCCTATCAAGAAATTTTCTTATTAATCAGAAAAAAATGAAAAGAAAAAATAAATTAAAATATATCATAAAGAAAATACAGTATGCCAGAAAATAAAAACTTTTAAGAAACAGTTAGATAACAGATTAAATAAGTTATGTTATAAGAAGCTCCATAAGTCTATCTCTTTATTTATTCCTAATGGAGTAAGGGTATTGAGTTCATATATCCATTTTGTCTCACTCTTTGAAAGGGCTGCTTGTATATTGCCCCCTCGTCGTTCTGGAGTATTCATAATGTCAATAGCCCAAAAAGTCAGTGCCTTATCTAAAGGTATGTCATTTTGGCATTCATTAAAGTGTTTAGGGATGGTCAAGTTCTTTTTCCTCTTAATATCACTCAAAGATGCTGGATGGTGTGGGATCCCGGCGTCTCCTTTCTAACTGTGAGAGGGAATTGAAATTTGAGTGGCCTTTAGGAAAAGGGCCTTTTCTATTCACACTAAGTATGGGCAATATTTCCCATAGTGTGGATTGTCACTTCCGGCCTCATTAGCCCGGAAATTATGAATTTAAAAAGGGGTTACATCGGTAGATCTTATCCCTACATTTCTGTGATCCTGAGGAAGCCGTATAGGCGAAACGCGTTGATCACTTTATAATTTATATACTAATGATAACATATATGATACCTACTGCCTTTGTAGAGTGATATCACCTTGTTTATAGATTTGCATTTAATTCTATAGTGCCTTTTAGAGTGATATTTACTGCATCTTAAGTGGTATCATTGGAGCTTTTTAATGCTAAAATAATATATTTTGAAAATATCAAGTGTGAACCAGCCATATCATTGTTATATATATATTGGGAATAATAGGAACACACGGAGGAATGTACTGCACGAGACTCGCTCACCAAGAAGAGTAAGTGTGCTTTTAATATTAGATATTTATACTGATTTTAATGGTTTTTTAATACTTGAGTCTGATCGAAGCTTTTATAATTTTTTTCTCCCCCCCTCTTTCTATAATATATGTTTATTGGCTTGAGTCAATTGCGCAACCTATATTAGAAATACAGACTTTAAATACCAGAGTGGATCCTTTGGTTTGCTGCGAACCTGAGCCATTAAGAACCATACATCCCATTGAGACGCTGAGAAGCTCCAAAACAATTTCTTCAACAATGCCTTTTTTTTTAGTACAGTGTTACTTAAGTTTATTTTAGCATGTTATTTTTTGGTATTGGCAGATTTTTTGAAAAGTAATGAATTTATAAAGCCCTCAAGCAAAGGTCTTTCAAGCGTATGGCTAAGGCCACCACGTGCCAGACAACATTGAGCATGAAAAGCGAACAATATTGCCTAATCGGACCCTTTTCAATTTGGAGACAAAAAAAAAATAAAATTATGTGGCCACCCATGCAGTGCAATTCTCAGTGCGTGAAGAATCATGCTATTGTGGCCTAGCCCTAAAAAGAGTAAAAAAAGTCATTGGAGACAAGCCCATGAGAACCACAAACTTTAAACATTATTAGTTTCTTATCCCCAAAACAGACTATTCAAAATTAAATCTATAAATAATATACCTGCTTGTCTCCTGTTTGGATCTCTGTTGTCATGTTTCAGCTGCTCTGTGTCTGGCCTCAAAGTTTTGTGAAGATCACCTAAAAAAAGGTACATAAGATATCAAGCATTATAATACAATTACAATTTGTTATTAATGATGAGCAGCAAATATATGTATTACCTTTCCTTTGTTCTGGACTCTCCGCACTCTTCGGGTTTGAAGATGCAATGAAGATCTGGGAAGTGTGGGACTTCTTCTCTACCACCTGGAGCTGCAGAAGGAATGGGAAGCTGTGGCTGTTTGCACAGCCTGTTCAAGGGTTGGGCTTTTCCGTAAGGAACTAACGGGGAGCTTGATCGCCTGTGAAGTACAGAATTAAATTAAAGGGCATCTCCACTTGTAATAACAAATTTTTACCATTTAGTTTTACTGAAGAATGGGAGGTAAAGGACTGTGTCTTGCCTCCTGTTCTTCAATAAAAAACCAGGAGCGAAGGTAAGGAACTACTTGCTAGCTCGCCTCCCCCCGGTGCGTAGTCTGACAGGTCCCGCAGGACTGCCTTATAATGCGCAGCAGCTGAACCACCTACATCTTGTGATTGGCTGGAGTCCCCGAGCTACCCCAACGTCAGCTACTGTGAATGAGAACTACTACAGGCTTGAAAAAAAGGCAGTGTCTTCCTTCCTGCTGTGCGAGGTTTAACATCACACTGAGACTGAAACTTCAGGCATCGTGGTGTTTCAGGTATATCAGTGGCTGCGGTTTGATCCGGTGACAACACTTGTTTGACTCATAAAAGTTAGCACTGGACACATTTCTTTATTGTATATAACGGTTACCTTGACTGCTACCTACATATACACAGTATTGATTTATTATGTATATTCTAGAGAATTAACACAATTATTTTTATTATTGACGATTAGTACTCGGCCGCCATTGTTCATTTGTGATTTAGTAATGTTACAAGGGGGGTTAAGCAAGCTCCTGCTAATTATAAGACCAGTATCTGTTGTGTAGTTTTTTTTTTTCATTACTTACATTCTAGTTGCCTTGCTGCTCCTCTCCAGATCTAACCCATGCAGACCGACTACCACTTTTTAATTGGAAAAAAGAGTGGTCAGGGCAACTAGAAGTATTAACACCACCACAGTACATTTTCCTCAACTTTGGGTAAAGGGGGGGGGTTTATTTGTGGCTTCATTCTCCATAAGTTAGGCAGAGGTAAACAAAATGTTAGGCTTCTCTGCTTTGTAAAATTGACTAATGCTGGTTACACACACATCCCCGACCTTCTTTCTATTTTAGTTCATAGGGAAGCACACTCAAATAGAATATTATCACAATAATTCCATTTATTAGTGCTCAACACACAAACCAGGTGCACCTTGGTGTCACACCTTCCACATTGGCCAAGATAGTTTAGGGCGAAAGATTTCCCTTCATTTGCGGTCAGCTCTCTGTACGATAGGGAGTTGGCCACGGTCGTAGGGAGTATGGCAGTCACATATGTTCTCCCTACACTTTATATAAGGAGTACGATCATGACTGTTATACTCAAAGATGACAGATTGTTACAGTGTACCCATCATAAGAATGCCTGGTATGCTAATTAGCAGCCATCAGGGGAGGACTTTTTTGTTCCAGCAAACAGCACAACAATAAAAGTTAAGTCTGAATAGTCAGCAGATACAGACAGACATTCTTGGACTTGTTTTAAAGGGACAATTTTTCTTCAAAAAAAATAAATAATAAATAAAAAAAAAAATACGGATGACCCTTAAGTCATAAAATACTTGTAAAAAAAAAAAACACCAAACATTTAAAGAGAATTTTTTTTTTTTAAATAAATTTATAAAACCTTGGATAGCTGTTTTTTAAAGTCCTTGCTTCCTGTGAGAAGAGCCAACAGCACTGCTAGGAGGCAGAGCTGTGTTGCCTGTAGTTTCAGCCCAAATGAAGACAAAGTGTTACCTGCTTTTAAACAGATAAAATGAAGTCAAAACAAATTAGACTGTGAATCATAAAACTAGTATTAACAACCAACAAAAAATATATATAAATAATTTGTGGACATCCTCATGCACCAAAACTTAAAACTAAAATTAAAAAAATCGGGATTCCAATTTTCTGAACCATGCATTATAAGGCAGACGTGTACCACAAAAAAAAACTTAATATAAAAGTCAATATTATATTAAAGTCTATAGTAATTAACAGTGTACATATGGTAATTACAAAAGGGATCAGTACTAAAAGATCAGATGTGCAGCGACAAAAGTTTGCATTGGACTAGAACACAGACAACAGCTTTATTGGCAAAAAGCAGG
The DNA here is from genome assembly GCA_019447015.1 of Hymenochirus boettgeri. NCBI lineage: Eukaryota > Metazoa > Chordata > Amphibia > Anura > Pipidae > Hymenochirus > Hymenochirus boettgeri. The sequence continues at coordinate 114,951,181 of CM033472.1, forward strand.
TCTATTTATGTCCAGTAATTATTGTAATTCATAAATTATAATTGGGCATCCAATGAAAAGGGCTAAGCTACAGTGATGTGAAAACTATTTGCCCCCTTCCTGATTTCTTATTCTTTTGCATGTTTGTCACACTTAAATGTTTCTGCTCATCAAAAAGCGTTGACTATTAGTCAAAGATAACATAATTGAACACAAAATGCAGTTTAAAATGATTGTTTTTATTATTTAGGGAGAAAAAAAAACCTCCAAACCTACATGGCCCTGTGTGAAAAAGAAATTGCCCCTGAACCAATAACTGGTTGGGCCGCCCTTACAGCAATAACTGCAATCAAGCGTTTGCGATAACTTGCAACAAGTCTTTTACAGCGCCTGGAGGAATTTTGGCCCACCATCTTTGCAGAATTGTTGTAATTCAGCTTTTTTGAGGGTTTTCTAGCTGATGACACCGCCTTTTTAAGTCATGCCCACAACATCTCAATAGGATTTAGTGTCGGGACTTTGACTAGGCCAAAGTCTTCATTTTGTTTTTTCTTCAGCCATTCAGAGGTGGATTTGCTGGTGTGTTTGGGTCATTGTCCTGCGCAGCACCCAAGATCGCTCAGCTTGAGTTGACGAACAGATGGCCAGACATTCTCCTTCAGATTTTTTGGTAGACAGTAGAATTCATGGTTCCATCTATCACAGCAAGCCTTCCAGGTCCTGAAGCAGCAAAACAACCCCAGACCATCACACTACCACCACCATATTTTACTGTTGGTATGATTTTCTTTTGCTGAAATGCTGGGTTTTCTACGCCAGATGTAACGGACACGCACCTTCCAAAAAGTTCAACTTTTGTCTTGTCAGTCCACAAGGTATTTTCCCAAAGCTTGGAAATCATTGAGAGTTTTTTAGCAAAATTGAGACAAGCCTTAGGGTGACCCACACTGCAACGCACAGGAATCGCGCACAAATCGCGCGTTATCGCACGCATTGTGTGCGCGATTCTTGCGCGTTTTCACGTTATGACACGCATGCGTTAACGCACCAAAAATGGTGAACGCATGCGTTACCATAACGTGAACGACGTGCAATCGCATGCGCATCGGAAATCACGGGAATTTTGTGCGTTCCCGCGTTCTCCATTTTAGCGAAAATCGTGGCCTAGCCCTCAATATTCTTTTTGCTTAAAAGTGGTTTGCGCCTTGGATATCTGCCATGCAGGCCATTTTTGCCCAGTCTCTTTCTTATGGTGGAGTCGTGAACACTGACCTTAATTGAGGCAAGTGAGGCCTGCAGTTCTTTAGATGTTGTCCTGGGGTCTTTTGTGGCCTCTCGATGAGTCTTCTCTGTGCTCTTGGGGTAATTTTGGTCGGCCGGCACTACTGGGAAGGTTCATCACTGTTCCATGTTTTTTGCCATTTGTGGATAATGGCTCTCACTGTGGTTCGCTGGAGTCCCAAGTTTTAGAAATGGCTTTATAACCTTTACCAGACTGATGATCTCAATTACTTTTGTTCTCATTTGTTCTCTGAATTTCTTTGGATCTTGGCATGATGTCTAGCTTTTGAGGTGCTTTTGGTCTACTTCTCTGTGTCAGATAGCTCCTATTTAAGTGATTTCTTGATTGAACAGGTGTGGCAGTAATCAGGCCTGGGGTGACTACAGAAATTGAACTCAGGTGTGATAAACCACAGTTAAGTTATTTAACAAGGGGGGGCAATCACTTTTCGCACAGGGCCATGTAGATTGGGGGTTTTATTCTCACTAAATAATAAAAACCATCATTTAAACTGCATTTTGTGTTCAATTATGTTATCTTTGACTAATAGTTAACGGTTTTTGATGAGCAAACATTTAAGTGTGACAAACATGCAAAGATAAAAAACAGAAGGGGCAAATAGTTTTTCACATCACTGTTATATACGCTACATTGGATCAAAACTGCCAATACATTGTCATTATGTTGACAAATAGCATAAGGGTGAGGCCACACTACAACGCACCAAGCAACTGCGTGCACGTTCTCTGCGTTAGCGCGCGTTATTTTCGCTATCTTTAAAGCAAAATCGCAAACGGACGTGCAATCGCATGCGCATTGAAAAATCCGAAGGAACATTTGCGTTCCAGCAATTTCCATGTTAGCGAAAATCGTGAACGCGAGCACAAAAACGCGTGCACGAAAAACGCGATAGTGTGGCCTAGCCCTAAGGTAGAATTATACTCATGCAGTAACTGACTTTGGCTCCTCCCACATCACCAACATTTCTCCATCTCCGACACTGAAAACACATGTTTTGAAGGAAGGGAAGGACATTGAAAGCAACCACTTAATGCATTCTCCTTTAAGATGCTTCATATAAACAAAAAAATCAAAAGCCACATACCAACAGCACCAATTGCTGCCCCACAAGAGGACTTGGCTGAACTGGCTATATGCAGGCATTCTGCCAAATGGTCCATAAGACCAACAGACTGGAATGAGGACAGCGAAGAGATCCCAATGAAGACTTGGAGGAAAAAAATAAATAAAAAGCAAAGTTACAATTTACATTCAGATTTGTGGGGTGACATACAATAAAACACTGAATAACACTGCTGTTTATTTCAGCCTTAGTCTGGCCATAGAATAACGACCGACTTTTGTTCATCATGTTCCAATAATTGCCTGGGATGGCAATTTTACGGTAGTATTCAAAATTTATGAGACAAAACCAGAACATCACAGGAATGTCAACAAGTCAATGATATGTTTTTGAATCAAATATTGACTGCAATATTAACCTTGTATTGAGAGTGTATAGCCTGCTATAGACTTACTAATATAAAGATGACGTAGATCCAGAAATATGGATTGTCCAAGATGCTTATAATGACTACTTGTAATGGAGTATTGGGAGAAATTTATGAATGCCAATTACTAGCTAAATGGAAGAGGATTCCACCAAGAGGATCGTTAAATTTATGGTCCATCAATCAGATTGATCTGAACAAGCAGTGCTTTTACCAAAATAGTCTGACCAAAGTTAACACTCTAGTTTAGGTTTAAGCCTAGAGAATGCCTTAGGTGGCCACACAAAGATTATGCAGTTAAAGCTTGTCCAACATGATACCAAGCACTACTCAGACAACCATGCCATTTATCCAGGGACCACCACCTGAGAAGCGAGTCTCCTCTACAGCCAGGTTATTGCCGTTTGAAACTTCCTCCGGCCCCATGTTAACATGCAGAACCTGGCATTTTCAAGGTTTCACATGCATAAATGTATCAATAATCAGTACCCATGGGACCAATATTTAATGAATAAACACCCTAATTAAACATATAGGTATGAGCATGTATACATGCAGGAGTACAAAGCATGTACTTGGAATAGGGGGAAGAGAGGGAAAAAAAAGAATGTAACTTACAGTCCAAAGGAAATCAGCTCTTCTGTACCGACTAATTAAAAATAATATGGCATCACAACACTCATGTTATGTTATAACACAAATTAAAATATTTTCAAGCAGAAACACATCTAGTTTAAAATTATTTTATTAGCTAAACAGGGATGCACATATGACAGGTTATTGTGCTTTTTCTCAAACAATTTCTACAATTCTATAGTACACAAGAAATATGCTGCTGTGCATAAAGCAGATGATAGTTCATTTCAAAGACTTGGAACTATAAAATGCCCTTAAATTAACTAAAGCTAAACAGATACCTGGACAATGCGTGAATCCTGAGGCAAAGAACATGGAGGTTTAGCGGCTCACTACTGTAAGGTCCTTTATATCACTTCCTCTGAATATAATATATTCAAACACTTCATCTCTGGAGGTATGGGCCTGTCAGTTGGTCGTCCTCTGTTCCAAATGATCGAACTAAAAAGAGAAAAATACTTTGAAAATTTTTATCATAGCAAGGCATTAAAGGATTTCAGGAAAATTAAAAGGGCTTCTATACAGAAAAATAGGTTAATTTAAATTACCATAACTGGAAACTTATTCTTCCACAACCACCATTATCATTTTTTGTTGATCTGCCCCCTATTTCTTTAGTATATCAATCTAAAACTTCTTATATTTCAGCTGTCATTCAAGTTCCTTGCTCTCAAAAACTCTTCTTCTGTGAGTAGTTTTACTGTATCTGGATGGTGGCAGTTTTGACAGTTGAAATGCTGTGTGCAGGTTTGACAGTTGGTTATCTATAAAAACCAGTATATATATAATTACCCCCCAAAAGCAGGAGATCGTTTTATTGAACCAGTTTAAAGGACAACTATACTCACCTCACCCCTCGCTCCTCTTCCTCCATAGCTGCATAGTACCCAGGGGTGAGGACCTAAAATCGCTAGTCCTCACCCTGGGTACTTTCCTAACTCCTGCACTACTTACCGCAAATCTGCTTCGCCGATCGCTCCATTCCTCCGCTCTTCCTGCTTCAGTGACAGGTCGCAAGGCAGCCAATAGGAAGATACTCTCTGCAAGGAGGCTGTCTTCCTTTGGCTGCCTCGCGACTGTCACTGACAGTAGAAGAGGTGGAACAGTGTGGATCGGCGAAGCAGATTTGCGGTAAGTAGTGCAGGAGTTAGGGAAAGTACCCAGGGTTAGGACTTAGCGATTTTAGGTCCTCACCCTGGGTACTATGCTGCAGTGATCGGGAAAAGGGGAGTATAATTGTCCTTTAAATTGGCTCCCGAACTGAGTTATTATACCTACATGCTCCTCATCCTCCGCCGCTTCCGGGTTCCTCACTCAGTCTCCACTGTGGCTGCTGTGTTATTTTCCTGTTCTTGTGCAGCCGCAGTGGAGACTGCTCCGGGAATGGCAGTCACTGACTACCTTCTGAACTGCAGAGCCGCGGCGGAGGGTCGGGAGGAGATGAAAGTATAATATCCTAATCTGGGAGCTAATTTAAACGGTTTCAATAAAACAATCTCCTGCTTTTGGGGGTAATCATATATACTGATTTTATAGATATAGGTACATTCTCTTCACATCATGGTAGTGTCTTTGCAAATTTAAATTTAAACTTAAAGGCAAGGTCCTCTCAAATGAAAGTCACACCCCTAAACAGTAATATTAAGCCGACAGGCAGGCTGGATACACGGAGGGATTTTTCAGCCACCGAGTTCGCCACTAGCGAGTGGGACAAATAACTGTCTGATCATGATGAGAATTTAAAAATAATAAAAATAACAACTGTTTCTTAAGGCAGGGTCCACTCCTTGCGCTCTACAAAGGGCTGGAGCAGCAAAGGAAGGGAGCGGTTGGGTATATTACTTCTTTAATGTTTTAGACATTATGAGTCAGTACGGTAACTGTACAGCAATCTTTTAGAATAACTTGTATTTGTCCAGCCTCACCATACAGGAAACACTACGATCTTTACTTTCCTCAAACTACTTTGTCAGGCACATTTGGATTGGAGTACAATCAAAATTGCAGTACTATGATTACATGCCATGTATACTTTATGTAAATATTCATATTACATTAATTATATTACACATCGACCTTTCCACAAAAAGGCATTACTTAATTTGCAATAATTTACTGGACAACTAAAGCCTTTCATGAAAGAATACTTGCCCGAAAAACCAATGTAAAAAGCATACAATTGTTGTGGCCGGCAGTAGGTGCGCTGCCATACTGTGTCTCCGCTAATCATGGTGATGCGATTTGTTTGCGCAATCGCATGCACTGAAGCAACCTTGCGTGTTTCGCACTTCCGGGCCGCTAGGACACGTTACAGCACAGACCAGGTTAATTTTTTTTGTCAACTTTACTTATTAGGTGTCTTCGAGGACAGACCTTTAAATTACAGCAAAGACATATATATATATATATATATATATATTATATATATATATATTAAAAAAATTAAGTTTAGTCTCCTAAAAAAAATGAAAAAAAAACAAATATAAATATATATATATATATCATATATATAATATATATATATATATATATATATATATATATAATTTTTTTTTTTTTTAAGGAGAACTAAACTTAATTTTAAAAACCTATGTGAAAGTTTTCCCCAGAACACCTTACATGGTAAGATTCTTCTGAGTAAGTTGCATTTAGTACATGTGAGAAATAGATTGTGTAATAAGGTTTCCATGTGTGGCCAAACACACCGCATGAAGTCATCAAGAACCACACACCCTGACCCCAGTATTCACTGTCTCTAGGTCTGTCTAGCTTTATGGAAGTCCCTGAATACTTTGAAAGCTGCTTGTTACCCTCTGCAATTATTAACCAGTAAGTGAGAGTTGCTGTTAACTGGGGTAACAAGCAGCTTTTTAGTTTTTAATTGTTCTTTTCCCTAGCAAAATAATAACCTTCCAAATTGTACCTGTATTGTCTGCTTATTCAGAGTTGGTGCACCGGTAGAGCATCAGGTTTAAAATACACAGTTCAGAACAACAAGATTCAGTACCCTGTTACCTATTTTTTTTTGTTTCTATTATCTTCCAGGCAAAATGTATCTAGATTCTCAGCTTATCACTGGTGGCTCACCTGGCAGACACCAGTTCTAGAAACCACAGTTCTGAAGGTCACAGGTTCAAATCCCCTCTTACCTTTTTTTTGTTTCCATTATTTCATAGTAAAAGATTCTACATGTACCAGGGTCTATAATTCTCTCTAAAGCTAGGTACACACCAGTACAGATCAGCAGAAGATGACAGACAGGATCTGCAAGATCCAGACTGTCATCTTTCAAAGTCTGCATACACACGGTCCAGATAGTTCTCCTATGAACATCAAATGTAAGTATTCAGTTTCTTGCATCCATGTTTCTTATGAAATACACTGCAGCAAGATTCCTTTTCTTTTGTATGAAAAGTAAAAGATATATTAGATGTAAGGACAGGAGCATTTCAGGAGCAAACTGAAATCCCTGTTCTGGTCAGGGAGAGGGGAGTATCTCTGTGCTGTAATGTGATTAGCTGTCAGCTTCTAGGAAGCAAGGCTGCAACTCCTTGTTTTGATCTGTTGAGCACTACAGAGCTTGTGCCTGTACGCAGACCTCTTAACTACCCCACTAAGTTGGATGTGGAGCTGACCCCATATACTCACAGGTTATTTTCATAAATCACCCAATGGCCACAGCAAAAAGAGGTAACAGCTTGTTGTATTGTTTGTGAATGTGCTCTGATTATTGGGACAATTTTGTCTGGAAGACTTTAGTTCTCCTTTAAGAGAACTATACTTGAAGGTCAACATAAAGTTGATCTCACCACTGATATAGAAACAGAGCCCCTTGACAAAAGCAGTAATCTGTCTTCCACTTATTTGATGTGGGTGCTGGGAAATTTACCTTTCCAATATCGAGGTTTATGTTTTATTCCCCCAACATCGCAGTGTGGTACTGACCACTGAGTTTTTACATGCCCAGTTCAAAGTTACTGCAGGATGTTGTTAAAAGCAAGTCATGCCCATTAATAGTCTCTTGCCAATCCTGTTACAGTCCATATTAGGCAGAGGACCATGTGACTGAAGTCAGTAGGTGTGGCGGCAGAATGTGCAAAGAAATAGTTATGCGGAAACAGTCACAGCAGATGCACTCGCAGGCAATTCTCGGTTGGTTAATAAATGCAGAATAGAAGGTAAAACATCTTATTTACCTTCCTATTTTCAATTAATGCAAAAAAAAAACGATGGTTCATTTCTCTAGGTGAAATATCCTTTAAAATAAATGGTTACCCCCACAAACCTTTAATAATGTGCAGCCCTATGGCAGTTCTCTTCTACAGTTGGCAAAATACTTAAAAATCCAATGTAGGAGGAGGTGTATACTACTATTGTATGCACATCCCCTGCCAATTAAAAAACAAACTTTATAAATTTTAATTTATGGGCAATGCTGGACTGGGGAACACAAACGTGCTCAGTGCACTGCAAGCAGTCTGCAGGGGTAAGGAAATTACATCTACAGTATTTACATCTTTAAAAGGTAAAATGAACAGCCTTACGCGCTGAACTGAATGTATGGGAATTGACTAAAACACTCTCTAAAACACAAGCTTTTGCTCCTGATTTTCTTCATTACTGTCTATGGCATGGCCAGGAGCAGTTAGCACATGTGACAGACATAGGCTCTCATTGCCATCTTTAATAAGGGATTGCAGTAAAGATCTTTGGGGAAAAAAAGTGAAAAATCCAGTATTTTATTTAGTTACGGATTGGTATTTTTAAAAAAGTTAAACATATACCGGTTCAGAAATTACTACATGGGGTATTGCCAAGGTCTCATTTGTGGCTTATACTTCGCCCTTAAGTCCTAAATATCTGTATTATGAGTTTTAACATCAAATGTGATGTTTAGGATATCGCAAATCTTGGATAAAGTAGCCCCACTCAAAAAAAAAAAAAAGTTGTTTTAAGTATGTGGTATCTTATTAGCACCCATTAATAGTGGAACTCATATCAACATGTCATACTAAAGCGACCATGGCGGATCAACGAACAGCGCCCAAGCAAACAGACACACACAACATCTGTTGTAATGGCCTTTCGGTGCGTGTGTATCTTGTGCTCGGGGGCTCGTGTGTCGTCCGTCCTATCCATATGTGTACAGACCTTAAGCAAAGACATCAATAAGAGTACAATTTGATACAATTAGCAAGTCACCTCTAGAGGGTTCCCTGGGACAATGGAGGAGCCAGAAGTTTCAATCTGAACATTAAAGTCCTTACCTGAAATAACAAAAAAATAACAATTACTATAATCTATCTATTATCTATCTATCATCTATCTATCTATCTATCTATCTATCTATTATCTATCTATCATCTATCTATCTATCTATCTATCTATCATCTATCTATCATCTATCTATCATCTATCTATCATCTATCATCTATCTATCTATCATCTATCTATCATCTATCTATCATCTATCTATCATCTATCTATCATCTATCTATCTATCTATCTATCTATCATCTATCTATCTATCATCTTGTAGAACTACTTTTGCGTGGGGACACTGATAAACCGTCATACAATATATCGTTGATTAATTAGATCAACTGGACTTGGAATTTTAGTTCTTGAAGACGTTTCGCTAGTCATCCGACTGGCTTTCAATTTCGAATATCAAATGATTAATATGGCCATACAAGTAACTCTTTGGTGCTTGTTTACTTAATAGGTCATATCAAGGACTCGTGACATCCTTTAAGGTTGGAAAAGAAGTTTCATCTTCAGGTTAGGAAAGGTTTCTTTACAGTGAGAACGGTGAAGATGTGGAACTGTCTTCCAGCAGATGTGGTAATGGCAAGTTCATTGAATAGCTTTAAAAAAGGCCTGATAAAGTTCTAAAACTAAAAATATTAAATTAACTGGTTTAATACATATAATCTGGTGATCCAGGATACTTTCGATTGCCGTTTGTTCTTCTGGAAGGAATTCCCCCCCCCCCCCCCCTTTTAGCGGGTTTTTGCCTTCCTGCTGGATCCTATACATTGTTAAGTTTCCTGTGGTACATTGCCATTTATATATGTGAGAAATAGATTCTGTAAATAAGAGGCTTCCATGTTGTTGCCAGTACAACCCAAGCCCATGAAGTCATCAGAACCCACGCCCCCCTGACCCCAGTATTACACTGTCTCTATGCACAAAGTGTTTTCTATACAGATGTCTCACCACCAATATGGAATCCCTGATAGACTTTTAAAGCTGCTGTTACCCTGCAGTTAATTTCCCAGTCAGTGTGAGTTGCTAAGAAACTACACTGCAGGGTAACAAGTCAGCTTTCTACAAGTTATCAGGGATTCCATATTCCCATTTTTTTAAATTATTCTTTTACTAGCAAGATAAAGTTACCAATGTAGCTAGACTCTCTGCTTTCAGTTTTGGCGCACAGGTAAAGCACCAGATTTAAAATAACGCAGTTCCAGTCACAAGTTCACATTCCCCAATGTAGCTTTTTTGTTTCTTTATATTATTCCTGAGAAAGATAGCTTCTAATTGTACCGACATTCAGCTTTGTGCCAGTGGTGGCTCACCTTGAAGACCCAGGGTTAAGACACATCCAGTTCCGAAGATCACAGTTCAATACCCCAGCGAAACCTTTTTTTTTTTGTTTCTATTATATTCCATGCAAAAGATAAAGCTTTCTAAAGTTCCTAGGCTTTAAGCTTATCGCAGCGGTGGCTCACCTTGTAAAGATGCCAGGGTTAGACAGATCATAAGGTTATGGAGTTTGATTCCCCCAAGTATTTTTATTTTTTGTTTCTATTTAGTTCCTACTACAATATTCTACTGTACCAATGGTTTTTATAGTTCCTCTCTTAGCCTAGCGGTAAGACTTCTCTTTTAGAAGACAGGGTAAATGTTACAAGTTGCAGGTTCTATTCCCCACACTTACTTTATTTTGCTGAAATGAAGTATTCTGTTTCTTACATCCATGCTATCTATGAATACACTGCAAAGATTCATTTTCTTTTTGGTATGAAAAGCAAAGGATTATTCATTGTTAGGACAGGCCCTTGAATGTGTTTGAAAACAAAAAACTGACATCTCGTTCTGTGTCATGGAGAGGGGATCCTGTGCTTAATGTTGATTGGTTGTCAGCTTCTTCTAGAAGCAAGGCTGCAACCTCCTTGTTTGATCTGTTGAGCTATGGAGCATGTGCCTGTACGCCAGACACTTAGCTGGGGTTTACCCGCTAAGTGGATTGTGGGAGTTGACCCCTAGTACTCCACAGGTTATTTTCTAAATCTTTCCAATGGCCCCAGCAAAGAGAGAGGTGGACACAGCTTTTTGTATGTTTGTGAATGTGCTCTGTCTATTGGACAATGTTGTCTGGAGACTTTATTTCCCCTTTAATGGCAAAGATGATGACTTTTTTTTAAATTTTTTTTACTATAGTTACCCTTCAAGTATGGCTGCCATGGGAATGAGGAAGGTCAGTAGTGTGTGTACCTGTGTCAGTTTGAAGGGGTAAAATAGTATCTTTTTGATTGGTTTAAATTTGTTTTTTTGACTATCTTAACGTTTAAATATGGCTGTCAGGTTGGGAGGGGGGAAAAAATTAACCTTTTTTGTTATTTTCAAAATTTGTTTTTAGCTACCCTAATAAATATGGCTGCCATGGGAATGGAGGGTAGTCAGTTGGTGTGTACCAGTGTCAGTTGGGGAGTAAAAAATTAACTTTTTAATCATTGTTTAAAATTGTTTTTTGCCTATAGTTACCATTTAAATATTACAACACAGCCACGGATGAATGCGTCAGTTGGTGTGTATAATGTCAGGTTGGGGGTAAAAAAATATACTTTTTAGATGATTGGTCAAAATGTAATTTTTAGCTATAGTTACCCTTTAATTATGGCTGCCACAGGAATAAAGAGAAGGTCAGTATGTGTGTGTACCTGTGTCTGTTTTTGGGGGTATCAGTGTTTTAAACGTTTACGACCATAAAACAACCAGTATGGTCAAATGACCCTTAAACCTCGAATTTTCCACATTTGAGGATTTTTTACCGTTATAGTCAAGGGGGGAAAAATCCTCAAATTTCACGATAACTGTAATCCGATTTCTTAACTAGAAGCAATCACACTTCTCCCTATATGACCCCGATTGTACCCACTTCAAAAGCCGCACCCACCATGATTTATGATGAGTTTTTCCCATCATTACCACGTGTGACTTTACTTGGATAACTTTAATCCGATATCTACACCTGAGAAAGCCGTGGATACGATATTGTGTATATATAGATGTAATACCAATTACATGTCCTATCTCATGCCCCAAAATTCCCCTTGGATGCCCTCGCCTGTAATTGTACCTACTATACCCCTTGATGGCAGCCCTGCCTGTTTGTAGTTTCTGTTTGCCATTTTTTTTGAACACTGTGATTGTTTGAAAAGTAGCCTTTTGAAAAGTGTAAATTTCGGCTTTATTGAGCCACTACATAATATAGTTATGGACCTGACTCTCAAAACATTAAATGAACCATGTTTATTTAGTATTTTTGGCCTTTATGTGTCCAAGTACTTGATCCAGCAATACTTTTTGTAACGAGATAAGATCTTTAACCTTCGCCACGCTTATTGCTGTGTGCTACGATTGCTCAAAAAAATGCGGTCACATGCCACTCCAATTACGGATCAATGTGCATCAATTACACTAGTGTCCATTTTTTTAAAAGGCAGAATCAACTATATGTGTGATTGGAGATACTAATACGTATATGTCTATTTATTTCCTCCCCCCTTCGATATTTATAACACATCATTATTGTAAATGACAATCAATTGTTTATAATTGTTTATTTACAACAAAGTATCTACAAACCCGATGCTAATACCCCTCTTTCAGAAGTGATGTGATTTTAAGTGCCATATTTCAAAAACCTACGGCATGGCAAGTTTACGATACAATTCTGTGGGAATTGTATTGTAAACTTGCTATGCCGTGGGGTGCGGTGTGATCGTACATTTACATGAACAAACATTTGTTCGTAGAATACCAATTGATAGTTAAAAAACAGCAATGGATTCTATGGCCGATCCGTTAATCTAAGATTGCAGCATATTTAACGAAGTTCTGAAACGATATGGACGTTTACAGAATATCTCTGGGCATGCTCAGTGCCTATGGTTAGGGGGCAGAGCATGGTGCCACAGCTCAGAGCTAGTAGGAACCCCATCCTTGTATACTGCTACTACCCTCAGTTTGTATCTGGCAGTCTCCCATGTAGTCCATATCCCCCCCTAGCAGAGTGACAGCATGACATCAGGGAAGTGGGGCTTGTTGGGCTTTCTGTGTGCCCATGATGTAGGTGCATTCCAGGTGTGGACGATATTGGTGGGCCATTGGGAGCATGATTGTAGTGTACAATAATACTAATGGGTACCCCCACACCATCACCCGCACTGTTGGTACAAGACAGGATGCTTTCAGTTTGTTATATGCCAAATCTGACCCTACCGTAAGATTGCAGCTGAAGGACTCATCGGACCATGCAATTTTTCCAATCCTGTTTCGTCAAAATTTGGTGAACCCGTGCAACTTGAAGCCTCATTTCCTGTTCTTTGCAGACATGATTGTCATCAGGTGAGGTCTTTCGCTGCTGAAGCCCTCTTTTTCAGGGTTATATGTGTTGTGACAGAGCTTGTATACTGCTTACCTTGGTTGTAACAGCCTTTGTGCTGCTGTTTTCTGTCATTTGAAGCAGTCTAATCATTCTCCTGATCCTAAACAAGTTTTTTTTTTTTTTGTCCACAAACTGATGTCTCCCTGGATGTTTCTCTAGTTCAAGCACATTTTCTGTAAACCCTAGGTGTGGTTGTGTGTGAAAACCCCAGTCAGATAATGTTTTGAAATATTTTGGCAATGGCATGTGTTAGTGCCAGAAGGGCCAGTCTTAACAGTGCCATACATTAAACTTACCTGCCAAACCGATCCGGCAAACATTCCTGTTCTTCTTCGCAACTAACATACTATTGGCAAAATGAACAGGCCAGGCAGGATCTCAGGATATGTCGGTCATGAATATTATTTGAATCCTCCTGGATCAGTCGCAGGTAGTTTGAATGTCACAATCCCCTTTCTGATACTTTTTCAATCTCAGTCTTTCACAACATCTGATGCCCAAGTGCATTAGGTTTTTCCATGTAAATGGCTAATAGCTATTTGAGGAAAAAACTAAATAGTGGCCAGTTAGTGTATATAACTGCAGTTATTTTACTTTTGTAATGTAGCAATCACGAAACTTTAAATTTTATTTTATGTACTACAACCTACAAGTTACTGACCTAGCATACAATTATTGTAATTTATATAGTCCCAACCATAAATACACAAAGTATAAAAAACAATTTAATTTTGTTCTGGATTTGGTTCCGATTGTACAAAATTCACAAACGCTAAAAGTGCAGATTGAAGAGTGCAAGTAAATTCCAGATCAGTTTTCGAAATTTTTATTCTGCCTTAGAATAAAAGCCTCAACTGAATGAAGTAGGAACTTCAATAGAAATACAAACTTCATTGTAAAAAAAAAAAAAACTCCTCAAATTGTGTCAAAAGACGCCAAGAAACTTGCTTTTTACCATCACAGAAGCAAATTATTTACAATACAGAATTTAATTTGTTTTAACAGACCTGTGAGTTTTCTAAAAACGTATAGCTTTATAGTGTTATGTACTGCTCCAATATTTTACAAAAAAGTGTATATACTGACAGTATTAACCACACTACCATGCAGAAAACTGTCAAGTTTCAAACCAAGGCAACAAATCCTTCTGCTTAAAGTAGTTCTATTTGTCAAAGCAATTGGAAAAATAAACTTAAGTTAGAATGATGGCTCTAAGCAGCGCACATGTTTAAATCTTTAAAAGACTTGAAACAATGACAATGCATACTAACAAATGTCTTTTGTGTATATATCCACTAAAGCAGACCTTACTATGTACAGAGCATGTTTCTGTAGTATCTTTAAACTCGAAGAAATGCTCTGAACACAGTTAATCATGCTATTTTGTAGCTTTAAGTGAATTAAATGAACGCTGCTGTCTTTAAAAGGACATCTCCACCCCCCAGCCAATCGCCAAAATAGCTGCCAGTCCAGCCCCATGTGCTGCTGTATGCTTTGTCACAGAAGGCACTGGGGCAGGCATGTGAGGAAAACATCCATCGCCCATGCCGAAAACAGATTATACCAGGAATAGGCTGCTATTCTTCAGTTTCCTGTACTGTATTTCACCCATGCGCAGGCAACCATACGCAGCAGAAGAGAAAGGTAGGGTTATTTTAACATTACTCAACACTGGCGAATTTCAGTGGGGGTAGGGTGGATATGCCCTTTATAGGATCATTTTTCTTGAAAATTTGTGTATGTGACAATATATTACACAATTCTGAGATGCCAATTTAAGTCACAATACATATATAGCCTTTTATGATGTCCCCAATAATATGTGATAAAGTTACAGGCATAACTTGCACATTCTGTATGGAAGAAAGCCTCCCATAAAAAAACAGGAGTTGAGCCTTTTAAGTGAATGTCTCTTTCTGCACTCACATCTTTCCCTAATGAAACTATCTAACTTCAGAAGGGACATTCACTTAAAGGCACAACTATCTAGACAAATCAGCATTTAAATGGATACACAATAAATTAGTATTACACTGGTAAAAGAAATTGACTGCTAGTCTAGTAGGGAAAAACAAACCAACACCTGAAAGAATATGGGGGGGTTTGGACCATTTTAATCAATGGTCCAAAACAAGTCTGTTACAAAACCCCAGAGAATCTGTTCCTACAGTACCTCTCAAGTCTGTGCTATATATGGACTGGTGCAGCAGATGCGAATTTAAAATTGTGCTATGATTCATGTCACCATTCTCTCCTGGGGTTCTGGCTTAGTGCAGTTGATAAGGATTCTACTGTACTAGCCCAAGCAACCAAACTAATATTATTTTTCAGCTCTAATTTATATAAAAGCCAATAATTTACTTTTTTTTATGTTAATAAATTTAGGGACAATCAAATATTGTCCATCAAGTGGACAATCAGTGTTAAACTGACAGCACCCAATGTATTATGGGTTAAAGTGTTTTAATGGCTTATGCGATGCCTGCATGAAGCCCAAAAACTTTTGGGCAACAACAATTACAAATTTAAATTATTTTTGAATTGTATTGATTACCGAGATATGCTGAATCTTAAAGGTGTTCGGTACATCGCAGGATCTCAGCTACCGTATATACTCGAGTATAAACCAGGTTTTCAGGCTTTAAAACTGAAAATCTTACCTCGGTTTATACTCGAGTCAATGTTTCCCCTACCTTGTCCGGGCCGCACGATCCCGCATCCTCGCTCCACAGCATCTGCGCATCCGATGATGTCACTACCCGGCGCCGCAAAGTGAGGGTAGTGACATCATCCATGCACAGAGGCTGTGGAGCGAGGATGTGGATCGCGCTGCCGCCGGACAAGGTAGGAGAAACATCGACTTGCACACACTTAAATGGCAAATACATACAAATACGAGTAAAACCTCTTTATTTGTGCAGCTGGGAGTTGTAGTTTTCAAACATCTTAAGTGGCAAATCTTCAAATAGGGTAAATCCTCTTATAATTTGTGCATACAGTATGCACAAATAAGGTTTTACTCTTATTTAAGTATTTGCAACTAAGATGTTTGAAAACTACAACTCCCAACAATAAAGCATGCTGGGAGTTGTAGTTACCAAAACATCTTTAGTGGCAAATACAACCCCCTCGGTTTATACTCGAGTCAGTGTGGTTTTCCTCCTTTTAACCTAAACTAGTACCTCGGTTTATACTCGAGTATATACGGTAGTTATGTTTGCTCTAACTTAAGTATGCATTACCAGCGTTTTTGGGTCATGCATGTACTAGACATTACTACTTTACTGGTAACAAAGATATTTACCTGCAGAAAATATGGCCTTGCTTATTGAGACAATGGTCTTTTCTGCCAGGATAAATCTTATCACCCCTCTCATATATACAGTATAAGTTTTGCAATATAAGCCACAGTACAACATAAAGGGGCAGTCTAAGTAAAGATGGGTGCAGCCAGAACCAAGGAACAAATTAAGCTAAATTGTACAAGGATTTTTTTTCACCAAACAAAAGGCTTTAAAAAGGGAGGGGGGAGATATACCCTGTTTATAAGCTTGACTTTGCCCATAAAAAGGCAGGTTTGAGGTTACAACTGACTATACTAAATTAAAAATGTATTTTTGCCGTCAAGCACCCTTAGATAATAGACCACCACCATCTAATATCCAGAAACAGTACTGTTGTAACCTGAATCCAAGTCTCACAAGCAATATGCAAATCAATCTCATATTACACCAGAGTAAAGGAATACTTTGTGTGCATGATCAAGATAGGTCTCCAATATATTCACTTTTATTTAATCAGGATATTAGCTAGGGTTGAGGTGTTTCATCCCCAGATGACAAAGTACAATATTACAACCCAGTGCACATTAAATAGGTGCCAATTAAGTTCCCCTAAATATCAGGTCATGACAGTTTAACGTCTGATCCAAGTGATTGTGGATGCAAGCTGCTGGCATTGTAGTGCTCTATGATCTAATAATGCACATACATTTTTCTTACAGAGTTATGAGAACACAATTTAGGTTATTTAAAACTGTATTTGATGCTTAGTGCTACTTAAGTAATCCAGCTAACAGTGCAGTTATTGTCACAACTTGTTGGCAGAAAAAAGTTTAACAAGGAAAATTGAAATTATCTTTGGATCTTTATGTATTCAAGCATTACTGTATTTTTCTAGAATAATTTAACGCCTTACAAAACCCCAGAGGCCCAAATAAATGGTCTTACAGCCGCAACATATTAAGGAGTTTAACAATAACCCGGCATTAAAACCCACCATTTAATCAGACTACTAAGAAAAACATCTTGTTGGTTACTCTAAAGTATAGGTACCCAGTACATTTCCTCATAGAATGCTTTGTAATATATCTGCATATTTTAATAACTAATAAAGAGACAGTAAAGCCGTTTTAAATTGTGATTGGGTGGAAGGGAGGGCATACGTGTAATTTTTCCCCTCAAACAAACAAAAAGCATACTGAATAGGGAGGCTGAACAAACTAGAACCAGCTCATTGAATTGTAAAATAGGATTTGCATATTTCAGCCAAACTTTGGAATACGTTTAATACTATTGTTTGTGTATAAGAAAGTAAACAGTAGGAAAATTAAATTGTTTTAGAGAAATGCCAATTTGCATTAACACTGTATGTGCTTATTCAAAAACCACAGCTAAGCTGTCTTTGGCAAGTCAAATTAGATGGTATTTACAACTAATTAAAAGGAATATTTAATAAGAACTATTACATGGTCACAAAGATGTTGCCTTGGCTGCTTGTGGCGGCTACTAAGGATATTCAGAGCAACAGATTTCTGGGGAAAACCTGCTCAGATCAGTGTTAACAAAACAAAGCCATTTATGGAAGTATTGTCACAGTATAAAATGGCTTTTCGATTACATACTATCTGCAGCAATTTTATATAAAGTATGAAAACTTCTTGCTGTGAAAACCCTCACATTCGTATGTGCTATTTTTTTGTATTTTTTTGACTATACATTCCAAAATGATTTCATCCATTTCAAATATATTTAATGCTCATATGTTCAACATGGCCCTCTCTCAAAGGGACCCCCGAAACAAACGAAAGAGCAAAACCATCCTGCATCTCTAGTGTTTACAGGATCCATTGTGCATTGGCAAAAAAAAAAAAAAAAAACAATGTTCAAAAGGCCCTTAAACACTATAGGAGTCATGGCACGTAAAACTCCCGGTGCTGGTGACAATGTACAGCAAGATTTTTCTTCAAAGATGAAATCAGGTTCTCTGGACTGCAAAAATCAAAGATAAATAATCCTCTTGGTAACATCTTCAGCTTTTACTAGGCTGCCACTTTGTTGTCTTTCTGCAAAGAAACAGATACATTTAAAACAGACTTTTGTTATGGAACAATATCAACAATTAAAGAGGCTAAAATAAAAACCCATCATATGACCGACTTAAAGCCATGTTAAGGATGTCCACCAAACAAATTTAGTATTTTGTAGGGACACCTTGCAAGGTTTACACCAGTGAAAGCCGTCCCCAAATGTAATTACCAGCTAATTACCCTCGTGCCTTTTGCTTGCTTCCATGCCCGGCACGCTCCTGTGATTAGCTAAGGTGCGATATCTTAGCCAATCACAGGAGCAGCTGTCAGTCTGGCCCCTTCGGCATGCATGGTAGACTAGCAGAAGGGTGTGTACATACCCTTTAAGAGAAACAATTTTTTTTTTTTTATACAGCAAAGACATCTGCCTCAAATCCACTTTGGATTTTCAATTGGAAGGACACAAAAGGTCTATTTATCGTTTATTCCATGCTGCTTTTCTAAGCAAGTATTTTAGACTAGTAGTAAAAACAACTGGTTGCAAAATATCTTTGCGGCAGTTTCAATCTGGACTATACATTTAAACACCTTTTTTCAACAATACGTTTTTAACCCCCACATTGATAGCACCCAGGGTGCTAACATAAACTACTATGTCCTTACATCGGGGTTTACATGCAAGCTAGAAAACAGACCTTTAAAAAGCTCTGATTGCTGGAAGAGAGTTGTTTGTGTGTGTCAGAAATGTAATATTTTGAAACTTATCCAGACCACTCTTTTACCATCTTCCATCTACTGGAAGACTGTTACACAGGGAACAGGGACTGTCACACTCGTTGTAGAGCAGGAAGTGCAGGGATCTGGTGATGCTACCATATCACACAAAATATATGTCAAAATACCTAAACGTTTTGGCAATAGTTCTTCTTTAAACCAATTATGTTCACTGAAATGTCTTTTAAGTAACAGCAAAACCATATTGCCTGGAATTACACTAGGTAATTCACATACACCTCCACTAAAAAAACACTGATTACATTTGTTTCGGAATCGAGCCAAAACAAAAAAGTACTTCACTCTGTATTCATAATCTGCAATTCCCTGCCGCCACGGCCTCCTCTAAAACCGCCACGGAAACCACGGGGAGCCCCAAAGCCACCACCTGGTGCCCCTCTTCTCTCACTCGACCCTCCCACCACGGAAGCCCATGCCTCTGCCTCTGAAACCACCACGACCTCGTTGAACGGAGAGGAAGTCAATGTTCTGCATTTATTCTTCTTTCTTCTGCCCATGTTTGTCGTCTTCTCTGCAGAGTGGAAATATGGAACCAATGATAACTACAAAGATCACTAAAGACCTTTTAGAAATAAATAAAGTAGAATATACAAAAGCTGATCATGTATATAAAATCAATATAAAACAGTCTGCAGTTATCTGAATTGTAGATCTAAGAAAAAAGTATGGCAGAGAAGCATCTCGGGGGGAGATAAATATAATTTCATGATCAATTTCATGATCATGGAATTGGAATCCCTAGAGGGTTGAAGAGCATCCATTCTAGTATTGCAAGCAAACAAGCACCTCTTCTGAAAAGTTCTCTCAAAGGCTCAGGATCACACTTGCACATGTATACACTGCTAACTGACCAGCTATTACATATAGCAATTCTACTTAGCAAAACGTTGCATTGATTGTTTCAGTCACACTGTATGCATGTTTAAGGACAAGGGAATCTTTTCGTAAGTATAGTGGAGATATACTTACTGAAAGATTCCCTTGCTTTTCCCGAATTTGCAGTCTGTCCACACTGCATAGCGCATCTTCCCATTAAACTTGTCAACTGGCGTCTAAAAGGAGGGTTAGACCAGACTGGCAAGGGAATCTTTGGTAGCATAACTGGAGATAGGTAAATGTACCCAAGCGGTTCAGGTCCTTACACTGGGTACTTGTAAATATGCATACAGTGTGGTTGAAACGAGCAATGCAATATTTTGGAAAGTAGAATATACATGGCCTATATTTAGAAAATCCCAGATACGATTATAGGCTCCTTTTACTTCAGTATAAGGAGCCAATATCACCAGTGATTTGTTTTGGCGCACAACAAACATTTGTTCTGTATAAACAGTCAGGGTTATTCAATAAAAGTTCTTATCGTTTAAATGGTGCTAATTTTGCCCCAACCAATCAGATGTAGCTTTCAAATGTTAAATAAGATCTGATTGCTTGGGCTAAATTAGCACCATTTAAACGATAAGAACTTTTATTGAATCTCCCGAGTGTATTTGAATCAGCAATTTGCATTCAGATGTAAACTGATGTGAATATGCCTCAAAGTCGCATGTGTATGGGGACCTTAGAAACAGGTGAGACCTCTCCATAGGCAACAAAGTCTGGAATGGAACTCCCTGCTGCAAGCAAACAGAGTTAAGCTGGGTGCACACATTAAGATATTGGGCTGATCTGTCGATACAGACGGGATTGGCCCTATATCGCTAGTGTGTGACAGTCGAAACAGTTTCTGATGCTGCCGAACGATCGGCGTTGGCATCTGAAACGATCATTCTGACCAGAAATTTCTGTCGTGGCCGGCCCCCTTTACAAAAGTATAGGGAATTCTCCCTATACTTCATATGGCAGAACAATGGGAGTACACACAAAGTTGAAAGACAAATCTTGCATTTTCTGTCTGTGATCTTTGACATATTGGTCACTGTGTGCATCTTTTCAGTAAATTTGAAAGTAAGAAACATACCGGTTATCATCACAGAGATATTATCAAAGAAAGATTTGGTCTTATCATAGTAGCAATTTACAGCAGCCGAAGAGTCGTCCTCCTCTATGTGGCCTTCACTGTTCTGCGTGTCTACTCCTTGAATCAGTTTTATCCTCCCCATTTACAGGCTTCTCAGGTTTCTCATCTGAAAAGGAGATAGTTCTTAATCAGGAAAGCTGAACAAACTTCCACTTCAAGCTGGGTTCACATGATCGTATGGTTTTTGGCCAGGGCGAGAACATCTGGCAAAAGTAACAGCGGCCCACAGTTCGCTGCAAACTCTATGAACCGCACAATTGCAGTGGTTTTCGGACGCGTCTGATCGCCCCATTCGCCCGAACGCCGACTGCAGAGGAAGCATCCAATAGTTTGGCCTGACCGACACAGTGTATTAGGTGTATTACTGTAAGAAGATTTAATAAATTCAATAAAGTCAAAACTACATTGACTAACATTTTGCAAAAAAAAAAACAACAAACTTTTTTGCAATGAAATCAGAGACATCACTGGTACCCCTAAGAGAACCAATGTACACACTTGATCAAAACTGTTCTTATCTATTTATACATTAATGTATAAACCCTACGGCAGCTTCCATATTCAGACAGATTGACTATTTTTTGTTAACTGCACAAGCTAGAATATAACCCTCCCAGTACAAACTTCTATGTAAACATAAACAAAGACTAAACCTACCTTTCAATTTTAGCTTGCTATGAAATTCTCTGTCTATTTCCGCTTTATTGAACTGCGCATTAGCACTTTCAATCAAAGTCTTTTTCAAACTTCATAGGTCCATCTCTTCTAACCCCAAATCTTCCTCTGCCACCTCTGGTCACCTCTGCTTCTCCTAGTTTGGGATGCACCTGGTGCTAAAAATCAAACAAAACATCAAAGAATGGTTGTAAAATATCTTCACAGGCCAATACCAAAATTAAAAAAAAAAAATTATACAATATATTTAGAAATCCCAACGTTCTTACAATACCACCACATAGAGCTGTAACACTGGACTGTTTACATGTAAAACACACGTGCACCTACTCTGCAACACTGCTTTAAATAATATTTCTTATTTGGAACAGTAAGAAATTCCAAAACCGCTGCCGAATAGACATCCCTGTTCATTTTGTTTCCTCCTGCAGCTTATTTTACTCATGAGTGAAATAATGTCCAGGTCTACATACAACCATTTAGCATTCCAAAGGATGAAACATACTATTAGACACAACATAAACAGTGGTATTGCTACCTATGCCTGCTGTACTAGGCCACCATCAAGTCCATCCAAGGAGAGTCTGGTAACTCTAAAGTAGAGAAGAGGATAACTCCATCCAAGTGTAGGTAAAATTAACTCTTATTGCAGCATAAAAACGCTGCATGCACACAGGAAAACATCTAGACCCTGGTTGTTTCATGACATTCAAACTTCACGTCACAAGAACGTTGCAACATCATGAACAGCTTAGACGTCGGCGTCTAAGCTGTTTTCCTGTGTGTTGTGTTTTTATGCTGAAATAAAAGTTCATTTTTACCCTACGTTTGATGGAGTCATCCTTCTTCTCTATATTAAAAAACATCTATTACAGGGGTTTCCCAAAATGGCTGGATTGAGGGCAGCATTTAAGTCACTTATAGTCACCAAAAATGCAACCTATGAAATAATTGTGCACATACTGCCATACTTGTTGCAATTTACATTAATAAAAAGAGGAAAAAAATGCACCACTATAACTAAACTGCCACATCAACTTTTTGTATCAAAATAAGCCCACACAGACCAATCCTTAGATTTAAAGGGTTTTATTTATGTACGGTTTGGTGTTTGTTTGAGGAGAGTAGACAATTATAGACATTTAAATAGGCCATTAATTCCCTACTTTTTCCTCGTTACCTTGTGGATCTATCTATCATCTATCAATCATCTAATCTATCTATCTACTATCACTATCTATCATCTATCTACCTCTATCTATCTATCATCTATCTATCATCTATCAATCATCTATCTATCATCTATCTATCATCTATCTATCATCTCTCTATCATCTATCTATCATCTATCTATCTCATCTATCATCTATCATCATCTATCTATCATCTATCATCATCTATCTATCATCATCATCTATCTATCATTCTATCTCTCATACTATCATCTATCTATCATCTATCATCTATCTCATCATCTATCTATCATCTATCATCTATCATCTATCTATCATCTATCTATCTATCATCTATCTATCTATCATCTATCATCTATCATCTATCTATCTATCATCTATCTATCTATCATTTATCTATCTATCATCTATCTATCATCTATCTATCATCTATCTATCATCTATCTATCATCTATCTAATCATCATCTATCTATCTATCATCTAGCTATCATCTATCTATCATCTACCCTATCTATCTCTATCTATCATCTATCTCATCTATCATCTTCTATCATCTTTTCATCTATCATATCTTCATTATCTATCTATCGATCATGATCTACCTATCTATCATCTTCATCTATCTATCATCTTCACTATCTATCATCTATCTATCATCTATCTACATCTCTTATCATCATCATCTATCTTATCTATCACTATCTATCATCTATCTATCATCTATCTATCACTATCATCATCATCTATCATCTATCTATCTCATCATATTCTATCACTATCTCATCTTCTACATCTATCATCATCTATCTATCATCTATCTATCATCTATCTATCATCTATCTATCATCTATCTATCATCATCTATCATCATCTATCATCATCTATCTATCATCTATCTATCATCTATCTATCAATCATCTTTCTATCATCTATCTATCATCTATCTATCATCTATCTATCATCTATCTATCATCTATCTATCATCTATCTATCATCATCTATCATCTATCATATATCATCTATCTATCATCTATCTATCACTACTATCACTATCTATCATCTTACATCTCATCATACTTATATCATCTATCTATCTATCATCTATCATCTATCTATCATCTATCTATCATCTATCTATCATCTATCTATCATCTATCTATCATCTATCTATCATCTCATCTATCATCTATCTATCATCTATCTATCAATCTATCTATCATCTATCCATCATCTATCTATCTATCATCTTCTATCATCATCTATCTATCTATCATCTATCTATCTATCATCTATCTATCTATCTATCTATCTATCATCTATCTATCTATCATCTATCTATCTATCTATCATTCATCTATCTATCATCTATCTATCATCATCTATCATCTATCTATCATCTAGCCTATCTTCTATCATCATCTATCATCTGGTCTCTCCTTTGCTCAATGTGCCTGTAGCCTCCTTGCTTCTTATGCAAATAAAGCCTGGATGTACACTCCCGAAGGCGTACAAGCTCTAGTGTGCATGCATCCAAGGAAGGCAATGAAGGTTATTAATTTGGCTTGAAAAAGACAAATTACTGTTCTTTCCATTTTTTTCTTCTTCTGCTTTTTTGGACTGTATCTCCTCCACAGTTTTTGACTAGAGACGTAAATGCGGTACAGACGTGCGGGGCATATATGAGAAGTGTGCTATCTTCTAGCTAAGGAATCTGTGGAAGTGTTATCACGAATTTCTGGAATTTTTTTCCCCATAGACTAATAATGGTAAATCCTCAAATGTGGAATTTCAAAACAAAGAGAATAGGAACCTTCTAAACCAAACCAAAGAGCAACGTAGATGCTGTAGGCTACACTTCCTGGTATCTCTGGTCCAGGTTCAGTATTACCAGTAAGAGAAGGTATAAGTTAGCTTACAAATAGCACAGACTCCAAGCTGTGAAACAAGATGTCTTTATTGAACAAAACATGTGTGCTACAGGTTTCGGACCAACTTCCTTTCTCAAGCACCACAGTCCAAAAAAGCAGAAGAAAAAAATGGAAGAACAGTAATTTGTCTTTTTCAAGCCAAATTAATAACCTTCATTGCCTTCCTTGGATGCATGCACACTAGAGCTTGTACGCCTTCGGGAGTGTATATCCAGGCTTTATTTGCATAAGAACAACAATGTCCTCTCCATTGTCATTATTGGTTTTAAAAAATCTGCAGCACAAAAACACCAAATTCCCTTCCAAACTGCGGTCTTTCAAGCCAAATTCAAAGTTTATACTTTCCCTTTCTTTCCAGTAGTTGTTGCCAGGTGATCATTTCTTCAACAATGTGATATCACTCTAAAAGGCAGTAGGTATCATATGTTTCATTAGTATTAAAATTATAAAGTAGATCAACGCGTTTCGCCTATACGGCTTCCTCAGGATCACAAGAAATGTAGGGATAGATCTACCGATGCTAACCCCTTTTTAATTCATAATTTCCCGGCTAATGAGGCCGAAGTGACATCACACTATGGGAAATATTGCCCATACTTGTGTGTAAGAAAAGGCCCTTTTCCTAAAGGCCACTCAAATTTCATTCCCTCTCACAGTTAAAAGGAGACCGCCGGGATCCCACACCATCCAGCATCTCCGCCCGTTCGCAGCTAGATGTGCATACACCACACTCGCGTCCGCCATATCCCATGACAGTGACTTCCGCGTTCCACCCATGGGACGCACAGCCACGCTGCCGCTATCCCCGATCCAACAACTGGATGGAGGGTCCCCACCGATACATACTCTCCTACATATTAAGTTAGAAATAAATATCCTCAATCTCAGTCTCTAAAACTCCCAAGTGCTACTATCCTTTTTTGGCAAAAAAGCCCTAAAATTTATATATCTTGAAAAATAACCTTAAAAACAGATTTTTAGCAACTCCCTCTTAAGGTGAGGGTTGAGATTGCAAGTGACGGGGTTGGAACTTATTTAAAACTCCCCCATAAGGTGGGTGGTTGTAATTACAAGTGACAAGGGGTAAAAATTAAAAATTATTATTATTTATTTAAAATTTAAAACTCCCCCATAAGGTGGGTAGTCCTAATTACAGGCGATAAAGAATCTTATAAGAAACATCTTATATAGAACATGATTCCTATCAGAAATTTTCTTATTAATCAGAAAAAAAATGAAAAGAAAAATAAATTTAAAATATATCATAAAGAAAATACAGTAGGCCAGAAAATAAAAACTTTTAAGAAACAGTTAGATACACGATTAAATAAGTTATGTTATAAGAAGCTCCATAAGTCTATCTCTTTATTTATTCCTAATGGAGTAAGGGTATTGAGTTCATATCCATTTTGTCTCACGTCTTGAAAGGGCTGCTTGTATATTGCCCCCCTCGTTCTGGAGTATTCATAATGTCAATAGCCCAAAAAGTCAGTGCCTTATCTAAAGGTATGTCATTTTGGCATTCATTAAAGTGTTTAGGGATGGTCAAGTTCTTTTTCCCCTCTTAATCATCACTCAAAGATGCTGGATGGTGTGGGATCCCGGCGGTCTCCTTTCTAACTGTGAGAGGGAATTGAAATTTGAGTGGCCTTTAGGAAAAGGGCCTTTTCTTATCACACTAAGTATGGGCAATATTTCCCATAGTGTGATGTCACTTCCGGCCTCATTAGCCCGGGAAATTATGAATTTAAAAAGGGGTTAGCATCGGTAGATCTTATCCCTACATTTCTTGTGATCCTGAGGAAGCCGTATAGGCGAAACGCGTTGATCTACTTTATAATTTTAATACTAATGATAACATATATGATACCTACTGCCTTTTAGAGTGATATCACCTTGTTTATAGATTTGCATTTAATTCTATATGTTGCCTTTTAGAGTGATATTTACTGCATCTTAAGTGGTATCATTGGAGCTTTTTAATGCTTAAATAAATATATTTTGAAAATATCAAGTGTGAACCAGCCCATATCATTGTTATATATATATTGGGAATAATAGGAACACACGGAGGAATGTACTGCACGAGACTCGCTCACCAAGAAGAGTAAGTGTGCTTTTAATATTAGATATTTATACTGATTTTAATGGTTTTTAATACTTGAGTCTGATCGAAGCTTTTATACTTTTTTCTCCCCCCCTCTTTCTATAATATATGTTATTGGCTTGAGTCAATTGCGCAACCTATATTAGAAATACAGACTTTTAAATACCAGAGTGGATCCTTTTGGTTTGCTGCGAACCTGAGCCATTAAGAACCATACATCCCATTGAGACGCTGAGAAAGCTCCTAAACAATTTCTTCAACAATGCCTTTTTTTTTAGTACAGTGTTACTTAAGTTTATTTTAGCATGTTATTTTTTGGTATTGGCAGATTTTTTGAAAAGTAATGAATTTATAAAGCCCTCAAGCAAAAGGTCTTTCAAGCGTATGGCTAAGGCCACACTGTGCCAGACAACATTGAGCATGAAAAGCGAACAATATTGCCTAATCGGACCCTTTTCAATTTGGAGACAAAAAAAAAATAAAAATTATGTGGCCACCCATGCAGTGCAATTCTCAGTGCGTGAAGAAATCATGCTAGTGTGGCCTAGCCCTAAAAAGAGTAAAAAAAGTCTGATTGGAGACAAGCACCATGAGAACCACAAACTTTAAACATATTAGTTTCTTATCCCCAAAACAGACTATTCAAAATTAAATCATATAAATAATATACCTGCTTGTCTCCTGTTTGGATCTCTGTTGTCATGTTTCAGCTGCTCTGTGTCTGGCCTCAAAGTTTTGTGAAGATCACCTAAAAAAAGGTACATAAGATATCAAGCATTATAATACAATTACAATTTGTTATTAATAGATGAGCAAGCAAATATATGTATTACCTTTCCTTTGTTCTGGACTCTCCGCACTCTTCGGGTTTGAAGATGCAAGTGAAGATCTGGGAAGTGTGGGACTTCTTCTACCACCTGGAGCTGCAGAAGGAGCATGGGAAGCTGTGGCTGTTTGCACAGCCTGTTCAAGGGTTGGGCTTTTCCGTAAGGAATCTAACGGGGAGCTTGATCGTCCTGTGAAGTACAGAATTAAATTAAAGGGCATCTCCACTTGTAATAACAAATTTTTACCATTTAGTTTTACTGAAGAATGGGAGGTAAAGGAACTGTGTCTTGCCTCCTGTTCTTCAATAAAAAACCAGGAGCGAAGGTAAGGAACTTACTTGCTAGCTCGCTCCCCCGGTGCGTAGTCTGACAGGTCCCGACGGACTGCCTTATATATGCGCAGCAGCTGAACCACCTACAATCTTGTGATTGGCTGGAGTCCCCGAGCTACCCCAACGTCAGCTACTGTGAGATGAGAACTACTACAGGCTATGAAAAAAAGGCAGTGTCTTCCTTCCTGCTGTGCGAGGTTTACTACATCACACATGAGACTGAAACTTCAGGCATCGTGGTGTTTCAGGTATATCAGTGGCTGCGGTTTGATCCGGTGACAACACTTGTTTGACTCATAAGAAGTTAGCACTGGACAACATTTCTTTATTGTATATAACGGTTACCTTGACTGCTACCTACATATACACAGTATTGATTTATTATGTATATTTCTAGAGAATTAAACAATTATTTTTATTATATGACGATTAGTACTCGGCCGCCATTGTTCTATTTGTGATTTAGTAATGTTACAAGGGGGGTTAAGCAAGCTCCTGCTAATTATAAAGACCAGTATCTGTTGTGTTAGTTTTTTTTTATCATTACTTACATTCTAGTTGCCCTTGCTGCTCCTCTCCAGATCTAACCCATGCAGACCGACTACCACTTTATTAATTGGAAAAAAAGAGTGGTCAGGGCAACTAGAAGTATTAACACCACCAGCAGTACATTTTCCTCAACTTTGGGTAAAGGGGAGGGGGTTTATTTTGGCTTTCATTCTCCATTAAGTTAGGCAGAGGTAAACAAAATGTGTAGGCATCTCTGGCTTTGTAAAATATGACTAATGCTGGGTACACACATCCCCGACCTTCTTTCTATTTTAGTTCATAGGGAAGCACACTCAAATAGAATATTATCACAATAATTCCATTTATTAAGTGCTCAACACACAAACCAGGTGCACCTTGGTGTACACCTTCCACATTGGCCAAGATAGTTTAGGGCGAAAGATTTCCCTTCATTTGCGGTCAGCTCTCTGTACGATAGGGAGTTGGCCACGGTCGTAGGGAGTATGGCAGTCACATATGTTCTCCCTACACTTTATATAAGGAGTACGATCATGACTGTTTATACTCAAAGATGACAGATTGTTACAGTGTACCCATCATAAGAATGCCTGGTATGCTAATTAGCAGCCATCAGTGGGGAGGACTTTTTTGTTCCAGCAAACAGCACAAGCAATAAAAGTTAAGTCTGAATAGTCAGCAGATACAGACAGACAATCTTGGACTTGTTTTAAAGGGACAATTTTTCCTCAAAAAAAATAAATAAATAAATAAAAAAAAAAATACGGATGACCCTTAAGTCATAAAATACTTGTAAAAAAAAAAAAACACCAAACATTTAAAAGAGAATTTTTTTTTTTTTAAATAAATTTATAACAAACCTTGGGATAGCTGTGTTTTTAAAGTCCTTGCTTCCTGTGAGAAAGAGCCAACAGCACTGCTAGGAGGCAGAGCTGTGTTGCCTGTAGTTTCAGCCCCAAATGAAGACAAAGTGTTACCTGCTTTTAAACAGATAAAATGAAGTCAAAAAACAAATTAGACTGTGAATCATAAAACTAGTATTAACAACAACAACAAAAAAATATATATAAATAATTTGTGGACATCCTCATGCACCAAAAACTTAAAACTAAAATTAAAAAAAATCGGGATTCCAATTTTCTGAACCATGCATTATAAGGCAGACTGTACCACAAAAAAAAAACTTTTAATATAAAAGTCAATATTATATTTAAAGTCTATAGTAATTAACAGTGTAACATATGGTAATTACAAAAGGGATCAGTACTAAAAGATCAGATGTGCAGCGACAAAAGTTTGCATTGGACTAGAACACAGACAACAGCTTTATTGGCAAAAAGCAGGTCTATTTATGTCCAGTAATTATTGTAAATTCATAAATTTATAATTTGGGCATCCAATGAAAAGGGCTAAGCTACAGTGATGTGAAAAACTATTTGCCCCCTTCCTGATTTCTTATTCTTTTGCATGTTTGTCACACTTAAATGTTTCTGCTCATCAAAAAGCGTTGACTATTAGTCAAAGATAACATAATTGAACACAAAATGCAGTTTTAAATGATTGTTTTTATTATTTAGGGAGAAAAAAAAACCTCCAAACCTACATGGCCCTGTGTGAAAAAGAAATTGCCCCCTGAACCCAATAACTGGTTGGGCCGCCCTTAGCAGCAATAACTGCAATCAAGCGTTTGCGATAACTTGCAACAAGTCTTTTACAGCGCTCTGGAGGAATTTTGGCCCACTCATCTTTGCAGAATTGTTGTAATTCAGCTTTATTTGAGGGTTTTCTAGCATGAACCGCCTTTTTAAGGTCATGCCACAACATCTCAATAGGATTTAGGTCGGGACTTTGACTAGGCCAAAGTCTTCATTTTGTTTTTCTTCAGCCATTCAGAGGTGGATTTGCTGGTGTGTTTTGGGTCATTGTCCTGCTGCAGCACCCAAGATCGCTTCAGCTTGAGTTGACGAACAGATGGCCTTTTTTTTTTTTTTTTTTTTTTTTTTTTTTGTTTTTTTTTTTTTTTTTTTTTTTTTTTTTTTTTTTCTAAGGGCGGCCCACACCAGTTATTGGGTTCAGGGGGCAATTTCTTTTCACACAGGGCCATGTAGGTTTGGAGGTTTTTTTTTCTCCCTAAATAATAAAACAATCATTTAAAACTGCATTTTGTGTTCAATTATGTTATCTTTGACTAATAGTCAACGCTTTTTGATGAGCAGAACATTTAAGTGTGACAAACATGCAAAAGAAAATAGAAATACGGAAGGGGGCAATAGTTTTTCACATCACTGTAGCTTAGCCCTTTCATTGGATGCCCAAATTATAAATTTATGAATTTACAATAATTACTGGACATAAATAGACCTGCTTTTTGCCAATAAGCTGTTGTCTGTGTTCTAGTCCAATGCAAACTTTTGTCGCTGCACATCTGATCTTTTAGTACTGATCCCTTTTGTAATTACCATATGTTACACTGTTAATTACTATAGACTTTAAATATAATATTGACTTTTATATTAAATGTTTTTTTTGTGGTACAGTCTGCCTTATAATGCATGGTTCAGAAAATTGGAATCCCGATTTTTTTTAATTTTAGTTTTAAGTTTTTGGTGCATGAGGATGTCCACAAATTTTTATATATATTTTTTTGTTGTTGTTGTTAATACTAGTTTTATGATTCACAGTCTAATTTGTTTTTTGACTTCATTTTATCTGTTTAAAAGCAGGTAACACTTTGTCTTCATGTGGGCTGAAACTACAGGCAACACAGCTCTGCCTCCTAGCAGTGCTGTTGGCTCTTTCTCACAGGAACAAGACTTTAAAAAACACAGCTATCCCAGGTTTGTATAAATTTATTAAAAAAAAAAAAATTCTCTTTTAAATGTTTGGTGTTTTTTTTTTTTTACAAGTATTTATGACTTAAGGTCACCGTATTTTTTTTTTTATTTATTTATTTATTTTTTTTGAGGAAAAATTGTCCCTTTAAAACAAG
Source organism: Hymenochirus boettgeri (assembly GCA_019447015.1). Lineage (NCBI taxonomy): Eukaryota > Metazoa > Chordata > Amphibia > Anura > Pipidae > Hymenochirus > Hymenochirus boettgeri. The sequence continues at coordinate 114,982,968 of CM033472.1, forward strand.
TCCAAGATTGTCTGTCTGTATCTGCTGACTATTCAGACTTAACTTTTATTGCTTGTGCTGTTTGCTGGAACAAAAAAGTCCTCCCCACTGATGGCTGCTAATTAGCATCACAGCATTCTTATGATGGGTACACTGTAACAATCTGTCATCTTTGAGTATAACATCATGATCGTACTCCTTATATAAAGTGTAGGGAGAACATATGTGACTGCCATACTCCCTACGACCGTGGCCAACGCCCCCCCCCCCCCTGGGCAAAGAGAGTTAGGCTTCTAATTGTCACTCCTGGAGGTTTGCTGAATTGCACAGGGAGAGCACTGTTTCCCCTGCTGTTGGTCAACAAAAAACTATATGACCGCAAAATTTGTATATTTATAGCCATATTTTCATTGTACAAATTAAGCTTTTAGATTCAGACACAGAAGGAAAACCATATTTACAAATGTAATTGCTTTTAACAAGTTTTTTTTAATTGCCCATACTCGGAAATTTCAAGGGGAAGTTCAGGCCCCCCCAAATATATGTACTTTCAGAAAAAAGAGCAGTATATTTTTCATCTCAATGAATCTTCCAATCAGCATTTTGCTCTGTGTATAAATAAATGCAACCGAAATACGAACCCTGTTTGCAGGCCCCCTATTAGAGTTGTTATGGTATTGCTGGGACCCAGCACCTGGGTTGATTCAGTGCTCAGTAGAGATCTGAGCATGTTGACTCATCCAACAGCCAATCAGTAAAAATTACTGTTAGGAACATTCCAAGATGTGGTGCATCCTGGGAAGAAGAAGAACCGTTAGAACCTGAAATGCCAGCTCACTAATGTCAACAGCCGGGACAGCAAAGAGTATGAAATCAACAAAATGGAAGAGAATATGCAGAATAATAAGAAGGCATTAACAAACTAACAATTAACAAATATTAAAATTTTGACTGAACAGTCCCTTTAATTTCTCTAAACAGTAGATGGGAAGAAATCTTGATGTGCCCATTTTTTTTCAAAAGAGTTTTGTATAGATCCATCCTGGTAAAAATAATGATTGTTTTGCCGCATTAGTCAATATATGTAGTAAAAAGTAGAGTACTGTGATACTTTTAATGGACTAACAGTTATTAAAGTAGACAAGCTTCGAGGGATCAACCCTTTTCCTAGGTCAGAGCAGAACTGATTGAACAAAGGTTAAAAGAAATAAAACAGGTATTACTAAGATAACAAGATATAACCCCCCCACCCCGAAAAAAAAACAAGCGCCCGAATGAGAGGGGGGTAATAAAATACAGAGATAAAAAAGAGCATACAAGGTGGTCAACCCACAAATGCAAATTAAAGAGAGGTTAGCCGGGGGGGGTGGGGGAATAAGGAGGGGGGATGCTGGATGAGAATAAAGCAGTCCTGAGAATATGTACATATTGTATACGATCCACATATGGTCCTTTCATACAAATATATTCACAACAGTTATAATGGGCTAGGAATCCCAAGTCTTAATTTAACCCATTTTTGGAGTCGAATTAACAGAATCATTTGGCTGTAAAATTCACTTTCCCAGAGTATTGCCATTAATCTTCAATGCCAGCAGTTTCCCAGAGTATTGGCATTAACACTTTCAGGGTCAGCAGAATATTACCTTAAACCTTTCAGCTGCCAGTCATTGACATGATATACAGTATGTACCTGCTTTCATGTCTCCTCCAATTGTTCAATATTCACCCACTCTAAGTTCTAATTAGAGTGTTGGATTGAAGAAAGGGCAGAGATATTGACTCCATGGCTGCTAGTCACAGAGGCCACGTAAGGTGGAGCAGGCAGTGAAGATTGGGAAATCAGCACTGAAAGGGGATGTTTCAGTGCAAATACATTACTTTTAAGAAAAAAGGGCAGTATTTTTCCATCTAAGACCTTAACTGCCCATTCAGCAATTTATCTGTATACAAATAAATGCCTTCTGAAATAAGGAATCCTTTTTGCAAGACCCCTACTAGAGACCATTATGAACTTGCCCTTGACCCAGTGGCGGGTTGATTCAGTGCTCAGTAGAGATCTGAGCATGTTTGACCCACCAACAGCCAATCAGTAGAAATTACTGTTAGGAACATTCCAAGGTAGTGTGCATTCTGATAAGAAGGCCATTACAGAACCTAAAAAATGTCAGCTCATTAAGTCAACAGCAGGGAATAGCAAGGGTATAAATTCAAATGATGTTTTCAAAAGGGAAGAGAATATGGAGACATGGTTTTTAAGGTTTTTATTTTATGCATAAAATTGTAACTAAAACACCCATGTTTTATTGTTTGCACAGCAAGATATTAGATATATGGGGCCCAGGAATGTGCATTGATCATTCTTTTCTGTTGTTCAAAAATGTACAATGACTATTCATTTTTTATAAGGAATTCTTATTGATGTCTAGGAAATGGCTACTAAAATAAGTTACCGTATATACTCGAGTAATAAGTCGATCTGAGTATAAGCGAGGTACCTATTTTTACCTGAAAAATTTGTAAGAACTTGATTGACTCGAGTATAAGTCAAGGGTAGAAAATGATCACCACACTGCCTCTGATTCTGTGTTGTTTTTAGGCTTTAGTTGCCCTTTAAATGGACAGCAAAATTCCCATACATGAATCCCATAAAGTATAGCCAAATCCAGTACCAGTAAACCCCAATTCCTTGGCACTTAGATGTTTGGAAATACAACTCCAGCATGCTTTGTTGCTGGGAGTTTCAGTTTCTAAACATGTGGAGTGGCAAGGTTCAGTAAACCTTTAATTAAGCTTACAATCATTACAATTCTCCTGACCCCATATGTGGAAAGGGCCTCTGACCCCCATATAGTAAGGCCTGACCCCAATAGTAAAGGACTCTCTTACACCAAAAGTTAAAATGTCACCGGGAGTTGTAGTTTCAAGCTGTCATTGCCACTGAACTAGCAGCTGTTTTTTGCCCAACTGAGGAGACCCATCAGATTATATATCCAGATGAGCAGTGACAGTGCTGAGTGAGTCAGCAGCCAGGACTACAGGAAGAGGAATGGTAAAGGCAGACAGCTCCTGTAACTTTATGCAGGTTAACACAGCGCCAACTACTGGTTACTATCCGCAAATTGCAGAATTTGGATCTAAATTAGGACTTGACCCAAGTCGAGGTTAGGTTTTCAGGCTAATTTAAAGCCTGAAAATTCGACTTATACTCGAGTATATGCGGTAGGTTAGTTTATTTATGGTGTTGTCAAACATACTTTGTTCCCTGCTCTTAAAGAAGCTCAAGTGCTAATCTATTGACTGTACTGAATTTTTTTTCTAGCCATATAAAAAATTTCCTACTGTCGATGAGACAAAAAGGAAAGAATTACCTGGCCAATATGGCCATTGGTTGTCACACAATATATCCAGAAAGCTTTTCTGAAAACCCTCTCCAATCATCTTTCTTTGGTTGGTTACATAGAACCCAATCTAACCTATCTAAATCTCAATCCAATCTTCCTCATGTATTTATTAAAGGGCATCTCCACCCTTTAATAAATAATAACTTTTTATATATTATAGTGCCTCCACACCGAAAATAACTTTTATATATGCAGGGTTGTATGCTCCCACCACCAACTGCTATATTGAAACTGTAAAAAAAATCTCTTACTTACAGCCCCTCGCTCCAGCCTTGTTTAGTTCGGCTCCCTGCTGCCGGAAATACAAGCAGTGGCCGGAAGCGAGGATCTGTAAGAGGAGTTCAATTATATTTTTACAGTTCAATATAGCGTGTTGGGGGTGGGAGGGCATGCTATGCATATATTTAAAGGATCCAGGAAGGGATCCTGATGCAAATGTGCAATTGTTTGAATAATTTGTGACACCATATAACATTTCTACATAGTTCATAATCAAAGAAGAGGAATTGTTACAATGTTTTTTTTTACTTGATATTTTGTATCAATAAATCTGATCTATTCATCAACACTGCTCTTTCATATGCACTAGGGTGTCTGTTCTTCTCCCTAGCAGCTCCGTCAGCTTTTAATCTGCTCTCCTTTTTATTTGCTACATTTTTTAGTAGAGAGTCTGAACTCAGAAGGAGGAGAGGGGAGGATGAGCTCAGCTAAGTTACTGCAGAGAGCAGTTTTAAAAATGCCAGGTAAAGCTGCTGCTGACTTTAACGGTGGCCTTTGTGACCAGCAGTAGGTGAGGAGTAAACAATTCTATGGAGGAGACAGACAAGCAGGTACATAGTATATCATGTCCATGCTGGCAAGCTGTAAGAGTTAAAGATAATACTATGCTGGCACTGAAAGTGTTAATGGCAGTACTATGGGAAAGTGCTGCATTGAAATTATAAATAGGAAGTCTGTTGGCCACTAAAGGGTAATGGTCATACTTTGCTGGCACCTGAAGGTGTTAATGGCAATTCTCTGGGAAAGGTTTGGCATTGAAAGTATTAATGAAATTCTGTTTGCACTGAAGGTTAATAGTAATACACTGCTGGCATGAAGGGGTTAATGCCAATACTCTTGGAAAGTCTGCTGGCACTTCAAAGAATTAAATATCTCAGATCTCACCAAATTCCTTGTTCTATTTTTGGGAGAACATGGCGCCACATACCGCACCTTCCAATCATATTCATTGGTGGCCAGTGACGTTGCATATGCACAAATATATGTATACACGCCCGCCCTACTTAAGGGATTGTCCACCCTAAAATGGAACTTTTTATATAAGTGTCACCCTGGGCTCCCAGCCCCACCGCTATATTTTTTTTTTAGAAAAGCCCCAACTCTACTTCACCTCCCCTCTTTCCTCTGCCGCGCTCCCGGCCCTCTGGCTTGCAAGGAAAATGCAAGCAGAGGGGGGGACGGCAGCCGCGTCTGTGATTGTGGCGGCAGAGCCAATCACAGACGCGGCTGCCGGCAGCCACTTCGCCGGAGAGAAAGAGGAGAGGTAAGTAAGAGTTTGGGGAGCTTTCTAAAATAAAAAATATGCGGTGTGGGCTGGAAACATGGGGGAATAGTGTATAAAAGGGGTTTTATCTAGGGAGGGGAATGGATAGCAGAACGAGGGAGAGGGAGGGGGAGGGAGGGGGGAGAAGGGCTGCAGTACGCATGGCAAAAATCTACCTGAGGCCAGCTAGCAGGCCAGTGTCCTATATGGAATGCTAGCCTCTGGTGGCGAGTTTTGGGAATTTGGGGGGGAACTACAGGAGAACCCTATGGAGCTGGGAGTGAGGTAAGGATTACACTACAACTAATGATGGGGCCAGTAGTGGGGGGATTATAGTTTTGGGGGTGGACCTGCCCTTTAAGTGGTCCCAATATAAAGAAACAACCACAGCGCAGTGCAATGTCATAAGGAATTGAGTGGGGAAACCCAGATGCAGTTGGGGGGGGGTCGCACGTGGGCGGGAGGGCACCTAGGGCACTAAGATGGCTAGACGGCCCGGGTAAGCATTCTATATACAGACTAGGGTGTTCCCTATGTGCATGCAATAAGATCTTTTTAGTTACTGGTTTTCTATAACAGATCAGTTTTACCATACCAATAAAACATCCAGCACATTCTATGGAACCCTTATTTGTTTTAAATGGGGGTTTTTTTGTATTACAATACTGTTCAAACTGTTCTGCACTTTCCAAAATCTTTGTCCCAAATTCATATAATATAATCAATAGAATGATTAAAAGCCAGTTAGATTTTTTAAGGGTTTGTACACTAAAAAACTTTCTACATAAAGCAGTAGAATTTTTTCAAACTCAATTTATAAACAAAGGCTTTGGAATATCTATGTTTTTCACCCACATATGCCAATTTGTATATAGTACGATGGAAGAGACACCTTCATACTTAATGAGAAGAAGGAATTAACAGATATGTACACAAAAAAAAACTTCATGTTATTAGTTAGTGTGGCTCTTATCTGAATGGTATTAATTTTTTTGCTATTCCCTTCTCACCCCCTACCTTCAGCATTCATTTCTTGCTGGCTTCCTCCTCCATGGTAATGTGGCCCTAGGACCGCCCCCAAGAGATGTGGTTTGCTAAACCAAAGTGGGTGGTCTAAGACATCTAGCTGCTGTTGTGGCACCATGCCCGCTTCTCGGTGACTGCGCATGCGCCGGGATGAACCACGTGCATGCTGATGCACACATTAATCAAGGGGCCGGTGACATTCATAGCGTGCGTGTGGTTAACATCACCAGCCTGCGGACATTTGATGTCACGAGCGCGCGTGGGCAATTCATCAACCTATTTTGACGATGCTCATTGAGGGAGCCGTCCCTGAAACAATAGGTTTAATTAATATATACAATAGATTTAGGTGCTTTGGCAAACCCATAAATTATGGGTGTTAATAGTTTCAAATACTCATATTCAGATTAGAGAATATTTTAAGCTGGGTACAACGTGACGATAAAAGTGAATGGTCCCATCAGTCTTGCGGGCGTTTGAACAAGACCGAAAGTTTTCCTCAGCCGCAGGTGTCTCCCGGTACTAAATACTAGGGAGTCAGCTGCGGTCGTGTGAAAACCCAGTCTTACTGGGTAAAACACCATACAATGTTTCCGCACCAACCAATATTTACTGTGTATTGACCGGTCAGCCAGAAATTATTGCATGGTTAAGTTGGGCTGATCTCGGTTGGCCGTTCATCCGGATCGGATGTTGCTAAATCACAGCTGATCATGCTGTTCGCTAAGAACCATGCAATCTGTTGCTACAATGATTTGTCTCGGGCGACGGGACAAATCTCGTGTGTACCAGCCTTAGAGCAGGTGTAGAAACCTCATCAGATTGGAATGATTTACCAGTGTTTTTCACGAGAGTTCCTGTAATGGGAGCTATCCCATTGTCCATTCAAGGGGCCAAATAAAATCATCATGTTGCTATCGGTGCCATAATTTTGCATTTTTTAGGGGGGCTTGCTGTGATATAACATTTCTTTTATTGTTTTTTCTTGTTTTCTCTATTTGAGGTGTACATATAAGTTTGGACATATACATAATAATATTTAATGCTTTTTAAAAAAGAATCTACATTGTAGATTAATATTAAAGGACAATTATAATCACCCTTCGATCCACACTTTCTTAAAGGATAAGTGCACTGTAAAATCAAGTATGTTCATTTGGAAGCGGCAGCTTTAAAAATAACCGTTGCATAATTTTTTTTTTTTTAACCATGCCCAGCCACGTGCACGGAACTCATAGGCATTACTGTTTGAGGCTCAAGCAGGAGAAAGCAGAGGAAAAATCTCAGAGGGGCGGGCGGAGCTTAAACTTCAGCAAACAAGTAACAAGATGTCAGCAACTTTCAAGGCCAAAGCTAGGTTCTGGAGGGCATAGGTTAAAAAATTATGGCACAGTATTTTTAAAGCTGCAGCTTCCAAATGAACATAACTTGATTTACAGTGCACTTATCCTTTAAGAGGAATGTTGGAGCCTGGAACTAGTGTAAGGCAAAGGCCACTTTGTCTTCAAGACCCAAACAAATATTAAATCTATGTGTTGCAGTGCTAAGTACACATTGCATTAAATACAAACAGTATCAACCTGCACCATGCTTCTAAGAAAATACTAACAACCTTGTTGTGTAGATATTATCAGGCCTATGTAATAAAGTTCTATGCGGACATCTGATTGGTTGGGGAAAATTTGCACCATTTTAATGATAAGACTTTTAATATATTCGGCCTGATATGTGTTGGGTCTTAAAGGCAAAGGTGGGAACCCTAGTTGATTTTGGTTATGCAAACTTCCCACAGCAACCCTCCTGCTGCATTAAAGGACAATTATACTCACCTTTTCCCCGATCCACTGCAGCATAGTACCAGGGTGAGGACTAAAATCGCTAAGTCCTCACCCTGGGTTCTTTCTCTAACTCCTGCACTACTTACCGCAAATCTGCTTCGGCGATCCACAGTGTTCCACCTCTCTCCTACTGTCAATGACAGTCGCGAGGCAGCCAATTGGAAGACACGCCTCTGCGAGAGTATCTTCCTATTGGCTGCCTGCGATCTGTCATTGAAGCAGGAAGAGCGAGGAGGAACGAGCGTCGGCGAAGCAGATTTGGGGTAAGTAGTGCAGGAGTTAGGGAAAGTACCCAGGGTGAGGACTTAGCGATTTAGGTCCTCACCTGGGTACTATGCAGCTATGGAGTAAGAGGAGCGAGGGTGAGGTGAGTAACTTGTCCTTTAATTTTATAGAACATGTTTGCATTCCCTATAATAGTACCCCTTTAATTGGCATTCCCTCCAATAATCCTATTAATAGTACATTGTAACATGGTGATGAGTTGCAAGTGGTTACCCTCCAACATTCCCCTTTAATACGTACACTTCTAGAACATGGTGCAGTGCTGCAGGTAGAGGATAATATAATGACCCTGATCTTAGCACAGCTCTGTGTAATGCATTTCTAAGTTAGCTCTGTACTACAGTTGTTTTGTTTTTATACAGACAGCTGAATTAAAAACACCACTCTTCCTACCCTCCAACATTCCTTTAATAGGTACCACTGATGAGAATGCATTGCACAGATAAGTGCACTGGAAAATCAAGTTATGTTCATTTGGAAGCTGCAGCTTTAAAAATCCGTTGCCGCCCTCTGAGATTTCCTCTGCTTTCTCCTGCTTGAGCCTCAAACAGTAATTAATGCCTTGTGAGTTCCGTGCACACGCACGTGCATGGAACTCATAGGCATTACTGTTTGAGGCTCAAGCAGGAGAGTGCACGGAACTCACAGGCATTACTGTTTGAGGCTCAAGCAAGAGAAAGCAGAGGAAATATGTGCCTGACGTTCAGAGACCTGGTAACTGGCAGCTTAGCCTCCTATTTAAAGGCTATGTCAGCCTGAAAAAATTTTTTAATATATGGTCCCCCCTGGGCCCCAGCCCCAACCGCTATAATTTTTTTTTTAGAAAGCCCCCCAAACTCTAACTTACCTCCCTCGATCCTCCGCCGCGCTCCCGCCCTCTGCTTGCAAGGAAATGCAAGCAGAGGGGCGGGACCGGCAGCCGCGTCTGTGAGGGCTGAGCGGCAGCCAATCACAGACGCGGCTGGGCAGCTCACTTCGCCGGAGGAAGAGGGAGGTAAGTAAGAGTTTGGGGAGCTTTCTAAAAAAAAAAAAATATGCGGTTGGGGCTGGGAGAAAGGGGGAGCACATATTAAGGGGGTTTGAGCTAGGGGGAGGGATAGTAGAACGGGAGGGAGGGAGGGGGAGGGAGGGAGGGGGGAGAAGGGCTGCAGTACGCATGGCAAAAAATCTACCTGAGGCCAGTCAGCAGGCAGTGTCCATATGGACTCTGCTAGCCTCCTGGTAGTCATTTTTTGGGACTTTGGGGGGGACTACAGGAACCCTATGGAGCTGGGATGTGAGGTAAGGATTAAACACACTACATGGTGGGGCCAGTAGTTGGGGGGATTATAGTTTTTGGGGTGGACATGCCCTTTAAGGAGAAATGTTTCCTGCTTCGTAGTAGTGCAAAACTTTACTTATGAGGTATCGCATTGCCTGTGCTCGCTGTTTCCAAATATTTTCAGGCACCTCAGACTCAGTTGTAAATCCCACACGAACACAATAATACATCAGATAGCATGGGTTTTACATGGACTTGGGTATATTACATTGTGTGTTAAGCCTATAATAAACGGTGGATGTGGGGTGACATAAAATGAGGATTGTGAACCACCGTACTGAATCTTTGGGAAGTATGGCCAGCACAAGCAGCCATTAAAAACCCACTCGCAATGTACGGAGCAAATGTCACGGCCCATTGAATTACGGGGTGGAAGTGATCTATAGTGGATCTCTTACATTGCCCTGTCGGCTGATCAATGATTATATGGTGTGGTCATACAGTCACTGGTTCGACATTACATTGATATTTGATGGAAATAAAAATTCTGATTAACCTTATTGCCTGTGTCTTAATAGGTGAAGGTGTTTTTCCTACTGATCTGAAACCCAAACATGTCACCAACATTGAGCAAAATTCATATCAAATCTACAGGTCGATACAATACAATACACAGACACATCAACACCGCTAAGACGAAACCAAATCCGCGGTCTCCAGCGACAACAGCGCTCCTATCGTTCTTAAAAAAAATCTCGCGATAACTAGGCGTGTGATAATCCTGGCCTGGAGGCGTGGCACAAGAATATGAAGGCGGCAGCGGCCATGTGGTTCAGGTCCAGATAAAGAGAACGCAGAGTAGTAGAGTGGGGAAGGGAACCTAGGGGTTCCCGCAATCCACATCATCCGGAAGACACCATGAGTGGGGGGACGCCATACATCGGTAGTAAAATCAGCTTAATCTCCAAGGCTGAAATCCGCTATGAAGGCATTCTATACACCATCGACACTGAGAATTCCACAGTGGCGCTCGCGAAAGGTAAAAGAGAGTTGTCTGTGGCCTGTCCTGCCGGACGAGTAGGGATAGAGGGACTAGTGTCTGCGTCACCGCTAATCGTAGGCCTTTCTGCTCCTTTCCTCTCACTACAAACAGGCCTATGGCCGCCATGGTTTTGGTTATGGCCCAGCGGATCTGACACAATAACTAGGGTTGAAAGGGGTAAAGTGACTGTGCTGAAGGCCTCCCCTTTGGCTGCTCTGTGCTAGTTGGATTGTGTAGACGAACTTGGTTTGTTTCCTGTTCCTTTTTGTGCTAATAATCTATGGTTGGCCATGTAGTATAGCGGACAGGAGGCCAATACGCGAAGACATTTGGAGTATGTGCTTCCCCTTGCAGTTCCTACCATTTTACTTCCATCCCCTACCAGCTGTGGGATTATGGAAGTGATCTCCCGGCACCCCTAAAGCACAACTGGAATGTGCTGGAAGAAGTAGTTGGGAAATATAGATTGCAGTTGTTGCACATCAATGGCAAGTGTGCTCGCCACCCTAACAAGTAGATCTAGACTTAAACTGAAAACCTGCCAACACTGGAGTAGGCTTTCATATTTCTCTAATTCCATAGACCAGTGAGGGGAACTTTTAGAGAAAAGAGTGCCCAAACTGCAATCAAAACCCATCAAAGTGCCAACATGAATACTGAGGTTTTTTTGCAAAAAAACCCTCAATAGGCACAGATACAGTAGATAGAATCAGGTCTAGATTAACATTGAATGTTTGCACAGTACACTTTTTATACACTGATGTAGTGTGTCTCTTTTTGCATTCTGTCAACCCCAAGGTAGAGGGTGTTTGGAGATGTTGCAATTGCCAGTGCCAGCCTTGGTGTGCTAGAGTGAATCAATACTTTGTTTTGATCTCTCTGTTACCAGAAAATCCATGTGTCTCTGCTCTTCTGGTAACAAAACTGTGGTGAACTATGCTGTGCATGAGTCCACAGAAAGGGCTCTTAGGTCCACCTCTGGCACGCGTGCGTAGGTTCGCCACCACTGCCTAGACTTAAGTCCCTTTCAGAAGGATCACCCTGAACAATTTTAGCCTCGTTGCTATGGGTGCTAGCTTTGTCTACCACAATTTATACTGTTTGATGCATTTGGGGTGGTGAATTGCATAGAGCCACAAAGCAGGAATTCCTGTGCAAATGTTTAATGTGATTTTATTATTGGATTTGAGGCTGCTACTTGGGTTCACAAAGTTAGGAAATTTTATTTTAATTCGAGTTTGCAGCATTTTTGTGCGGTTTATTATTCTTCTTACCAGTTAATAGCTGGTTTAACAGCCACACAGGGCTAAAACTGAACACACAATTTTAATCTTAATTAAATCTGTGTGTGGGGGGGGGGGTTGGAGAGCTTAATATTTCCTCCATACGATGTAGAATTAGAGTCTAAAGAAGCAATCTTAAACAATTTTATAAGACTTTACGGTAATTCCAATACTTTGCAATCAATGTTGCATGGTACAAATCTGGTACCTGGCCTGTTACTTTCAATTTGACTGTCCAATTGTCATGTGGAGCAGGGAATGGCCAGCATGGAGAGTGTATGGTAGGCAGTTAAGTGTGTGTAAATGTATGTAAGCAGACAGTCCTGGTTTATAACATAAAAGAAGAATTCTAACATTCTGTCCATGATCTGAAATAGTTATAGACTATGCAGAGTTTGGGAATTAATGGTTAAAGGAAGTCCAACCCTAATTTACATAGGTCAAAATATTTCAAGGTGCACTCCAAGGTCTTGTGGAAAACGTTATATATTTATTCACACATACCACGGCAACGTTTTGGCCTTTTGTCTTGGGCCTTTATCAAGCCAACGGATAAAGCTTGATAAGGCCGAAACGGATGGATATATATATATATATATATCCTCTGGTGCACTGATCTGGGTCCCTGCTTGCCGGAACTTGCAAGCAGGGGCCAGACGGCCAGCCTCGTTTGTGATGTGTGCATGACGGTTGCAACGTGCATGCGTGACCTCATCGCGGCGTGTGTGTGGCAGATGCCGTTATTGTGCACAAAGATGCGCGACTGACGCGCGCACGTAATAAACGGGCCTTACCATTTGAGACTGAAGAATTAGGGGCAGCTGCAAGTCTGGAGGGACGGAGCTAACCATTCAGCTAGCAGAAACATGTCAGCAACTTTAAGCTGCAAAGGTAGGCTCCTAAGGGAATAGGGAAAAATATGGCAACAGTATTTTAAAGCTGCAGCTTCCAACTGAACATAACTTGATTTACAGTGTATCCTTTAAGGAGAGAAAAAAGTTTTTACCCATAATGCAAAAGATGGTTGTGGTCCTGACCAATTTACAATGACTGACTGCATTTGCCTGTGATTCCTCAGTCCTGCGCATCTCCTCTGAGCTTAGAGTAGAGACGAGGACCGGGATGAGAAGTGCCGCTGGGAAAGGGAAGTATTCTGGACTTCAGGGATTACGGGGGTTAGAGAAGATGGGAAAAGTAAATGTTTTTTGTTCTGGGGGTAGACATGCCCTTTAAACAATAAATTGTCCACATGCACTCATCCTGACCCTGTATTAGTAATAGGGTTTACATTATCTGAAACTACAATTTTAGAGTTGTAATATGGTCGTACTTGCATATTTAACTGTTTGCTTTGTAGTTCAATTATTAAGGTAAACTGTATTGCCTCAATGCATTTTTTTTAATTGCTTTAAAAACAGTAAAGGTATGCATCCCTCCCATACATTTTTTTTTTTTTTTTTTTTTCTTCCTGATTTCGAGCCTCTCTCTGCCTTCAATTAGTCATGTTGTGAAGGGGGTTGTAATATTCAGTCTTCCTCTAACTGTCACTTAATGCTAGCAAGCGAGAAACACTCCTCACCCCCCTTGATCAGCTTGATTATGTAGGCTGTATACTGCAACAGGATTCAAGTTTGTTGACGGCGGAGGAGGAGAGGTTTGAACAGACATTCCCAGCAGCCAATCACAAGTGTTATGTTAATTATGGCCTGGGCTGTCTAGGAGGCGGGCTTTTAGCACTCCTCTTTGCTGTGTGATATCTGAGAGGGCAGCACTGCTGTAAACGTGAGTAAGTGATTTCAGCTGCTGGAAGTGTGGACATGAAATGGGGGTGATTTTATTTTTTTTTTATATGTTGTCTTAAGTTTTAATGAGTGCTTCTAATTGCCCCCACCCTGCCGCCTTGTGGTGTCTGTGATACTTAAGTTCTGCACAGCCGCACCATGGCACTGCTCTGCTTACACATCTTCCCTGCCTTCTTTTCTCTGCTGTTCTCTTAATTGTTGCAGAAAGTGGTACTAGCAGGCAGCCAAATGTCCTAGTAAAAGGTCAGTGATAAGGTACTTATTATAATTTCTGCTTCTGGAATGACAGGTCTTTCCTGTAAATGCTGTGATTTTAAATGATGATTTCTCGGGATCTACTGCTGAGATTTAAAATTAGAGTAGTGGGACCTTGTTGTATCTAAAGGTACAAGTTTGAAAGCTGGATTTTTTAAAGATAGAGAGTAAAGATACACCTTAAGTGGTTTGATCATATTTAGGTAGATCACCTCCCAAAACCTCCAACATTTGAGGTTGGAACTAAAACTGGATTCTCTTTGTGTGAACAAACGCTTTCAGTGTTCTCCCTAGGGTCTTTTAGCGGGCGGCCCACCCGGCTACTACTTCATGCACCTGGCTGGAAAAAAATTTCTTGGGAGAACACTTGTGATTTAAAGAATTTAGATGTAGTTTTAATAGGTGTGCCAATAGGTCAGTAAAAACTCCCGCCAAAACTGCCCAGTCCAGACACCTTTTTCACACTTGCAAGATATTTTAGCACGTTTAACTAGCTTTCCAAGTCCCCAAGGCCACAAAATGGTAGCACCTTGGGACCAAAGTTAGACTCCTGACATATAATGAGCATGATGCAGTGCACATTTTTCCCTACCACCAAAATTCCCTGTCCCACCCCACCCGGCTACTTTTTCATGCCACCCGTCTTTTGGGGAGAACACTGGCTTTTGAGGTCTAACTAAAACTGTATTGTTGAGGGATCATTTGGGAGTGAACATGTGTAATGTAGGTAATGCATTTTTGCACTTTTTTTCGTGATGAGATCCTATAGTAATGCTTGATATGTTTGTGTTTTTAAAATTTGTAATCATCGCCCTATATCTTCAGAGATTTATGCAAAAAAGTGAATGCCTGGATCAAATTTGTAGGTGCTAAAACTTGTGCCAACTTATTAACTAATTATGATTAATATACCTTCAGAATTAATTGTATCAAATTGTACTCTTATTGAGTCTTTGCTTAAGGTCTGTACATATCGGATAGGACGGACGACACACGGCCCCCGAGCACAAGATACACACGCCACCGAAAGGCCATTACAACAGTAGTTTGTGTGTTCTGTGTTTGCTTGGGCCCGTTCGTTGATCCGCCATGGTCGCTTTAGTATGACATGTTTGATATGGAGTTCCACCTATTAATGGGTGCTAATAAGAATACCACATACCTTAAACATAACTTTTTTTTTTTTTGAGGGGGCTACTTTTATCCCAGATTTGCGATATCCTAAACATCAATTTGATGTTAAAACCTTAATACAGATATTTAGGACTTAAGGCGAAGTATAAGCCACAAATGAGACCTTGGCAATACCCCATGTAGTAATTTCTGAACCGGTATATGTTTAACTTAAAAATACCAACCGTAACTAATAAAATAACTGGATTTTTACACTTTTTTCCCCAAAGCATCTTTACTGCAATCCCTATAAAGATGGCAATGAGAGCTATGTCTGTCACATGTGCTAACTGCTCCTGGCACTGCATAGACAGTAATGAAGAAAATCAGGAGCAGAAGCTTTGTTTTTAGAGGATGTTTTAGTCAATCCCATACATTCAGTCACACCATAACCACACCCCCCCCGTAAACCAATTAATTCTTCCTACCCACCAGCCCGAACCCCAGCATACAGGCGTAAGGCTGTCATTTACCTTTTTAAAGTGTAACATATGTAGAGTAATTCCTAACCCGGAACTGCTTGCAGTGCACTGAAGCAGTTTGTGTTCCCAGTCCAGTTGCCCAAATAAAATTTATTAAAGTTGTTTTTTAATGGCAGGGATGTGCATACTAAGTAGTAACACCTCCTCCTACATTGGTTTTAAGTATTTGCAACTGTAGAGAGACTGCCATAGGGCTGCACATTATTAAAGGTTTTTGTGGGGGTAACATTTTATTTTAAAGGATATTTCACCTAGAAATGAACCATCGTTTTTTTGCATTAATTGAAAAATGGAAGGTAAATAAGTGTTTTACCTTCTATTCTGCAATTAAACCAACCGAGAACTTGCCTGCGAGTGCAATCTGCTGCTGACTGTTTCCGCATAACTATTTCTTTGCACATTCTGGCCACACCTACTGACTTCAGTCACATGGTCCTCTGCCTAATAGGACTGTAACAGGATTGGCAAGAGACTATTAATGGGCATGACTTGCTTTTACAACATCCTGCAGTAACTTTGAACTGGGCATGTAAAAACTCAGTGGTCAGTGACCACACTGCGATGTTGGGGGAAATAAACTAAACCTCGATATTGGAAAGGTAAATTTCCCAGCACCCACATCAAAATAAGTGGGAGACAGATTACTGCTTTTGTCAAGGGGCTCTGTTTCTTATTCAGTGTGGATTCTAAACTTTATGTTGACCTTCAAGTATAGTTCTCCTAAAGGAGAACTAAGTCTCCAGACAACATTGTCCCAAATCAGAGCACATTCACAAACATACAACAAGCTGTCTTACCTCTTCCTTTGCTGTGGCCATTGGGTGATTTATGAAAATAACTGTGGTACTAGGGGTCAGCTCCCACAATCCAACTTAGCGGGTAAGTTAAGTGTCTGCGTACAGGCACATGCTCTGTAGTGCTCAACAGATCAAAACAAGGAAGTTGCAGCCTTGCTTCCTAGAAGCTGACAGAATCACATTACAGCACAGAGATACTCCCTCTCCCTGACACAGAACAGGGATTTCAGTTTGCTCTGAAATGCTCCTGTCCTTACAATATATAATCTTTTACTTTTCATACAAAAAGAAAAGTATCTTTGCAGTGTATTTCATAAGAAACATGGATGCAAGAAACTGAATACTTACATTAGCTATGTTGGAATAGAACTCATCTTGATTTATGTCTCTAGAGTTCTACTCTAGGCTATGGGACACAGTAGTATACTGTTATTGGACGCTGTTACGTGTATGCAGATCGTTCATTGGATCTAAGATTCAAAAGAAGTAGTCTTGATGTCATATGGAGAACTTCGGGACCGTGGTATGCAGATTTTGAAAGATGACAGTCTGGATCTGCGATCGTCTGTCATCTTTCGCTGATCTTACTGTGTGTACCTAGCTTTAGAGAGATTATATAGAGCCCTGGTACATGTAGAATCTTTACTATGAACATAATGGAAACAAAAATAAAGGTAAGGGGGATTTGAACCTGTGACCTTCAGAACTGGGCGTTTCTAGAACTGGTGTCTTGCCAGGTGAGCCACCAGTGAATAAGCTGAGAATCTAGATACATTTTGCTTGGAAGATAATAGAAACAAAAAAAAATAGGTAAATCCAGGGTACTGAACTCTTGTTGTTCTGAACTGTGTATTTAATTTAACCTGATGCCTTACCCGGTGCACCAACTCTGAATAAGCAGACAATACAGGTACATTTGGAAGGTTATATTTTGCTAGGAAAAGAACAATTAAAAACTAAAAAGCTGCTTGTTACCGCAGTTAACAGCAACTCTCACTTACTGGAATAAATGCAGGGTAACAAGCAGCTTTCAAAGTCTATTCAGGGACTTCCAAAGTACATAGAGACAGTGAATACTGGGGTCAGGGTGTGTGGGTTTGATGACTTCAGGGCTGTGTGTTGGCAACAACATGGAAACTATTACACAATCTATTTCTCACATGTACTAAATGCAACTTACTCTAGAGAATCTTACCAGTATAGGTGTTCTGGGGAAAACTTCACATAGGTTTTTAAAAAATTAAGTTTAGTTCTCCTTAAAAAAAAAAAAAAAAATATATTATATAATATATAATATATATATATATAAATATATATATATATATATATATGTTTTTTTTCATTTTTTTTTAGGAAAACTAAACTTAATTTTTTTAATATATATATATATATATATATTATATATATGTCTTTGCTGTAATTTAAAGGTCTTGTCCCTGAAGACACCTAATAAGAAAGTTGACAAAAAAAATTAACCTGGTCTGTGCTGTAACGTTTCCTTGCGGCCCGGAAGTGCGAACACGCAAGGTTGCTTCAGTGCATGCGTGCGCAAACAAATCGCATCACCATGATTAGCGGAGCACAAGTTATGGCAGCGCACCTACTGCGGCCACAACAATTGTATGCTTTTTAAATTTTTTTTCGGGCAAGTATCTTTTCATGAAAGGCTTTAGTTGTCCAGTAAATTATTGCAAATTAAGTAAATGCCTTTTTGTGGAAACGTGTGTAATATAATTAATGTAATATGAATATTTACATAAAGTATACATGGGCATGTAATCATAGTACTGCAATTTTGATTGTACTCCAATCAAATGTGCCTGACAAAGTAGTTTGAGGAAAGAAGTAAGATGTAGTGTTTCCTGTATGGTGAGGTGGAACAATACAAGTTATTCTAAAAGATTGCTGTACAGTTACCGTACTGACTCATAATGTCCAAAACATTAAAGAAGTAATATACCAACACCCGCTCCCTTCCTTTGCTGCTCCAGCCCTTTGTAGAGCGCAAGGAGTGGACCCTGCCTTAAGAACAGTTGTTATTTTTATTATTTTTAAATTCTCATCCATGATCAGACAGTTATTGTCCCACTCGCTAGTGGCGAACAGCGTCGGCTGAAAAATCCCTCCGTGTGTATCCAGCCTTGCCTGTCGGCTTAATATTACGTTTAGGGTTGACTTTCATTTGAGAGGACCTTGCCTTTAAGTTTAAATTTAAATTTGCAAAGACACTACCATGATGTTGAAGAGAATGTCCACCTTATCTATAAAATCAGTATATATGATACCCCCAAAAGCAGGAGATTGTTTTATTGAAACCGTTAAATTAGCTCCCAGATTAGTGATATTATACTTTCATCCTCCTCCTCGACCCTCCGCCGCGGCTCTGCAGTTCAGAAGGTAGTCAGTACGATCGTGATGCCATTCCCGGAGCAGTCCACTGCGGCTGCACAAGAACAGGAAAATAACACAGCAGCCACAGTGGAGACTGAGTGAGGAACCGGAAGCGGCGGAGGATGGAGGAGCATTTAGGTATAATAACTCAGTCTGGGAGCCAATTTAAAGGACAATTATACTCCCCTTTTCCCCGATCCACTGCAGCATAGTACCCAGGGTGAGGACCTAAAATCGCTAAGTCCTAACCCTGGGTACTTTCCCTAACTCCTGCACTACTTACCGCAAATCTGCTTCGCCGATCCACACTGTTCCACCTCTCTTACTACTGTCAGTGACAGTCGCGAGGCAGCCAACGGAGACACGCCTCCTTGCAGAGAGTATCTTCCTATTGGCTGCCTTGCGAACTGTCACTGAAGCAGGAAGAGCGGAGGAATGGAGCGATGGCGAAGCAGATTTGCGGTGTAAGTAGTGCAGGAGTTAGGGAAAGTACCCAGGGTGAGGATTAGCGATTTAGGTCCTCACCCTGGGTACTATGCAGCTATGGAGGAGAGGGAGCGGGGTGAGGTGAGTATAGTTGTCCTTTAAACTGTTCAATAAAACGATCTCCTGCTTTTGGGGGGTAATCTATTATATAATGGTTTTTATAGATAACCAAACGTCAAACGCACACAGCATTTCAACTGTCAAAACTGCCACCATTCCAGATACAGTAAAACTACTCACAGAAGAAGAGTTTTTGAGAGCAAGGAACTTGAATGACAGCTGAAATATAAGAAGTTTTAGATTGGATATCTAAAGAAATAGGGGGCAGATCAACAAAAAATGATAATGGTGGTTGGGAAGAATAAGTTTCCAGTTATGGTTAATTTAAATTAACCTTATTTTCTGTATAGAAGCCCTTTTAATTTTCCTGAAATCCTTTAATGCCTTGCTATGATAAAAATTTTAAAAGTATTTTTCTCTTTTAGTTCGATCATTTGGAAAGAGGGACCGACCAACTGACAGGCCCATACCTCCAAGGATGAAGTGTTTGAATATATTATATTCAGAGGAGTGATATAAGGACCTTACAGTATGTGACGCGCCTAAACCTCCATGTTCTTTGCCTCAGGATCCAGCCATGTCCAGGTATCGTTTAGCTTTAGTTAATTTAAGGCATTTTATAGTTCCAAGTCTTTGAAACTGAACTATCATCTGCTTTATGCACAGCAATTTCTTGTGTACTATAGATTGTAGAAAGAATGTTTGGAGAAAAAGCACAATACCTGTCATATGTGCATCCCTGTTTAGCTAATAAAATAATTTAAACTAGATGTGTTTCTGCTTGAAAAATTTTTTAATTTGTGCTTTATAACATAAAATGAGAGTGTGGGATGATATTATTTTTATATAAGTGGTACAGAAGAGCTGATTTCCTTTGGACTGTAAAGTTACATTCTTTTTTTTTCCCCTCTTCCCCCTATTCCAAGTACCGCTTTTGTACTCCTGCATGTATACATGCTCATACCAATATTGTTTAATTAGGGTGTTTATTATTAAATATTTGGTCCCATGGGTACTGATTATTTGATACATTTATGCATGTGAAACCTTGAAAATGCCAGGTTCTGCATGTTAACATGGGGCCGGAGGAAGTTTTCAAACGGCAATAACCTGGCTGTTGAAGGAGACTCGCTTCTCAGGCTGTGGTCCCTGGATAAATGGCATGTGTTGTCTCTGAGTTAGTGCTTGGTATCATGTTGGACAAGCTTTAACTTGCATAACTTTGTGTGGCCACCTTAAGGCATTCTCTAGGCTTAAACATAACCTAGAGTGTTAACTTTGGTCAGACTATTTTGGTAAAAGCACTGCTTGTTCAGATCAATCTGATTGATGGACCATAAATTTAACGATCCTCTTGGTTGGAATCCTCTTCCATTTAGCTAGTAATTGGCATTCATAATTCTCCCAATACCTCATTACAAGTAGTCATTATAAGCATCTTGGAACATCCATTTTCGGATCTAAGTCATCTGTTATATTAGTAAGTCTATAGCAGGCTATACACTCTCAATACAAGGTTAATATTGCATGTCAATATTTGATTCAAAAACATATCATTGACTTGTTGACATTCCTGTGATGTTCTGGTTTTGTCTCATAAATTTTGAATACTACCGTAAAATTGCCATCCCAGGCAATTATTGGAACATGGAACAAAAGTCGGTCGGTTATTCTATGGCCAGCATAAGGCTGAAATAACAGCAGTGTTATTCAGTGTTTTATTGTAGATTCACACCAAATCTGAATGTAAATTGTAACTTTGCTTTTTATTTATTTTTTTTTTTTCTCCAAGTCTCATTGGGATCCTCTTCGGCTTCCTCATTCCAGTTGTTGGTTCTTATGGACCATTTGGCAGAATGCCTGCATATAGCCAGTTCAGCCCAAGTCCTCTTGTGGGGCAGCAATTGGTGCTGTTGGTATGTGGCTTTTGATTTTTTTGTTTATATGAAGCATCTTAAAGGAGAATGCATTAAGTGGTTGCTTTCAATGTCCTTCCTTCCTTCAATAACAGTGTTTTCCAGTGTCGGAGATGGGAGAAATGTTGGTGACTGTGGGAGGAGCCAAAAAGTCAGTTACTGCATGAGTATAATTCTACCTTAGGGCTAGGCCACACTATCGCGTTTTTGTGCACAGCGTTTTGTGTCGCGTTCACGATTTTCGCTAACATGGAAATTGCTGGAACGCAAATGTTCCTGCGATTTTTCAATGCGCATGCGATTGCACGTCCGTTTGCGATTTTGCTTTAAAGATACGCGAAAATAACGCGCGCTAACGCAGAGACGTGCACGCAGTTGCTTGGTGCGTTGTAGTGTGGCCTCACCCTTATGCTATTTGTCAACATAATGACAATGTATTGGCAGTTTTGATCCAATGTAGCGTATAATACAGTGATGTGAAAAACTATTTGCCCCTTTCGGTTTTTATTCTTTTGCATGTTTGTCACACTTAATGTTTCTGCTCATCAAAAACCGTTAACTATTAGTCAAAGATAACATAATTGAACACAAAATGCAGTTTAAATGATGGTTTTTATTATTTAGTGAGAATAAAACCCCAAATCTACAGGGCCTGTGCGAAAAAGTGATTGCCCCCCCTTGTTAAATAACTTAACTGTGGTTTATCACACCTGAGTTCAATTTCTGTAGTCACCCCAGGCTGATTACTGCCACACCTGTTCAATCAAGAAATCACTTAAATAGGAGCTATCTGACACAGAGAAGTAGACCAAAAGCACCTCAAAAGCTAGACATCATGCCAAGATCAAAGAAATTCAGGAACAAATGAGAACAAAAGTAATTGAGATCTATCAGTCTGGTAAAGGTTATAAAGCCATTTCTAAAACTTTGGGACTCCAGCGAACCACAGTGAGGCCATTATCCACAAATGGCAAAAAACATGGAACAGTGATGAACCTTCCCAGTAGTGGCGGCCGACCAAAATTACCCCAAGAGCGCAGAGAAGACTCATCGAGAGGCCACAAAAGACCCCAGGACAACATCTAAAGAACTGCAGGCCTCACTTGCCTCAATTAAGGTCAGTGTTCACGACTCCACCATAAGAAAGAGACTGGGCAAAAATGGCCTGCATGGCAGATATCCAAGGCGCAAACCACTTTTAAGCAAAAAGAATATTGAGGGCTAGGCCACGATTTTCGCTAAAATGGAAATCGCGGGAACGCAAAAATTCCCGTGATTTCCGATGCGCATGCGATTGCACGTCCGTTCACGTTATGGTAACGCATGCGTTCACCATTTTTGGTGCGTTAACGCATGCGTGTCCATAACGTGAAAACGCGCAAGAATCGCGCACACAATCGCGTGCGATAACGCGCGATTTTGTGCGCGATTCCTGTGCGTTGCAGTGTGGCCTCACCCTAAGGCTTGTCTCAATTTTGCTAAAAAACATCTCAATGATTTCCAAGGCTTTTGGGAAAATACCTTGTGGACTGACAAGACAAAAGTTGAACTTTTGGAAGGTGCGTGTCCGTTACATCTGGCGTAGAGAAACCCAGCATTTCAGCAAAAGAACATCATACCAACAGTAAAATATGGTGGTGGTAGTGTGATGGTTGGGGTTGTTTTGCTGCTTCAGGACTGGAAGGCTTGCTGTGATAGATGGAACCATGAATTCTACTGTCTACCAAAAAATCCTGAAGGAGAATGTCTGGCCAATAACTGGTTGGGCCGCCCTTAGCAGCAATAACTGCAATCAAGCGTTTGCGATAACTTGCAACAAGTCTTTTACAGCGCTCTGGAGGAATTTTGGCCCACTCATCTTTGCAGAATTGTTGTAATTCAGCTTTATTTGAGGGTTTTCTAGCATGAACCGCCTTTTTAAGGTCATGCCACAACATCTCAATAGGATTTAGGTCGGGACTTTGACTAGGCCAAAGTCTTCATTTTGTTTTTCTTCAGCCATTCAGAGGTGGATTTGCTGGTGTGTTTTGGGTCATTGTCCTGCTGCAGCACCCAAGATCGCTTCAGCTTGAGTTGACGAACAGATGGCCAGACATTCTCCTTCAGGATTTTTTGGTAGACAGTAGAATTCATGGTTCCATCTATCACAGCAAGCCTTCCAGGTCCTGAAGCAGCAAAACAACCCCAGACCATCACACTACCACCACCATATTTTACTGTTGGTATGATGTTCTTTTGCTGAAATGCTGGGTTACTTCTACGCCAGATGTAACGGGACACGCACCTTCCAAAAAGTTCAACTTTTGTCTCGTCGGTCCACAAGGTATTTTCCCAAAAGTCTTGGCAATCATTGAGATGTTTTTTAGCAAAATTGAGACAAGCCTTAATGTTCTTTTTGCTTAAAAGTGGTTTGCGCCTTGGATATCTGCCATGCAGGCCGTTTTTGCCCAGTCTCTTTCTTATGGTGGAGTCGTGAACACTGACCTTAATTGAGGCAAGTGAGGCCTGCAGTTCTTTAGATGTTGTCCTGGGGTCTTTTGTGGCCTCTCAGATGAGTCTTCTCTGTGCTCTTGGGGTAATTTTGGTCGGCCGGCCACTACTGGGAAGGTTCATCACTGTTCCATGTTTTTGCCATTTGTGGATAATGGCTCTCACTGTGGTTCGCTGGAGTCCCAAAGTTTTAGAAATGGCTTTATAACCTTTACCAGACTGATAGATCTCAATTACTTTTGTTCTCATTTGTTCCTGAATTTCTTTGGATCTTGGCATGATGTCTAGCTTTTGAGGTGCTTTTGGTCTACTTCTCTGTGTCAGATAGCTCCTATTTAAGTGATTTCTTGATTGAAACAGGTGTGGCAGTAATCAGGCCTGGGGGTGACTACAGAAATTGAACTCAGGTGTGATAAACCACAGTTAAGTTATTTAACAAGGGGGGGCAATCACTTTTTCGCACAGGGCCATGTAGATTTGGGGTTTTATTCTCACTAAATAATAAAAACCATCATTTAAAACTGCATTTTGTGTTCAATTATGTTATCTTTGACTAATAGTTAACGGTTTTTGATGAGCAGAAACATTTAAGTGTGACAAACATGCAAAAGAATAAGAAACCAGGAAGGGGCAAATAGTTTTTCACATCACTGTATTATACGCTACATTGGATCAAAACTGCCAATACATTGTCATTATGTTGACAAATAGCATAAGGGTGAGGCCACACTACAACGCACCAAGCAACTGCGTGCACGCTCTCTGCGTTAGCGCGCGTTATTTTCGCGTATCTTTAAAGCAAAAATCGCAAACGGACGTGCAATCGCATGCGCATTGAAAAATCGCAGGAACATTTGCGTTCCAGCAATTTCCATGTTAGCGAAAATCGTGAACGCGAGCACAAAACGCGTGCACGAAAAACGCGATAGTGTGGCCTAGCCCTAAGGTAGAATTATACTCATGCAGTAACTGACTTTTTGGCTCCTCCCACAGTCACCAACATTTCTCCCATCTCCGACACTGGAAAACACATGTTATTGAAGGAAGGGAAGGACATTGAAAGCAACCACTTAATGCATTCTCCTTTAAGATGCTTCATATAAACAAAAAAATCAAAAGCCACATACCAACAGCACCAAATTGCTGCCCCACAAGAGGACTTGGGCTGAACTGGCTATATGCAGGCATTCTGCCAAATGGTCCATAAGAACCAACAGACTGGAATGAGGAAGCCGAAGAGGATCCCAATGAAGACTTGGAGGAAAAAAAAAAAAAATAAATAAAAAGCAAAGTTACAATTTACATTCAGATTTGGTGTGACATACAATAAAACACTGAATAACACTGCTGTTATTTCAGCCTTATGCTGGCCATAGAATAACCGACCGACTTTTGTTCCATGTTCCAATAATTGCCTGGGATGGCAATTTTACGGTAAGTATTCAAAATTTATGAGACAAAACCAGGAACATCACAGGAATGTCAACAAGTCAATGATATGTTTTTGAATCAAATATTGACATGCAATATTAACCTTGTATTGAGAGTGTATAGCCTGCTATAGACTTACTAATATAACAGATGACGTAGATCCAGAAAATGGATTGTCCAAGATGCTTATAATGACTACTTGTAATGAGGTATTGGGAGAAATTTATGAATGCCAATTACTAGCTAAATGGAAGAGGATTCCAACCAAGAGGATCGTTAAATTTATGGTCCATCAATCAGATTGATCTGAACAAGCAGTGCTTTTACCAAAATAGTCTGACCAAAGTTAACACTCTAGGTTATGTTTAAGCCTAGAGAATGCCTTAAGGTGGCCACACAAAGATTATGCAAGTTAAAGCTTGTCCAACATGATACCAAGCACTAACTCAGAGACAACACATGCCATTTATCCAGGGACCACAGCCTGAGAAGCGAGTCTCCTTCAACAGCCAGGTTATTGCCGTTTGAAAACTTCCTCCGGCCCCATGTTAACATGCAGAACCTGGCATTTTCAAGGTTTCACATGCATAAATGTATCAAATAATCAGTACCCATGGGACCAAATATTTAATGAATAAACACCCTAATTAAACAATATTGGTATGAGCATGTATACATGCAGGAGTACAAAAGCATGTACTTGGAATAGGGGGAAGAGAGGGGAAAAAAAAGAATGTAACTTTACAGTCCAAAGGAAATCAGCTCTTCTGTACCGACTATATATAAAAATAATATGGCATCCACAACTCTCATGTTATGTTATAAAGCACAAATTAAAAATATTTTCAAGCAGAAACACATCTAGTTTAAATTAATTTTATTAGCTAGAAACAGGGATGCACATATGACAGGTATTGTGCTTTTTCTCAAAACAATTTCTACAATTCTATAGTACACAAAGAAATATGCTGTGCATAAAGCAGATGATAGTTCAGTTTCAAAGACTTGGAACTATAAAATGCCCTTAAATTAACTAAAGCTAAACAGATACCTGGACAATGGCTGGATCCTGAGGCAAAGAACATGGAGGTTTAGGCGGCTCACATACTGTAAGGTCCTTTATATCACTTCCTCTGAATATAATATATTCAAACACTTCATCTCTTGGAGGTATGGGCCTGTCAGTTGGTCGGTCCTCTGTTCCAAATGATCGAACTAAAAAGAGAAAAATACTTTTGAAAATTTTTATCATAGCAAGGCATTAAAGGATTTCAGGAAAATTAAAAGGGCTTCTATACAGAAAAATAGGTTAATTTAAATTAACCATAACTGGAAACTTATTCTTCCCAACCACCATTATCATTTTTTGTTGATCTGCCCCCTATTTCTTTAGATATCCAATCTAAAACTTCTTATATTTCAGCTGTCATTCAAGTTCCTTGCTCTCAAAAACTCTTCTTCTGTGAGTAGTTTTACTGTATCTGGAATGGTGGCAGTTTTGACAGTTGAAATGCTGTGTGCAGGTTTGACAGTTGGTTATCTATAAAAACCAGTATATAATAGATTACCCCCCAAAAGCAGGAGATCGTTTTATTGAAACAGTTTAAAGGACAACTATACTCACCTCACCCTCGCTCCTCTTCCTCCATAGCTGCATAGTACCCAGGGTGAGGACCTAAAATCGCTAAGTCCTCACCCTGGGTACTTTCCCTAACTCCTGCACTACTTACCGCAAATCTGCTTCGCCGATCGCTCCATTCCTCCGCTCTTCCTGCTTCAGTGACAGGTCGCAAGGCAGCCAATAGGAAGATACTCTCTGCAAGGAGGCGTGTCTTCCAGTTGGCTGCCTCGCGACTGTCACTGACAGTAGTAAGAGAGGTGGAACAGTGTGGATCGGCGAAGCAGATTTGCGGTAAGTAGTGCAGGAGTTAGGGAAAGTACCCAGGGTTAGGACTTAGCGATTTTAGGTCCTCACCCTGGGTACTATGCTGCAGTGGATCGGGGAAAAGGGGAGTATAATTGTCCTTTAAATTGGCTCCCAGACTGAGTTATTATACCTACATGCTCCTCCATCCTCCGCCGCTTCCGGGTTCCTCACTCAGTCTCCACTGTGGCTGCTGTGTTATTTTCCTGTTCTTGTGCAGCCGCAGTGGAGACTGCTCCGGGAATGGCAGTCACTGACTACCTTCTGAACTGCAGAGCCGCGGCGGAGGGTCGAGGAGGAGGATGAAAGTATAATATCACTAATCTGGGAGCTAATTTAAACGGTTTCAATAAAACAATCTCCTGCTTTTGGGGGGTAATCATTATATACTGATTTTTATAGATAGAGGTGGACATTCTCTTCAACATCATGGTAGTGTCTTTGCAAATTTAAATTTAAACTTAAAGGCAAGGTCCTCTCAAATGAAAGTCACACCCTAAACAGTAATATTAAGCCGACAGGCAAGGCTGGATACACACGGAGGGATTTTTCAGCCGACCGACTGTTCGCCACTAGCGAGTGGGACAAATAACTGTCTGATCATGGATGAGAATTTAAAAATAATAAAAATAACAACTGTTCTTAAGGCAGGGTCCACTCCTTGCGCTCTACAAAGGGCTGGAGCAGCAAAGGAAGGGAGCGGGTGTTGGTATATTACTTCTTTAATGTTTTAGGACATTATGAGTCAGTACGGTAACTGTACAGCAATCTTTTAGAATAACTTGTATTTGTCCAGCCTCACCATACAGGAAACACTACGATCTTACTTTCCTCAAACTACTTTGTCAGGCACATTTGGATTGGAGTACAATCAAAATTGCAGTACTATGATTACATGCCCATGTATACTTTATGTAAATATTCATATTACATTAATTATATTACACACGTTTCCACAAAAAGGCATTTACTTAATTTGCAATAATTTACTGGACAACTAAAGCCTTTCATGAAAAGAATACTTGCCCGAAAAACCAATGTTAAAAAGCATACAATTGTTGTGGCCGCAGTAGGTGCGCTGCCATACATTGTGCTCCGCTAATCATGGTGATGCGATTTGTTTGCGCAATCGCATGCACTGAAGCAACCTTGCGTGTTCGCACTTCCGGGCCGCTAGGACACGTTACAGCACAGACCAGGTTAATTTTTTTTGTCAACTTTACTTATTAGGTGCTTCAGGGACCAGACCTTTAAATTACAGCAAAGACATATATATATATATATATATATATATATATATATATATATATATACAGAAAAGAGAGCAGTATTTTTTCATCTCAATGAATCTTCCAATTCAGCATTTTGCTCTGTGTATAAATAAATGCAACCGAAATACGAACTTCCTGTTTGCGGACCCTATTAGAGTCTGTTATGGTATTGCTGGACCCAGCACCTGGGTTGATTCAGTGCTCAGTAGAGATCTGAGCATGTTGACTCATCCAACAGCCAATCAGTAAAAATTACTGTTAGGAACATTCCAATGTGGTGCATCCTGGGAAGAAGAGAACGTTAGAACCTGAAATGCCAGCTCACTAATGTCAACAGCAGGGAAACAAAGAGTATGAAATCAACAAAATGGAAGAGAATATGCAGAATAACTAAGAAGGCATTACAAACTAACAATTAACAAATATTAAAATTTTGACTGAACTCCCTTTAATTTCTCTAAACAGTAGATGGGAAGAAATCTTGATGTGCCCATTTTTTTTTCAAAAGAGTTTGTATAGATCCCATCCTGGTAAAAATAATGATTGTTTTGCCGCATTAGTCCATATATGTAGTAAAAAGTAGAGTACTGTGATACTTTTAATGGACTAACAGTTTATTAAAGTAGACAAGCTTCGAGGGATCAACCCTTTTCCTCAGGTCAGAGCAGAACTGATTGAAACAAAGGTTAACAGAAAGTAAAAAAAGGTAATTACATAAGATAACAAGATAATAACCCCCCCACCCCGAAAAAAAAACCCAGAATGAGAGGGGGTAAAAAATACAGAGATAACAGCAATACAAGGTGGTCAACCAAATGGAAATTAAAGAGAGGTAGCAGGGGGGTGGGGGAATAATGAGGGGGGGATGCTGGATGAGAATAAAGCAGACATCTGAGAATATGTACTATTGTATACGATCCACATATGGTCCTTCATACAAATATATTCAACAGTTATAATGGGCTAGGAATCCCAAGTCTTAATTTAACCCATTTTTGGAGTCGAATAACAGAATCATTTGGCTTTAAATTATTCACTTTCCCAGAGTATTGCCATTAATCCTTCAATGCCAGCAGTTTCCCAGAGTATTGGCATTAACACTTTCAGGGTCAGCAGAATATTACCTTTAACCCTTTCAGCTGCCAGCATTGACATGATATACAGTATGTACCTGCTTTCCATGTCTCCTCCCATGTTCAATCCTCACCCACTCTAAGTTCTAATTAGAGTGTTGGATTGAAGAAAGAGGCAGAGATATTGATCTCATGGCTGCTAGTCACAGAGGCCACTGTAAGGTGGAGCAGGCAGTGAAGATTGGGAAATCAGCACTGAAAGGGGATGTTCAGTGCAAATACATATACTTTTAAGAAAAAGGGCAGTATTTTTCCATTCTAATGACCTTAACCTGCCCATTCAGCAATTTATCTGTATACAAATAAATGCTTCTGAAATAAGGACTTCCTTTTCAAGACCCCTACTAGAGACCATTATGAACTTGCCCTTGACCCAGTGCCTGGGTTGATTCAGTTGCTCAGTAGAGATCTGAGCATGTTTACCCATCCAACAGCCAATCAGTAGAAATTACTGTTAGGAACATTCCAAGGTAGTGTGCATTCTGATAAGAAGGACCATTACAGAACCTAAAAAATGTCAGCTCATTAATGTCAACAGCAGGGAATAGCAAGGGTATAAATTCAAATGATTTTTCAAAATGGAAGAATATGTAGACATGGTTGTAAGGCTTTTTATTTTATGCATAAAATTGTAACTAAAACCCCCATGTTTTATGTTTGCACTAGCATAGATATTATGATATATGGGGCCCAGGAATGTGCATTGATCATCTTTTCTTGTTTGTCAAAAATGTACATATGACTATTCATTTTTTATAAGGAATTTCTATTGATGTCTACGGAAATGGCTACCTAAAATAAGTTACCGTATATACTCGAGTATAAGTCGATCTGAGTATAAGTCGAGGTACCTATTTTTACCTGAAAATTTGTAAGAACTGATTGACTCGAGTATAAGTCAAGGGTAGAAATGATCACCACTACTGCCTTCTGATTCTGTGTTGTTTTTAGGCTTTAGTTGCCCTTTAAATGGACAGCAAAATTCCCATACATGAATCCCATACAGTAATAGCCAAATCCAGTACCAGTAAACCTCCAATTCCTTGGCACTTCAGATGTTTGGAAATTACAACTCCCAGCATGCTTTGTTGCTGGGAGTTTCAGTTTCTAAACATGTGGAGTGGCAAGTTCAGTAAACCTTTAATTAAGCTTACCATCATTTACAATTCTCCTGACCCATATTGTAAAGGGCCCTCTGACCCCATATAGTAAAGGGCCCTTGACCCCCATATATAAGGACTCTCTTACCCAAAAGTTAAAATGTCACCTGGGAGTTGTAGTTTCAAGCTGTCATTTGCACTGAACTAGCAGCTGTTTTTTGCCCCAAACTGAGGAGACCCATCAGATTTATAGCATCCAGATGAGCAGTGACAGTGCTGAGTGAGTCCAGCAGCCAGACTACAGGAAGCAGGAAGTGTAAAGGCAGATCAGCTCCTGTAACTTTCTATGCAGGTTAACACAGCGCCACCACTGGTTACTATCCGCAATTGCAGAATTGGATCTAAATTAGGACTTGACCCAGTCGAGGTTAGGTTTTCAGGCTAATTTAAAGCCTGAAAAATTCGACTTATACTCGAGTATATGCGGTAGTTTATTTATGTTGTTTGTCAAACATATTTGTTCCCCTGCTCTTAAAGAAGCCTCAAGTGCTAATCTATTGACTGTACTGATAATTTTTTTTCTAGCAAAAAAAATTTCCTTCTGTCTGATAGACAAAAAGGAAAGACTTACCCTGTCCAATATGGCCATTGGTTGTCACACAATATATCCAGAAAGCTTTTCTGGAAAACCCTCTCCAATCATCCTTCTTTGGTTGGTTACATAGAACCCAATCTAACCCTATCTAAATCTTCAATCCCAATCTTCCTTCATGTTCATTTATTAAAGGGCATCTCCACCCTTTAATAAATAATAACTTTTTATATATTATAGTGCCCTCCCACCCGAAAATAACTTTTTATATGCAGGGTATGCCCTCCCACCACCAACTGCTATATTGAAACTGTAAAAAAAATCTCTACTTACAGCCCCTCGCTCCAGCATTGTTCTAGTTCGGCTCCCTGCCTGCCGGAACTACAAGCAGTGGGCCGGAAGCGAGGATCTGTAAGAGGAGTTCAGATTATATTTTTACAGTTCCAATATAGCAGTTGGGGTGTGGAGGGCATGCTATGCAATATATATAAAGGATCCAGGAAGGGATCCTGATGCAAAATGTGCAATTGTTTTGAATAATTTGTGACACCATATAACTATTTCTACATATGTCATAATCAAAGAAGAGGAATTGTTCACAATGTTTTTTTTTACTTGCTATTTTTGTATCAATAAATCTGATCTATTCAGCAACACTGCTCTTTCATATGCACTAGGGTGTCTGTTCTTCTCCCTAGCAGCTCCGTCAGCTTTTAAATCTGCTCTCCTTTTATTTGCTACATTTTTTAGAGAGAGTCTGAACTCAGAAGGAAGGAGAGGGGAGGATGACTCAGCTAATGTTACTGCAGAGAGCAGTTTAAAAATGCCAGGTAAAAGCTGCTGCTGACTTAACTGTGGCCTTTGTGACTAGCAGTAGGTGAGGAGTAAACAATTCTATGGAGGAGACATGGAAAGCAGTACATACTGTATCATGTCCATGCTGGCAGCTGTAAGAGTTAAAGATAATACTACTGCTGGCACTGAAAGTGTTAATGGCAGTACTGGGAAAGTGCTGCATTGAAATTATAAATAGGAAAGTCTGTTGGCACTAAAGGGTTAATGGTCATACTTTGCTGGCACTGAAGGTGTTAATGGCAATACTCTGGGAAAGTGTTGGCATTGAAAGTATTAATAGGAAATTCTGTTTGCACTGAAGGGTAATAGTAAACACTGCTGGCATGAAGGGTTAATGCCAATACTCTTGGAAAGTCTGCTGGCACTCAAAGAATTAAATATCTCAGATCTCACCAAATTCCTTGTTCTTATTTTTGGGGAGAACACTGGCGCACATACCGCACCTTCCAATCATATTTCATTGGTGGCCAGTGACGTTGCATATGCACAAATATATGTATACACGCCCGCCCTACTTAAAGGGTATGTCCACCCTAAAATGGAACTTTTTATATAAGGTCCCCCTGGGCTCCCGCCCAACCGCTATATTTTTTTTTTAGAAAGCCCCCAACTCTACTTACCTCCCCTCTTTCCTCTGCCGCGCTCCCGGCCCTCGCTGCAGGAAGAAGGAAATGCAAGCAGAGGGGCGGGACCGGCAGCCGCGTCTGTGATTGGCTGAGCAGCAGCCAATCACAGACGCGGCTGCGCGCAGCTCACTTCGCCGGAGGAAAGAGGAGAGGTAAGTAAGAGTTTGGGGAGCTTTCTAAAATAAAAAATATGCGGTTGGGCTGGGAACATGGGGGATAGTGTATAAAAGGGGTTTTATGCTAGGGGGAGGGATAGCAGAACGGGAGGGAGAGGGAGGGGGAGGGAGGGGGGAGAAGGGCTGCAGTACGCATGGCAAAAATCTACCTGAGGCCAGCTAGCAGGCAGTGTCCTATATGGACCTGCTAGCCTCTGGTGGGCAGTTTTTGGGACTTTGGGGGGGACTACAGGAGAACCCTATGGAGCTGGGATGTGAGGTAAGGATTACACTACACTACATGATGGGGCCAGTAGTTGGGGGGATTATAGTTTTGGGGTGGACATGCCCTTTAAGTGGTCCCACTATAAAGAAACAACCACAGCAGCAGTGACAATGTCATAAGGAATTGAGTGGGGAAACCCAGCTGCAGTTTGGGGGGGTCGCACGTGGGCGGGAGGGCACCTAGGGCACTAAGATGGCTAGAAACGGCCCTGGGTATAGCATCTATATAACATGACTAGGGTGTTCCCTATGTGCATGCAATAAGATCTTTTTAGTTACTGGTTTTCTATACAGATCAGTTTTACCATACCTAATAAAACATCCAGCAATTCTATGGATCCCTTATTTGTTTTAAATGGGGGTTTTTTGTATTACAATACTGTTCAAACTGTTCTGCACTTTCCAAAATCTTTGTCCCAAATTCATATAATATAATCAATAGAATGATAAAAGCGCGTTAGATGTTTCTTAAAGGGTATGTACACTAAAAAACTTTCTACATAAAGCAGTAGAATTTCTTCAAACTCAATTTATAACAAAGGCTTTGGAATATCTATGTTTTTCACCCACATATGCCAATTGTATATAGTACGATGGAAGAACACCTACATACTTAATGAGAAGAAGGAATTTAACAGATATGTACACCAAAAAAAACTTCATGTTATTAGTTAGCTGTGGCTCTTATCTGAATGTGTATAATTTTTTTGCCTATTCCCTTCTCACCCCCTACCTTCAGCATTCATTTCTTGCTGGCTTCCTCCTCCATGGTAATGTGGCTCCTAGGACCCGCCCACGAGATGTGGTTTGCTAAACCAAGTGGGTGGTCTAAGAATCTAGCTGCTGTTTGTGGCACATGCCCGCTCTCGGTGACTGCGCATGCGCCGGGATGTAACCACGTGCATGCTGATGACACAATTATATCAAGGGTGCGGTGACATCATAAGCGTGCGTGTGGTTACATCACCAGCCGCGGACATTGATGTCACCGAGCGCGCGTGGGCAATTCATCAAACATATTTGACAGAGCTCATTGAGGGAGCCTTTCCCTGAAACAATAGGTTGTAATTTAATATATACAATAGATTTAGGTGCTTTGGCAACCCATAAAATATGGGTGTTAATAGTTTCAAATACTCATATTCAGATTTAGAGAATTTTTAAGCTGGGTACACACAGTGACGATAAAGTGAATGTTCCCATCAGTCTTGCGGTCGTTTGAACAAGACCGAAAGTTTTCCTCAGCCGCAGGTGTCTCCCGGTACTAAATACTAGGGGAGTCAGCTGCGGTCGTGTGAAACACCCAGTCTTACTGGGTAAACACCATACAATGTTTCCGCCCAACCAATATTACGTGTATTGACCGGTCAGCCAGAAATATTGCATGGTTAGTTGGGCTGATCTCGGTTGGCCGTTCATCCGGATCGGATGTTGCTAAATCACAGCTGATCATGCTGTTCGCTATAGAACCATGCAATCTGTTGCTACAAATTTGTCTCGGGCGACGGGACAAATCTCGTGTGTACCCAGCCTTAGAGCAGGGTAGAAACCTCATCAGATATGGAATGATTTACCAGTTGTTTTCACGAGAGTTTCCTGTAATGGGAGCTATCCCATTGTCCATTCAAGGGGCCAAATAAAAATCATCAATGTTGCTATCGGTGCCATAATTTTGCATTTTTTAGGGGGGCTTGCTGTGATATAACATTTCTTTTATTGTTTTTTCTTTTTTCTTATTGAGGTGTACATATACAGTTTGGACATATACATAATATATTTAATGCTTTTTAAAAAAGAATCTACATTGTAGATTAATATTAAAGGACAATTATACTCACCTTCGATCCACACTTTTCTTTAAAGGATAAGTGCACTGTAAAATCAAGTTATGTTCATTTGGAAGCTGCAGCTTTAAAAATACCGTTGCCATAATTTTTTTTTTAACCTATGCCCACGCACGTGCACGGAACTCATAGGCATTACTGTTTGAGGCTCAAGCAGGAGAAGCAGAGGAAATCTCAGAGGGGCGGGCGGAGCTTAACATTCAGCAAACCAGTAACAAGATGTCAGCAACTTTCAAGGCACAAAGCTAGGTTCTGGAGGGGCATAGGTAAAAAATTATGGCAACAGTATTTTTAAAGCTGCAGCTTCCAAATGAACATAACTTGATTTTACAGTGCACTTATCCTTTAAAGAGGAATGTTGGAGCCTGGAACTAGTGTAAAGGCAAAGGCCACCTTGTCTTCAAACCCAACACATATTAAATCTATGTGTTGCAGTGCTAAGTACCATTGCATTAAATACAAACAGTATCAACCTGCACCATGCTTCTAAAGAAAATACTAACAACCTTTTGTTGTGTAGATATTATCAGGCCTATGTAATAAAAGTTCTATGCGGACATCTGATTGGTTGGGGAAAATTTGCACCATTTTTATGATAAGAACTTTTAATTATCGGCCTGTATAGTGTTGGGTCTTAAAGGCAAAGGTGGGAACCCTAGTTGATTTTGTTTATGCAAAACTTCCCACAACCCTCCTGCTGCATTAAAGGACAATTATACTCACCTTTTCCCCGATCCACTGCAGCATAGTACCCAGGGTGAGGACCTAAAATCGCTAAGTCCTCACCCTGGGTTCTTTCTCTAACTCCTGCACTACTTACCGCAAATCTGCTTCGGCGATCCACAGTGTTCCACCTCTCTCCTACTGTCAATGACAGTCGCGAGGCAGCCAATTGGAAGACACGCCTCCTTGCAGAGCGTATCTTCCTATTGGCTGCCTCGCGATCTGTCATTGAAGCAGGAAGAGCGGAGGAACGGAGCGATCGGCGAAGCAGATTTGGGGTAAGTAGTGCAGGAGTTAGGGAAAGTACCCAGGGTGAGGACTTAGCGATTTAGGTCCTCACCTGGGTACTATGCAGCTATGGAGTAAGAGGAGCGAGGGTGAGGTAGTATACTTGTCCTTTAATTTTATAGAACATGTTTGCATTCCCTATAATAGTACCCCTTTAATTGGCATTCCCTCCAATAATCCTATTAATAGTACATTGTAACATGGTGATGAGTTGCAAGTGGTATCCC
The DNA here is from genome assembly GCA_019447015.1 of Hymenochirus boettgeri. Classification (NCBI taxonomy): domain Eukaryota; kingdom Metazoa; phylum Chordata; class Amphibia; order Anura; family Pipidae; genus Hymenochirus; species Hymenochirus boettgeri. The sequence continues at coordinate 115,018,935 of CM033472.1, forward strand.
CTCCAACATTCCCCTTAATACGTACACTTCTAGACATGGTGCAGTGCTGCAGGTAGAGGATAATATAATGACCCTGATCTTAGCACAGCTCTGTGTAATGCATTCTAAGCTTAGCTCTGTACTACAGTTTGTTGTTTATACAGACAGCTGAATTAAAAAACACACTCTTCCTACCCTCCAACATTCCCTTTAATAAGGTACACTGATGAGAATGCATTGCACAGATAAGTGCACTGTAAAATCAAGTTATGTTCATTTGGAAGCTGCAGCTTTAAAAATCCGTTGCCGCCCCTCTGAGATTTCCTCTGCTTTCTCCTGCTTGAGCCTCAAACAGTAATTATGCCTTGTGAGTTCCGTGTACACGCACGTGCATGGAACTCATAGGCATTACTGTTTGAGGCTCAAGCAGGAGAGTGCACGGAACTCACAGGCATTACTGTTTGAGGCTCAAGCAAGAGAAAGCAGAGGAAATTGTGCCTGACGTTCAGAGACCTGGTAACTGGCAAGCTTATGCCTCCTATTTAAAGGCTATGTCCAGCCTGAAAAAATTTTTTAATATATGGTCCCCCTGGGCTCCCAGCCCCAACCGCTATAATTTTTTTTTAGAAAGCCCCCAAACTCTACTTACCTCCCCTCGATCCTCCGCCGCGCTCCCGGCCCTCTGCTTGCAAGGAAATGCAAGCAGAGGGGCGGGACCGGCAGCCGCGTCTGTGATTGGCTGAGCGGCAGCCAATCACAGACGCGGCTGGCCGGCAGCTCACTTCGCCGGAGGAAAGAGGAGAGGTAAGTAAGAGTTTGGGGAGCTTTCTAAAAAAAAAAAAATATGCGGTTGGGGCTGGGAGACATGGGGGACCACATATTAAGGGGGATTTGAGCTAGGGGGAGGGATAGTAGAACGGGAGGGAGGGGGAGGGAGGGAGGGGGGAGAAGGGCTGCAGTACGCATGGCAAAAATTACCTGAGGCCAGCTAGCAGGCAGTGTCCTATATGGACTCTGCTAGCCTCCTGGTAGTCATTTTTTGGGACTTTGGGGGGGACTACAGGAGAACCCTATGGAGCTGGGATGTGAGGTAAGGATTAAACTACACTACATGGTGGGGCCAGTAGTTGGGGGGATTATAGTTTTGGGGTGGACATGCCCTTTAAAGGAAAATGTTTCCTGCTTCGTAGTAGTGCAAAACTTTACTTATGAGGTATCGCATTGCCTGTGCTCGCTGTTCCAAATATTTTCAGGCACCTCAGACTCAGTTGTAAATCCCACACGAACACAATAATACATCAGATAGCATGGGTTTTACATGACTTGGGTATATTACATTGTGTGTTAAGCCTATAATAACGGTGGATGTGGGGTGACATAAAATGAGGATTGTGCAACCACCGTACTGAATCTTTTGGGAAAGATAATGGCCAGCACATAGCAGCCATTAAAAACCCACTCGCAATGTACGGAGCAAATGTCACGGCCCATTGAATTACGGGGTGGAAGTGATCTATAGTGGATCTCCTTACATTGCCCTGTCAGGCTGATCAATGATTATTATGTGTGGTCATACAGTCACTGGTTCGACATTACATTGATATTTGATGGAAATAAAAATTCTGATTAACCTTATTGCCTGTGTCTTAATAGGTGAAGGTGTTTTCCTACTGATCTGACAACCCAAACATGTCACCAACATTGAGCTAAAAATTCATATCAAATCTACAGGTCGATACAATACAATACACAGACACATCACACCGCTAAGACGAAACCAAATCCGCGGTCTCCAGCGACAACAGCTCCTATCGTTCTTAAAAAAAATCTCGCGATAACTAGCGTGTGATAATCCTGGCCTGGAGGCGTGGCACAAGAATATGAAGGCGGCAGCGGCCATGTTGGTTCAGGTCCAGATAAAGAGAACGCAGAAGTAGTAGAGTGGGGAAGGGAACCTAGGGGTTCCCGCAATCCACATCCATCCGGAAGACACCATGAGTGGGGGGACGCCATACATCGGTAGTAAAATCAGCTTAATCTCCAAGGCTGAAATCCGCTATGAAGGCATTCTATACACCATCGACACTGAGAATTCCACAGTGGCGCTCGCGAAAGGTAAAAGAGAGTTGTCTGGCCTGTCCTGCCGGACGAGTAGGGATAGAGGGGACTAGTGTCTGCGTCACCAGCTAATCGTAGGCCTTTCTGCTCCTTTCCTCTCACTACAAACAGGCCTATGGCCGCCATGGTTTTGGTTATGGCCCAGCGGATCTGACACAATAACTAGGGTTGAAAGCGGTAAAGTGACTGTGCTGAAGGCCTCCCCTTTGGCTGCTCTGTGCTAAGTTGGATTGTGTAGACGAACTTGGTTTGCTTCCTGTTCCTTTTTGTGCTAATAATCCTATGGTTGGCCATGTAGTATAGCGGACAGGAGGCCAATACGCGAAGACATTTGGAGTATGTGCTTCCCCTTGCAGTTCCTACCATTTTACTTCCATCCCCTACCAGCTGTGGGATTATGGAAGTGATCTCCCGGCAGCCCCTAAAGCACAACTGGAATGTGCTGGAAGAAGTAGTTGGGAAATATAGATTGCAGTTGTTGCACATCAAATGGCAAGTGTGCTCGCCACCCTAACAAGTAGATCTAGACTTAAACTGAAAACCTGCCAACACTGGAGTAGGCTTTCATATTTCTCTAATTCCATAGACCAGTGATGGGGAACCTTTTAGAGAAAAGAGTGCCCAAACTGCAACTCAAAACCCACTTCACAGTGCCAACATGAATACTGAGGTTTTTTTTGCAAAAAAACCCTCAAATAGGCACAGATACAGTAGATAGAATCAGGTCTAGATTAACATTGAATGTTTGCACAGTACACTTTTTATACACTGATGTAGTGTGCTCTTTTTTTTCTGTCAACCCCAAGGTAGAGGGTGTTTAGGATTGCAATTGCCAGTGCCAGCCTTGGTGTGCTAGAGTGAATCAATACTTTGTTTTGATCTCTCTTGTTACCAGAAAATCCATGTGTCTCTGCTCTCTGGTAACAAAACTGTGGTGAACTATGCTGTGCATGAGTGCCCACAGAAAGGGCTCTTAGGTCCACCTCTGGCACGCGTGCGTAGGTTCGCCACCACTGCCATAGACTTAAGTCCCTTTCAGAAGGATCACCCTGAACAATTTTAGCCTCGTTGCTACTGGGTGCCTAGCTTTGTCTACCACAATTTATACTGTTTGATGCATTTGGGGTGGAATTGCATAGAGCCACAAAGCAGGAATTCCTGTGCAAATGTTTAATGTGATTTTATTATGGATTTGAGGCTGCTACTTGGGTTCACAAAAGTTAGGAAATTTTATTTTAATTCGAGTTTGCAGCATTTTTGTGGCGGTTTATTATCTTCTTACCAGTTAATAGCTGGTTTAACAGCCACACAGGGCTAAAACTGAACACAAATTTTAATCTTAATTAAATCTGTGTGTGGGGGGGTTGGAGAGCTTAATATTTCCTCCATACGATGTAGAATTAGAGTCTAAAGAAGACATCTTAACAATTTTATAAGACTTTACGGTAATTCCAATTACTTTGCAATCAATGTTGCATGGTACAAATCTGGTACCTGGCCTGTTACTTTCAATTGACTGTCCAATTGTCATGTGGAGCAGGTGAATGGCCAGCATGGAGATGTATGGTAGGCAGTTAAGTGTGTAAATGTATGTAAGCAGACAGTCCTTGGTTTATAACATAAAGAAGAATTCTAACATTCTGTCCATGATCTGAAATAGTTATAGACTATGCAGTTTGGGAATTATGTGTTAAAGATCCAACCCTAATTTTTTTTTTATATATATATATACACACCGGCATCACTCCAGCTGGATATTGCCACCCGCTAACAAATATAACTAGGAAATATTCAAGGTGCACTCCAAGGTCTTGTGGAAAACGTATATATTTATTCACACATACCACGGCAACGTTTTGGCCTTTTGTCTTGGGCCTTTATCAAGCCAACGGATAAAGCTTGATAAGGCCGAAACGGATGGATATATATATATATATAATCCCTGGTGCACTGATCTGGGTCCTGCTTGCCGGAACTTGCAGCAGGGGCCAGACCGCAGCCTCGTTTTGTGATGTTGCATGACGGTTGCAACGTGCATGCGTGACCTCATCGCGGCGTGTGTGTGGCAAGATGCCGTTAATTGTGCACACAGATGCCGCGACTGACGCGCGCACGTAATAAACGGGCCTTACCATTTGAGACTGAAGAATTAGGAGGCAGCTGCAAGTCTTGGAGGGACGGAGCTAACCATTCAGCTAAGCAGAAACATGTCAGCAACTTTAAGCTGCAAAGGTAGGCTCCTAAGGGACATAGGGAAAAATATATGGCAACAGTATTTTTAAAGCTGCAGCTTCCAACTGAACATAACTTGATTTTACAGTGTATCCTTTAAGGAGAGAAAAAAGTTGTTTTACCCATAATGCAAAAGATGGTTGTGGTCCTGACCTAATTTACAATGACTGACTGCATTTGCCTGTGATTCCTCAGTCCTGCGCATCTCCTCTGAGCTTAGAGTAGAGACGAGGACCGGGGATGAGAAGTGCCGCTGGGAAAGGGAAGTATTCTGGACTTCAGGGATTACGGGGGTTAGAGAAGATGGGAAAAGTAAATGTTTTTTGTTCTGGGGGTAGACATGCCCTTTAAACAATAAATTGTCCACATGCACTCATCCTGACCCTGTATTAGTAATAGGGTTTACATTATCTGAAACTACAATTTTAGAGTTGTAATATGGTCGTACTTGCATATTTAACTGTTTGCTTTGTAGTTAATTATTAAAGGATAACTGTATTGCCTCAATGCATTTTTTTTAATTGCTTTAAAACAGTAAAGGTATGCATCCCTCCCCATACATTTTTTTTTTTTTTTTTTCTTCTTCCTGATTTCGAGCCTCTCTCTGCCTTCAATTAGTCATGTTGTGAGGGGGTGTTAATAATTCAGTCTTCCTCTAACTGTCACTTAATGCTAGCAAGCGAGAAAACACTCTCTCCACCCACCCTTGATCAGCTTGATTATGTAGGCTGTATACTAGCAACAGGACATTTCAAGTTTGTTTGACTGGCGGAGGAGGAGAGGTTTTACAGACATTCCCAGCAGCCAATCACAAGTGTTATGTTAATTATGGCCCTGGGCTGTCTAGGAGGCGGGCTTTTAGCACCCTCTTTGCTGTGTGATATCTGAGAGGGCAGCACTGCTGTAAACGTGAGTAAGTGATTTCAGCTGCTGGAAGTGTGGACATGAAATGGGGGTGATTTTATTTTTTTTTTTATATTGTGTCCTTTAATGTTTAATGAGTGCTTCTAATTGCCCCCACCCTGCCGCCTTGTGGTGCTGTGATACTAAGTTCTGCACAGCCGCACCATAGGCACTGCTCTGCTTACACATCTCTCCTGCCTTCTTTTCTCTGCTGATTCTCTTAATTGTTGCAGAAAGTGTACTAGCAGGCACCAAATGTCCTAGTAAAAGGTCAGTGATAAGGTATTATTATAATTCTGCTTCTGGAATGACAGGTCTTTCCCTGTAAATGCTGTGATTTTAAATGATGATTTCTCGGGATCTACAGCTGAGATTTAAAATTAGAGTAGTGGGACCTTGTTGTATCTAAAGGTACAAGTTTTGAAAGCTGGATTTTTTAAAGATAGAGAGTAAAGATACACCTTAAGTGGTTTGATTTCATATTAGGTAGATCACCTCCCAAAACCTCAAACATTTGAGGTCTGGAACTAAAACTGGATTCTCTTTGCTGTGAACAAACGCTTTCAGTGTTCTCCCTAGGGTCTTTTAGCGGGCGGCCCACCCGGCTACTACTTCATGCCACCTGGCTGGAAAAAAATTTCTTGGGAGAACACTTGTGATTAAAGAATTTAGATGTAGGTTTAATAGGTGTGCCAATAGGTCAGTAAAAACTCCCGCCAAAACTGCCCAGTCCAGACACCTTTTTCACACTTGCAAGACTATTTTAGCACGTTAACTAGCTTTTCCAAGATCCCCAAGGCCACAAAATGGTAGCACCTATGGGACCAAAGTTAGACATCCTGACCTATATAATGAGCATGATGCAGTGCACATTTTTCCCTACCACCAAATATCCCTGTCCCACCCCACCCGGCTACTTTTCATGCCACCCGGCTTTTTGGGGAGAACACTGGCTTTTGAGGTCTAACTAAAACTGTATTGTTGAGGGATCATTTGGGAGTGAACATGTGTAATGTAGGTAATGCATTTTTGCACTTCTTTCGTGATGAGATCCTATAGTAATGCTTGATATGTTTGTGTTTTTTAAAATTTGTAATCATCGCCCTATATCTTCAGAGATTTATGCAAAAAAGTGAATGCCTGGATCAAATTTGTAGGTGCTAAAACTTGTGCCAACTTATTAACTATTATGATTAATATACCTTCAAAATTAATTGTATCAAATTGTACTCTTATTGATGTCTTTGCTTAAGGTCTGACACATATCGGATAGGACGGACGACACACGCGCCCCGAGCACAAGATACACACCGCACCGAAAGGCCATTACAACAGATAGTTTGTGTCTGTGTTTGCTTGGGCGCCGTTCGTTGATCCGCCATGGCCGCTTTAGTATGAATGTTTGATATGGAGTTCCACTATTAATGGGTGCTAATAAAGTACCACATACCTTAAACAAACTTTTTTTTTTTTTTGGAGGGGCTACTTTTATCCCAGATTTGCGATATCCTAAACATCACATTTGATGTTAAAACCTTAATACAGATATTTGGACTTAAGGGCGAAGTATAAGCCACAAATGAGACCTTTGGCAATACCCCATGTAGTAATTTCTGAACCGGTATATGTTTAACTTTAAAATACCAATCCGTAACTAAATAAAATTACTGGATTTTTACACTTTTTTCCCCAAAGCATCTTTACTGCAATCCCTTATTAAATGGCAATGAGAGCCTATGTCTGTCACATGTGCTAACTGCTCCTGGCACTGCATAGACAGTAATGAAAAAATCAGGAGCAGAAGCTTGTGTTTTTAGAGGATGTTTTAGTCAATTCCCATACATTCAGTTCAGGGCGTAAGGCTGTCATTTACCTTTTAAAAGATGTAAAATACTGTAGATGTAATTTCCTTACCCCTGCAGACTGCTTGCAGTGCACTGAAGCAGTTTGTGTTCCCTCCAGCATTGCCCATAAATTAAATTTATTAAAGTTTGTTTTTTAATTGGCAGGGGATGTGCATACTAATGTAGTATACACCTCCTCCTACATTGGATTTTTTAGTATTTTGCAACTGTAGAAGAGACTGCCATAGGGCTGCACATTATTAAAGGTTTTTGTGGGGGTAACCATTTTTATTTTAAAGGAATTTCACCTAGAAAATGAACCCATCGTTTTTTTTTCATTAATTGAAAAATGGAAGGTAAATAAGCTGTTTTACCTTCTATTCTGCAATTAAACCAACCGAGAACTTGCCGGCGAGTGCAATCTCTGCTGACTGTTTCCCATAACTATTTCTTTGCACATTCTGGCCACACCTACTGACTTCAGTCACATGGTCCTGCCTAATATGGACTGTAACAGGATTGGCAAGAGACTATTAATGGGCATGACTTGCTTTTACAACATCCTGCAGTAACTTTGAACTGGGCATGTAAAAACTCAGTGGTCAGTGACCACACTGCGATGTTGGGGGAATAAAACATAAACCTCATATTGGAAAGGTAAATTTCCCAGCACCCACATCAAAATAAGTGGAGAGACAGATTACTGCTTTTGTCAAGGGGCTCTGTTTCTTATTCAGTGTGGATCTAAACTTTATGTTACCTTCAAGTATAGTTCTCCTTAAAGGAGAACTAAAGTCTCCAGACAACATTGTCCCAATAATCAGAGCACATTCACAAACATACAACAAGCTGTCTTACCTCTTCCTTTGCTGTGGCCATTGGGTGATTTATGAAAATAACCTGTGAGTACTAGGGTCAGCTCCCACAATCCAACTTAGCTGGGTAAGTTAAGTGTCTGCGTACAGGCACATGCTCTGTAGTGCTCAACATACAAAACAAGAAGTTGCAGCCTTGCTTCCTAGAAGCTGACAGCTAATCACATTACAGCACAGAGATACTCCCTCTCCCTGACACAGAACAGGGATTTCAGTTTGCTCCTGAAATGTCCCTGTCCTTACAATAATATAATCTTTTACTTTCATACAAAAAAAAGTAATCTTGCAGTGTATTTCATAAGAAACATGGATGCAAGAAACTAATACTTACATTTGATGTTCATAGGGAGAACTCTCGGGACCGTGTGTATGCAGATCTTTGAAAGATGACAGTCTGGATCTTGCAGATCCTGTCTGTCATCTTTCGCTGATCTGTACTGTGTGTACCTAGCTTTAGAGAGATTATATGAGCCCTGGTACATGTAGAATCTTTTACTATGAACATAATGGAAACAAAAAATAAGGTAAGGGGGATTTGAACCTGTGACCTTCAGAACTGTGCGTTTCTAGAACTGGTGCTTGCCAGGTGAGCCACCAGTGAATAAGCTGAGAACTAGATACATTTTGCTTGGAAGATAATGAAAACAAAAAAAAAATAGGTAAATCCGGTACTGAACTTTGTTGTTCTGAACTGTGTTATTTAAACCTGATGCCTTACCCGGTGCACCAACTCTGAATAAGCAGACAATACAGGTACATTTGGAAGGTTTATATTTTGCTAGGAAAAGAACAATTAAAAACTAAAAAGCTGCTTGTTACCCTGCAGTTTAACAGCAACTCTCACTTACTGGTTATAATTGCAGGGTACAGCAGCTTTCAAAGTCTTTCAGGGACTTCCAAAAGTACATAGAGACAGTGAATACTGGGGTCAGGGTTGGTGGTTCTTTGATGACTTCATGGGCTGTGTGTTGGCAACAACATGGAAACCTTATTTACACATCTATTTCTCACATGTACTAAATGCAACTTACTCTAGAAGAATCTTACCATGTATAGGTGTTCTGGGGAAACTTTCACATTAGGTTAAAAAATTAAGTTTAGTTCTCCTTAAAAAAAAAAAAATTATATATATATATATATATATATATATATATATAATAATATATATATTATATATATATATTTATATTTGTTTTTTTTTTCATTTTTTTTTAGGAGAACTAAACTTAATTTTTTTATATAATATTAATATATATATATGTGTGAGTCAGCTTTCTAGGTTTATGTGTTTGTGTTTTGACATTAATCTCTACACTGAGGATTGAAATGTTTTCAGGCATATTTTAACACAAATCGTTCGTAAGTAAATCCTTATTTCTGGTGAACTTTGTATTACTGTTTAAAAAAGGGAAAGGTATTTATTAGTTATCATTAATTAATCATATTATAACCTTATTTGTCTGGGTCAATTTTATTATATGATAAGCATTCAAGAGTGTAGATTAAGGAGAACTAAACTTAATTTTTTAAAAACCTAATGTGAAAGTTTTCCCCAGAACACCTATACATGGTAAGATTCTTCTAGAGTAAGTTGCATTTAGTACATGTGAGAAATAGATTGTGTAAATAAGGTTTCCATGTTGTTGCCAACACACAGCCCATGAAGTCATCAAAGAACCACACACCCTGACCCCAGTATTCACTGTCTCTATGTACTTTATGGAAGTCCCTGAATAGACTTTGAAAGCTGCTTGTTACCCTGCAATTTATTAACCAGTAAGTGAGAGTTGCTGTTAAACTGCAGGGTAACAAGCAGCTTTTTAGTTTTTAATTGTTCTTTTCCTAGCAAAATATAAACCTTCCAAATGTACCTGTATTGTCTGCTTATTCAGAGTTGGTGCACCGGGTAAGGCATCAGGTTTAAAATTACACAGTTCAGAACAACAAGAGTTCAGTACCCTGGATTTACCTATTTTTTTTTTGTTTCTATTATCTTCCAAGCAAAATGTATCTAGATTCTCAGCTTATTCACTGGTGGCTCACCTGGCAAGACACCAGTTCTAGAAACGCACAGTTCTGAAGGTCACAGGTTCAAATCCCCCTTACCTTTATTTTTTGTTTCCATTATGTTCATAGTAAAAGATTCTACATGTACCAGGGCTCTATATAATCTCTCTAAAGCTAGGTACACACAGTACAGATCAGCGAAAGATGACAGACAGGATCTGCAAGATCCAGACTGTCATCTTTCAAAGATCTGCATACACACGGTCCCGAGAGTTCTCCCTATGAACATCAAATGTAAGTATTCAGTTTCTTGCATCCATGTTTCTTATGAAATACACTGCAAAGATTACTTTTCTTTTTGTATGAAAAGTAAAAGATTATATTATTGTAAGGACAGGAGCATTTCAGGAGCAAACTGAAATCCCTGTTCTGTGTCAGGGAGAGGGAGTATCTCTGTGCTGTAATGTGATTAGCTGTCAGCTTCTAGGAAGCAAGGCTGCAACTTCCTTGTTTTGATCTGTTGAGCACTACAGAGCATGTGCCTGTACGCAGACACTTAACTTACCCAGCTAAGTTGGATTGTGGGAGCTGACCCCTAGTACTCACAGGTTATTTTCATAAATCACCCAATGGCCACAGCAAAGGAAGAGGTAAGACAGCTTGTTGTATGTTTGTGAATGTGCTCTGATTATTGGGACAATGTTGTCTGGAGACTTTAGTTCTCCTTTAAGGAGAACTATACTTGAAGGTCAACATAAAGTTTAGATCCACACTGAATAAGAAACAGAGCCCCTTGACAAAAGCAGTAATCTGTCTCTCCACTTATTTTGATGTGGGTGCTGGGAAATTTACCTTTCCAATATCGAGGTTTATGTTTTATTCCCCCAACATCGCAGTGTGGTCACTGACCACTGAGTTTTTACATGCCCAGTTCAAAGTTACTGCAGGATGTTGTAAAAGCAAGTCATGCCCATTAATAGTCTCTTGCCAATCCTGTTACAGTCCATATTAGGCAGAGGACCATGTGACTGAAGTCAGTAGGTGTGGCCAGAATGTGCAAAGAAATAGTTATGCGGAAACAGTCAGCAGCAGATTGCACTCGCAGGCAAGTTCTCGGTTGGTTTAATTGCAGAATAGAAGGTAAAACAGCTTATTTACCTTCCATTTTTCAATTAATGCAAAAAAAACGATGGGTTCATTTTCTAGGTGAAATATCCTTTAAAATAAAAATGGTTACCCCCACAAAAACCTTTAATAATGTGCAGCCCTATGGCAGTCTCTTCTACAGTTGCAAAATACTTTAAAAAATCCAATGTAGGAGGAGGTGTATACTACATTAGTATGCACATCCCCTGCCAATTAAAAAACAAACTTTAATAAATTTTAATTTATGGGCAATGCTGGACTGGGGAACACAAACTGCTTCAGTGCACTGCAAGCAGTCTGCAGGGGTAAGGAAATTACATCTACAGTATTTTACATCTTTAAAAAGGTAAAATGACAGCCTTACGCCCTGAACTGAATGTATGGGAATTGACTAAAACATCCTCTAAAAACACAAGCTTCTGCTCCTGATTTTCTTCATTACTGTCTATGCAGTGCCAGGAGCAGTTAGCACATGTGACAGACATAGGCTCTCATTGCCATCTTTAATAAGGGATTGCAGTAAAGATGCTTTGGGGAAAAAAAGTGTAAAAATCCAGTAATTTTATTTTAGTTACGGATTGGTATTTTTAAAGTTAAACATATACCGGTTCAGAAATTACTACATGGGGTATTGCCAAAGGTCTCATTTGTGGCTTATACTTCGCCCTTAAGTCCTAAATATCTGTATTAAGGTTTTAACATCAAATGTGATGTTTAGGATATCGCAAATCTGGGATAAAAGTAGCCCCCTCAAAAAAAAAAAAAAGTTATGTTTAAGGTATGTGGTATCTTTATTAGCACCCATTAATAGGTGGAACTCATATCAAACATGTCATACTAAAGCGACCATGGCGGATCAACGAACGGCGCCCAAGCAAACACAGACACACACAACTATCTGTTGTAATGGCCTTTCGGTGCGTGTGTATCTTGTGCTCGGGGGCCGTGTGTCGTCCGTCCTATCCGATATGTGTACAGACCTTAAGCAAAGACATCAATAAGAGTACAATTTGATACAATTAATTTCTGAAGGTATATTAATCATAATTAGTTAATAAGTTGGCACAAGTTTTAGCACCTACAAATTTGATCCAGGCATTCACTTTTTTGCATAAATCTCTGAAGATATAGGGCGATGATTACAAATTTTAAAAAACACAAACATATCAAGCATTACTATAGGATCTCATCACGAAAAAGAAGTGCAAAAATGCATTACCTACATTACACATGTTCACTCCCAAATGATCCCTCAACAATACAGTTTTAGTTAGACCTCAAAAGCCAGTGTTCTCCCCAAAAAGCCGGGTGGCATGAAAAAGTAGCCGGGTGGGGTGGGACAGGGATATTTGGTGGTAGGGAAAAATGTGCACTGCATCATGCTCATTATATAGGTCAGGGATGTCTAACTTTGGTCCCATAGGTGCTACCATTTTGTGGCCTTGGGGATCTTGGAAAAGCTAGTTAACGTGCTAAAATAGTCTTGCAAGTGTGAAAAAGGTGTCTGGACTGGGCAGTTTTGGCGGGAGTTTTTACTGACCTATTGGCACACCTATTAAACCTACATCTAAATTCTTTTAAATCACAAGTGTTCTCCCAAGAAATTTTTTTCCAGCCAGGTGGCATGAAGTAGTAGCCGGGTGGGCCGCCCGCTAAAAGACCCTAGGGAGAACACTGAAAGCGTTTGTTCACAGCAAAGAGAATCCAGTTTTAGTTCCAGACCTCAAATGTTTGAGGTTTTGGGAGGTGATCTACCTAAATATGAAATCAAACCACTTAAGGTGTATCTTTACTCTCTATCTTTAAAAAATCCAGCTTTCAAAACTTGTACCTTTAGATACAACAAGGTCCCACTACTCTAATTTTAAATCTCAGCAGTAGATCCCGAGAAATCATCATTTAAAATCACAGCATTTACAGGGAAAGACCTGTCATTCCAGAAGCAGAAATTATAATAAGTACCTTATCACTGACCTTTTACTAGGACATTTGGCTGCCTGCTAGTACACTTTCTGCAACAATTAAGAGAATCAGCAGAGAAAAGAAGGCAGGGAGAGATGTGTAAGCAGAGCAGTGCCTATGGTGCGGCTGTGCAGAACTTAAGTATCACAGACACCACAAGGCGGCAGGGTGGGGGCAATTAGAAGCACTCATTAAACATTAAAGGACAACAATATAAAAAAAAAAATAAAATCACCCCCATTTCATGTCCACACTTCCAGCAGCTGAAATCACTTACTCACGTTTACAGCAGTGCTGCCCTCTCAGATATCACACAGCAAAGAGGAGTGCTAAAAGCCCGCCTCCTAGACAGCCCAGGGCCATAATTAACATAACACTTGTGATTGGCTGCTGGGAATGTCTGTTACAACCTCTCCTCCTCCGCCAGTCAAACAAACTTGAAATGTCCTGTTGCTAGTATACAGCCTACATAATCAAGCTGATCAAGGGTGGGTGGAGGAGTGTTTTCTCGCTTGCTAGCATTAAGTGACAGTTAGAGGAAGACTGAATTATTACACCCCCTTCACAACATGACTAATTGAAGGCAGAGAGAGGCTCGAAATCAGGAAGAAGAAAAAAAAAAAAAAATGTATGGGGAGGGATGCATACCTTTACTGTTTTTAAAGCAATTAAAAAAAATGCATTGAGGCAATACAGTTATCCTTTAATAATTTAACTACAAAGCAAACAGTTAAATATGCAAGTACGACCATATTACAACTCTAAAATTGTAGTTTCAGATAATGTAAACCCTATTACTAATACAGGGTCAGGATGAGTGCATGTGGACAATTTATTGTTTAAAGGGCATGTCTACCCCCAGAACAAAAAAACATTTACTTTTCCCATCTTCTCTAAACCCCCGTAATCCCTGAAGTCCAGAATACTTCCCTTTCCCAGCGGCACTTCTCATCCCCGGTCCTCGTCTCTACTCTAAGCTCAGAGGAGATGCGCAGGACTGAGGAATCACAGGCAAATGCAGTCAGTCATTGTAAATTAGGTCAGGACCACAACCATCTTTTGCATTATGGGTAAAACAACTTTTTTCTCTCCTTAAAGGATACACTGTAAAATCAAGTTATGTTCAGTTGGAAGCTGCAGCTTTAAAAATACTGTTGCCATATATTTTTCCCTATGTCCCTTAGGAGCCTACCTTTGCAGCTTAAAGTTGCTGACATGTTTCTGCTTAGCTGAATGGTTAGCTCCGTCCCTCCAAGACTTGCAGCTGCCTCCTAATTCTTCAGTCTCAAATGGTAAGGCCCGTTTATTACGTGCGCGCGTCAGTCGCGGCATCTGTGTGCACAATTAACGGCATCTTGCCACACACACGCCGCGATGAGGTCACGCATGCACGTTGCACCGTCATGCACACATCACAAACGAGGCTGCCGGTCTGGCCCCTGCTTGCAAGTTCCGGCAAGCAGGGACCCAGATCAGTGCACCAGAGGATATATATATATATATATATCCATCCGTTTCGGCCTTTATCAAGCTTTATCCGTTGGCTTGATAAAGGCCCAAGACAAAAGGCCAAAACGTTGCCGTGGTATGTGTGAATAAATATATACGTTTTCCACAAGACCTTGGAGTGCACCTTGAATATTTACCTATGTAAAATTAGGTTTGGGGGTGTCCTTTAACCATTATTTCCCAAATTCTTCATAGTCTATAACTATTTCAGATCATGGACAGAATGTTAGAATTCTTCTTTTATGTTATAAACCAAGGACTGTCTGCTTACATACATTTACACACACTTAACTGCCTACCATACATCTCCATGCTGGCCATTCACCTGCTCCACATGACAATTGGACAGTCAAATTGAAAGTAACAGGCCAGGTACCAGATTTGTACCATGCAACATTGATTGCAAAGTAATTGGAATTACCGTAAAGTCTTATAAAATTGTTTAAGATTGCTTCTTTAGACTCTAATTCTACATCGTATGGAGGAAATATTAAGCTCTCCAACCCCCCCCCCACACACAGATTTAATTAAGATTAAAATTTGTGTTCAGTTTTAGCCCTGTGTGGCTGTTAAACCAGCTATTAACTGGTAAGAAGATAATAAACCGCCACAAAAATGCTGCAAACTCGAATTAAAATAAAATTTCCTAACTTTTGTGAAACCCAAGTAGCAGCCTCAAATCCAATAATAAAATCACATTAAACATTTGCACAGGAATTCCTGCTTTGTGGCTCTATGCAATTCCACCCCAAATGCATCAAACAGTATAAATTGTGGTAGACAAAGCTAGGCACCCAGTAGCAACGAGGCTAAAATTGTTCAGGGTGATCCTTCTGAAAGGGACTTAAGTCTATGGCAGTGGTGGCGAACCTACGGCACGCGTGCCAGAGGTGGACCTAAGAGCCCTTTCTGTGGGCACTCATGCACAGCATAGTTCACCACAGTTTGTTACCAGAAGAGCAGAGACACATGGATTTTCTGGTAACAAGAGAGATCAAAACAAAGTATTGATTCACTCTAGCACACCAAGGCTGGCACTGGCAATTGCAATCCTCCAAACACCCTCTACCTTGGGGTTGACAGAATGCAAAAAAAGAGCACACTACATCAGTGTATAAAAAGTGTACTGTGCAAACATTCAATGTTAATCTAGACCTGATTCTATCTACTGTATCTGTGCCTATTTGAGGGTTTTTTTGCAAAATAAAACCTCAGTATTCATGTTGGCACTGTGAAGTGGGTTTTGAGTTGCAGTTTGGGCACTCTTTTCTCTAAAAGGTTCCCCATCACTGGTCTATGGAATTAGAGAAATATGAAAGCCTACTCCAGTGTTGGCAGGTTTTCAGTTTAAGTCTAGATCTACTTGTTAGGGTGGCGAGCACACTTGCCATTTGATGTGCAACAACTGCAATCTATATTTCCCAAACTACTTCTTCCAGCACATTCCAGTTGTGCTTTAGGGGCTGCCGGGAGATCACTTCCATAATCCCACAGCTGGTAGGGGATGGAAGTAAAATGGTAGGAACTGCAAGGGGAAGCACATACTCCAAATGTCTTCGCGTATTGGCCTCCTGTCCGCTATACTACATGGCCAACCATAGGATTATTAGCACAAAAAGGAACAGGAAGCAAACCAAGTTCGTCTACACAATCCAACTTAGCACAGAGCAGCCAAAGGGGAGGCCTTCAGCACAGTCACTTTACCGCTTTCAACCCTAGTTATTGTGTCAGATCCGCTGGGCCATAACCAAAACCATGGCGGCCATAGGCCTGTTTGTAGTGAGAGGAAAGGAGCAGAAAGGCCTACGATTAGCTGGTGACGCAGACACTAGTCCCCTCTATCCCTACTCCGTCCGGCAGGACAGGCCACAGACAACTCTCTTTTACCTTTCGCGAGCGCCACTGTGGAATTCTCAGTGTCGATGGTGTATAGAATGCCTTCATAGCGGATTTCAGCCTTGGAGATTAAGCTGATTTTACTACCGATGTATGGCGTCCCCCCACTCATGGTGTCTTCCGGATGGATGTGGATTGCGGGAACCCCTAGGTTCCCTTCCCCACTCTACTACTTCTGCGTTCTCTTTATCTGGACCTGAACCAACATGGCCGCTGCCGCCTTCATATTCTTGTGCCACGCCTCCAGGCCAGGATTATCACACGCTAGTTATCGCGAGATTTTTTTTAAGAACGATAGGAGCGCTGTTGTCGCTGGAGACCGCGGATTTGGTTTCGTCTTAGCGGTGTGATGTGTCTGTGTATTGTATTGTATCGACCTGTAGATTTGATATGAATTTTTAGCTCAATGTTGGTGACATGTTTGGGTTGTCAGATCAGTAGGAAAAACACCTTCACCTATTAAGACACAGGCAATAAGGTTAATCAGAATTTTTATTTCCATCAAATATCAATGTAATGTCGAACCAGTGACTGTATGACCACACATAATAATCATTGATCAGCCTGACAGGGCAATGTAAGGAGATCCACTATAGATCACTTCCACCCCGTAATTCAATGGGCCGTGACATTTGCTCCGTACATTGCGAGTGGGTTTTTAATGGCTGCTATGTGCTGGCCATTATCTTTCCCAAAAGATTCAGTACGGTGGTTGCACAATCCTCATTTTATGTCACCCCACATCCACCGTTTATTATAGGCTTAACACACAATGTAATATACCCAAGTCCATGTAAAACCCATGCTATCTGATGTATTATTGTGTTCGTGTGGGATTTACAACTGAGTCTGAGGTGCCTGAAAATATTTGGAAACAGCGAGCACAGGCAATGCGATACCTCATAAGTAAAGTTTTGCACTACTACGAAGCAGGAAACATTTCTCCTTTAAAGGGCATGTCCACCCCCAAAACTATAATCCCCCCAACTACTGGCCCCACCATGTAGTGTAGTTTAATCCTTACCTCACATCCCAGCTCCATAGGGTTCTCCTGTAGTCCCCCCCCAAAGTCCCAAAAAATGACTACCAGGAGGCTAGCAGAGTCCATATAGGACACTGCCTGCTAGCTGGCCTCAGGTAGATTTTTTGCCATGCGTACTGCAGCCCTTCTCCCCCCTCCCTCCCTCCCCTCCCCTCCCGTTTCTACTATCCCTCCCCCTAGCTCAAATCCCCCTTAATATTGTGCTCCCCCATGTCTCCCAGCCCAACCGCATTTTTTTTTTTTTTTAGAAAGCTCCCCAAACTCTTACTTACCTCTCCTTTTTCCTCCGGCAAGTGAGCTGCCGGCAGCCGCGTCTGTGATTGGCTGCCGCCAGCCAATCACAGACGCGGCTGCCGGTCCCGCCCCCTCTGCTTGCATTTCCTTGCAAGCAGAGGGCCGGAGCGCGGCGGAGATCGAGGGGAGGTAAGTAGAGTTTGGGGGGCTTTCTAAAAAAAATTTATAGCGGTTGGGGCTGGAGCCCAGGGGGACCATATATTAAAAAATTTTTTTCAGGCTGGACATAGCCTTTAAATAGGAGGCATAAGCTGCCAGTTACCAGGTCTCTGAACGTCAGGCACATATTTCCTCTGCTTTCTTTTGCTTGAGCCTCAAACATTAATGCCTGTGAGTTCCGTGCACTCTCCTGCTTGAGCCTCAAACAGTAATGCCTATGATTCCATGCACGTGCGTGTACACGGAACTCACAAGGCATTAATTACTGTTTGAGGCTCAGCAGAGAAAGCAGAGGAAATCTCAGAGGGGCGGCAACGGTATTTTTAAAGCTGCAGCTTCCAAATGAACATAACTTGATTTTACAGTGCACTTATCTGTGCAATGCATTTCTCATCAGTGTACCTTATTAAAGGGAATGTTGGAGGGTAGAAGAGTGTGTTTTTTAATTCAGCTGTCTGTATAAAACAACAAACGTGTACAGAGCTAAGCTTAGAAATGCATTACACAGAGCTGTGCTAAGATCAGGGTCATTATATTATCCTCTACCTGCAGCACTGCACCATGTTCTAGAAGTGTACGTATTAAAGGGGAATGTTGGAGGGTATACCACTTGCAACTCATCACCATGTTACAATGTACATATTAATAGGAATTATTGGAGGGAATGCCAATTAAAGGGTACTATTATAGGGAATGCAAACATTTCTATAAAATAAAGGACAAGTATACTCACCTCACCTCCTCTCGCTCCTCTTACTCCATAGCTGCATAGTACCCAGTGAGGACCTAAAATCGCTAAGTCCTCACCCTGGGTACTTTCCCTAACTCCTGCACTACTACACCCCAAATCTGCTTCGCCGATCGCTCCTTTCCTCCGCTCTTCCTGCTTCAATGACAGATCGCGAGGCAGCCATATGAAGATACGCTCTGCAAGAGGCGTGTCTTCCAATTGGCTGCCTCGCGACTGTCATTGACAGTAGGAGAAGGTGGAACACTGTGGATCGCCGAAGCAGATTTGCGGTAAGTATGCAGGTTAGAGAAAGAACCCAGGGTGAGGACTTAGCGATTTTAGGTCCTCACCCTGGGTACTATGCTGCAGTGGATCGGGGAAAAGGTGAGTATAATTGTCCTTTAATGCAGCAGGAGGGTTGCCTGTGGGAAGTTTTGCAAAACAAAATCAACTAGGGTTCCCACCTTTGCCTTTAAGACCCAAACACATTCACGGCCGATATATTAAAGTTCTTATCATTAAAAATGGTGCAAATTTTCCCCAACCAATCAGATGTCCGCATAGAACTTTTATTACATAGGCCTGATAATATCTACACAACAAAAGGTTTTTAGTATTTTCTTTAGAAGCATGGTGCAGGTTGATACTGTTTGTATTTAATGCAATGGTACTTAGCACTGCAACACATAGATTTAATATGTGTTTGGGTCTTAAGACAAAGGTGGCCTTTGCCTTTACACTAGTTCCAGCTCCAACATTCCTCTTTAAAGGATAAGTGCACTGTAAAATCAAGTTATGTTCATTTGGAAGCTGCAGCTTTAAAAATACTGTTGCCATAATTTTTTACCTATGCCCCTCCAGAACCTAGCTTTGTGCCTTGAAAGTTGCTGACATCTTGTTACTGGTTTGCTGAATGTTAAGCTCCCGCCCGCCCCTCTGAGATTTCCTCTGCTTTCTCTGCTTGAGCCTCAAACAGTAATGCCTATGATTCCGTGCACGTGCGTGGGCATAGGTTAAAAAAAAAATTATGGCAACGGTATTTTTAAAGCTGCAGCTTCCAAATGAACATAACTTGATTTTACAGTGCACTTATCCTTTAAAGAAAGTGTGGATCGAAGGTGAGTATAATTGTCCTTTAATATTAATCTACAATGTAGATTCTTTTTTAAAAAGCATTAAATATTATTATGTATATGTCCAAACTGTATATGTCACCTCAAATAGAAAACAAAGAAAAACATAAAAGAAATGTTATATCACAGCAAGCCCCCCTAAAAATGCAAAATTATGGCACCGATAGCAACATTGATGATTTTTATTTGGCCCCTTGAATGGACAATGGGATAGCTCCCATTACAGGAAACTCTCGTGAAAACAACTGGTAAATCATTCCATATCTGATGAGGTTTCTACCCTGCTCTAAGGCTGGGTACACACGAGATTTGTCCCGTCGCCCGAGACAAATCATTGTAGCAACAGATTGCATGGTTCTATAGCGAACAGCATGACCGCTGTGATTTAGCAACATCCGATCCGGATGAACGGCCAACCGAGATCCCCAACTTAACCATGCAATATTTCTGGCTGACCGGTCAATACACAGTAATATTGGTTGGGCGGAAACATTGTATGGTGTTTACCCAGTAAGACTGGGTGTTTCACACGACCGCAGCTGACTCCCCTAGTATTTAGTACCGGAGACACCTGCGGCTGAGGAAAACTTTCGGTCTTGTTCAAACACCGCAAGACTGATGGGAACATTCACTTTATCGTCACTGTGTGTACCCAGCTTAAAATATTCTCTAAATCTGAATATGAGTATTTGAAACTATTAACACCCATATTTTATGGGTTGCCAAAAGCACCTAAATCTATTGATATATTAAATTACAACCTATTGTTTCAGGGACAGGCTCCCTCAATGAGCATCTGTCAAAATATGTTGATGAATTGCCCACGCGCGCTCGGTGACATCAATGCTCGCGGCTGGTGATGTAACCACACGCACCTTATGATGTCACCGCACCCTTGATATAATGTGTCATCAGCATGCACGTGGTTACATCCCGGCGCATGCGCAGTCACCGAGAGCGGGCATGTGCCACAAACAGCAGCTAGATTCTTAGACCACCCACTTTGGTTTAGCAAACCACATCTCGTGGGGCGGTCCTAGAGCCACATTACCATGGAGGAGGAAGCCAGCAAGAAATGAATGCTGAAGGTAGGGGTGAGAAGGGAATAGGCAAAAAAATTATACACATTCAGTAAGAGCCACAGCTAACTAATAACATGAAGTTTTTTTTGGTGTACATATCTGTTAAATTCCTTCTTCTCATTAAGTATGTAGGTGTTCTTCCATCGTACTATATACAAATTGGCATATGTGGGTGAAAAACATAGATATTCCAAAGCCTTTGTTATAAATTGAGTTTGAAGAAATTCTACTGCTTTATGTAGAAAGTTTTTTAGTGTACATACCCTTTAAGAAACATCTAACTGGCTTTTATCATTCTATTGATTATATTATATGAATTTGGGACAAAGATTTTGGAAAGTGCAGAACAGTTTGAACAGTATTGTAATACAAAAAAACCCCCATTTAAAACAAATAAGGGATCCATAAATTGCTGGATGTTTTATTAGTTATGGTAAAACTGATCTGTATAGAAAACCAGTACTAAAAAGATCTTATTGCATGCACATAGGGAACACCCTAGTCATGTTATATGATGCTATACCCAGGGCCGTTTCTAGCCATCTTAGTGCCCTAGGTGCCCTCCCGCCCCACGTGCGACCCCCCAAACTGCAGCTGGGTTTCCCCACTCAATTCCTTATGACATTGTCACTGCTGCTGTGGTTGTTTCTTTATAGTGGGACCACTTAAAGGGCATGTCCACCCCCAAAACTATAATCCCCCCAACTACTGGCCCCATCATGTAGTGTAGTGTAATCCTTACCTCACATCCCAGCTCCATAGGGTTTCCTGTAGTCCCCCCCCAAAGTCCCAAAAACTGCCCACCAGGAGGCTAGCAGTCCATATAGGCACTGCCTGCTAGCTGGCCTCAGGTAGATTTTTGCCATGCGTACTGCAGCCCTTCTCCCCCCTCCCTCCCCCTCCCTCTCCCTCCCGTTCTGCTATCCCTCCCCCTAGCATAAAACCCCTTTTATACACTATTCCCCCATGTTTCCCAGCCCAACCGCATATTTTTTATTTTAGAAAGCTCCCCAAACTCTTACTTACCTCTCCTCTTTCCTCCGGCGAAGTGAGCTGCCGCAGCCGCGTCTGTGATTGGCTGCTGCTCACCAATCACAGACGCGGCTGCCGGTCCCCCCCTCTGCTTGCATTTCCTTGCAAGCAGAGGGCCGGGAGCGCGGCAGAGGAAAGAGGGAGGTAAGTAGAGTTTGGGGGGCTTTCTAAAAAAAAAATATAGCGGTTGGGGCTGGGAGCCCAGGGGGACCTTATATAAAAAGTTCCATTTTAGGGTGGACATACCCTTTAAGTAGGGCGGGCGTGTATACATATATTTGTGCATATGCAACGTCACTGGCCACCAATGAAATATGATTGGAAGGTGCGGTATGTGCGCCAGTGTTCTCCCCAAAAATAAGAACAAGGAATTTGGTGAGATCTGAGATATTTAATTCTTTGAGTGCCAGCAGACTTTCCAAGAGTATTGGCATTAACCCTTCAGTGCCAGCAGTGTATTACTATTACCCTTCAGTGCAAACAGAATTTCCTATTAATCTTTCAATGCCAACACTTTCCCAGAGTATTGCCATTAACACCTTCAGGCCAGCAAAGTATGACCATTAACCCTTTAGTGCCAACAGACTTTCCTATTTATAATTTCAATGCAGCACTTTCCCAGAGTACTGCCATTAACACTTTCAGTGCCAGCAGAGTATTATCTTTAACTCTTACAGCTGCCAGCATGGACATGATATACAGTATGTACCTGCTTTCCATGTCTCCTCCATAGAATTGTTTACTCCTCACCTACTGCTAGTCACAAAGGCCACAGTTAAGTCAGCAGCAGCTTTTACCTGGCATTTTTAAACTGCTCTCTGCAGTAACATTAGCTGAGCTCATCCCCCCTCTCCTTCCTTCTGAGTTCAGACTCTCTACTAAAAAAATGTAGCAAATAAAGGAGAGCAGATTTAAAGCTGACGGAGCTGCTAGGGAGAAGAACAGACACCCTAGTGCATATGAAAGAGCAGTGTTGCTGAATAGATCAGATTTATTGATACAAAATAGCAAGTAAAAAAAAACATGTGACCAATTCCTCTTCTTTGATTATGACATATGTAGAAAATTATAGGTGTCACAAATTATTCAAAACAATTGCACATTTTGCATCAGGATCCCTTCCTGGATCCTTTATATATATTGCATAGCATGCCCTCCACCCCCAACTGCTATATTGGAACTGTAAAAATATAATCTGAACTCCTCTTACAGATCCTCGCTTCCGGCCACTGCTTGTAGTTCCGGCAGGCAGGGAGCCGAACTAGAACAATGCTGGAGCGAGGGGCTGTAAGTAGAGATTTTTTTACAGTTTCAATATAGCAGTTGGTGGTGGGAGGGCATACCCTGCAATATAAAAAAAGTTATTTTCGGGTGGGAGGGCACTATAATATATAAAAGTTATTATTTATTAAGGGTGGAGATGCCCTTTAATAAATGAACATGAAGGAAGATTGGGATTGAAGATTTAGATAGGGTTAGATTGGGTTCTATGTAACCAACCAAAGAAAGGATGATTGGGAGAGGGTTTTCCAGAAAAGCTTTCTGGATATATTGTGTGACAACCAATGGCCATATTGGACAGGGTAAGTCTTTCCTTTTTGTCTATCAGACAGGAAAATTTTTTATTGCTAGAAAAAAAATTATCAGTACAGTCAATAGATTAGCACTGTGAGGCTTCTTTAAGAGCAGGGGAACAATTATGTTTGACAAACAACCATAAATAAACTACCGCATATACTCGAGTATAAGTCGAATTTTTCAGGCTTTAAAATTAGCCTGAAAACCTAACCTCGACTTGGGTCAAGTCCTAATTTAGATCCAATTCTGCAATTGCGGATAGTAACCAGTAGTGGCGCTGTGTTAACCTGCATAGAAAGTTACAGGAGCTGATCTGCCTTTACACTTCCTGCTTCCTGTAGTCTGGCTGCTGGACTCACTCAGCACGTCACTGCTCATCTGGATGCTATAAATCTGATGGGTCTCCTCAGTTTGGGGCAAAAAACAGCTGCTAGTTCAGTGCAAATGACAGCTTGAAACTACAACTCCCAGGTGACATTTTAACTTTTGGGGTGAGAGTCCTTTACTATTGGGGGTCAGAGGGCCCTTTACTATATGGGGTCAGAGGGCCCTTTACAATATGGGGTCAGGAGAATTGTAAATGATGGTAAGCTTAATTAAAGGTTTACTGAACCTTGCCACTCCACATGTTAGAAAACTGAAACTCCCAGCAACAAAGCATGCTGGGAGTTGTAATTTCCAAACATCTGAAGTGCCAAGGAATTGGAGGTTACTGGTACTGGATTTGGCTATTACTGTATGGGATTCATGTATGGGAATTTTGCTGTCCATTTAAAGGGCACTAAGCCTAAAAACAACACAAATCAGAAGGCAGTAGTGGTGATCATTTCTACCCTTGACTTATACTCGAGTCAATCAGTTCTTACAAATTTTCAGTAAAAATAGGTACCTCGACTTATACTCAGATCGACTTATACTCGAGTATATACGTAACTTATTTTAGGTAGCCATTTCCGTAGACATCAATAGAAATTCCTTATAAAAAATGAATAGTCATATGTACATTTTTGAACAACAAGAAAAAGATGATCAATGCACATTCCTGGCCCCATATATCATAATATCTATGCTAGTGCAAACATAAAAACATGGGGGTTTTAGTTACAATTTTATGCATAAAAATAAAAAGCCTTACAACCATGTCTACATATTCTCTTCATTTTGAAAAAATCATTTGAATTTATACCCTTGCTATTCCCTGCTGTTGACATTAATGAGCTGACATTTTTTAGGTTCTGTAATGGTCCTTCTTATCAGAATGCACACTACCCTTGGAATGTTCCTAACAGTAATTTCTACTGATTGGCTGTTGGATGGGTCAACATGCTCAGATCTCTACTGAGCAACTGAATCAACCCAGGCACTGGGTCAAGGGCAAGTTCATAATGGTCTCTAGTAGGGGTCTTGCAAAAGGAAGTCCTTATTTCAGAAGCATTTATTTGTATACAGATAAATTGCTGAATGGGCAGGTTAAGGTCATTAGAATGGAAAAATACTGCCCTTTTTTCTAAAAGTATATGTTTTGCACTGAACATCCCCTTTCAGTGCTGATTTCCCAATCTTCACTGCCTGCTCCACCTTACAGTGGCCTCTGTGACTAGCAGCCATGAGATCAATATCTCTGCCTCTTTCTTCATCCAACACTCTAATTAGAACTTAGAGTGGGTAGGATTGAACAATTGGAGGAGACATGGAAAGCAGGTACATACTGTATCATGTCAATGCTGGCAGCTGAAAGGTTAAAGGTAATATTCTGCTGACCCTGAAAGTGTTAATGCCAATACTCTGGGAAACTGCTGGCATTGAAGGATTAATGGCAATACTCTGGGAAAGTGAATATTTAAAGCCAAATGATTCTGTTATTCGACTCCAAAAATGGGTTAAATTAAGACTTGGGATTCCTAGCCCATTATAACTGTTGAATATATTTGTATGAAGGACCATATGTGGATCGTATACAATATGTACATATTCTCAGTGTCTGCTTTATTCTCATCCAGCATCCCCCCCCTCATTATTCCCCCACCCCCCTGCTACCTCTCTTTTATTTCCATTTGGTTGACCACCCTTGTATGCTGTTATCTCTGTATTTTATTACCCCCCTCTCATTCTGGGCTTTTTTTTCGGGGTGGGGGGGGTTATTATCTTGTTATCTTTGTAATTACCTTTTTTTTACTTTCTGTTAACCTTTGTTTCAATCAGTTCTGCTCTGACCTGAGGAAAAGGGTTGATCCCTCGAAAGCTTGTCTACTTTAATAAACTGTTAGTCACATTAAAAGTATCACAGTACTCTACTTTTTACTACATATATTGGACTAATGCGGCAAAACAACATTATTTTTACCAGGATGGGATCTATACAAACTCTTTTGAAAAAAAATGGGCACATCAAGATTTCTTCCCATCTACTGTTTAGAGAAATTAAAGGGACTGTTCAGTCAAAATTTTAATATTTGTTAAATTGTTAGTTTGTTAATGCCTTCTTAGTTATTCTGCATATTCTCTTCCATTTTGTTGATTTCATACTCTTTGCTGTTCCCTGCTGTTGACATTAGTGAGCTGGCATTTCAGGTTCTAACGGTTCTTCTTCTTCCCAGGATGCACCACATCCTTGGAATGTTCCTAACAGTAATTTTTACTGATTGGCTGTTGGATGAGTCAAACATGCTCAGATCTCTACTGAGCAACTGAATCAACCCAGGTGCTGGGTCACAGCAATACCATAACAGACTCTAATAGGGGTCCTGCAAACAGGAAGTTCGTATTTCGGTTGCATTTATTTATACACGAGCAAAATGCTGAATTGAAGATTCATTGAGATGAAAAAATACTGCTCTTTTTTTCTGAAAAGTACATATATTTGCACTGAACTTCCCCTTTAAAGTTTCCAGTAATGGGCAATTAAAAAAACTTGTTAAAGCAATTACATTTGTAAATATGGTTTTCCTTGTGTCTGAATCTAAAAGCTTAATTTTAGTACAGAAAATATGGCTATAATATACAAATTTGCGGTCATATAGTTTTTTGTTGACCAACAGGGAGAAAGGGCTCCCCTGTGCATGTCACAATACCTCCAGGAGGACAGATTAGAAGCCTACTCTTACTTTCCCAGGCACTGCAGGACAACCATAAGGAGCAGAGGAGAAAGGTAAGGATTTTTTTAAACTACACAGTGGGGCCTGCACTGGGGCAAATTTTAGTTTTGGGGGTTTGGGGGACATGCCCTTTAATACAAATAATAAATGGCATACATGTGTACAAACAGTGCAGGAGACCTCCCCCCCTCCCCATATCACCACCACATAAAACACTTGTTTAAACGTATGCTTGATGTATTCTGCTTCCAGTTTGTCAATTTTTTTCTTTTTTTATTGCTTAAAGAGTTGGTGTGGAATCTAAATATCATTCCCTTCCATGTAATAGCAATAACGGTCAATGTTTGGGCATTTTTATTTCTTTATTTGTACAAAAATGATCATAATAATTCTCAAACAAGTTCTTCATGCCCCATTAAATAAAAATATTTTTATTACTGTTGAAAAGCTGTTTCCTAAAACATTTTATCCTGCAGCTTGTAAAATCTATGTTTATCCACCTATACATAATAACAATAGTGGCAGCGAATTGTTCTTACTCTCTGCTTTTAGATTTTTTTTAATATTCTCTCTCATCCTGCTTTAAAGTGAAACAAATGGTTGTTTTATATGCTGAAAATGGAGAGGAAGCCGAATTGTCTTGCATAAAGTATTCTAACAACTTTTTTTCTCTGTTTGCTATATATATCTCCATTCTGTCAAAATCCAAAGTGTTGTCATTTTAAGTACCTGTTATGTTTTCAAAATTGCCAAAGGGCAAGAAATATGTTTATTTCAGGAATTATTACACATAAGAATTATAATCTTCTACTGTATCATTGAATATATCTCAGTTATTTATCTTAGGCCCATTACTAAATACATCCGAATGGAACTATTACTACATAGGAGATAAAGAAGGTCTGTTAGAGCTGTGCTAAGGCCTGCCATACACGGGTATTTTTTTTTTATCCATTCATAAAATTGGTCAAAAATTTACTTCTGTTCCAATAGACTGCTTGTCAATATACAGGGGCACTTCTAGGTTTTTTGCTGCCTGAGTAAAACTTTATTGCTGCCCTTTTGTGCGCCAACCGCCATATTAGAATGGGTGTGGCTTTGTGGATGGGCGTGGCTAAAGTTTTATCATTTTTAACTTCCTCTCACATAGGTATTTTAACAGTTCCTCAGAACAGTCAATTAGCAATAATGTAAATTACTAGAAACAGATATACATCCCTTTCTCAAACAGCTTGTTTGCCACTACCATATTTGCTCCTTTTTAGTTTTTTGTTGCTCAAATCAATACATTAGAAATGCCATACTTTCTGTACTATAAATATTTTAGCCAAAAGATTTGTAGCCTTTCACCATGTCAAGGTAGACTCTTTCAGCAAGGCCTAACAACCTAACCAGTCTAACAAACTTATTAAAGCTAACCTAACCATATTAAAGGGGAACTGTGGTCCAAAAATGACTTTAGGTAAATTGATAAGAATTGCCTCCTGAAGATTTTGCAATTTTTTTTCATTGTTTATTTTGCATAGTTTTGAAGATATTTACATTTTTGTGTGTGTGATATGGCAGCAGCATAACCAGGTCCCCTGCACTTCCTGCTTCTTGCTCTGAAACCATGTCCGTCAATCTGCCCTGTGTCTCCTCCTCCCCTTGCAGCCCCCCTGGTCCCTCCCACTCATGGATCCCATGGTCCCTCCAGTTGCAGGCCCACCTTGGCACATTCTCTTACAGGCCCCACCCACTCACGGGTGCATAGCCATGCCCCCTCACAGAGTGAGAACTCTGTATGAAAAGGCTGTTTTCACACAGTGGGAAAAGGGCTGTAGATTCCCTTACCTACTCTGTCAGGACACACAGCAGAGAGGAGGAGGGACTTCCTGTCCACCCTCACACACTGAGGAGTCTGAGGCGTGATCCCCGGCGGCACTGTGCAGAAGAAGCCTTAGGAATGTCACATGTCAGCCTCCACCCATTAATTTCTGTCAGTCATTTCTTAGGGCTGTGGAGCACGTAGAGAGGGTTGATGGCTCGTTTTGAAGGTAGAAACTGGCCTTTAATTTAAACTCAACTTGTTTGGAGACCACAGTTCCCCTTTAAAGGATTTTAAACACTTATATCTGTTAATAGGGAAAATTCTTTTTTTTTTCTTGTCCTGGTCAAGGAAAAAAACCTTTTTTTCTACAACTGCCTGTCGGCCTCCTTCTTCTTCATGTTGGGTGCCGCCTGAGACAAATGCCTCACTCTGCCTAATGGTAAGATGTGGCCCTGTCTAATAAAGCAGTTAAGGGTGTACACATATTTACAGCTGGTGTTGCAACTGCCAGCATGTCCAGCTTTAGTGCCCCCTCAGATCATTAGTCTATGTGTATCTATCACTGCATTCAGCAACTTCCCCTGTGCCTTATCTATCTATATGCCTGTCTATATATCATCTATCTCTCTCTCTATCGGGGAGATTCAATAAAAGTTCTTATTGTAAAAAATGATATCTATCTATCATCTATCTATCATCTATCTATCTATCTATCTGTCTGTCTATCATATATCTATCTATCTATCTGTCTATCATCTATCATCTGTCTATCTATCTATCATCTGTCTATCTATCTATCTATCATCTATCTATCTATCATCTATCTATCTATCATCTATCTATCTATCTATCTATCTATCTATCTATCTATCTATCTATCTATCATCTATCTATCTATCATCTATCTATCATCTATCTATCATCTATCTATCTGTCTGTCGTGTCTGTCTGTCTGTCTGTCTGTCTGTCTGTCTGTTGTTGTCTGTCTGTCTGTCTATCTATCTATCTATTTTCTTATAATCTATCTATCTTCTCCTATCAGGGAGATTCAATAAAAGTTCTTATTGTAAAAAATGGTGCTTATTTTGCCCAACCAATCAGATGTAAGCTTTCAAATGTAAAATAAGATTTGATTGGGGGAGCAAAATTAGCACCATTTTAAACGATAAAACTTTTATTAAAAAACCCTATATATGTCTGTTATCTATCTATCATCTACCTATCATCATATATCTATCTATATCTATCATCAATCATCACATCTATCATATCTATCTACATCTACCTATCTATCAATCTATCTATCATCTATCTATCTATCTATCTAATCTATCTATCTATCTATATATCTATCTATCTGTCTGTCTATCATATATCTATCTATCTATCTGTCTATCATCTGTCTATCTATTATATCTATCTATCTATCTATCTATCTATTATCATCTATATCTATCTATCTCTATCTATCATCGATCATCTATCTGTCTATCTGTTGTTTCCTGTCTGTCTGTCGTCTGTCTGTCTGTCTGTCTGGTCTGCTGTCTGTCTGATCAGCTCCACCGCTGCACTGCGGACTTGTTCATAATCATCAGTGAGCAGTTTACAGGCCTGGTGGGAGAAAGTTCTAGATTAGACTGTTCTGTTCTTATAGTTTCTAATCTATTTATCCGTCTGCCTCTCTCTAACCTGTCTATGTAATAATTATGTAATTATCTATCTATCTATCATCTATCTATCTATCATCTATTATCTATCTATCATCAATCTATCTATTATCTATCTATCATCTATCTATTATCTATCTATCATCTATCTATCATCTATCTATTATCTATCTATTATCTATCTATCATCTATCTATCTATCATCTATCTATCATCTATCTATCATCTATCTATCATCTATCTATCTATCATCTATCTATTATCTATCTATCTATCATCTATCTATTATCTATCTATCATCTATCTATCTATCATCTATCTATCATCTATCTATCTCTCCCCCAAAATCGTGGCCTAGCCCTCATATTCTTTTTGCTTAAAAGTGGTTTGCGCCTTGGATATCTGCCATGCAGGCCATTTTTGCCCATCTCTTTCTTATGGTGGGTCGTGAACACTGACCTTAATTGAGGCAAGTGAGGCCTGCAGTTCTTTAGATGTTGTCCTGGGGTCTTTTGTGGCCTCTCGGATGAGTCTTCTCTGCGCTCTTGGGGTAATTTTGGTCGGCCGGCCACTACTGGGAAGGTTCATCACTGTTCCATGTTTTTTGCCATTTGTGGATAATGGCTCTCACTGTGGTTCGCTGGAGTCCCAAAGTTTTAGAAATGGCTTTATAACCTTTACCAGACTGATAGATCTCAATTACTTTTGTTCTCATTTGTTCCTGAATTTCTTTGGATCTTGGCATGATGTCTAGCTTTTGAGGTGCTTTTGGTCTACTTCTCTGTGTCAGATAGCTCCTATTTAAGTGATTTCTTGATTGAAACAGGTGGGGCAGTAATCAGCAGGCCGGGGGTGACTACAGAAATTGAACTCAGGTGTGATAAACCACAGTTAAGTTATTTAACAAGGGGGGGCAATCACTTTTCTCGCACAGGGCCATGTAGATTTGGGGTTTTATTCTCACTAAATAATAAAACCATCATTTAAAACTGCATTTTGTGTTTCAATTATGTTATCTTTGACTAATAGTTACGGTTTTTGATGAGCAGAAACATTTAAGTGTGACAAACATGCAAAAGAATAAGAAACCAGGAAGGGCAAATAGTTTTTCACATCACTGTATTATACGCTACTATTGGATCAAAATCAATGCCTACATTGTCATTATGTTGACAAATAGCATAAGGGTGAGGCCACACTACAACGCCCAAGAACAAGCGTGCACGCTCTCTGCGTTAGCCGCGTTATTTTCCCGTATCTTTAAAGCAAAATCGCAAACGGACGTGCAATCGCATGCGCATTGAAAAATCGCAGGAACATTTGCGTTCCAGCAATTTCCATGTTAGCGAAAATCGTGAACGCGAGCACAAAACGCGTTGACGAAAAACGCGATAGTGTGGCCTAGCCCTAAGTAGAATTATACTCATGCAGTAACTGACTTTTTGGCTCCTCCCACAGTCACCACATTTCTCCCTACTCCGACACTGGAAAACACATGTTATTGAAGGAAGAAGGACATTGAAAGCAACCACTTAATGCATTCTCCTTTAAGATGCTTCATATAAACAAAAAAATCAAAAGCCACATACCAACAGCACCAAATTGCTGCCCCACAAGAGGACTTGGGCTGAACTGGCTATGCAGGCATTCTGCCAAATGGTCCATAAGAACCAACAGACTGGAATGAGGAAGCCGAAGAGGATCCCAATGAAGACTTGGGAGGAAAAAAAAAAAATAAATAAAAAGCAAAGTTACAATTTACATTCAGATTTGGTGTGACATACAATAAACACACTGAATAACACTGCTGTTATTTCAGCCTTATGCTGGCCATAGAATAACCGACCGACTTTTGTTCCATGTTCCAATAATTGCCTGGGATGGCAATTTTAACGGTAAGTATTCAAAATTTATGAGACAAAACCAGGAACATCACACAGGAGTCAACAAGTCAATGATATGTTTTTGAATCAAATATTGACATGCAATATTAACCTTGTATTGAGAGTGTATAGCCTGCTATAGACTTACTAATATACAATGACGTAGATCCGAAAATGGATTGTCCAAGATGCTTATAAATGACTACTTGTAATGAGGTATTGGGAGAAATTTATGAATGCCAATTACTAGCTAAATGGAAGAGGATTTCCAACCAAGAGGATCGTTAAATTTATGGTCCATCAATCAATTGATCTGAACAAGCAGTGCTTTTTACCAAAATAGTCTGACCAAAGTTAACACTCTAGGTTATGTTTAAGCCTAGAGAATGCCTTAAGGTGGCCACACAAGATTATGCAAGTTAAAGCTGTCCAACTGATACCAAGCACTAACTCAGAGACAACACATGCCATTTATCCAGGGACCACAGCCTGAGAAGCGAGTCTCCTTCAACAGCCAGGTTATTGCCGTTTGAAAACTTCCTCCCGCCCCATGTTAACATGCAGAACCTGGCATTTTCAAGTTTCACATGCATAAATTGTATCAAATAATCAGTACCCATGGGACCAAATATTTAATGAATAAACACCCTAATTAAACAATATTGGTATGAGCATGTATACATGCAGAGTACAAAAGCATGTACTTGGAATAGGGGGAAGAGAGGGAAAAAAAAGAATGTAACTTTACAGTCCAAAGGAAATCAGCTCTTCTGTACCGACTAATATAAAAATAATATGGCATCCACAACTCTCATGTTATGTTATAAAAGCACAAATTAAAAATATTTTCAAGCAAAACACATCTAGTTTAAATTAATTTATTAGCTAGAACAGGGATGCACATATGACAGGTATTGTGCTTTTTTCTCAAAACAATTTCTACAATTCTATAGTACAACAAGAAATATGCTGTGCATAAAGCAGATGATAGTTCAGTTTCAAAGACTTGACTAAAAATGCCCTTAAATTAACTAAAGCTAACAATACCTGGACAATGGCTGGATCCTGAGGCAAAGAACATGGAGTTTAGGCGGCTCACATACTGTAAGGTCCTTTATATCCACTTCCTCTGAATATAATATATTCAAACACTTTCATCTCTTGGAGGTATGGGCCTGTCAGTTGGTCGGTCCTCTGTTTCCAAATGATCGAACTAAAAGAAAAGAAAATACTTTTGAAAATTTTTTTATCATAGCAAGGCATTAAAAGGTTTCAGGAAAATTAAAAGGGCTTCTATACAGAAAAAAATAGGTTAATTTAAATTAACCATAACTGGAAACTTATTCTTCCCACCACACCCATTATCATTTTTTTGTTGATCTGCCCCCTATTTCTTTAGATATCCAATCTAAACTTCTTATATTTTCAGCTGTCATTCAAGTTCCTTGCTCTCAAAAACTCTTCTTCTTGTGAGTAGTTTTACTGTATCTGGAATGGTGGCAGTTTTTGACAGTTGAAATGGCTGTGTGCAGGTTTGACATTTGGTTATCTATAAAAACCAGTATATAATAGATTACCCCCCAAAAGCAGGAGATCGTTTTATTGAAACAGTTTAAAGGACACACTACCTACTCACCTCACCCTCGCTCCTCTTCCTCCATAGCTGCATAGTACCCAGGGTGAGGACCTAAAATCGCTAAGTCCCTCACCCTGGTACTTTCCCTACCCCTGCACTACTTACCCGCAAATCTGCTTCGCCGATCGCTCCATTCCTCCCTCTCCTCTTCCTGCTTCAGGACAGGTCGCAAGGCAGCCAATAGGAGATACTCTCGCAAGGAGGCGTGTCTTCCGTTGGCTGCCTCGCGACTGTCACTGACAGTAGAAGAGAGGTGGAACAGTGTGGATCGGCGAAGCAGATTTGCGGTAAGTAGTGCAGGAGTTAGGGAAAGTACCCAGGGTTAGGACTTAGCGATTTTAGTCCTCACCCTGGGTACTATGCTGCAGTGGATCGGGGAAAAGGGAGTATAATTGTCCTTTAAATTGGCTCCCAGACTGAGTTATTATACCTACAATGCTCCTCCTCCATCCTCCGCCGCTTCGGGTTCCTCACCATCTCTCCACTGTGGCTGCTGTGTTATTTTCCTGTTCTTGGCAGCCGCAGTGGAGACTGCTCCGGGAATGGCAGTCACTGACTCGTCACTGACTCTTCTGAACTGCAGAGCCGCGGCGGAGGGTCGAGGAGGAGGATGAAAGTATAAATCACTAATCTGGGAGCTAATTAAACGGTTTCAATAAAACAATCTCCTGCTTTTGGGGGTAATCATTATATACTGATTTTTATAGATAGAGGTGGACATTCTCTTCACATCATGGTAGTGTCTTTGCAAATTTAAATTTAAACTTAAAGGCAAGGTCCTCTCAAATGAAAGTCACACCCTAAACAGTAATATTAAGCCGACAGGCAAGGCTGGATACACACGGAGGGATTTTTCAGCCGACGACTGTTCGCCACTAGCGAGTGGGACAAATAACTGTCTGATCATGGATGAGAATTTAAAAATAATAAAAATACAACTGTTCTTAAGGGCAGGGTCCACTCCTTGCGCTCTACAAAGGGCTGGAGCAGCAAAGGAAGGGAGCGGGTGTTGGTATATTACTACTTCTTTAATGTTTTAGGACATTATGAGTCAGTACGGTAACTGTACAGCAATCTTTTAGAATAACTTGTATTTGTCCAGCCTCACCATACAGGAAAACTACGATCTTACTTTCCTCAAACTACTTTGTCAGGCACATTTGGATTGGAGTACAATCAAATTGCAGTACTATGATTAATGCCCATGTATACTTTATGTAATATTTCATATTACATTAATTATATTACACACGTTTCCTCCACAAAAAGGCATTTACTTAATTTGCAATAATTTACTGGACAACTAAAGCCTTTCATGAAAGAATACTTGCCCGAAAAACCAATGTTAAAAAAGCATACAATTGTTGTGGCCGCAGTAGGTGCGCTGCCATACATTGTGCTCCGCTAATCATGGTGATGCGATTTGTTTGCGCAATCGCATGCACTGAAGCAACCTTGCGTGTTCGCACTTCCGGGCCGCTAGGACACGTTACACACGCACAGCCAGTTATT
Organism: Hymenochirus boettgeri; assembly: GCA_019447015.1. Lineage (NCBI taxonomy): Eukaryota > Metazoa > Chordata > Amphibia > Anura > Pipidae > Hymenochirus > Hymenochirus boettgeri. The sequence continues at coordinate 115,054,059 of CM033472.1, forward strand.
TTTTTTTGTCAACTTTACTTTTAGGTGCTTCAGGGACCAGACCTTTAAATTACAGCAAAGACATATATATAGAATATATATATATATTATATAAAAAATTAAGTTTAGTTCTCCTAAAAAAAAAATGAAAAAAACATACAATATATATAAATAAAATATTATATATATATAATATATATAATTAATAATATAATTTTTTTTTTTTTTAAGGAGAACTAACTTAATTTTTTAAAAACCTAATGTAAGTTTTCCCCAGAACCCTATACTGGTAAGATTCTTCTAGAGTAAGTTGCATTTAGTACATGTGAGAAATAGATTGTGTAAATAGGTTTCCATGTTGTTGCCAACACACAGCCCATGAAGTCATCAAAGAACCACACACCCTGACCCCAGTATCCCTGTCTCTATGGTCTTTATGGAAGTCCCTGAATAGACTTTGAAAGCTGCTTGTTACCCTGCAATTTATTAACCAGTAAGTGAGAGTTGCTGTTAAACTGCAGGGTAACAAGCAGCTTTTTAGTTTTTAATTGTTTCTTTTCCTAGCAAATATAAACCTTCCAAATGTACCTGTATTGTCTGCTTATTCAGAGTTGGTGCACCGGGTAAGGCATCAGGTTAAATTACACAGTTCAGAACAACAAGAGTTCAGTACCCTGGATTTACCTATTTTTTTTTTGTTTCTATTATCTTCCAAGCAAAATGTACTATCATTCTCAGCTTATTCACGGTGGCTCACCTGGCAAGACACCAGTTCTAGAAACGCACAGTTCTGAAGTCACAGGTTCAATCCACCCCCTTACCTTTATTTTTTGTTTCCATTATGTTCATAGTAAAAGATTCTACATGTACCAGGGCTCTATATAATCTCTCTAAAGCTAGGTACACACAGTACAGATCACGAAAGATGACAGACAGGATCTGCAAGATCCAGACTGTCATCTTTCAAGATCTGCATACACACGGTCCCGAGAGTTCTCCCTATGAACATCATAGGGGGAACGCCGGACTGTGCGTTTCCCTGGCTGGCGGACTCCTCTATAGGGAGTCTAGCCGGCCAGGACTTTTTCGGTCTTTTCCGAACGAGCGTTCGGCGTGCCCTCGTCAAAAACCAAGGACACAGTACCAATAAACCTGATACTGTGGATCTGTGTACCCATCTTAGCCTAGAGTAAAACTTTGCTTTTAGAAGACAAGTAATTGCAAGATGCAGTTTATCCCCACTATTTTTTTATTTTGCTAAATGTAAGTATTCAGTTTCTTGCATCCAGTTTTCTTATGAATACACTGCAAAGATTACTTTTCTTTTTGTATGAAAGTAAAAGATTATTTATTGTAAGGACAGGAGCATTTCAGGAGCAAACTGAAATCCCTGTTCTGTGTCAGGGAGAGGGAGTATCTCTGTGCTGTAATGTGATTAGCTTGTCAGCTTCTAGGAAGCAGGCTGCAACTTCCTTGTTTTGATCTGTTGAGCACTACAGAGCATGTGCCTGCACGCAGACACTAAACTTCCCCAGCTAAGTTGGATTGTGGGAGCTGACCCCTAGTACTCACAGGTTATTTTCATAAATCACCCAATGGCCACAGCAAAGGAAGAGGTAAGACAGCTTGTGTATGTTTGTGAATGTGCTCTGATTTGGGACAATGGTTGTCTGGAGACTTTAGTTCTCCTTTAGGAGAACTATACTTGAAGGTCAACATAAGTTTAGATCCACACTGAATAAGAAACAGAGCCCCTTGACAAAAGCAGTAATCTGTCTCTCCACTTATTTTGATGTGGTGCTGGGAAATTTACCTTTCCAATATCGAGGTTATGTTTTATTCCCCCAACACGCAGTGTGGTCACTGACCACTGAGTTTTTACATGCCCAGTTCAAAGTTCCTGCAGGATGTTGTAAAAGCAAGTCAGCCCATTAATGTTCTCTTGCCAATCCTGTTACAGTCCATATTAGGCAGAGGACCATGTGACTGAAGTCAGTGGTTGTGGCCAGAATGTGCAAAGAAATATTTATGCGGAAACAGTCAGCAGCAGATTGCACTCGCAGGCAAGTTCTCGTTGGTTTAATTGCAGAATAAAGGTAAAACAGCTTATTTACCTTCCATTTTTCAATTAATGAAAAAAAAAACGATGGGTTCATTTCTAGGTGAAATATCCTTTAAATAAAAATGGTTACCCCCACAAAAACCTTTAATAATGTGCAGCCCTATGGCAGTCTCTCTACAGTTGCAAAATACTTTAAAAAATCCAATGTAGGAGGAGGTGTATACTACATTAGTATGCACATCCCCTGCCAATTAAAAAACAAACTTTAATAATTTTAATTTATGGGCAATGCTGGACTGGGAACACAAACTGCTTCAGTGCACTGCAAGCAGTCTGCAGGGGAAGGAAATTACATCTACAGTATTTTACATCTTTAAAAGGTAAATGACAGCCTTACGCCCTGAACTGAATGTATGGAATTGACTAAACACTCCTCTAAAAACACAAGCTTCTGCTCCTGATTTCTTCATTACTGTCTAGGCAGTGCCAGGACAGTTAGCACATGTGACAGACATAGGCTCTCATTGCCATCTTTAATAAGGGATTGCAGTAAAGATGCTTTGGGGAAAAAAAGTGTAAAAATCCAGTAATTTTATTAGTTACGGATTGGTATTTTTAAAGTTAAACATATACCTTTCAGAAATTACTACTAGGGGTATTGCCAAGGTCTCATTTGTGGCTTATACTTCGCCCTTAAGTCCTAATATCTGTATTAAGGTTTTAACATCAAATGTGATGTTTAGGATATCGCAAATCTGGGATAAAAGTACCCCCTCAAAAAAAAAAAAAAGTTAGTGTTTAAGTATGTGGTACTTTATGCACCCATTAATAGGTGGAACTCATATCAAACATTTCATACTAAAGCGACCATGGCGATCAACGAACGGCGCCCAAGCAAACACAGACACACACAACTATCTGTTGTAATGGCCTTTCGGTGCGTGGTGTTACTTGTGCTCGGGGCCGTGTGTCGTCCGTCCTATCCGTATGTGTACAGACCTTAAGCAAAGACATCAATAAAGTACAATTTGATACAATTAATTTCTGAAGGATTAATCAAATTAGTTAATAAGTTGGCACAAGTTTTAGCCCTACAAATTTGATCCAGGCATTCACTTTTTTGCATAAATCTCTGAAGATATAGGGCGTGATTACAAATTTTAAAAAACACAAACATATCAAGCATTACATAGGATCTCATCACGAAAAAGAATGTGCAAAAATGCATTACCTACATTACACATGTCACTCCCCAAATGATCCCTCAACAATACAGTTTTAGTTAGACCTCAAAAGCCAGTGTTCTCCCCAAAAAGCCGGGTGCCATGAAAAAGTAGCCGGGTGGGGTGGGACAGGATATTTGGTGGTAGGGAAAAATGTGCACTGCATCATGCTCATTATATAGGTCAGGATGTCTAACTTTGGTCCCATAGGTGCTACCATTTTGTGGCCTTGGGGATCTTGGAAAAGCTAGTTTAACGTGCTAAAATAGTCTTGCAAGTGTGAAAAAGGTGTCTGGACTGGGCAGTTTTGGCGGGAGTTTTTACTGACCTATTGGCACACCTATTAAACCTACATCTAAATTCTTTTAAATCACAAGTGTTCTCCCAAATTTTTTTTTTCCAGCCAGGTGGCATAAGTAGTAGCCGGGTGGCCGCCCGCTAAAAGACCCTAGGGAGAACACTGAAAGCGTTTGTTCACAGCAAAGAGAATCCAGTTTTAGTTCCAGACCTCAAATGTTTGAGGTTTTGGGAGGATCTACCTAAATATGAAATCAAACCACTTAAGGTGTATCTTTACTCTCTATCTTAAAAAATCCAGCTTTCAAAACTTGTACCTTTAGATACAACAAGGTCCCACTACTCTAATTTTAATCTCAGCAGTAGAGTCCCGAGAAATCATCATTAAAAATCACAGCATTTACAGGGAAAGACCTGTCATTCCAGAAGCAGAAATTATAATAAGTACCTTATCACTGACCTTTTACTAGGACATTTGGCTGCCTGCTAGTACACTTTCTGCAACAATTAAAGAATCAGCAGAAAAAGAAGGCAGGAGAGATGTGTAAGCAGAGCAGTGCCTATGGTGCGGCTGTGCAGAACTTAAGATCACAGACACACCACAAGGCGGCAGGGTGGGGGCAATTAGAAGCACTCATTAAACATTAAAGGACAACAATATAAAAAAAAAATAAAATCACCCCCATTTCATGTCCACACTTCCAGCAGCTGAAATCACTTACTCACGTTTACAGCAGTGCTGCCCTCTCAGATATCACACAGCAAAGAGGAGTGCTAAAAGCCCGCCTCCTAGACAGCCCAGGGCCATAATTAACATAACACTTGTGATTGGCTGCTGGGAATGTCTGTTACAACCTCTCTCCTCCTCCGCCAGTCAAACAAACTTGAAATGTCCTGTTGCTAGTATACAGCCTACATAATCAAGCTGATCAAGGTGGGTGAGGAGTGTTTTCTCGCTTGCTAGCATTAAGTGACAGTTAGAGGAAGACTGAATTATTACACCCCCTTCACAACATGACTAATGAAGGCAGAGAGAGGCTCGAATCAGGAAAAGAAAAAAAAAAAAAAATGTATGGGGGGATGCATACCTTTACTGTTTTTAAAGCATTAAAAAAAATGCATTGAGATACATTTATCCTTTAATAATTAACTACAAAGCAACAGTTAAATATGCAAGTACGACCATATTACAACTCTAAAATTGTAGTTTCAGATAATGTAAACCCTATTACTAATACAGGGTCAGGATGAGCATGTGGACAATTTATTGTTTAAGGGCATGTCTACCCCCAGAACAAAAAACTTTACTTTTCCCATCTCTCTCTAACCCCCGTAATCCCTGAGTCAGAATACTCCCCTTTCCCAGCGGCACTTCTCATCCCCGGGTCCTCGTCTCTACTCTAAGCTCAGAGGAGATGCGCAGGACTGAGGAATCACAGGCAAATGCAGTCAGTCATTGTAAATTAGGTCAGGACCACAACCATCTTTTGCATTATGGGTAAAACAACTTTTTTCTCTCCTTAAAGGATACACTGTAAAATCAAGTTTATGTTCAGTTGGAAGCTGCAGCTTTAAAAATACTGTTGCCATATATTTTTCCCTATGTCCCTTAGGACCTACCTTTGCAGCTTAAAGTTGCTGACATGTTTCTGCTTAGCTGAATGGTTAGCTCCGTCCCTCCAAGACTTGCAGCTGCCTCCTAATTCTTCAGTCTCAAATGGTAAGGCCCGTTTATTACGTGCGCGCGTCAGTCGCGGCATCTGTGTGCACAATTAACGGCACTTGCCACACACACGCCGCGATGAGGTCACGCATGCACTTGCACATCATGCACTCACACGACTACCATCAACACGCTGCTGACGGCCTGCTGCAATCCGGCAAGCAGGGACCCAGATCAGTGCACCAGAGGATATATATATATATAATATTCCATCCGTTTCGGCCTTTATCAAGCTTAATCCGTTGCTTGATAAAGGCCAAGACAAAAGGCCAAAACGTTGCCGTGGTATGTGTGAATAAATATATACGTTTTCCACAAGACCTTGGAGTGCACCTTGAATATTTACCTATGTTATAATGAGGGTTTGGACATGTCCTTTAACCATTAATTCCCAAACTCTGCATAGTCTAAACTATTTCAGATCATGGCAACATGAATTAATTCTTCTTTTATGTTATAAACCAGGACTGTCTGCTTACATACATTTACACACACTTAACTGCCTACCATACATCTCCATGCTGGCCATTCACCTGCTCACATGACAATTGGACAGTCAAATTGAAAGTAACGGCCAGGTACCAGATTTGTACCATGCAACATTGATTGCAAAGTAATTGGAATTACCGTAAAGTCTTATAAAATTGTTTAAGATTGCTCTTTAGACTCTAATTCTACATCGTATGGAGGAAATATTAAGCTCTCCAACCCCCCCCCCCACACACAGATTTAATTAAGATTAAATTTGTGTTCAGTTTTAGCCCTGTGTGGCTGTTAAACCACGATTAACTGGTAAGAAGATAAAAACCGCCACAAAAATGCTGCAAACTCGAATTAAAATAAAATTTCCTAACTTTTGTGAAACCCAAGTAGCAGCCTCAAATCCAATAATAAAATCACATTAAACATTTGCACAGGAATTCCTGCTTTGTGGCTCTAATGCAATTCCCCACCCCAAATGCATCAAACAGTATAAATTGTGGTAGACAAGCTAGGCACCCTAGCAACGAGGCTAAAATTGTTCAGGGTGATCCTTCTGAAAGGGACTTAAGTCTATGGCAGTGGTGGCGAACCTACGGCACCCGTGCCAAGGTGGACCTAAGAGCCCTTTCTGTGGGCACTCATCGCACAGCATAGTTCACCACAGTTTTGTTACCAGAAAGCAGAGACACATGGATTTTCTGGTAACAAGAGAGATCAAACAAAGTATTGATTCACTCTAGCACACCAAGGCTGGCACTGGCAATTGCAATCCTCCAAACACCCTCTACCTTGGGGTTGACAGAATGCAAAAAAAGAGCACACTACATCAGTGTATAAAAGTGTACTGTGCAAACATTCAATGTTAATCTAGACCTGATTCTATCTACTGTATCTGTGCCTATTTGAGGGTTTTTTTTGCAAAAAAAAACCTCAGTATTCATGTTGGCACTGTGAAGTGGGTTTTGAGTTGCAGTTTGGGCACTCTTTTCTCTAAAAGGTTCCCCATCACTGGTCTATGGAATTAGAAATATGAAGCCTACTCCATGTGTTGGCAGGTTTTCAGTTTAGTCTAGATCTACTTGTTAGGGTGGCGAGCACACTTGCCATTGTGATGTGCAACAACTGCAATCTATATTTCCCAAACTACTTCTTCCAGCACATTCCAGTTGTGCTTTAGGGGCTGCCGGGAGATCACTTCCATATCCACAGCTGGTAGGGGATGGAAGTAAAATGGTAGGAACTGCAAGGGGAAGCACATACTCCAAATGTCTTCGCGTATTGGCCTCCTGTCCGCTATACTACATGGCCAACCATAGGATTATTCAAAAAAGGAACAGGAAGCAAACCAAGTTCGTCTACACAATCCAACTAGCACAGAGCAGCCAAAGGGGAGGCCTTCAGCACAGTCCTTTACCGCTTTCAACCCTAGTTATTGTGTCAGATCCGCTGGGCCATAACCAAAACCATGGCGGCCATAGCCTGTTTGTAGTGAGAGGAAAGGAGCAGAAAGGCCTACGATTAGCTGGTGACGCAGACACTAGTCCCCTCTATCCCTACTCCGTCCGGCGGACAGGCCACAGACAACTCTCTTTTACCTTTCGCGAGCGCCACTGTGGAATTCAGTGTCGATGGTGTATAGAATGCCTTCATAGCGGATTTCAGCCTTGGAGATTAAGCTGATTTTACTACACCGATGTATGGCGTCCCCCCACTCATGGTGTCTTCCGGATGGATGTGGATTGCGGGAACCCCTAGGTTCCCTTCCCCACTCTACTACTTCTGCGTTCTCTTTATCTGGACCTGAACCAACATGGCCGCTGCCGCCTTCATATTCTTGTGCCACGCCTCCAGGCCAGGATTATCACACGCTAGTTATCGCGAGATTTTTTTTAAGAACGATAGGGGCGCTGTTGTCGCTGGAGACCGCGGATTTGGTTTCGTCTTAGCGGTGTGATGTGTCTGTGTATTGTATTGTATCGACCTGTAGATTTGATATGAATTTTTAGCTCAATGTTGGTGACATGTTTGGGTTGTCAGATCAGTAGGAAAAACCCCTTCACCTATTAAGCAACAGGCAATAAGGTTAATCAGAATTTTTATTTCCATCAAATATCAATGTAATGTCGAACCAGTGACTGTATGACCACACATAATAATCATTGATCAGCCTGACAGGGCAATGTAAGGAGATCCACTATAGATCACTTCCACCCCGTAATTCAATGGGCCGTGACATTGCTCCGTACATTGCGAGTGGGTTTTTAATGGCTGCTATTGCTGGCCATTATCTTTCCCAAAAGATTCAGTACGGTGGTTGCACAATCCTCATTTTATGTCACCCCACATCCACCGTTTATTATAGGCTTAACACACAATGTATATACCCAAGTCCATGTAAAACCCATGCTATCTGATGTATTATTGTGTTCGTGTGGGATTTACAACTGAGTCTGAGGTGCCTGAAAATATTTGGAAACAGCGAGCACAGGCAATGCGATACCTCATAAGTAAATTTTGCACTACTACGAAGCAGGAAACATTTCTCCTTTAAAGGGCATGTCCACCCCAAAACTATAATCCCCCCAACTACTGGCCCCACCATGTAGTGTAGTTTAATCCTTACCTCACATCCAGCTCCATAGGGTTCTCCTGTAGTCCCCCCCCAAAGTCCCAAAAAATGACTACCAGGAGGCTAGCAGAGTCCATATAGGACACTGCCTGCAGCTGGCCTCAGGTAGATTTTTGCCATGCGTACTGCAGCCCTTCTCCCCCCCTCCCTCCCTCCCCTCCCTCTCCCTCCCGTTCTACTATCCCTCCCCCTAGCTCAAATCCCCCTTAATATTGTGCTCCCCCATGTCTCCCAGCCCCAACCGCATATTTTTTTTTTTTAGAAAGCTCCCCAAACTCTTACTTACCTCTCCTCTTTCCTCCGGCGAAGTGAGCTGCCGGCAGCCGCGTCTGTGATTGGCTGCCGCTCAGCCAATCACAGACGCGGCTGCCGGTCCCGCCCCTCTGCTTGCATTTCCTTGCAAGCAGAGGGCCGGGAGCGCGGCGGAGGATCGAGGGGAGGTAAGTAGAGTTTGGGGGGTTTCTAAAAAATTATAGCGGTTGGGGCTGGGAGCCCAGGGGGACCATATATTAAAAAAATTTTTCAGGCTGGACATAGCCTTTAAATAGGAGGCATAAGCTGCCAGTTACCAGGTCTCTGAACGTCAGGCACTATTTCCTCTGCTTTCTCTTGCTTGAGCCTCAAACAGTAATGCCTGTGAGTTCCGTGCACTCTCCTGCTTGAGCCTCAAACAGTAATGCCTATGAGTTCCATGCACGTGCGTGCACGGAACTCACAAGGCATTAATTACTTTTGAGGCTCAAGCGAGAAAGCAGAGGAAATCTCAGAGGGGCGGCAACGGTATTTTTAAAGCTGCAGCTTCCAAATGAACATAACTTGATTTTACGTGCACTTATCTGTGCAATGCATTTCTCATCAGTGTACCTTATTAAAGGAAGATGTGGAGGGTAGGAGAGTGTGTTTTTAATTCAGCTGTCTGTATAAAAACACAAACTGTAGTACAGAGCTAAGCTTAGAAATGCATTACACAGAGCTGTGCTAAGATCAGGTCATTATATTATCCTCTACCTGCAGCACTGCCCATGTTCTAGAAGTGTACGTATTAAAGGGGAATGTTGGAGGGTTAACCACTTGCAACTCATCACCATGTTACAATGTACATATTAGGAATTATTGGAGGGAATGCCAATTAAAGGGGTACTATTATAGGGAATGCAAACATGTTCTAAAAAATTAAAGGACAAGTATACTCACCTCACCCTCGCTCCTCTTACTCCATAGCTGCATAGTACCCAGTGAGGACCTAAAATCGCTAAGTCCTCACCCTGGGTACTTTCCCTAACTCCTGCACTACTTACCCCAAATCTGCTTCGCCGATCGCTCCGTTCCTCCGCTCTTCCTGCTTCAATGACATCGCGAGGCAGCCAATAGGAAGATACGCTCTGCAAGGAGGCGTGTCTTCCAATTGGCTGCCTCGCGACTGTCATTGACAGTAGGAGAGAGGTGGAACACTGTGGATCGCCGAAGCAGATTTGCGGTAAGTAGTGCAGGAGTTAGAGAAAGAACCCAGGGTGAGGACTTAGCGATTTTAGGTCCTCACCCTGGTACTATGCTGCAGTGGATCGGGGAAAAGGTGAGTATAATTGTCCTTTAATGCAGCAGGAGGGTTGCCTGTGGGAAGTTTTGCATAAACAAAATCAACTAGGGTTCCCACCTTTGCCTTTAAGACCCAAACACATATACAGGCCGATATATTAAAAGTTCTTATCATTAAAAATGGTGCAAATTTTCCCCCAACCAATCAGATGTCCGCATAAGAACTTTTATTACATAGGCCTGATAATATCTACACAACAAAAGGTTGTTAGTATTTTCTTTAGAAGCATGGTGCAGGTTGATACTGTTTGTATTTAATGCAATGGTACTTAGCACTGCAACACATAGATTTAATATGTGTTTGGGTCTTGAAGACAAAGGTGGCCTTTGCCTTTACACTAGTTCCAGGCTCCAACATTCCTCTTTAAAGGATAAGTGCACTGTAAAATCAAGTTATGTTCATTTGGAAGCTGCAGCTTTAAAAATACTGTTGCCATAATTTTTTACCTATGCCCCTCCAGAACCTAGCTTTGTGCCTTGAAAGTTGCTGACATCTTGTTACTGGTTTGCTGAATGTTAAGCTCCGCCCGCCCCTCTGAGATTTCCTCTGCTTTCTCCTGCTTGAGCCTCAAACAGTAATGCCTATGAGTTCCGTGCACGTGCGTGGGCATAGGTTAAAAAAAAAAATTATGGCAACGGTATTTTTAAAGCTGCAGCTTCCAAATGAACATAACTTGATTTTACAGTGCACTTATCCTTTAAAGAAAAGTGTGGATCGAAGGTGAGTATAATTGTCCTTTAATATTAATCTACAATGTAGATTCTTTTTTTAAAAAGCATTAAATATTATTATGTATATGTCCAAACTGTATATGTACACCTCAAATAAGAAAACAAAGAAAAAACAATAAAAGAAATGTTATATCACAGCAAGCCCCCCTAAAAAATGCAAAATTATGGCACCGATAGCAACATTGATGATTTTTATTTGGCCCCTTGAATGGACAATGGGATAGCTCCCATTACAGGAAACTCTCGTGAAAAACAACTGGTAAATCATTCCATATCTGATGAGGTTTCTACCCTGCTCTAAGGCTGGGTACACACGAGATTTGTCCCGTCGCCCGAGACAAATCATTGTAGCAACAGATTGCATGGTTCTATAGCGAACAGCATGATCAGCTGTGATTTAGCAACATCCGATCCGGATGAACGGCCAACCGAGATCAGCCCAACTTAACCATGCAATATTTCTGGCTGACCGGTCAATACACAGTAATATTGGTTGGGCGGAAACATTGTATGGTGTTTACCCAGTAAGACTGGGTGTTTCACACGACCGCAGCTGACTCCCCTAGTATTTAGTACCGGGAGACACCTGCGGCTGAGGAAAACTTTCGGTCTTGTTCAAACGACCGCAAGACTGATGGGAACATTCACTTTATCGTCACTGTGTGTACCCAGCTTAAAATATTCTCTAAATCTGAATATGAGTATTTGAAACTATTAACACCCATATTTTATGGGTTGCCAAAAGCACCTAAATCTATTGTATATATTAAATTACAACCTATTGTTTCAGGGACAGGCTCCCTCAATGAGCATCTGTCAAAATATGTTGATGAATTGCCCACGCGCGCTCGGTGACATCAATGCTCGCGGCTGGTGATGTAACCACACGCACGCTTATGATGTCACCGCACCCTTGATATAATGTGTCATCAGCATGCACGTGGTTACATCCCGGCGCATGCGCAGTCACCGAGAGCGGGCATGTGCCACAAACAGCAGCTAGATTCTTAGACCACCCACTTTGGTTTAGCAAACCACATCTCGTGGGGGCGGTCCTAGGAGCCACATTACCATGGAGGAGGAAGCCAGCAAGAAATGAATGCTGAAGGTAGGGGGTGAGAAGGGAATAGGCAAAAAAATTAATACACATTCAGATAAGAGCCACAGCTAACTAATAACATGAAGTTTTTTTTGGTGTACATATCTGTTAAATTCCTTCTTCTCATTAAGTATGTAGGTGTTCTTCCATCGTACTATATACAAATTGGCATATGTGGGTGAAAAACATAGATATTCCAAAGCCTTTGTTATAAATTGAGTTTGAAGAAATTCTACTGCTTTATGTAGAAAGTTTTTTAGTGTACATACCCTTTAAGAAACATCTAACTGGCTTTTATCATTCTATTGATTATATTATATGAATTTGGGACAAAGATTTTGGAAAGTGCAGAACAGTTTGAACAGTATTGTAATACAAAAAAACCCCCATTTAAAACAAATAAGGGATCCATAGAATTGCTGGATGTTTTATTAGGTATGGTAAAACTGATCTGTATAGAAAACCAGTAACTAAAAAGATCTTATTGCATGCACATAGGGAACACCCTAGTCATGTTATATAGATGCTATACCCAGGGCCGTTTCTAGCCATCTTAGTGCCCTAGGTGCCCTCCCGCCCACGTGCGACCCCCCCAAACTGCAGCTGGGTTTCCCCACTCAATTCCTTATGACATTGTCACTGCTGCTGTGGTTGTTTCTTTATAGTGGGACCACTTAAAGGGCATGTCCACCCCCAAAACTATAATCCCCCCAACTACTGGCCCCATCATGTAGTGTAGTGTAATCCTTACCTCACATCCCAGCTCCATAGGGTTCTCCTGTATCCCCCCCCAAAGTCCCAAAACTGCCCACCAGGAGGCTAGCAGGTCCATATAGGACACTGCCTGCTAGCTGGCCTCAGGTAGATTTTTGCCATGCGTACTGCAGCCCTTCTCCCCCCTCCCTCCCCCTCCCTCTCCCTCCCGTTCTGACTATCCCTCCCCCTAGCATAAAACCCCTTTTATACACTATTTCCCCCATGTTTCCCAGCCCCAACCGCATATTTTTATTTTAGAAGAAGCTCCCCAAACTCTTACTTACCTCTCCTCTTTCCTCCGGCGAAGTGAGCTGCCGGCAGCCGCGTCTGTGATTGGCTGCCGCTCAGCCAATCACAGACGCGGCTGCCGGTCCCGCCCTCTGCTTGCATTTCCTTGCAACAAGGGCCGGAGCGCGCGCGAGGAAAGAGGGGAGGTAAGTAGAGTTTGGGGGCTTTCTAAAAAAAAAATATAGCGGTTGGGCTGGGAGCCCAGGGGGGACCTTATATAAAAAGTTCCATTTTAGGGTGGACATACCCTTTAGTAGGGCGGGCGTGTATACATATTTTGTCATATGCAACGTCACTGGCCACCAATGAAATATGATTGGAAGGTGCGGTATGTGGCGCCAGTGTTCTCTCCCCAAAAATAAGACAAGGAATTTTGGTGAGATCTGAGATATTTAATTCTTTGGAGTGCCAGCAGACTTTCCAAGAGTATTGGCATTAACCCTTCAGTGCCAGCAGTGTATTACTATTAACCCTTCAGTGCAAACAGAATTTCCTATTAATACTTTCAATGCCAACACTTTCCCAGAGTATTGCCATTAACACCTTCAGTGCCAGCAAAGTATGACCATTAACCCTTTAGTGCCAACAGACTTTCCTATTTATAATTTCAATGCCAGCACTTTCCCAGAGTACTGCCATTAACACTTTCAGTGCCAGCAGAGTATTATCTTTAACTCTTACAGCTGCCAGCATGGACATGATATACAGTATGTACCTGCTTTCCATGTCTCCTCCATAGAATTGTTTACTCCTCACCTACTGCTAGTCACAAAGGCCACAGTTAAAGTCAGCAGCAGCTTTTACCTGGCATTTTTAAACTGCTCTCTGCAGTAACATTAGCTGAGCTCATCCTCCCCTCTCCTTCCTTCTGAGTTCAGACTCTCTACTAAAAAAATGTAGCAAATAAAAGGAGAGCAGATTTAAAAGCTGACGGAGCTGCTAGGGAGAAGAACAGACACCCTAGTGCATATGAAAGAGCAGTGTTGCTGAATAGATCAGATTTATTGATACAAAAATAGCAAGTAAAAAAAAACATTGTGAACAATTCCTCTTCTTTGATTATGACATATGTAGAAATAGTTATATGGTGTCACAAATTATTCAAAACAATTGCACATTTTGCATCAGGATCCCTTCCTGGATCCTTTATATATATTGCATAGCATGCCCTCCCACCCCCAACTGCTATATTGGAACTGTAAAAATATAATCTGAACTCCTCTTACAGATCCTCGCTTCCGGCCCACTGCTTGTAGTTCCGGCAGGCAGGGAGCCGAACTAGAACAATGCTGGAGCGAGGGGCTGTAAGTAGAGATTTTTTTTACAGTTTCAATATAGCAGTTGGTGGTGGGAGGGCATACCCTGCAATATATAAAAAGTTATTTTCGGGTGGGAGGGCACTATAATATATAAAAAGTTATTATTTATTAAAGGGTGGAGATGCCCTTTAATAAATGAACATGAAGGAAGATTGGGATTGAAGATTTAGATAGGGTTAGATTGGGTTCTATGTAACCAACCAAAGAAAGGATGATTGGGAGAGGGTTTTCCAGAAAAGCTTTCTGGATATATTGTGTGACAACCAATGGCCATATTGGACAGGGTAAGTCTTTCCTTTTTGTCTATCAGACAGTAAGGAAAATTTTTTATTGCTAGAAAAAAAATTATCAGTACAGTCAATAGATTAGCACTGTGAGGCTTCTTTAAGAGCAGGGGAACAAATTATGTTTGACAAACAACCATAAAATAAACTACCGCATATACTCGAGTATAAGTCGAATTTTTCAGGCTTTAAAATTAGCCTGAAAACCTAACCTCGACTTGGGTCAAGTCCTAATTTAGATCCAAATTCTGCAATTGCGGATAGTAACCAGTAGGTGGCGCTGTGTTAACCTGCATAGAAAGTTACAGGAGCTGATCTGCCTTTACACTTCCTGCTTCCTGTAGTCTGGCTGCTGGACTCACTCAGCACTGTCACTGCTCATCTGGATGCTATAAATCTGATGGGTCTCCTCAGTTTGGGGCAAAAAACAGCTGCTAGTTCAGTGCAAATGACAGCTTGAAACTACAACTCCCAGGTGACATTTTAACTTTTGGGGTAAGAGAGTCCTTTACTATATGGGGGTCAGAGGGCCCTTTACTATATGGGGTCAGAGGGCCCTTTACAATATGGGGTCAGGAGAATTGTAAATGATGGTAAGCTTAATTAAAGGTTTACTGAACCTTGCCACTCCACATGTTTAGAAACTGAAACTCCCAGCAACAAAGCATGCTGGGAGTTGTAATTTCCAAACATCTGAAGTGCCAAGGAATTGGAGGTTACTGGTACTGGATTTGGCTATTACTGTATGGGATTCATGTATGGGAATTTTGCTGTCCATTTAAAGGGCAACTAAAGCCTAAAAACAACACAGAATCAGAAGGCAGTAGTGGTGATCATTTCTACCCTTGACTTATACTCGAGTCAATCAGTTCTTACAAATTTTTCAGGTAAAAATAGGTACCTCGACTTATACTCAGATCGACTTATACTCGAGTATATACGGTAACTTATTTTAGGTAGCCATTTCCGTAGACATCAATAGAAATTCCTTATAAAAAATGAATAGTCATATGTACATTTTTGAACAAACAAGAAAAGAGATGATCAATGCACATTCCTGGGCCCCATATATCATAATATCTATGCTAGTGCAAACAATAAAAACATGGGGGTTTTAGTTACAATTTTATGCATAAAAATAAAAAGCCTTACAACCATGTCTACATATTCTCTTCCATTTTGAAAAATCATTTGAATTTATACCCCTTGCTATTCCCTGCTGTTGACATTAATGAGCTGACATTTTTTAGGTTCTGTAATGGTCCTTCTTATCAGAATGCACACTACCTTGGAATGTTCCTAACAGTAATTTCTACTGATTGGCTGTTGGATGGGTCAAACATGCTCAGATCTCTACTGAGCAACTGAATCAACCCAGGCACTGGGTCAAGGGCAAGTTCATAATGGTCTCTAGTAGGGGTCTTGCAAAAAGGAAGTCCTTATTTCAGAAGCATTTATTTGTATACAGATAAATTGCTGAATGGGCAGGTTAAGGTCATTAGAATGGAAAAATACTGCCCTTTTTTCTTAAAAGTATATGTATTTGCACTGAACATCCCCTTTCAGTGCTGATTTCCCAATCTTCACTGCCTGCTCCACCTTACAGTGGCCTCTGTGACTAGCAGCCATGAGATCAATATCTCTGCCTCTTTCTTCAATCCAACACTCTAATTAGAACTTAGAGTGGGTGAGGATTGAACAATTGGAGGAGACATGGAAAGCAGGTACATACTGTATATCATGTCAATGCTGGCAGCTGAAAGGGTTAAAGGTAATATTCTGCTGACCCTGAAAGTGTTAATGCCAATACTCTGGGAAACTGCTGGCATTGAAGGATTAATGGCAATACTCTGGGAAAGTGAATAATTTAAAGCCAAATGATTCTGTTATTCGACTCCAAAAATGGGTTAAATTAAGACTTGGGATTCCTAGCCCATTATAACTGTTGAATATATTTGTATGAAGGACCATATGTGGATCGTATACAATATGTACATATTCTCAGTGTCTGCTTTATTCTCATCCAGCATCCCCCCCTCATTATTCCCCCACCCCCCTGCTACCTCTCTTTTAATTTCCATTTGGTTGACCACCCTTGTATGCTGTTATCTCTGTATTTTATTACCCCCCTCTCATTCTGGGCTTTTTTTTTCGGGGTGGGGGGGGTTATTATCTTGTTATCTTATGTAATTACCTTTTTTTACTTTCTGTTAACCTTTGTTTCAATCAGTTCTGCTCTGACCTGAGGAAAAGGGTTGATCCCTCGAAAGCTTGTCTACTTTAATAAACTGTTAGTCCATTAAAAGTATCACAGTACTCTACTTTTTACTACATATATTGGACTAATGCGGCAAAACAATCATTATTTTTACCAGGATGGGATCTATACAAACTCTTTTGAAAAAAAAATGGGCACATCAAGATTTCTTCCCATCTACTGTTTAGAGAAATTAAAGGGACTGTTCAGTCAAAATTTTTAATATTTGTTAAATTGTTAGTTTGTGTAATGCCTTCTTAGTTATTCTGCATATTCTCTTCCATTTTGTTGATTTCATACTCTTTGCTGTTCCCTGCTGTTGACATTAGTGAGCTGGCATTTCAGGTTCTAACGGTTCTTCTTCTTCCCAGGATGCACCACATCCTTGGAATGTTCCTAACAGTAATTTTTACTGATTGGCTGTTGGATGAGTCAAACATGCTCAGATCTCTACTGAGCAACTGAATCAACCCAGGTGCTGGGTCACAGCAATACCATAACAGACTCTAATAGGGGTCCTGCAAACAGGAAGTTCGTATTTCGGTTGCATTTATTTATACACAGAGCAAAATGCTGAATTGGAAGATTCATTGAGATGAAAAAATACTGCTCTTTTTTTCTGAAAAGTACATATATTTGCACTGAACTTCCCCTTTAAAGTTTCCAGTAATGGGCAATTAAAAAAACTTGTTAAAGCAATTACATTTGTAAATATGGTTTTCCTTGTGTCTGAATCTAAAAGCTTAATTTTAGTACATGAAAATATGGCTATAAATATACAAATTTGCGGTCATATAGTTTTTGTTGACCAACAGCAGGGGAGAAAGGGCTCCCCTGTGCATGTCACAATACCTCCAGGAGGACAGATTAGAAGCCTACTCTTACTTTGCCCAGGCACTGCAGGACAACCATAAGGAGCAGAGGAGAAAGGTAAGGATTTTTTTAAACTACACAGTGGGGCCTGCACTGGGGCAAATTTTAGTTTTGGGGGTTTGGGGGCGGACATGCCCTTTAATACAAAATAATAAAATGGCATACATGGATACAAACAGTGCAGGAGACCTGCCCCCCCTCCCCATATCACCACCATAAAAACACTTGTTTAACGTATGCTTGATGTATTCTGCTTTCCAGTTTGTCAATTTTTTTCTTTTTTTATTGCTTAAAGCGTTGGTGGGCAATCTAAATATCATTCCCTTCCATGTAATAGCAATAACGTGTCAATGTTTGGGCATTTTTATTTCTTTATTTGTAACAAAAATGATCATAATAATTCTCAAACAAGTTCTTCATGCCCCATTAAATAAAAATATTTTTATTACTGTTGAAAAGCTGTTTCCTAAAACATTTTATCCTGCAGCTTGTAAAATCTATGTTTATCCACCTAATACATAATAACAAATAGTGGCAGCGAATTGTTCTTACTCTCTGCTTTATAGATTTTTTTTAATATTCTCTCTTAAATCCTGCTTTAAAGTGAAACAAATGGTTGTTTTATATGCTGAAAATGGAGAGGAAGCCGAATTGTCTTGCAGCTAAAGTATTCTAGACAACTTTTTTTTCTCTGTATTGCTATATATCTCCATTCTGTCAAAATCCAAAGTGTTGTCATTTTAAGTACCTGTTATGTTTTCAAAATTGCCAAAGGGCAGAAAAATATGTTTATTTCAGGAATTATTACACATAAGAATTATAATCTTCTACTGTATCATTGAATATATCTCAGTTATTTATCTTAGGCCCATTACTAAATACATCCGAATGGAACTATTACTACCATAGGAGATAAAGAAAGGTCTGTTAGAGCTGTGCTAAGGCCTGCCATACACGGGTATTTTTTTTTT
The DNA here is from genome assembly GCA_019447015.1 of Hymenochirus boettgeri. Taxonomy (NCBI): domain Eukaryota; kingdom Metazoa; phylum Chordata; class Amphibia; order Anura; family Pipidae; genus Hymenochirus; species Hymenochirus boettgeri. Next base: position 115,072,630 of record CM033472.1, read on the forward strand.
ATCCATTCAATAAAATTGGTCAAAAATTTACTTCTGTTCCAATAGACTGCTTGTCAATATACAGGGGCACTTCTAGGGTTTTTGCTGCCTGAGTAAAACTTTATTGCTGCCCCTTTGTCGCGCCACGCCATATTAGAATGGGTGTGGCTTTGTGGATGGGCGTGGCTAAAGTTTTATCATTTTTAACTTCCTCTCACATAGGTATTTAACAGTTCCTCAGACAGTCAATTAGCAATAATGAAATTACTAGAAACAGATATACATCCCTTTCTCAAACAGCTTGTTTGCCACTACCATATTGCTCCTTTTAGTTTTTTGTTGCTCAAATCAATACATTAGAAATGCCATACTTTCTGTACTATAAAATATTTTAGCCAAAAGATTTGTAAGCCTTTCACCATGTCAAGGTAGACTCTTTCAGCAAGGCCTAACTAACCTAACCAGTCTAACAAACTTATTAAAGCTAACCTAACAATTAAAGGGGAACTGTGGGTCCAAAAATGACTTTAGGTAAATTGATAAGAATTGCTCTCCTGAAGATTTTGCAATTTATTTTCATTGTTTATTTTGCATAGTTTTGAAGATATTTACATTTTTGTGTGTGATATGGCAGCAGCATAACCAGGTCCCCTGACTTCCTGCTTCTTGCTCTGAAACCATGTCCGTCAATCTGCCTGTGTCTCCTCCTCCCCTTGCAGCCCCCCTGGTCCTCCCACTCATGGATCCCATGGTCCCTCCAGTGCAGGCCCACCTTGGCACATTCTCTTACAGCCCCACCCACTCACGGGTGCATAAGCCATGCCCACTCACAGAGTGAGAACTCTGTATGAAAAGGCTGTTTTCACACAGTGGGAAAGAAGGGCTGTAGATTCCCTTACCTACTCTGTCAGGACACACAGCAGAGAGGAGGAGGGACTTCCTGTCCACCCTCACACACTGAGGGAGTCTGAGGCTGTGATCCCGGCGGCACTGTGCAGAAGAAGCCTTAGGAATGTCACATGTCAGCCCCCACCCATAAATTTCTGTCAGTCATTCTTGGGCTGTGGAGCACGTAGAGAGGTGGTTGATGGCTCGTTTTGAAGGTAGGAAACTGGCCTAATTTAAACTCAACTTGTTTGGAGACCACAGTTCCCCTTTAAAGGATTTTAACAACATTATATCTGTTAATAGGGAAAATTCTTTTTTTTTTCTTGACTGGTCAAGGAAAAAAAACCTTTTTTTCTACAACTGCCTGTCTGCCGCCTTTCTTCTTCAATGTTGGGGTGCCGCCTGAGACAAATGCCTCACTCTGCCTAATGGTAGATGTGGCCCTGTCAATATAAAGCAGTTAAGGGTGATACACATATTTACAGCTGATGTGTTGCAACTGCCAGCATGTCCAGCTTTAGTGCCCCCTCAGATCATTAGTCTATGTGTAATCTATCACTGCATTCAGCAACTTCCCCTGGTGCCTAGAAAGTAATGTAGGCATAAATTAATTAGCCTTACCACACACTGCGGCCTTTTATTTATTCTCAAGTGTGCAGTGAGTTTTAGTTTCATAACAAAGATTTTTTTTAGCCTTAGAATTCTTACAATTTGGGGGAAACACTCCAGCAGGCTGCACATTTACTGTAGTGTCATTAATGGTACGTAATGTAGTAGTTTACTTTAGTTTTTGTTTTTTTAATAACAAAACTTTTTAAAAAGTTCTTTCAATGTAAATATAAAAATGCTGTAAGGTGAGAACAAATGCATTCCCCTGCATGTGATTTGGATGAAATAATTTTCTGCTAGAATATGGCATGCATTAAATGGAATTTATTTCCACCTGTGGCGTTGCATTACAATGAACAGTCTGCTCAATATGCAAATCACACAATTTGCATAAAATAGAGTATAGCATCTGCATATTTAAGGATATGCAAGAACCTGGTAAAATGGTAGATCAAGCAGAAAGTATACAACAGCATTTATTACTTTCCAGAGAGCAGAGAGTCAATGTATTTTCTCTGTATTAGTCATTGTATTACGTATAGCTGCAACAATGTATATTGTTGTGATGTGTCAACATCACATGTTTACTTTCAGCACAAACATTCCATTAATATTTTTAATATTTATAAAACTAACATAACCTCCTGCTATCACTATGTGAGTTACAGCTCCTTGCAGGACTAGAAATACCAAATAAGGGTGATCCCATAGCAGATGTCTTCATCAGTTCAGTACCTGTGCTAAACAAATTCTAAATGTTAGGTTTATGTACCAGAAAAAATGGATAGTGGTTGGGCGTGGATAAACTTTGTACGTACAGATCATGTGAAGATCACTTGCAAAAATTAGCCTTGAATCGGCTCAGGTTCCTGAATTTTGTTGGGTTGTGTACCTAAAGAATGAGGGTAGCATGTTAATCTCTGTAATAGGGTTTGCGGGTGCAGGTTGGATGTCGGTATGAAAAACAAGACCTACACAGTATTCTACCCTATAATAAATGAACTCTCAATGGGACATTCTAACAGGTCTACAGGTCTTACTTAACCCAGAGTTGTCAATTAAATTCATTAATTCTTGAATGAAAATTTAAGTTTAATTATATGTGTTGCAGCATTTTTTTTACATTAGAACAGCATCTGCTCCAAAACTTTAAAGGACAACTCCACCCTCATAATAACATCTTTTAGAAAGAATGGCCTCTTTAAAGGGCATGTCCACCCCCAAAACTAAAATTTAACCCCTTACTGGCCACATCAAGTAGTTTAAAAGAATCCTAACCTTACATTCCTGCTCAAAATAGTTCCCTTGCTGTGCCCCTCCAAAGTCCAGGAAACTGCTGTGTAGGAGCAGTGTGTGACTCATGCTGTGCCTGAGACTTCCTCAACCTCATCAAGGTTGAGGCATGCTCAGTGCAGCCCTCCCTGCCTCTCAGCCAATCACGGACGCGGCTGCCGGTCCCGCCCCCTGCTTTCAATTCCATGCAAGCAGAGGGCCTGAACACTGCAGTGGAGGAGAGAGGGCAGGTAAGTAAGAATCGGGGGACTTTCTAACAATTATATTAATGCGGTTGGGGCTGGGGGAGCATGCCCTACGGCATATCAAAAGTTAAATTTCGGGGTGGACATGCCCTTTAAAATATGTTGATATGCCATAGTTTGTCCTATGAATTCATTACTGTATGCCTTCTATGCTTCTGGAAACTGAGCAATTTAGAAACCTGTACTGAGCATCTACTGAGCCTGGGCATGCCCAGAAGAGGCAGACAGGGGATTAACATTCAGTCATTGGCTGTGATGTCAACTGTCAAATCCATAACTGACAGTTACTAACAGGAAGAACCTGGAAGCAGAAACAGGGGAAACAGGACATTGTGCAGGATTTCAGGTTAGACTTATATATTTCACATTTCAAACTATTACCGTTTAGGGTTTTGGGGGGTGATTTACCTGTATGTAAGTTTTCATTTTGGGGCTGGACTTGCCCTTTAACAATTCATTTTTTAGCCATATTTTAAAATGTTCCTGTCTTAAATGTGAGAAGATCTCCCCAAGATCTCCCCATAATTTTTTCTTTGTTAAGCTGATAACTAGAGATGGACTAGAACTCAAACTCGAACCCGAGTTCGAGCCGAACTTTTCGAATTCGAACAAATTCGGACTTCTCGAACTATCCTGGACCCGGATTTTCGATATTTTCGGACTTTCGATAAATATCGAATGTTCGACCATTCTAATGTGCGAGTAAAATGTATATTATACCTATACGCGAGCATCGAATCCACGAGTAAAGGGTCCATTAAAACCCATACGCGAGCATCGAATCCGCAAGTAAAATGTCCATGGTATCTAGGCGCGAACATCGAATCTACGAGTAAAGTGTCCATTAAAGCCTATACGTGAGCATCGAATTCGGACTTCTCGAACTATGCCGGACCCGGATTTTCGATATTTTCGGACTTTTGATAAATATCGAATGTTCGACCGTTCGAATGTGCGAGTAAAATGCCTATTATACCTATACGCGAGCATCGAATCCGCGAGTAAAGGGTCCATTAAAACCTATACGAGAGCATCCAATCCGCAAGTAAAATGTACATGTTATCTAGGCGCGAATGCAAGCATCGAATCCGCGAGTAAAGTGTCCATTAAAACCTATGTGCGAGCATCGAATCTGCGAGTAAAATGTCCATGGTATCTAGGCGCGAACATGAGCATCGAATCCGCGAGTAAAGTGTCCATTAAAACCTATACGCGAGCATCGAATCCGCGAGTAAAATGTCCATGGTATCTAGGCGCGAACATCGAATCTACAAGTAAAGTGTCCATTAAAGCCTATACGTGAGCATCGACTCCGCGAGTAAAATGTACATGGTACCTAGGTGCGAACGAGCTCGAAAATAGCGCGAGTGAGAGTAAAATTGATTTTTCGAATGTCCTGGATATTCCAACATGTTCCCCAGACCATTTCCCAGGTCCCACAGCCATTTACATTAAGTTACCATTGATATTTTAATTGTATTTCATTAGAACTATTCGAACTATTTGACTCCCATTGACTTTAATGGGTCTGTTTTCGAACTTTCGAACTTTCCATATAGTTCGAAAGTTCGAAAGCAGACCGAACTTTCGAAAGTTCGGCCATCTCTAGTGATAACCACCCCACCATTATAACAATATGAATAGTGATTCAATTGTAATGTCAAGTGGAGCATCAGTTTTACAGTCATAATATCGCATAATGATTGGGCCTGTAGTTTGGTCAATACAACACAGGAATATAAGGAGGCAAGTGTGTAGTGTATGGCCAGCTTTAAAAACTTTCACACATTTACAAGTGTTACTTTCTAAAGAAGTACATTTTAATTTTTTTTTATATTTAATGTCCATAAGAGCTAAGGAACATGGTAGCAAGTACATTATAAACATCCTTATGCGGTAAACCCACATTTATACTTACTTTCATGTTTTTATAGCTGTGGATATGGCCTATCCATTTTAGTGTCTGTTTATGAAAACATAGCATTATTTAAAGGGTATGTCCACCTGAAAAAAAAATATTTTCAGTATTGTAGCTACCCCCTTCCCAACCATAACTGCATGGTTTAATTTAAAAAAAAAAATTCCATGGATCTTATTGGCCTTTACTTATCAACTATTTATAATACCAGTAATAGCATAGATACACAGTGGTTTATAATTATGATAGATTTGTAATGTCAATAGGAAAATCCTCTGCGCCTCTGGATATGGTGATTTTTTAGGGGGGGTTTGTGATGGGGATTGGGTTCTCTGCGAAGCTCAGTGTCCACTATTTAAAAGTTTGTGTTTTAGTTTTGTTTCCGGCTGCGTGATCCTCCTCCCCGATGTGTTATCATAAAATATATAGGAAATAAAATAGAGATACAAGTGTAGCTTTAGTAGCTTATCACTTTAAATCTTAATCTTTAAATTTAATACATTCCATATAAAATAAAGATAAAAAACACTTACATTTGATCCTAGTGTTTTTATTGTCTTCAATCTTCATAAAAGCAATAAAAATGACATAAAAATAATGATAAAAATGATAGATCTAGATCTATTGGGCACCTTCTACAGATGATCTAGGTCTTGGGAATCTAAGCTGATCAGTCTCAATGCGTTTCGCTAGCTTCCTCTAGATTTTTCAAGAGTGTTTAATTGTCCTATCTGTTCCTGGGTTTTAAATTCCATTTTCGCAGTCTTTTCCCATTTTTCACGGCAAAAAAACGCGACTTTCACTTTTCGCGGCAAAATCCGCGACTCTCATGGTTGTTGTGTTTGCAATGATGTCATTGTGTTCCAAACGTGCGTTCCAAATACCGGTTACTTCCTGGTTCCTACAAAGACTGAGATCGGCTTAGAAATGAACCTTTAAACCACGTTTTTGCAATTTAAGTCTGGGGGAATACATACTTGACTTCTTATGCTGGGGGACTTGAGTTCTATAAATATATTTATCCTCAGTCTCCATTTGTTTTTATTATATAGTGACACCTAGTGGGCATAGTGGCAAAATGTTCAATATTAATCAGTCATCTTAGAATGGTTTATTCTCAGGGAGTAATATTTTCCATAAATATTTATAAATACTAAAGTGGTTTATTCAAAGGGGGTCATATTTTAGTATGAATGGTTCACCATAAACACCTATAAATACCTGTAAAATACTCTAAAAATGGCTGAAACTTATAATTATATTAAAAGAGCATGTCCACCCCCCAAACTAAAATTTTGCTAACTACTGGCCCAACAGTACAAAAAAACCCCCCTTACCTTACATCCCTGCTCCTTGTGGTTCTCCCGTTCTGCCTCTGCAAAGTTCAGGAAACTGCCGAGTAGAAGCTGTCAGTGCCTCATCCGGTGCCTCTTTCATGGCTAATCTCAGCAAAGTCTGAGGCATGCTCAGTAGAGCCTCTGCATTTCCTATTGACTCACTACTAGAGGGAGAAACACAGGAAACACATGGAGGGAGAACAGCAATTAAACTGCAGCGAAACGTCTTCAAGAACTACATTTCAAGTCCAGTTGATCTAATTCAATACAACAGATACACAATGCGCTGTTTAACAGGGAGCCAGGTTGTTGTCCGGTACAGAGGAGATTTGGGATCTGGGTAATTAGAGAGCGAGAGTTAATTATAGATTGAAGGGGAGAGAGGCGGGAAGCAGGAAGACCAGAAAGTAGTAGGTTGCAATAGTCCAGACTCGATAGGATGAGAGCATTCATAAGCATAGCGGTGGTCGGGAGAGAAAGGAACCTGCAAATTTTGGCTATATTGCGAAGGAAGAAGTGTCAGGTTTTCACAACATAGTTAATGTGGTTCGAAAAGGAGAGAGAGGAGTCAATAATTACCCCTAGGCAACGTGCCAATTGGATAGGGGAAATGGGGGTATTGTCAACAGAGATGGAGAAAGATGGGACAGGACCAGGTTTAGGTGAAAAAACGATCAGTTCAGTTTTAGAAAGATTTAATTTGGGCAAGCGTTGAGACATCCAGGAGGAGATGGCAAGGAGGCAGTCAGAGACACGTGATTGGATGTCAGGGGTTAACGTAGGGGTGAACAAATAGATTTGTGTATTGTCTGCATATAAATGATATTTGAAGCCAAAAGAGGTAATAACATCTCCCAAGGAAATAGTGTAGAGGGAAAACAATAAGGGTCCAAGGACAGACCCCTGCAGGACCCCCACACCAAAAGGAACCAGAGAAGAGGTATTGCTAGCATAAGATACAGAGTAAGTTCTGTCAGAGAGATAGGATAGAAACCAGGATGCCACTTCATTCCGAATGCCCAAAGAGTGAAGTATCCGCATAAGGTGGGAATGATCGACTGTGTCGAAAGCCGAGGAAAGGTCAAGAAGTATAAGAATAGAAAAGTGACCATTGGCCTTTGCAACCTGCAGATCATTTACAACCTTACACAGAGCCGTCTCGGTGGAATGCGCAGGACGGAATCCAGATTGCAAAGGATCCAATAGGTTATGAGCATGAAGGTAGTTAGCGAAATGGGAGAAGACTAAACGTTCTGGAAGTTTAGAGGCTATCGGTAAGAGAGAGACCAGGCGGTAGTTGGCTAAACAGGAGGGGTCCAGCGAGGGCTTTTTTAGTATGGGCTTAACATGGACATGCTTAAAGACGGAAGGGAAAATTCCAGATGTAAGGGAGGCGTTGAATATGTGGGCGAGTATGGGGGTAAGCACAATTATTCTGGCACAAAAACCAAATAATTGGGGGACCCAATGTATACGCTATATACCTAGTGGTGCCTAAAAGGTTATATACTCATATAAACCAACTCAGGGGCCACAGACAGCCCCTCTAAAAAGACCCTTATATACAAAGACACTTACAATACAGGTCAGAATATACAAAATATGTTTATTGGCATCCAATTATTTCGACAAATTCCCTCCAATACTACTTTATATATGACCAATAATGAGTCATATATAAAGTGCATTAGCATAACTACCCCCTATAACCATGAGTATACATATAAATATAAACCTAAAAAGAGTTACTGGGCGTACCCAGTAACCAATTGCTAAATCCGTCTCCGTTAAGCAAAATCCATCCAGTGACTATAGGCTAAATAGACGGTGTCCACAGTATACAATGGAAAAGTACCAATGGTCACGATCCTTCCTCCCTAAATGGAATGTCTAGCCATACATTCTACAGCACATTCGGGACTAACGTGAGAAGCCAGGACCCCTATCGGGACAGACCACACTCTTCACCCGACACTCTTGCTGCCTCTCCTCTGGTCACTACGAATCCTCTTATCGCCCTTCATCCGCTCACTGCACGCTTGCCTTTCTGGACGCTGGTAGCCTCACCATGTTCATAACCTACGCGTGTTTCACCAACTGCGCAAACTTGCGCTATGGCTTCTTCAGGGTCTCATGGGGGTATGGGGGTAAGCACATGATTACAGTGCTTCAGTAATACAGAGGGCATGGGATCAAAAGGACAGGTTGTGAGCGGACATGATAGAAACAGATGAGAGACTTCTGAATGGGTCACAGGAGCAAAAGATCCAAGAATAGCTGAGGAAGGAGAGGGCAACAAAATCTGAGAGTCGTCCCTAGGACCAGATATCTGCACGTGGGTGGACTCCACTTTATGCTGAAAGTAATGGGCAAAGTCCTGAGGAGAGTGCGGGGAAAGGAGAGGGTCAGCGGGAGAGGGGTGCAGAAGGGAGTTGAAGATGGAGAACAGGCAACGTGGGTTTGATTTGTTGTTATTTATGAATTTTCGGGAATAGTTCTGTTTTGCGAGCAGGAACCCGGGGCCTAGACATTGCAGCATGAACTTGTAATGGAGAAAGTCAGCCTTTGTACGGGACTTTCTCCACGCACGTTCAGCAGCACGCGCGCACCTGCATATAAATCGGGTAGTGGGGTTGAGCCACGGACGAGGATCAAGATATTGTCAATATATCGTTTCCAGAGGTGTAATAGTTCATGATATGGGCCATTAAAAATCTCTTTTTCTTCCCACTCGGCCATGAAGAGATTGGCATAGCTAATTTGGTGCCCTGGGTTTGGAGATAAAATTCCCATCAAATATAAATTAATTATGAGTTAAAATTTGTAATGTCAAATACGCAGGGATTTCCAGCCTTTGGCATTTAGGCTGCTCTTGATCTACATTTCTATCATCTTGCTGCTTTTGACTAAAGTACTTTAAGATTAAGATGACCTCTGTTTCAGCCAAGATGCAATCTCCTTGTATCCAGATGGGAGTTTAGTTTGGTGGCATGGCTTTTGTTAATCTCTTGTCTGTTATCTTCCTTTTCTGGATCAGCATGTTCCTGCTTTTGATCATCCTTGTTTGCCTAGTGCAGCCCCTATAACTCTACTGATATCCAGCTGTGTACGTACTTCTTAAAAAAAACATATTCAGCTGAACTTCAAACCTCAAAGGATATGAGGCTTAAATTAAGCAATTTTGGTCAATCACAGCCATGGAAAGTGACCAATTTGTATAGAGCTTCGATCAGGTTCACTTCATTAGGCTGGGTATGCAAGTGAGCGGCCGGCCGGGACAATTCACTGTTGGCATGGCCAAATGCGCGGTCCATAGGAGATGGCTTGATCGGCAGTGATATTCTGATGTCCGATCACCTATTCATCCGGCCAGGGCGAACAGACGACCGACATATGTCTCTCCAGTGAAATCATGTCAGATTTTTCAGGCCGACCAACCGATGCACAGAAATATCAATTGCTTGGCCCGAAAAATATGCTTGTGTGTATCCAGCCTTATTGTCCCCATGCAGCTCTCCACTAGGTTGTTTCTATAAGTGTTACTGTTAAAGGACACGTCCGGCCCCCTGCTTGTAGCTCCGGCAGGAAGGGGAGCCAGACCACAATGGCGCTGGAACAAGGAGCTGTAAGTAGAGATTGGAAGCGATTTTATCTGAATATAGAGGTTGGGGGGTTGGAGGGTATGCCCTGCAAGATATAAAAAGCTGGATGGACAGGCCCTTTAAAGGGGTAATGTTGAAGAGTAGGCAGGTAGTATGCAATCTGTAAGAGACTGGTAGATTTAAAGCAATTTTTACCAGTCTGTGGGGGCATATATATTTATTTGCCAGTCTGTGGGTGCACAGTCTATATCTCTTTTTAGTTATATGTATCTACTTACAGTATCTATCTGCCTGTCTGTCTATTTTTATATCTGTATGTACTGTATGTCTGTCTCTCTATATCTCCTATCTGTGTCTCTGTATCTTTCTGTCTATCCATCACAAAGTAACTAATGGGTGTGGCTTAATTGGGGAGTAATTGGGGAGAAGAAAGTAATTGGGGAGAAGAAAGTACATGCCCTAAATACATTTTTGTGACCCGCTTTACACGGCACATTTGGTGCCCAGGACATCCATCAACAAATCCCAATTGATCTATCGGCAGGCATGCGCACAGAATGTGATCCCTCTCCCTCCTTCCAGGTACATACCCTTTAAAGATTTATGCCAGAACTTAATATGGATGCAGTGTCAGGAGTATTTTTTATATTGCTATATATTATATATATATTATATATTACTATACTATTATACTTAAACCCAAGGCAGCAGGTCTTTATTCCAATCTTAAGGCTAGGCCACACTGATTCATTCTTAAGTGCAATCTGATTGCGCCTTTTAAAGCGCACACTAGTGTGGCCCAGTTGATGTGGCAACACTAGCGCGCTGCTTAACACTGCGCGTGCGATCCGTTAATCAGAACGCATGTGATACGCATTTTTGCGCAATCGCATGTGTTCCGATTACAAATCAAAGGGGGATCGCAATTGCACAGCAATGTGAGTGCAGTGTGTCCTCAGCCTTACTGCACCTGATGAAAGACTAGTAGGTCTGAAACATGTCTTGCTGCATTCCCAATGAAAAGCTTTGAATTATACTAAGATCTTGTGTGAATAATTGTTTGTGCTTGAGGATTCAATGGAAGTCTCAAATGATTGAGCCCTTTTAAGGCCAAAGTCACACTACAATGCACAAAATCGCTCACCAAATCCCAAGCGTTATCGCATACGACTGTGTGTGTGATTCTTGTGCGTTTTGCATTTGCACATTCGTTTTGCGCATGCAATTTTGCCATTTCCTGTTATGGAAACGTATGCGTTAACGCACCAAAAATGGTGAACCCATGCATTACCAAAACGGAAACATATGCGCAATTGCATCAGAAATCACAGGTATTTTTATGTAAATTTTTCCCGCGATTTACATTTTTAAAAAATTGCATGCGCAATTGCGAGCGCAAAACAAGTGCGCAAACACGTGAAGAACGCACTAGTGTGGCCTAGCCTAAAGAAACCAGTATTTGCCACCTCATTCTTGCTGGATTGTGTTTGTTAACAAAAAAAATGTGATCCAACCATGTATGTGTGTTTTTATTCAAGGGATCATAATTTCTAATGTATGTTTTATTTTCCCCAAGTCTAATTATTGTATATTTACTATATGCTCTGAGGAGATACCAGACATATATATATATATATATACTGTATATATATCGCCCTCTGGTTAAGCAGAATAGAAGTTTGGTATATACACTCTGGGTTGACTCTAGAGGAGTCCTGTGTCTCTGCTATATGAAAGAGTAGGAATAACAGATGCCTCCAGCCAGGATTGAGACAGGCTCCCTGGGAACTTCAAGTAATTACTCTGTATGCACTTTATTCCACTGAACAGAATAGAAAAGTTTATTTAAGGCAGATATGAACTTTGTACCAGTACTTAGAGTCTGCCAGCCAGGAGTGAGCATTTCAGAACCAGAAACTGATCCATTGTAGGCAGGAGGGTATTACTGGAGAGAAAACAGTTTACTGACAAGGATTTCCTTCTTTTTGTTTACACCTTTATCATAGTCACTTTTAATCATACCGGTTCTCTGTTCCCCCTTCCCCCTCACTTCCCAACCTACTGGTTACTTCCTGGTTACCTGGCTCCTCCCCCTCACTTCCTAACCTTCTAGTTACTTCCTGGTTTCTTGGCTCCTCCCCCTCACTTCCTAACTAACTAGTTACTTCCTGGTTACCTGGCTCCTTACCCTCACTTCCTAGCTTACTAGTTATTTTCTGGTTACCTGGCTCCTCCCCCTTACTTCCTAACCTACTGGTTACTTCCTGGTTACCTGGCTCCTCCCTCTCACTTCTTAACTTCCTAACCTACTGGTTACTTCCTGGTTACCTGGCTCCTTCACCTCACTTCCTAACTTACTAGTTACTTTCTGGTTACCTGGCTCCTCCCCCTTACTTCCTAACCTACTGGTTATGTGATGCCACGCCCTGCACCACGCCCGCTTTCCCCACCCTGCCCGGAAGCCTGAAGGGGCAGGGTGGGATGTCTGCTGTCTCTCCCCCACCCTGTCTCTCCCCCACCCTGTATTAGTAATTTATATAGGAAGCTGTTTTTTCAGTATAAATATAGTTAATTGCTGTTCTTAATGAAAAAAAGGACTGAGCATCTTATCCTCTCTCCCCATCCCGATGGTTTCAATGATTGATTTACGATGTAGATAAGGAGGAGTGGACGCATTCCTGTGAGTCATAAAGAATTGACCCGGCTGTCCGCTCCACCTTATCTACATCGTAACTAAATCAGTGAAACGAACGGGATGGGGAGAGAGGGTGGGAGAGCCGATAAGAACATCAATTAATGATGTTAGGCTTACAGGTCTATAGTTTCCAGGCTGTTAACGACTACCTTTTTTGAATATTGGTATTACATTGGCTTTTTTCCAATCCAGCTGCACTACCCCAGACAAAAGCGAATCTGAAAAGATGAGAAACAGTGGTCTAGATAGAACTGTACTAAGCTCTTTTAAAATCCGAGGATGCAATCCATCTGGTCCTGGCGCTTTATTGATATTAACTTTGTCTAATTGTTTCCGTACCATATCCTCTGTTAGCCAATGTGAATACTCTTCCTTTCTTCCCTGCATATTATTACAATCCCTACTGTAAGGACAAGGATTCTCAACAGTAAAAACCGATGTAAAAAAACGGTTTAGCAGATTAGCCTTTTCGGCATCCTCTACAACCACCTCAGCCCCATTATTTAATGGTCCCACATTCTCAGTCCTCATCTTTTTACCATTTATATACTTAAAAAACGTTTTGGGGTTGGACTTGCTTTGTTGCATTCTTTATTCTTGCATTCTTTATTACAGCTTTTGTACTCCCTGTAAGCCTGTTCGGTGCCTTCTGTTTTCAAAATTTTAAAAGCCTTTTTCTTTTTTTCCATTTCCCTTTTTACCTGAGCATTAAGCCATGCAGGAGTGGACCTCATTTTTTTACACTTGTTACCTAAAGGTACAGATTTAGAAATGTAATATTTTAATATCCCTTTAAAAGTGGTCAACATCTGCTCAGTATCTTTACCTAGAAACCGTTCCCTCCAGTCTATAAGCAGGAGCGATTCCTTTAACAGCATAAAATTAGCTTTCCTAAAGTTAAAAGTTTTTGTTAAGCCAGTGCACTTTAGTTTTTTGCAACCTATATTAAATTACACTATATCATGGTCACTATTCCCTAAGCTTCCCATTACCCTCATCTCCAAAATGAGCTCAGGGTTATTAGATATCACCAGATCCAACAACGCATTCTGTCTAGTAGGAACTTCTACCATCTGTGAAAGAAAATGCTCATATAGGAAATTTAAGAACTTTATACCTTTTGAGGTGCTGGCAGTTCCCTTACTCCAATCTATGTCAGGGTAGTTAAAATCCCCCATAACCAGAACATGCCCCATACCAGCAGCCTTCGCCAACTGCATATGGAGATTCATTTACACCTCTTCCCCGGCATTTGGCGGCTTATAACATACTCCAACAATTAATTTACCTACATTCTTGCTTCCTGTAAACAGTTCCACCCATAATGTTTCTGCCGTATCGTTTACTCCCCCATCTATTCCATCTTTTAAATTTGGCTTCAATTCCTGTTTAACATACATACATACTCCTCCTCCTTTCTTATTAACTCTGTCATGTCTAAATAAGGAGTATCCTTCAATATTTACTGTCCAGTCATGTGAATCATTTAGCCATGATTCTGCTATACCAATCACATCATACCTTTCCTTTAAAGCTATTATTTCAAGTTCGCCGGTTTTTCCAGCCAGACTTCTTGCATTTGTAAACATACATTTTAGATTATCAATTGATTTACTTCCATACATGGTCCCTCTTATTCTCTATGCTCCCCCCTCCCCCTTCCGTTGTGTTATTAGCCCCCTGATCCCTAACTTCTCTATCTACCCCTGTGTATTTCAACGTTCCCTCCCCCCCATACCTAGTTTAAAATCTCCCCCAACCCCCTAGCCATCTTCTCCCCCAAAACAGCTGCACCATCACCATTGAGATGCAATCCGTCTCTACTAAAGAGCCTGTAGCCAACAGAAAAGTCAGCCCAGTTCTCTAAAAACCCAAACCCCATCTCCTTACACCACTCTCTTAGCCACGCATTTATACTCCTGAGCTCTTGTTGTCTCCCTAGCGTAGCACGTGGCTGCGGTAGTATTTCTGAAATCACTACCCTTGAGGTCCTTGCTTTTAACTTGGCCCCTAATTCTTGGAAATCATTTTTAAGGACCTCACCTCCACCTCTAACTTTGTCATTGGCACCAATGTGAACCAAGACTGCCGGGTCACTCCCAGCCCCACCCAATAATCTGTCTACACGATCCACCACATGTCGAACCCTAGCACCAGGCAGACAACACACTGTTCGGCATTTAGGGTCTTGGCGACAGATTACCCTATCTACCCTTCTAATAATGGAGTCCCCTACCACTACCACCTGCCTATCCTTCCTAACACCCAGTTCTACCTCCCTTGTATTGGAGATGGCCGTCCCCTGGGTGCTCAAGGGAAAGGCCTGCTCCATACATGCTGCTTCCGAGCCATCGTCCTCCACATCTTCACCTAAAATGGCAAATCTGTTGGGATCGACCAGCTGGGAAGAAGCGTCCCTATCCTTCCATCCCCTACTTCCCCTGGTGACCCTTACAAATCTATCTTCCTTCTCCACCTTATCTGCCCCATGTCCACCCTCCAGTTTACTGGCCCCTGCCAGTACCTGCATTTCCCCCAGATTTGCCAAGCCCTGCAATGCTGCAAGTTTACCCTTTAGATTCTGGACCTCAGATTCCAAATGGGCAACCCACTCACATCTGACACATACATAGGTCCCCTGGGGCGGCTGCTCCAAGATCCCATACATGCAGCAGGATGCACATTGCGTGGCCCCAACAAAACTGTCCATACTAAATAGCAATACACAGCAGAGACACAGCAGAGACACAGCAATACACAGCAGAGACACAGCAATACACAGCAGAGAAACAGCAGTGTTGTTCTTAAACCCTTTCTTGTTCTAAACGCTTTTGTTTTTTAACGCCTTTTCCCCTTAAATACAGAAACCCCTTTAAAACAGAAAATCCCTTTGAAAGAAAATCGCTCAAGAGCTGATCGCTCTAGAGAAATGACTTAAATGAGGTTCATTATATAAATAAAGGTGGTAGTTTGGTGTAACTGCTTCTGATGAAAGACCAGTAGGTCTAAAACATGCTGTACCACATAGACATGCAGATTATAAACTGAAATTCTAAATTAGGAGGAAAATACTGCAAGTCTATAGGTAACTTTTGTTTGAGCATTAAAAGTGCAATAAAAAGTTTTAATGCATTAGGTCAGTGGGTATTAATGTTTTCTCCACAATTTTCTTTTGTGGTATTATCTGGGTTGGAAGTAGAATGACCCCGATGAAGCTGTTTTTTGAGTTGTCCAGAGTGCATCTTGGCAGTTTCTTCTGGTAGTCATTATAAGAGGATGTCGGAGGATCAAACTCACAAACTTGTCACAAATTAATAAAAGCCTATGGTGTTGATACCTCTATAGTGATATTCCCCTGAGATTGGGGGCCCAGAGCAATACCTGTGTCTGCCAGATATTTTTAAAGGAGAACTAAACCAAATTTTTTATACTCCAGAATCTGAAAACAACCCCCCTAAAAATACCAATAAACTATAAAATGCCACTTTAGTAAACTCTGTTAAAGTAAATCAAAGCCTGTTAAGAACTGGATGAAGTATCTGTGTGTATGTGCAGTGTCAGACCACACCTCCTGACCTCAGTCACATGCTTCCTTACTTTATCTGTCCTGTAAAAGGATTGGCTAGAGATTATTAATGGGTGTGACCAACTGTAACAAGTTTGTGCCATAGCTAAGGACTGAGCATGTGCAGAACATAATGGTCGTTGACCAAACTGTGTGATACTAGAATGCTGAGAAGTAAAGCACAAACCATATGTTATTTAGGTAAATTTCCCAGCGCTTGTATCAAAATGAGAGGTAAGACACAGATTGCTGGTTTTATATCAAGGTGTTCTGCCTTCTGCTTCAGTTTTGTTCTGTGGCTTTAGTTGCCCTTTAATGATTTAGATTTCCAATGCCATGCTACTACACAGCGAAGACCAAGGAATGTTTTTTAACCTATGATTTTGATGTATTTCTTTGATGAATGGAGAAATATTTTACCAACCTCATCCTGGAAACCCTTTAATATATTGAACAGGTTCAATGACCACATTATTTATCCAACCTCACAGTGTTCTTGCTCTTTGTTATTTATTGCTAAGAAAAACAGAATGTATAAAATACTTTTTACTGTTCATAAATATCATATACAAGTGACAAATGTGTGCTCAAAATAGAAGCTAAGAGATGATGAAAATCCCCTGGCTTTACAATTTGCTCAGTTTAAGCACTAGATTTATTGGTTATGCCAATTGATCAAATCTCACTTCCTAAATGAACGTCAGGAAAATTTTAAGGCGTCAATAGAAAGAATTTTGAATTTATAAACCACAGATCTTTTAATCAGTTTTCCATCAGATTAAATAATTTCCCATGTAAGCAAATCTTGCTGAATCAAATGTTTACAAAAGACAATTTCACTGCTTGTATCTTCTAAATTATATAACCCAGCAAGTTTTGAGAGAAATTATTAAAGGACAACTGGTCTCTGAACAAGTTAGGGTTAAATAAAAGCCAGCAGTCTTTCCATTAAAATTAGCCCTCAATCACATATCTGGCTGCAGCCGCAATTATATTACGGGGAATGTTCAAATTTCCTGCTATCAGTAGGTTGAGTGACATCACTTGACCACTTTTGTGATTAATGTTGTGTATATGTGTGCTGGTCAAACATTTATACAAACATAGAAAAGATAATAAATGCACATTCCTAGGCCCCATACAATATCATATTATCTGCACACTGGCATACTTTATAAACAAAGGGGTTTTATTATACATTACTGTGATCACATGAATGAAAAGCCTTCCAACCACGTCAAGGTAACCCCAGTCTGGAAGGTCCTAACTTCTAACCTTTTCACATTTCTTTTACTTCAATTACGATTAGCAAACTTTGCATTTCTCATTCTTACACACTGGGTCCATATAACATGCTCATTTACTTCCCTCCCCAGCCCTTTGGCTTTTTAAAATAAAGTATGCCAGTGTGCAGATAATATGATATTTTATGGGGCCTAGGAGTGTGCATTGATTATCTTTTCTATGTTTGTATAAATGTTTAACCAGATCAGTAGCACCTCCATTAAATGTAGTTGTAAATTAGCCTAATGGGAGTGCTTCCACAATTCTTGTATTGTATGTATTTATTGGGAGGCTTGGTCAAGCCTCCATGTGGTAATAGCACCCCCAACACACCCCTTTTATGGGAGGTCCTATGACTTTAATATAAAGCACTGGATGGCCTCTTCCCTCATTTTAAAAAGCCAAAGGGCTGGGGGGAAGTGAAAGAGCCTGTTATATGGATCCAGTGTGTTAGAATGAGAAATGCTAAGTTTGCTAATCATAATTGAAGTAAAAGAAATGTGAAAAGGTTAGAAGTTATGACCTTCTAGTCTGGGGTTACCTTGACATGATTGGAAGGCTTTTCATTCATGTGATCACAGTAATGTATACTAAAACCCCTTTGTTTATAATGTATGCTAGTGTGCAGATAATATGATATTATATGGGGCCTAGGAATGTGCATTCATTATCTTTTCTATGTTTGTATATATATATATATATATTTTTTTTTTTAGTCTTTTTTTATTTAAGTCTTTTCTTTGGAAGTAGCAAGACATTTAGATATGTTGAAATGCATTATATAATATAAAATATATACAAAACAAAGAGGAAAAAGTGCATGAATAAAAAAATTACATTTTACATTGCTACATATATGGCCCTGAAGCCTTAAATAACACCATTGGATTCTTCTGTTTGGTGTAGGCCAGAGCCATTTCAATGCTATGTTGACATTTAACTGTTTAAATATCAAATAAAATAAAAATATTTTTAATGTAAATCTTTAGGTTCAACCCAGAAAACTGATTATCAAAACAGTGCATCATTTGCCACATTGATTTGCTATTTTTAAAAGTGCAGAACAACAAGGCCACACTGCAACGCAAACGCAATCGCATGCGGTTTCATGTGCGATTTTTTTGGGGTTTGCGATTAAAAATGCAGAACGCAAAAAGCAATCGCAACGCACTCAAAAATGCGTGTTTTTTTGCGTTGCCGCGTTTTCAATGAAAAAACGCAATCGCAAGCGCAAAAAAAACGCAGCAGTGTGGCCTAGCCCTTAGGCATCATTCTCTAAAAAAGACACTCTTGTTATTTTGCACCTTACCGTAGAACAAGGGAACAGTAGCTCAGTGGACAGCTCTTCATTCTTTACACAAAGTGACAGTCAAAATATTTTGCTATACTTATTTACTGTCTCCTAATAAAAGAAAAAAAACCCATTTTTTTGAGGTGGTTACTAAAGTAAAAAACACAAGCCACCAATTTTTATAACTTATTGTTTACTGAAAGAAACGTCAGGTAAGATTGGATACATACAGGCACTTTTGGACCATAAATCAAATGTAGTGTGTGGACATTGGTCTATGATCAAACAGTATATCAGCATGAGGCTCTCAAAGGTTGCTTAATGCTACATAGTGTGTTGCTTTATTTAGTCTAATTTATGTATCCCAATTGCACAGTATAGTACTAGCTATTGGGATATGTATAGTAAAATAGTCATTGTACATTCAGTCAGATTTGCTAGCCAAAAAAGCACTCAATGGCAAAAAGTGCTGATTATAATTATGTAACTGCATAAATTGCACTGGTAATTTTTAAAATAATTTTGCACAGGTATATCTTTGATTAGGTGTAAATCAGGTAGGCAATTAATGCATCTATTCAAAGGATAACTGTACTCTAAACATTAACTTTTTAAAAATGGAAGAGTCCAGGAGGAAGACTGGTAGAATTAGTTTTCTTTGGGCTGGTGCTCATCATAGAAACAATATTGGGAGGTCTTACCAGTCTTGTATCCCTGTACCAAGTTCTTTTCATTTTAACTGTTGTTTAAAAAAAACTTGATGCACAATAGAGTTATCGTTTAACTATGTATCTGTTGTATTCAATTAGATCAACTGGACTTGAAGTTTAGTTCTTGAAGACGTTTCGCTAGTCATCCGACTGGCTTTCTCAATTCAGAATGACTTGTACAAGAATCTGTGGCAATTATGTACCCTGGAAAATCCCAATTAGCATATCACAGCCAGGTGTTAAGGGCGTGATTGCATAGTGGCTAAGAGGTGTTATAGGAACGCCCAGAGGAAGGTGTCAAAACAGCATTGTACATGGCAGACAGTTGGTGTCACCTTACTACAATGTACAATGCTGTTTTGACACCTTACTCTGGGCGTTCCTATAACACCTCTTAGCCACTATGCAATCATGCCCTTAACACCTGGCTGTGATATGCTAATTGAGATTTTCCAGGGTACATAATTGCCACAGATTCTTGTACAAGTCATTCTGAATTGAGAAAGCCAGTCGGATGACTAGCGAAACGTCTTCAAGAACTAAAGTCCAGTTGATCTAATTGAATACAACAGATATACCATGACCTGGATGAATGAGAACCTTCACAAGCACTTTTAACTATGTTACTGGGCTATAAGGTACCTTAAAAATGTCATTATTCATTTTCTAGTATAAGGCTGTTAAAGTATGAAGCACAAAATAAAGGCAGTGCTGGGGCAAGGAGTGTGGGGCTACTGGGCAAAACACTGCTTGGATGCCCCATTTCAGTCTTCCAATATTAAAACCATGGGGGGAGTTTGGGGCCCTGGTTAATTGCCCTGTTTCCCCCCAAGGTAAATCTGGCCCTACATAAATGCTTTATGGTCAGCCCGAGGTTGTTGTAGGTTGATGAAATGGATTTTGACCTATTTCAAACAACAAACTCATCCAATTAACTTTAGTTTGCAGTTATATGGAACCAGATTGCATTTTGTTTTGTCTTACAACAGTGGTGAGGATTCATTTATCCACCACTGTGAGGAGCTCTTGTGCCAGAGTTCACACACATGATTTACAATTTCATTCTCCTCAGGGAACCTCTAACAGGGAAGTCACATTTCCTATCAAAGCCAAATCTTTAAATTTATAACTTTTGCCTTGCAGCTTTCTTGGTCAAACATATGGGTTTTTATGAGCATTTTTTTTAAAAACTGTTTTTGCACTTTTTTATTGTAAATATATCATTTTAAATCACACCAGAACACACACTTTAGATTTGTTTGTTGAACTTTAACTGTGTTTACATACATGGACTAGACCAGTATAACCAGTTGCCTGTATAACTAGCCAACAAATTAATTAGGTAAGGAAAATCCTTTTTATTAATCACATAAATAGGCTTGAGTAGCATATAGAGCAAGCGCAAGAATTATAGGAAAAAAACAAGTATAATGTCAATTTAAACCATATTGGTGCTCATTTAGTTAGACGCTGCACAGCAGTTGGTACTGGTCTTAAGTGCTAAATGCCTTTATGTAATCTTCTATTCATCTGGGTTTACCAGACTGCCTAAGGCTTTCTAGAACCTTGCTAATAAATGAATTCAAGGCAGAGAAGCAGGCAGCCTTGTGTGTAGATTGGTCTCCTCTGTTTCAGACAGAGTTTATACATGTTTTGCAAATTCAGCTGGGAAATCTCAAGACGGAACTGTAGTCTAAAGCCGGGTACACACATGACCAATAATGCACAAATTCCACCAGATCCAATAGGATTTGCCAACTGTTCGTCATGAGTCAGGAATGAAATCATCTGATCCTGAAGATAAAAGCATTTACTGATTGGCTGGTTGTGATTGTAAATTTCCTGCTAACAGCTCTTTTTGTATAAGGAGCCAATAGCAAGTGTTCCATGTGTGGCCAGGCTGCCAGAGATTGGATAAGGTGTTACAGATTACCAACATAATCCAATACAATCTGCAATGGGTTGTCAGTGTGTGTACCCAGCATAATTTAGGGGTTGGCAGGACATATTTTTTTGCCAACCAACAGCGTGTTTTGTTTACTTAAATTCCACCAAAATGACCACCCATATAAAGAAATACAAACCAATTTAGAAGAAAAAAGGGAAAATAGAAATCCTTCCAAATCCAGGTTCCATTAGTGTCATATCCCTTAATACTTGGTTGAAGCACCTGTTGATTTTATTACAACGCTTGGTAGACTCCTTGGAAAATATTTTCAATTCCTTTGGCATCTCCCATACAAAGCTGTCTTCAGCTCACCCCGCAGGTTTTCAGTTGGATTAAGGTCTAGCATGTGGTTAGTCCATTTTAGAACCTTGATCCTTCTTTGTTAAAGTTACCGTTTCGTTAATTTAGATGCTTACTGTAAGTTATTGTAATGTTGAAAGGAGAAGTAGACTTATACATGGTCCTATCAATAATTCTATTCAACTTAAATAAAACACCAATTCCAAGATATCAAGGAATAGCGCTACTCACGAGGTATAAAATAAAATGTTAATTTTTATTCAAAGCTTTAAAACATTGGGAGACTGGATACAAACAGCATAGCAAATCCAGTGTGGCCCACCCGCCTGATGCGTTTCGTGGGCGTAACCAATTCCTCAGCCTCAGTGCTATTCCTTGATATCTTGTAACGAAGTACCTGCAGCTGGGAGGTAACCCTCCGGGATTGTACGCACCACGCAGACTGAGTTCAGTAAGGTATGAGTGCTGCCATATTTTTTACTCTTTGTGTATATATACAAAGCACCAATTCCATCTAAAGAAAAGCAGCTCTAAAGTATGATGCTATCTCTACAATGATTTACTGTGTGTATGGCGTTGTTTTAATGATGTGCCTTTTGGTTTTCACACCAAACATATGTATTTTGCTTTATGGCCAAATAATTCAACCTTGGTCTCATTAGTCTATAATATACAATATTTTTTTACATGATTGTGGGAGATTATTATACCTTTTTGCAAAGATGTTTTTCTTTGTGAGTAATGCTGGAGATACTCTATTTTAATATTACTTTGAACGTTTATTCGATTGTGATGTCAATCAGTGCAATGGTTTTCTTCTCATGGAATCCTGTCTAGATCATTATTGGCCATCAATATTACAATTTTCAGAATATTGCTGAAATGTTAGAAGGTAAGCCATTTGATCTATGGGAACCTTAATGGCTTTTGACTTTCTACACTACCCCACATCTGAGACATATGATAAATACAACGGATTGTTGTCACATGTAGGAAGATCCAAGTACAGATAGCATTGAGTATAGTAGCAATAATGGAATAAAAGATGCAATTGCAATTTGGTTAACTGGGGGTATGGTTCAGAAACAGCTATATAAGGTTAATATGTATAAATCTCCTAGACTGGATAAAATACATTCCTGGGTCCTTAGGGAACTGATTTCAGTTTTATTCAGGTCATTGTTTCTTATTTTCACAAATTCCCTCATGTCCAGAAGCATGCCATATTCAATATGGGTTGCCATTCATAGAAGGGTAATTACAGACCTGTGATTTTAACTGGTGGGAAAGGTACTAGAAAGGCACTAGAAAATTTGATGTGGGAACATATTCTAGATGAATTTCAAGGACTGACCTTATAAGTAATAATCTGCATAATAGATCTTGTCAAACAAAGTTTCTTGGAATTTGGCTTGAACTCTGGCATAGCAGTTGATGTAGTATACTTGGATTTTGATGAGGCTTTTGATACAGTACCCCATAGGCCACATATGCATAAGCTAAGGTCTGTTGGTCTGGGGTAGCACAATTGTACATTGATAGAAAATTGGTTGAGGGATCGGATACAGGGAGTAATTGTTAATGGTACTTCATGAATATGGACTAAAGTTCATAGTCTGGTGCAACAGGGTACTGTGCTGGGGCCACTCCTATTTATTATTTTTATTAAAGGAGAACTAAAGTCTCCAGACAACATTGTCCCAATAGGCAGAGCACATTCACAAACATACAACTAGCTGTGTCTCACCTCTCCCTTTGCTGTGGTTATTGGGCGATTTATGAAAATAATCTGTGAGTTCTAGGGGTCAGCTCCCACAATGCACCTTAGCTGGGTAAACCACCAGCTAAGTGTCTGCGTACAGGCACATGCTCTGTAGTGCTCATCAGATCAAAACAAGGAAGTTGGCTGTCAGCTTCCTAGAAGCTGACAGCCAATCACATTACAGCACAGAGATCCTCCCTCTCCCTGACACTGAACAGAGATTTCATTGTTTGTTTTCAAATACATTCAATGCTCCTGTCCTAACAATAAAATTATCCTTTACTTTTCATACAAAAAGAAAAGTAATCTTTGCAGTGTATTTAATAGATAGCATGGATGTAAGAAACAGAATACTAACATTTCAGCAAAAATAAAAGAAATAAAAGTCTGGGGAATAGAACCTGCAACTTGTACATTTACTATGACTTGCTAAAAGCAGAACTCTTACCTCTCAGCTAACAGAGATACTTGGCCACTGATTGACTCCTATGAGGTGCTGGTTTAAACAACTTTACAAACACCCGTTATGACCCATGCTGTGACCCCCTTGAAATAAACACGCTACGTCATAAGTTGGTTGTAAATATGGCCACAGCTTTATTAAGCAATTCTTTATTAAACCATGTCTTTTATTACCGTAATATGCCTGCAGTTGATTAGCAACTGGCACGTCAGAAAAACACACACCTTCTACAAGAGTCTCCTGCCAACGTGACGAGAGGTGTCCTGCGCCGTCAGCCACAGGCCAGCCCCCTCTCCCCGCCAGCTTAACTCACCACTTTACATTTAACAG
Organism: Hymenochirus boettgeri; assembly: GCA_019447015.1. Taxonomy (NCBI): domain Eukaryota; kingdom Metazoa; phylum Chordata; class Amphibia; order Anura; family Pipidae; genus Hymenochirus; species Hymenochirus boettgeri. The sequence continues at coordinate 115,096,849 of CM033472.1, forward strand.
TATCTAAACTTTAATAACATCCATTTTCAACATTGCACTGGAAATGCGTAAAACAAGAAATGCGCTGTGACAATACAAATAACGTTTTTTTTTTTTTTTTATAGAAAGCCTATTACGGGGAGGGCGGGTGGTCAAGTTCTCTCAGCTCGCCAGGAAGGTAAGAGGACTTTGCAACATTGTATACCTTTTTAATACTTCCACTAACTCCCCATGTGACCTGCTTTGCCAATAGGGATGCACCCCCAGACTCCCCTGCAAACTCCCCAGCCCCTCCTTGTCTCCAGTGGCCAAGAGTCGCTTCAAGCCCATAAGGCTGTCCTCTTTTTACAATATGGAACGCTGGTACATGTAGAATCTTTTGCTACGAACATAATGGAAACAAAAAATAAAGGTAAGTCTGGGGATTCGAATAACTAGCGTCTTACCAGGTAAGCCACCAGTGAGTAAGCTGAGAAGTTAGGTACATTGAGGGCTAGGCTACACTAGCACGCTGTTCACGTGTTTTTGCACTCGCATTTGCGCCCGTGATTTTCTCTAATATGGAAATTGTGGTAACGCTAACATTCCTGTCATTTCTGATGCGCATGTGATTGCGCATCCGTTTTGCATTCAAGCATTTTTTCACACAATTGCATGTGTTTTCTCTTTGAAAATAGAGAAAATGCATGCACAAACGCGAAACAATGAGCGCTAACGCACAGAAAACTGCTCGCGATTGCGTGTGCGATTTGGTGTGTTGAAATGTGGCCTCAGCTTAAGAATATTATCTTTTGCGTCGAAGATAATAGAAACAAAAAAAAGAGTCTGGGGTATTGAACTTGTGACTTTTCAAGCTGTGTATTTTTTAAACCTGGTGCCTTACCCGGTAAGCTAACACAGAATAATCAGAGAATCCAGCTACATTTGGAAGCTTTATCTTAGCTAGGAAAAGAATAAAAAAATGGAATATGGAAATCCCTGATAAGACTTTGAAAGCTGCTTGTTCAGGGGAGGACTGGGACCTTTTGGCCGACGGGGCAAATACAACCAAGTGGCCCTTTCACAGTCGATCGCAACATTTTTGACCAAGCCCACTTTGCCAAGGTCACACACTTAGTTTGTTACGCTCATTTTTAAGACTACTATTTCACATTCTTTTCTGCAATATTTTTAAGTGTATGAAGTGGTTAAAGGACAATTATAGTCCTAAAATCTTCACCCTACCCCTTACTGGGGTGAGGATCTCACCCCTGGGTTCACTTTCTGAGTCAAGTTATACTTGACTCACTTTCTGAGTCAAGTTTCCTTTGTTACTAATAAACTGGAGGGCTGACTAACATTGACTCATGAACTGAAGTGTTAACTAATAAACTGGAGGGCTGGCAAACATTGAATAATAAACTGGGGGGTGACTAACACTGGCTAATGAACTGGAGGACTGACTTGCACTGGCTAACAATCTGAAGGGCTGACAACATTGGCTAATGAACTGGAGAGCTATCAATACTGGCTAATGAATTGAAGGGCTGACAACACTGGCTAATGAACTGGAGGGCTGGCAATACTGGCCAATGAACTGGAGGGCTGACTTACACTGGCTAATAATCTGAAGGACTGAAAACACTGGTTAATGATCTCGAGGGTTGATAACACTTGCCAATTAATTGTAGGGCCAACTAACACTGCTAATGGACTTGTGGGCTGACTGATAAATGAACTGAAGGATGAGGAGTTTCCTGTTCCTTGCCCATGTTAGCACGTAACTTTCTAAAAGCTTCCATGGCAGGCCAAATTTTTCATTGGAGACCAGCCCGGGGGGCATTTGCCCCTCGACCTACTGGGCCAGTCCTCCCCTGTGCTTGTTACCTGCAGTTTATTTTCCAGCAACTCACACTGACTGGTCAATACATTCCAGGGTAACAAGCAGCTTTCAAAGTCTTTCCAGGGCCTTCCATATTGGTGTAGAGACATCTGTATAGAAAACATTCTATACATAGAGAGTGAGTACTGGGGTCAGGGGGCGTGGTTCTTTGATGACTTCATGGGCTGTGGGTTGTACTGGCAACAACATGGAAACCTTCTTATTTACAGAATCTATTTCTCACATGTACTAAATGCAACTTACTAGAGAAGAATCTTACAATGTATATGTGTTCTGGGGAGAAAAACTTTCACATTAGTTTAGTTCTCCTTCAATGATTTGAAACTGGGTATTGTCACCAAGGTTTCAGCAGCCAGTTTTAAGTCACCCATCTAGATCTGCAGCCACTGTTAGGTCAGCCCTCAAGTTCAGCAACCACTGTTAGGTCAGTCCTCTAGTTGATTGTCCAGTGTTAAGTCAGTCCTCGAGTTCAGCCTGTGTTAAAGGAATAGTTCACTCAAAGTGAACTATTCCTTTAATGTATTGATTGAAGACCGGGAGGTTAACCCTTTCAGTGCCAGCGGAATTTCAATTTTTTTTTGCGTTAAGTGCCAGCAGAATTTTCAGGATTTTGCCCATAATCGTTTTAGACTAATTTTACAGTAGGAAACCTTGCAGTAAATCAGAAATATTATACATTGTTTTTTTCAGCACAAAGTCTACTTTAACATGGTAACAGAATTGTGTAACTTTTCTGGAAATTTTACTGGAATTATGGAATTACTCTGATACTCCCGAGTATAACTATACCAGATATATGTAGGTACCCCACTCTTCCTGTACATGAGACCCCCCCAAACTAAAACTGCATCTTCAAGAATATTACACCAAATTAAAATGTATAACCACTACTGACAGTTAACATAGAATATCTTCCAAATTAACTAAAATATCCCCACAAGTGAGATATTTTTAGAAACTACACACACGCAGGATTTTATGACTGAGGTAAGTTTCAATCAAAATGCAGATACCTGGGCTCAGCTTTTCATCCAATTGTAAGTTTTCCTCAACTGTAAAATCAGAGACAAAATCAAATGAGAATTTCAGCTAAAAACCGCATAGGAAAGTTCAACTGGATCTCAAATATGAAAGTCTAACCCCTCCCGAATAAAACGGTATGCCACTTTCATGGGTGTACCCAGAGACATGGCTACCAACTAACCCAAAGTGGGACCAATGCCAAATGTCAGTAGCAGGAAAAAAAATTAGCTAGCTTTGCATTTGAACAGTCTGCAGTTTTTCCCACAAAACACCCCCCAAACTCAGAATTACCCCCCACAAACTATATATTCCTGAAATCTACACACCTACAGCTATGTAACGCTGTAGTTTGTTCATTCATACCACCAATGATGTGGGCGCAGTTCTTCGTAGAAGTTTGCACTTTTTGCAGATTTTCTAAAACAAATGAACATCAAACAACATTCAAAAGGTAGAAATCATGTCAAAACCTCATGGAATGTAAAAAAAGTTACCAAATATCAATGTCCCAAATGTCCTGAATCAAACGGTATGCCAGTATGCCATATGCATGGTTACATACGTGGACGTGGAAGCGTAAAGCCACGAAGTGAGACAATGCACAATGGCCAACTCTGAATTTGAACAGTCTTAAGTTTTTTCCACAAAACGACCCTGTAAATCAGAATTAACCCCACAAACCATATATTCCTGAAATATACACACCTTCAGCTATGTAACGCTGTAGTTTGTTCATTCATACCATCAATGGTGTGGGCGCAGTTCGTCCTGGAATGTCGCACTATTCTAAAAAAATGAACAAAAAACAATCTCCCAAATGTCCTGAATCAAATGGCATGCCATATGCGTGGTTGCACACTCAGACGTGGAAGCGAAAAGCCACGAAGTGAGACAATGCACAATGGCTCAGAAAAAGCTAAAATATTTAGCCAACTCTGAATTTAAATAGTCTGCAATTTTTCCCCACAAAACACCCCCCACAAACTATATATTCCTGAAATCTACACACCTTCAGCTATGTAACGCTGTAGTTTTTTTTTGTTCATTCATACCATCAATGGTGTGGGCACGTTCTTCGTAGAAGTTTGCACTTTTCAGATTTTCAGAAAATTAACATAATCAATTGAAGGTAAAATCATGCCAAAATTCAATGAAATGTAAAAAAAGTTACCAAATATCAATCTCCCAAATGTCCTGAATCAAACGGTATGCCATGGTTACACACGCCGACATGGAAGTGAAAAGCCCACGAAGTGAGACAATGCATGATTGCTCAAAAACAGCAAAAATATCAGCCAACTCTGAATTTGAACAGTCTCAGTTTTTCCCCACAAAACACCCCCGTAACTTTGTAATATCCACCACAAACTATATATTGTGATCCCACACAACTTCAGCTATGTAACGCTGTAGTTTGTTCATTCATACCATTTATGGTTTTGGCGCAGTTCTTCGTAGAAGTTTGCACTTTTCGGGAAAAAATTACACCAAACAACTTCAAAAGGTAAAAATCATGCCAACACCTCATGGAATGTAAATAAAAGTTACCAAATATGAATCTCCCAAATGTCCTGAATCAAACAGTATGCCATATGTGTGGTTACACACGTGGATGTGGAAGTGAAAAGTCACGAAGTGAGACAATGCATGATTGCTCAAAAACAGCAAAAATATTCAGCTAACTGAATTTAAATAGTGTACAATTTTTCCCCACAAAACACACCCCACAAACTATATATTCCTGAAATCTACACACCTTCAGCTATGTAACGCTGTAGTTTGTTCATTCATACCATCAATGGTGTGGGCACAGTTCTTCGTAGAAGTTTGCATTTCGCAGATTTTCAGAAAAGATTAACAAAATCAAATTTGAAGGTAGAAATCTGCCAAAATTCAATGAAATGTAAAAAAAGTTACCAATATCAATCTCCCAATGTCCTGAATCAAACGGTATGCCATATGCATGGTTACACACGCCGACATGAAGTGAAAAGCCACGAAGTGAGACAATGCATGATTGCTCAAAAACAGCAAAAATATTCAGCCAACTCTGAATTTGAACAGTCTGCAGTTTTTCCCCACAAAAACACCCCGTAACTTTGTAAATCCACCACAATATTGTTCCTGAAATCTACACACCTTCAGCTATGTAACGCTGTAGTTTGTTCATTCATACCATCAATGGTGTGGGCACAGTTCTTCGTAGAAGTTTGCACTTTTCGCAGATTTTCAGAAAAGATTAACAATAATCAAATTTGAAGGTAGAAATCATGCCAAAATTCAATGAAATGTAAAAAAAAGTTACCAAATATCAATCTCCCAAATGTCCTGAATCAAACGGTATGCCATGGTTACACACGCCGACATGGAAGTGAAAAGCCACGAAGTGAGACAATGCATGATTGCTCAAAAACAGCAAAAATATTCAGCCAACTCTGAATTTGAACAGTCTGCAGTTTTTCCCCACAAAACACCCCCGTAACTTTGTAATATCCACCACAAACTATATGTTCCTGAAATCCACACAACTTCAGCTATGTAACGCTGTAGTTTGTTCATTCATACCATTTATGGTTTTGGCGCAGTTCTTCGTAGAAGTTTGCACTTTTCGGGAAAAAATTAACCCAAAACAACTTCAAAAGGTAAAAATCATGCCAACACCTCATGGAATATAAAAAAAAGTTACCAAATATCAATCTCCCAAATGTCCTGAATCAAACGGTATGCCATATGTGTGGTTACACACACGTATGTGGAAGCGAAAAGCCACGAAGTGAGACAATGCACGATTGCTCAAAAACAGCAAAAATATTTAGTCAACTCTGAATTTGAACAGTCTGCAGTTTTTCCCACAAAACACCCTAGTAACTCAGAAATAATCTCAACAAACTATATATTCCTGAAATCTACACACCTTCAGCTATGTAACGCTGTAGTTTGTTCATTCATACCATCAATGGTGTGGGCGCAGTTCGTCCTAGAATGTCGCACTATTCTGAAAAAATTAACAAAAAACGACTTCAAAGGGTAGAAATCATGCCAAAACCTCATGGAATGTAAAAAAGTTTTACCAAATATCAATCTCCCAAATGTCCTGAATCAAACGGTATGCCATATGTGTGGTTACACCACGTATGTGGAAGCGAAAAGCCACGAAGTGAGACAATGCACGATTGCTCAAAAACAGCAAAATATTTAGTCAACTCTGAATTTGAACAGTCTGCAGTTTTTCCCCACAAAACACCCTAGTAACTCAGAAATAATCTCAACAAACTAATATTCCTGAAATCTACACACCTTCAGCTATGTAACGCTGTAGTTTGTTCATTCATACCATCAATGGTGTGGGCGCAGTTCGTCCTAGAATGTCGCACTATTCTGAAAAAAATTAACAAAAAAACGACTTCAAAAGGGTAGAAATCATGCCAAAACCTCATGGAATGTAAAAAAAAAATAAAAAATTACCAAATATCAATCTCCCAAATGTCCTGAATCAAACAGTATGCCATATATGTGGTTACACACGTGGATGTAAGTGAAAAGCCACGAAGTGAGACAATGCATTGATGCTCAAAACAGCAAAAATATTCAGCAACTGAATTTAAATAGTCTGCAATTTTTCCCCACAAAACACACCCCACAAACTATATATTCCTGAAATCTACACACCTTCAGCTATGTAACGCTGTAGTGTGTTCATTCATACCATCAATAGTGTGGGCACAGTTCTTCGTAGAAATTTGCACTTTTCGCAGATTTTCAGAAAAGATTAACAATAATCAACTTTTGAAGGTAGAAATCATGCCAAAATTCAATGGAATGTAAAAAAAAGTTACCAAATATCAATCTCCCAAATGTCCTGAATCAAACTATATGCCATATGCATGGTTACACACACTGAAAACATGGAAGTGCAAAGCCACGAAGTGAGACAATGCATGATTGCTCAAAAACAGCAAAAATATTCAGCCAACTCTGAATTTGAACAGTCTGCAGTTTTTCCCCACAAAACACCCCCGTAACTTTGTAATATCCACCACAAACTATATGTTCCTGAAATCCACACAACTTCAGCTATGTAACGCTGTAGTTTGTTCATTCATACCATTTATGGTTTTGGCGCAGTTCTTCGTAGAAGTTTGCACTTTTCGGAAAAAATTTACCAAAAACAACTTCAAAAGGTAAAAATCATGCCAAAACCTCATGGAATGTAAAAAAAGTTACCAAATATCAATCTTCCAAATGTCCTGAATCAAACGGTATGCCATATGTGTGGTTACGCACACGCATGTGGAAAGCGAAAAGCCACGAAGTGAGACAATGCATGATGGCTCAAAAACAGCAAAAATATTTAGTCAACTTTGAATTTGGATAGTCTGCAGTTTTTCCCACAAAACACCCCCACTATGTACTCGAATCTACACACCTTCAGCTATGTAACGCTGTATTTTGTTCATTCATACCATCAATGGTGTGGGCGCAGTTCTTCGTAGAAGTTTGCACTTTTCGCAGATTTTCAGAAAAGATTAACAATAATCAACTTTTGAAGTTAAAAATCATGCCAAAATTCAATGAAATGTAAAAAAAAGTTACCAAATATCAATCTCCCAAATGTCCTGAATCAAACAGTATGCCATATGCATGGTTACACACGCTGATATGGAAGTGAAAAGCCACGAAGTGAGACAATGCATGATTGCTCAAAAACAAAGATGCAAACGAGGGAGCACACTATAAGTGTAGAATCAATAATTTATTGTGAACAACACACAACGTTTCGGGACTGCAATGTCCCTTCCTCAGGGACTCCTAAAAACTCAATGCAATTTCCTATGGAGATATAAATATATTTATGTAATATAAGGGAAATAATTTGCCATGTGTCCTGTACTCAGGACTAGAGGATTCAATGCCCCAGTGCATCTGGCTATAATGTGAATAATGCAATTCCAATTGACAGAACATTCGTGGGTCTTTTTTTTTTTAGATAATATTTGTTTGGGCATCAAGGCGAGTAATCTTACTACACACATACATATACAACTTTCCTATATGTAATATCATATACCCCCACCATATTGGTAGCTCCTAAGTACTCAATGCAATCTCCTATGAAGATATAAATATATTTTTATAATCTAAGGGATAAGGGATATATATTTATATATATATATGCCTTGTAATCATCCTGTGTTCTTTTTTTATATATAGCCCTTAACTTACCTGTATTGGAGATAATTTACCATCACATTGACTTTTCTTGCGATTGGGGATTCCTGTGTCATGCTGTAAAGCCTGTGGGAGACTGGTGAGTAGAGCCGTTCACTTTGTAGCAATACACAAGTTACAGGCAGGTCTGTGTCCTGAGGAGCGGATTCGCGGGGATACTCTTGCAGGATCTCGGACTGGACCTGGAACCTGTTCTCGCGAGATCTCGGACCGAACCAGGAAGTACACGGAGACGCCTGCAGTGCAACAAGCGGCTGGAAGGAAACTCATCAGCTGGAGTGTGGAGACTAGGGAGGCGCGGTGTGCAAGATTGGGACGGAATACTGAGGTTGGCTTTAATAATTACTACTAAACATACAAATCTATGCTGGTACTCCCACAGTAACTGCAGGTGAGCACCCCATAGTTTTTTGATATACAACAGTAAGGGCTAGGCCACACTGCTGCGTTTTTTTTGCGTTTGTGCTTGCGATTTTAAAAAATCATTGAAAACGCGGCAACACAAAAAAACGCACGTTTTTCTGTGTGATTGCGCTTGCGTTTTGCGTTCTGCCTTTTTAATCACAATCGCATGCGTTTTCCTATACTTATTGAAGAAATTGCAAGCGATTGCATTTGCGTTTGCGTTGCAGTGTGGCCGTGCCCTTAAATTGGATGAAATTCATAAGGATATGGTATATTTACTTTTTCCTACTACAGTGTGATATTGGGCTTGTTAAACAGGATATTTTTATAAGGCTTTATAATGAATGAAAGTGGCTGTTTTAGTTACACTGAAGGTGAATATAATGAGATTGTGGGAGATTTCCCAGGTTCCACGGATTTTTTAAGTCTACCATCCTTTAGCCAGTTACAAAAAAAGAGGGATATGATAGCCAGGAAATATATTGATCTTGAACTACATGGCTTAACATTAACGGAGTACTGCAAGCAGAAATGGATACCACGGGGATTACGTATAAATTTGAGACCAACTTTATTTCCACATAATGAAACATATAGAACAAGGTTCTTACAGATATTGAATAAATGTTCATTTGATTTAATGACTTTAAAGATTGACTATACTAAGAAGGAAATGGAGGTGGTGAAAGGGGACATAGATACATTAGAACGCAGATTGAAAGAATTGATGGTTGATAATAAGTGGAAAGAGTATGATCTACAGCTGACAGAAAGGTTGTAACAATATCGCAAAGAAGGTGAAAATTACAAAAGATCTAAATTTGAGAGGGATAAAATGGACTACCAAATGGGGAGGGTATATAGATGGGTTCAACGTGAAACACCCATTTATTCCTCCGGTGTGCATATCTACCACAGCTCCTACCTCCAGTTACCTCCAGTCTGCATATCTACCACAGCTCCTACCTCTGGTCCGTATATCTACCATAGCTCCTACCTCCCGGTTACTCCGATCTCCACTCCTGTTGCCTCTCCACATTGTGGGATTGGTCTTTGTGGTTCTTTCCTCTGGAGCCGCGACCTAGTACCTGCTCGCCGCAAAACATCCTCACCATTAGAGGCTCTGGTGAAGACCGGTAGGTACTTAGACTCCGCATCCAGAAGGGGTCTCATAGGGGCCTTATCCTGAAGAGAATATAACAGTAACTGGCAGCCAGATGAATCCCACTGGAGACGTCAGCCCAGCGGGGGACCTATATCGACAAGTCGCCGAACTTCGTGGAGCCTTGCAAGAAGCCAGACAGGGATGCTGTCAATTGGACGCTAGGTTGAACGCCATGTCCCCTGGAACGCCTCATAACCCATTCATTGCTGAACCTTAGATCCCGCTTCCTGACCGGTTTTCCGGAGACCCTTCCAAATTTGGTCAGTTTAAAAACTCCTGTAATTTATATTTTTCCCTTTGCCTGAAGAGCTTCACTGAAGAAAGGGTAAAAGTAGGGTTCATTATTTCATTGCTTCAGGATGAGCCCCAAGCTTGGGCCCTTCGTTTGCTGGATCAGAACAGTCCACTGTAGCCTCTGTTGGTACTTTTTTTTCTGCTCTAGGAGAAATTTATGATGAACCACGTAGAACTGTCTCAGCTGAGGCGGCACTTCGTAACCTGTCCCAGGGGAGAAGACAGGTGGAAGACTATGTGGCCGATTTCTGCAGGATCAGTGTTGAGACTCAGTGGAATGAAGTTCCGAATCGGACTGTCAGAAACTCTTAAAGATGAGTTAGCACGCACTGGAGTCCCAGAGAAGCTGAAAGGTCTTATTGATCTAGCGATCCAAATTGATCGACGATTAAGGGAAAGGAGATTAGAAAGAATGGGCACTTCTCGTCCTTCCTGTGATGCATTTACTACTTCCTCCTCTTCAGGCTTTTTAGAACCTGTCCCTATGCAATTAGGGTTAACTCGTCCTTCTCTCTCTCCTGAGGAAAGAATCCGAAGACGCCGCTTAAACCTGTGTCTATACTGCGGGGAGTCTGGTCATTTGCTTCAGGGCTGCCCAATCAGACCTACGAGTAAGGTCCCTACTTTTCATGTTGGTCCGTCTTATCCGGCTTCAGCACCTTACCTATCTATTGATGTCTTATTACAGGGAACAGGCCCGATGTTCACCGTCCAAGCCGTTATTGACTCAGGGGCCTGTAGCTGCTTTATTTTGGAATCCTTTACCAAGGAATGGAAGATTCCTTCTCGTCCCAAATCTTCTCCACCCTTTATTCATCTGGCAGACGGGTCTAAAATTTTGTCTGGTCCTGTACTACGAGAGACTGTCCCAGTATTAATCAAAATTAACCATCATTCAGAATTTATATGTTTTGATGTTCTGCCTTTTTCTCTTTTTCCTCTTATCTTAGGCATGCCATGGTTGAAGACACATAATCCGTCAATAAATTGGATCTCTGGAGAGATCTCTTTTCTCTCACCGCATTGTCGGCTGTCATGTTTTTCATCTTCACTCTTGAGCATTAATCAAGTTTATTCTGAAACTCTTTTACCCGATGTCTATCAGAACTTTGCAGATGTGTCTACCACCACACCGCATTTATGATTGTCCAGTTGAACTATTACCTGGTGCGGAAATTCCTTTTGGCCGTTATATCCTTTGTCAGAACCTGAACAAAGGGTTCTTAAGGAATATATAAAGGAGAATCTACAGAAGGGCTTCATTCGCCATTCCACGTCTCCAGAAGGGGCTGGTTTATTTTTCGTTGAGAAGAAAGACGGCTCTCTCAGACCTTGTATTGATTACCGAGCTCTCAATAATGTCACGGTTAAGAATAGATATCCTCTTCCATTATTCCCTGAATTATTTCAACGGTTGAGAACGGCTAAGGTTTTTACCAAGTTGGATCTTCGAAGAGCCTATAACTTGATCAGAATAAAGGAAGGGGACGAATGGAAGACGGCTTTCCGCTCCAGATACAGTCATTTTGAATATTTAGTCATGCCTTTCGGCCTGTGCAACGCGCCTGCCACATTCCAACATTTTGTCAATGACATTTTCCGTGACTTTGTAGATGACTTTCTGGCCGTTTATCCAGGTTAAGAAGGTTCTTTCTCGTCTTAGAATTCATGGGCTATACGCCAAATTGGAAAAATGTGAGTTCGAAAAGCCTTCAATACCATTCTTGGGGTTCATCATCTCATCACAAGGGCTAATTATGGATCCTCAAAATGTTTCCGCTATTCAGGATTGGCCTACTCCATCTACCCAGAAACAAGTTCAAAAATTCATTGGATTTGACCCTTCTGACCAGAACTCATGTCCCATTCTGTTGGACGAATTGCGCTCAAACAGCTTTTGAGCGTCTGAAATCTGCTTTTACATCAGCCCCCGTTCTTATTCATCCAGATGCAACTGTTCCTTTTACATTAGAGGTTGATGCATCGGAAGTTGCTCTAGGAGCTATACTCTCGCAACGTAACGGACCCAAGGCGTTACTACATCTAGTTGCCTTTTTTTCTAGAAAACTTTCTGATTCTGAAAGGAATTACGATGTAGAGACCGTGAGTTATTGGCCATAAAATCGGCCCTTGAAGATGTGCGGTATTTACTCGAGGGTGCCAATCATCCTATTACCATCTTCACGGATCATAAGAACCTAGAATACATACAGACTGCTAAAAATTAAAACCGCTGTCAAGCTAGATGGGCTCTTTTTTTTACACGATTTAACTTTCATATAACTTTTCGTCCAGGATCAAAGAACGGCAAGCCGACTCCCTTTCTAGACAATTTTCTGAAATCAATAAGTCGGACAAACCTAATATGTTCTTTCCAAATCAAATTTTTTGCTGTTGCATACGAATATAGTCAAAACCATCAAAGAAGCATCTCTCCAGTCTCCTCTCTTTCCCAAGATGGATTTTATACCAAAATAACAAAATATTGTTCCAGACCCGGCCAGATCTGCGGTACTTTCAATTGCCATTCTGCATTGGCCGGTCATTTCGGGGTTCATAAGACGTTGGATTTGGTTAATAGAAATTTTTTTCTGCCAAATATGTCTAAAGATTGTAAACAGTTTGTGGCTTCTTGTTACTTGTGCTAGATTCAAAACTCCTAGACAGAAACCATACAGGTTGCTGTCTCCCTTGCCTGTTCCTAACTGCCCTTGGGGCATGATTACCATGGACTTCACTGTTGAGTTACCTCGTTCCAAGGGCTTCAATACAATCATTGTGGTAGTTAATCGTTTAACTAAGATGGCTCACTTTATCCCGTTAAAAGGAATTCCCTCAGCCTCCATTACTGCAGATGTGTTCATTAGGGAGATTGTTCGTCTTCATGGGCTTCCTGATGATATTGTATCAGATAGAGGGGTACAATTCACTTCAAAGTTGTGCAAGTGTTTGCACATCCACAATTCTTTTTCCTCTGGATATCATCCACAATCTAATGGACAAACAGAAAGAACAAACCAAACACTTGAACAGTATCTCTGTTGTCACTCCTCCGCGTCACAATAAGATTGGTCGTCCCTGCTACCACTTGCGGAATTCGCATACAACAACGCTGTTCATTCCTCCATCAAGTGTTCCCCTTTTTATGCTAATTATGGATTTAATCCAACTTTCCTTACCGGTATTCCTTCCAGATCACTATTCCTGATCTGTTACCAGAATACATCTCATGAAGGAGAAGACTTTAGAGCTAAAGACCTTCATTTCTGAAGCTCAAGAGCAGCCCGTAAATCAGCTAACTTATTAAGAAAAGATTCTTCGATATTTAAGGTTGGAGATTTGTCTGGTTGTCGACTCGTAATTTGAAGCTGAGAGTTCTTTTGCTAAGTTGGGTCTCGGTTCATCGGACCATTTCGTATTAGGAAAGCAATCAATACAGTCGCCTTTGAACTGGAGCTTCCCAATTCTTAAAGATACATCCGGTTTTCATGTATCCTGTTTTAAAAAGATGTTACCAACTCGGCGCTGGAGCCTCCTCCGCTACCTGTTCTGGTTGATGGGACTGACGAATACGAGGTGGAGAACATTCTAGATGCCAAGATTTCTGCTGGAAAGTTAAGATATCTGATAAATGGAAGGGATTTGGTCCCGAAGAAAACTCTTGGGAACCTGCAGAACAGATTCATGCTCCTCGTCTGGTCAACTTTTCATTCCAGACATCCTGACAAACCTAAGCTCAAAGGCACCCGGAGGTTGCCCGTGGGGGGGGGCAATGTCAGGTACTTATCTTTTCCCGAGCCCAGGGTCCTTCACCGGCGTTCACGCGCAGAGGTGCGCCTCTGACATGGACCGCTTGTTCATGCGCCCGCGCGTCTTCAGTGACACGAGGACGTGGGCAGCATGACCTTCGGACACCTTCCGGTGCACGCACGTCCAGCGATGATGACTTCACTGGGGCCTATTTAGGCTCCTCCTGGCAGCTTGCCTCCGGTCTGCATATCTACCACAGCTCCTACCTCCAGTTACCTCCGGTCTGCATATTTACCACAGCTCCTACCTCCGGTCTGCATACCTACCACAGCTCCTACCTCCAGTTACCTCCGGTCTGCATATCTACCACAGCTCCTACCTCCGGTCTGCATATCTACCACAGCTCCTACCTCTGGTATGCATATCTACCACAGTTCCTACCTCCAGTTACCTCCGGTCTGCATATCTACCACAGCTCCTACCTCTGGTCCGTATATCTACCATAGCTCCTACCTCTCGGTTACTCCGATCTCCACTCCTGTTGCCTCTCCACATTGTGGGATTGGTCTTTGTGGTTCTCTCCTCTGGAGCCGTGACCTGGTACCTGCTCGCCGCAAAACATCCTCACCATTAGAGGCTCTGGTGAAGACCGGCAGGTACTTAGACTCCGCGTCCAGAGGGGGTCTCATAGGGGCCTTATCCTGAAGAGAATATAACAATAGATAGATAGATAGATAGATTTATATACACATTTTATATAAAAATATAAAAGGCGAAGGGCAGCCAGGGAGGCATTGGGAGGGGGGGAAGGATTGGGAGGGGGGGCGTAGGAGGCAGAAATCTTTCATACAAGAAGACCCCTCCTACTCTTTAGTTTCCTGGACTTTGGACTAGCATCGCAGGAGAACCACACGGAGCAGAGATGTAAGGTAAGGATTTTTTAAAACTACGCTGTGGGGCCAGTAGTGGGTTAAGTTTAGTTTTTGGGCTGTACATGCCCTTTAATGAAAAAATTTCACCCAGACAGACCCCTGCTGCATGAATTTTATAGAAAATGTATGCAACATTCCTCTTTAATAAGGTCTATGAATTATACAGAGCTGTGCTAAGATCAGATTCACTTTCATTACTGAAATAAAGAAATACCTGCAGTACCAATCCAGTTGATAAACAACAATGCTGGCAGTTCTTTAGTGTAATAAAAACATCTCTAAATTGCTACATTGCTACATCTATATTACACCTATATTAGTTTTTATGTTTCATATAATATATAAGTGGCCTGGATTATAAAGGGAGCAACAGTGGAATATATCCTTATAAAAATCACTCAACTACATAGTTGAGTGATTTTTTTTTTTTCTCATGAAAATTTTTATTGAGGTTGTTATATAACAATGTAAACAGACAGAATATAAGTTCAATTGCCAAAATGGATTGATACATAATTTTTGTTTTTGTATATGGTACATTCTGACATTTTGTGGTAAATTTTTTTGCTTCAGCCTCATAATTTTGGGTAGGGAGGGAGGGTGGGGAGGGGGGGGGGGAGGTGGAAAGGTGGGGGGGAAAGGGTGGGGGAAGGGGGAAAGGGGGGAACTCCCAGGCCTAGCATCAGGAATTGGTTATTGCTTTCGATGGTAGAGTGGGCTAGACCTAAAAATTAACAATTAACATTAGCAAACTGTAGGCAAAAGGAAGGTAATTCTCTTTAGAATTACCCTTGGAGAGTTTCTAAAGAAAGGGAAAAGAAAAGGAGTTATTTGTCTTACTTGTTCTGGTAGTTCTGGTGGTTCTCGGCGTTGGCGGGCCCAGGCGGAGATATCCGCTGTTATATTTGTACTCGAGCCCCCGAAGGGGAAGGTTTTGTCTCCTCCTCTCCCACAGGGAGAGGGGTGGTAGGGTTACCCCGGGCGTCTCCGGGCCGTCTGGTACCCCTCCTAGGGTTGGGAGTTCTGGTTGGGGGGGTCCATGGTGAGTAGCCATATGTCCCAAATTTTGTTAAAATTTTGTCAAAATTGTTAAGCTTGTTTTTGGCGACGTATATTGGTTTTTCGTTGAAGTGTACAGTCCAGGTTTTGGAGATTAACAGAGACATAGGGGGTGCTGGGGACTTCCAGGAGGAGGCAATAAGTGAGCGGGCTACAGCGCAGATAATATGGTAAAGTTTGTTGCCGCTGGAGTTCAGTTTGGGGGAGTTTTTGTTGAAGAGGGCTTCCCAAGGGTCTGGAGTGAGGTCCGCTTGTAAAATTTTGTTTAGAAGGGTGTAGCACTCGTTCCAGAATTTTTGTATTTCGGGGCAGAACCACCAGCAGTGGGGGAGATCTGCGTTTCCTTGGCAGTTTCTGTAACAGAGGGGGGGTACTTGTGGGTATATTTTGTGGATTTGCATTGGTGAGCGATACCAGCCGTGTAGAATTTTGAACGCTTTTTCCTGCATTATTGTGTTGTTGGTACATTTGTTGAGATTTGAACCTATCTTGGACCATTCTTCTTGTGAGAGTATGGTGTTGAGCCAGGTTTCCCATTTAGCTTGCATAGGGAGTTTCTGTTGGGCTTTGAAAGAGATTAGTTGGTGATAAATTTTTGTGATCTTGTGGGGGCCAGTTGGGTGGTGGTATGCCAGTTTTTCCAAAGGGAACAGTGAGGGGGGGTCTGTACATGTTTGTAATGTTTTGGCATATGCTGCCAGTTGCTGGTATTTGAGCCATTCTTTAGAAGGAATGTTCCAGGTTGTTTTTAGTGTTTCCCAGGGTATTATTTGTCTTTGTGGAGCGATTTGGAACATCCAATTTATTCCTCTGTCGGTCCATTCCTTCCAATCAAGGGTTTGTAAGCCTGGGGTGAAGGCTGGGTTGTTGGTTATAGGAATCATCAGAGAGTGGGGGTGTTTCAGATTGTATTTTTGTGTTACTTGATTCCAGATTTTTAAGGTTGTGGAGATGATTTGATTGTTTGGTGGTTTCGGGGGGGTTGGTAGGGTCCATAGTAGATTGGAGATTGGCTTGCATTCGGTTAGTTCTTGTTCAAGTTCTATCCACCTGGTTTTCTCTGGAGCGGAGTGCAACATTAGGGTTTGGGCTGTTCTTGCTGCCAAGTGGTAGAGGAAGAGATCTGGGAGGGCCGCGCCAAGCCCCGACCTGGGACGGCAGAGAGTCTTTTCTCCAATTCGGGGTTTTCGATTGTTCCAAATAAATCTGGAGATTGATTTTTGGGTGGGGGCCAGGTGTTTCCTGGTTATGGGTGAGGGGAGGGCTCTAAAGAGATACAGGAGCTTGGGTAGGATCATCATTCTAATGGTATGGATTTTCCCGTATAGGGAGATATGATAGGGGGACCATTTGGCTAGTAGATTTTTGATTAGGTTGAATTTCGGGGGGAAGTTGAGGTTGTAGAGTTGTTGTGGGTCGTGTGTCAGTGATACACCTAAGTAGTTTAGTGAGGTTGTGGACCACTTTAGAGAGTAATGTGCGAACAAGGCCACTGTGTAGGTGTGGTGACCCACCTGTATGCCTTTTATTTCTGTATGGAGTCTGATGGCTTGGGCCAAGGGTTCGATGCACAGGGCAAAGAGGAGGGGGGATAGAGGGCAGCCCTGTCTGGTCCCGTTTAAGATGGGGAAGTATTGGGAGGAAAAGCCCATGTTATGGATTGAAGCCGTTGGTCGTGAGTATAGATTGTTGATCATGTATGTGAAGGGGGGGGAATCCTATATAATTCAAGACCACTCCCATGTACCTCCAGTCCACTCTGTCGAATGCCTTTTCGGCATCTAGGCTTAGTAAAGGGGGGGAGAGGAGGAGAGTGCTGAAATTTGCATAAGTTGGAGGGTACGTCTGATGTTGTCGGTTGTTTGTCTGCCCTTGATGAAGCCTGTTTGGTCTGTATGGATGATGTTTGGTAATATGTTGTTCAGTCTGTCCGCTAGAATTTTTGTCAATAGTTTAATGTCCGTGTTGATTAGGGATATGGGTCTGTAGTTTTTGCAGCATGTGGTGTCTTTGTCTTGTTTGGGTATTACTGTAATGGTGGCTCTCAGTAGGTCCGGGTGGATTTGAGCATTGTTTTGAAGACTCAGATTGAATAAGGATAGAAGGTGGGGGATGAGGGTTTTCTGGAATGTTGAGTAGTATCCTGATGTAAATCCGTCTGGGCCTGGGGCCTTTCCCGGTTTCAAATTTTGGATAGCCCTTTTTATTTCTTGTTGGGATATATTGGAGGACAGGGTGTCTTTGTCTTGTGTAGAGAGTTTTGGTAGTTGTAGGGGGGCTAAGAAGTTGATGAGGTCGTCCTTCCAGTCATCGTTGGTTCTCGCCGTTTTCCCGTCATAGAGTTTGGTGTAGTAGGTTTCAAATAGTTTAACTATTGTCCTGGGGTTGTGTGATAATGTGCCATCTGTTTGTCTTAACGGTAGTAGTTTGTTTTGGGACATCCTGTCATTGAGTTTGCGGGCTAGCATGGAGTCAGGTTTAGTTACTTTGGTGTAGTATTTTTGTCTGGTTAGTCTGATGGCTTTGTCTGCTTTTTTGAGGAATTGGGTAAGTTGTAGTCGTAGGTTTTCGAGGGTGGTGGCGTCCGTTTCGTTATGCGTTGAGGAATGTTCTGTTCCAGGTTCCTAATTTGTTGGTAAGAGTAGGATATGTTGCTGGTATTTTTTTTCTTCTGTGATGCTAGTTTGATTAGTTGACCTTTGATCACCGTTTTATGGGCGGCCCATACCGTGGAGAAATTTATTGTATCAGCTATGTTTTCCTGGAAATAGTGATGCAGTGAGGATTCTATGTCAGTGCGGGTGTTGGGGTCGGTCAGTAGTGATTCATTTAGTCTCCATAGAGGGAGTGGAGAGTGTTTGAGAATGTTCTGTAGGTCCAGAGATACATGGGCGTGGTCCGACCAGGTGATGGGGGATATATCTGAGTCTGTGATTGTCGGGATCAGGGATGGGGAAAGGAAGAAATAGTCGATTCTGGTGTATATTTTGTGGGGATTAGAGAAGAAAGAGTATTGTCTTCCTTTTGGGTGGGTAAGGCGCCAGGCATCCCATAAATTAAGATTTTGGGTGAAGGTTTTAAGGGGTTTGGAGGAGAGGGTGGGGTGGGTTGTTGAAGAGGGTATGGATCTGTCTAGTTTGGGGTTGAGGCTTGTATTGAAGTCTCCTCCGATTATTAGATGGCCTGTAGTTTGAGTCGTGAGTTTGGTTTCAAGGTCGGTTAGGAATTGTTTTTGGGCGGTGTTGGGGGCATATATGTTGACTAATGTCAGTTTGACCCTGCCTATGGAGCCCGTCAGGGCCAGGTAGCGGCCCCCCAGATCTCTATCAAATCCCTCTTTTCTGAACAGCAGGCGTTTGTGGATGAGAATGGCCACTCCACCTTTCTTAGCGTCGCCTGATGAGAAGTATATTTGGTTGTATTTTTTGCTAAGTATTTTTGGTTCTCTGTGTTTTAGGAAGTGTGTCTCTTGGAGGAAGATTATGTCGGCTTTCTCTTTTTCGTAATATTTGATAGCCATTCTCCTTTTGGTGTGGTTGTTGAGGCCTTTAGTGTTATGTGTGAGAAGGCGGATATTTAGATCTTTAATGGGTGTCATTGCTGTGGGGTTTGGGTGAACGGTATTTAGGCGTCGCTGGTCCAGGTGGAGGGCTTACCTTGAGTTTCTTGAGATGTTTGGTAGGTCGTAGGCCGGAGACGCCCGGGGCCGAGCCAACGCCGAGAAGATTTTTGTGATACCTTGGAGCTGACATGAAGATATAAAATATATCGTTAGAGTTTGCTTAACAACATTTAAACAGTTTATAACGTAAAACATAAACATATATACAAAATAAAACTTTTGAGGTATAATTGGCCTCATTGCTTCCTTTACAGCAAGGTTATGCTGTGTTGGTGGGGGGGTGCCTAAGGGGTTGGGTGTTGGCGTGAGGGAGTCATCACCTCAGCTTTGCCAAGGGGGTGGTCGAGTCCGGAAGCCTCTGGGTTTCAGGGGGGTGGGTGGAATTGTGGGGGATAGTAGTAAATGGGGGTTTGGGCCATCTTTATTCTGGGAGTTGTCCAGGGGGGTGGGGTTCCCCAACATAGATGGGTTAAGTCCGGTATGGGTTGGTGTGTCCTGGTGGAGGTTGTTGGGATTTGGGGGTCCAATAGTTTGTAATGGTCATGGTGGGGTCCTTCCATGCATTGGACTGGGGTTGAAGCTCTGAGAGGTGGATGGTAGAGTTCTGTGACAGCTACTGCCGGCTGGCAAACTTGTTCTCTGGTTCAAGGACTCTGTGTGGGCTCGATTGCAAGGAGATAGCTGTGGGTCCATGGGGGGGTGGGACAAGATGTATGTTGGGGAGAATTGTACTTCCTGGCGTACCGGGGTACCTTGATATTTGATCGCCGGAGTGGTCGACCGGGGGTTTAGGTGTTGGGGAGAGCTGGTGGTAAAAATTGGTCCGGGTTATTGTTGGGTCTACCCCTTCGGTCGGGGGGGATTCGATACTGTCCAGTTGGGGCCTCGAGAGATGGGTGGTGCGGTTCTGTGGAGGCTTCTTCCGGTTGGTGGGCTTGTTCGCTGGTTCGGGGTCTCTGTGTGGGCTTGGGGGTCTGATCATGGAGGGGTAGCTGTGGGTCCATGGGGGGAATGGGACAAGATATGTGTTGGGGAGAATTGTTGTACATCCTGGTGGTCCGGGGTACCTCGTTGTTCAGTTGCCGGAGTGGTTAACAAGGCTGGTGGCGGGGATGAGTCCGGGTTATTGTTGGGTTGACCATTCCGGTCGTGGGGGTTCGATGCGATCATTTTTGTTGTTCGGGAGATCTGGGGTGTCGGCCATTATACCCAGTCTGTGGAGTAATTTGGGTCCGTCTTCGGAGGTTGCAATTGGGACTGTTTTCCCTTCGTGGTTTGCTATGAGGCGGAACGGGAAGCCCCATTTGTATTTAATTTTATGTTGGTTTAGGATTTTGGTGATAGGTTTGAGGGCCTTTCTTCTAGCCAGGGTGCGGGGAGCAAGGTCCTGAAAGATGTGGATTGGATTGTCATCCCACTTTAGTGGACCTTGAAGTCTGGCCTCCCTTAGGATATGCTCTTTTGTTTGGAAATAGTGGAGTCTCACTATAATGTCTCTGGTAGAGCTGTCCTGTAGGGAGGGTGGGCGGAGGGCTCGGTGGGCCCGGTCCATCAGGAATTGTGGTTCCGTTAGGTCTGGAGCCAGTTTGTGGAAGTAAGCCGTCAGTGTGGCGTGTAGGTCTGTTACCTTTTCTGGGATCCCGCGGATTCGGAGATTGTTCCGACGGGATCTGTTGTCTGAATCTTCCTGGAGGTCTGTAAGGTGCTGGAGCTGGGTTCTTATGTCTTTGATGTCCGTGTCCACTTGGCTGCAGTTCCTTGCTGTAGCCTCGTGGTTGGTTTCTAATGCGGCGACACGCTCACCCAGGGCTGCTACCTCCGTTTTCACCTCCGCTACAGTTTTTTGGTGGGCAGAGGTGATCACCAATTCCAAGTTCCTGAAAAGTTCGTCCAGGTCTTTCCTGGTGACCTGTGCTTTGTTATTTTCCTGGGGCTTGTTCCCGCCGCCATTTTGTTGCTGGGCCTGATCGCCGCGGATGACATAGCCCGCCAGATCAGGTTGGTTGTCATTTTTGGGCTCTTTTTGGTTGTTCCTAGGTCCCATGGTTGTTTGGGGGTTAGAGGCAACCGGGGTGGGTTGTTGGAGTCAGCCGTTTTGTCGTTTGGGCCTTGGCTTTGCCGGAGCTCAGCTACAGCATGTCCAGTCTGGTGTGCAGTCAGGCCCCGCCCCCCGTAGTGATTTTTATAAGAATATATACCACTGTTGAGAGTTCCTTCCCCATTCATTTGCCGTCCTCCTTCCTCACCTTTCCTGTCAAACTCAGCAATCAAAAAAAGAGCGATAAAACACACAGACTTTTACTGTGCAGAAAATCCTTCTCAGTCCTCCATGTGAAATGTATCTCTCACCCGGTAACCTTTTAAATCCTGTCAGCCATGATTCAACTTCAGCCTCGTTCAGTACGTGCAAGTGACGTTAAACAGAGCGGCTGTTTCAGCGTACTGACAACTTCTTGTGCACGCTCTGTTTAACGTCACTTGCACGGACTGAACGAGGCTAAAGTTGGGTCATGGCTGACAGGATTTAAAAGGTTACCGGGTGAGAGTTGCATTTCCCATGGAGGACTGAGAAGGATTTTCTGCACAGTAAAGCTCTGATTTTTTCATCAATCTTTTTTCTTTCAGGGTTTGACAGGAAAAGTGCAGGGAAGTGGATGTAAAGGGATCAGGGAAAGTCCAGAGAACAGACTGTTAAAGTTAAAGTCTGGTATGTATTAATTTCTAAATAATACGCCCCATAACAGTGTAATATAAGGTCTCGTGCTTTTATATGGTCAGGGAACTCCTCTGTGACTTTATATCCTTATATTACACTGTAAGGGGCGCATTATCCCTTATATTACACATTTTTTACATTACCAATAAATCAATATCACCTTAACCCATAATTGCTATTGTTTATTTCATAGAAAGAATACCTCATCATTAATATATCTGTTGTATTCAATTAGATCAACTGGACTTGAAGTTTAGTCCTTGAAGACGTTTCGCTAGTCATCTGACTGGCTTTCTCAATTCAGAATGAATTGTACAAGAATCTGTGGCAATTATGTACCCTGAAAAATCCCAATTAGCATATCACAGCCAAGTGTTAAGGGCGTGATTGGATAGTGGCTAAGAGGTGTTATAGGAACGCCCAGAGTAAGGTGTCAAAACAGCATTGTACATGGCAGACAGTTGGTGTCGAACCTCCAACCTTTATTTAGGCTTGGTTTCTATATTTTCACATAAATGGCCTCCTTAACACCTCTCTTGAACCAGTCACGTTCCTTTGCCAATATGTTAACATTACAATCTTCAAAGGTATGTCCTTTATTCTTAAGATGCAGGTACACGGCTGAGTCCTGACCCGAGGAATTGGCTCTTCTGTGCTGGGCCATACGTTGATGCAGTTGTTGTTTGGTCTCCCCCACATACTTGTTGACTTGTTGTACAAGTTATTCTGAATTGAGAAAGCCAGTCGGATGACTAGCAAACCGTCTTCAAGAACTAAATTTCAAGTCCAGTTGATCTAATTGAATACAAACGATATACCATGACCGGATGAATGAGAACCTTCACAAGCATACCTCATCATTAAAGAGAAGATTATATAAAGAATAATGTGCCCCTTACAATGTAATATATAAGGGATAATGTGCCCTTAAGGTGTGGTAATATCCTTATATTATAATGTGAAGGGGAATATTATTACTTATAATACACAAGTTTCTGATTCCTTCCCCCAACTGCATTTTAAATTCTAGCCTTGTCCCTATTTTCACCTAAATTTAAAACTCCCAAGATAGCTACTCTAACTTAAACGCAGTAGAAAAGGAACATCCAGCCCAGCAGCTATCCGGTCACATTGGTTATGAAGTGACAGGAAAGAAGCTCCAGCAGGTCCCATTAGTGAAGTTAAAGCAAAAATACGCAGAGTCATTTTTTCAGGCATGAAGACTGGAATGGGAGGGGCAGTGAAATATACGAAATGAGTCATAGTGACATTGCTGAGTGATTTTTATAAGGATATATACCACTGCACCTCTGCATTATAAAATATCACACTTATGTATTATATTTAACTATTGGATCCCTCACTTAACAACTTTACAAGAGATTTTACCTCTTTTACATGTACAAATCTCTTACCTGCCCGGGGTCCCTCCACGCCTGGTCTATCTTTGTGCGGGTGTGCATGCACATACAGACGAACATGTGCTCGCTGATGTGCCAACAGAATTTAAAAGCCAATGAGGAGGGAAGACCAGTGCTGGATGTTTGATCCCACAAATCTTCCAGTTTCCTCGCTCCTGTCCTGTGTCTTGTTCCTGTGCCTTTCCCCTTTGCTTTGTTCCTGTGCCTCGACTTCTGTACCTCATTTCTGTGCCTAGACTGTTGTGCCTCTATGGCTCTAACATCTGCGTTGACTCGCCGTTTGCTGGTACTGGGGGCCGCAACCTGGTGTGACTCAGCATCGCAACATCCCCACCATCAGGGGCTCTGGTCAAAACCTGGTTACACTTAGACCTTGTGTCCCAGTGTCAAGGAGTCAGGTAAACTGCGACATATATCTTTGGTGTAACATTTAAGACTAAAAATGGAAAAAGGATTGCAAATTCTTTAGACTATAGGAATATTAATACAACACAATCTTTTCATATCTGAATTTCTGCTATGTACAGGAACCCAGGCCTATATTTATTTTATAGTCACGGTGAAAATGGCCGTAGTCCATGGTCCAAGCGATTGGTTGGACCAAAATATTGTCAGTTAGGCTGCTTACCAGTGCCGGATTTAGGCTTCAGGAGCCTGTAGGCACAGATCGTTTGCCACCTTAAGCTCCACCCAGTATTAGCCACACCCATTGCTAGCCACACCCATTACCACACCCTCTGCAGAAAAAATACTTCAATTTTCTTAAAAACATGTATTTGTGCTGAACTTCCCCTTTTAACTATTCATTAAACATATAAATATATTAATGTCCACAGTGACTGGTATAATACAGTTTGCCCACAGTGACTGGTATAATACAGTTTGCCCACGGAGTGACTGGTATAATACAGTTTGCCAATAGTGACTGGTATAATACAGTTTTCCCACAGTCGTACATACCTTAAGTCCATGTGAACCAATAAGTTATGATGTGCACAGATTCTCCTGAATGTGCAGGGGTATTGGGTGGAAATAGAGGAGCGAGTGACTCTGGGAGTTGCAGCACTTTTTCACTCTAAGCCCCACATTTCCGATAAGCAAAAACAACCACAATTATCTGGACCGCTTCTCCTGTATTTGCATTCAGCAGCATGTTCACTGTCCCTCTCGCGTATGAAACGTACGTGTATGCGAGAGGGACAGTGAACATGCTGCTGAATGCAAATACAGGAGAAGCGGTCCGGACTTGATAATTGTGGTTGTTTTTGCTTATCGGAAAAGGGGGGCTTAGAGGGAAAAATAGCTGCAACTCATCAAGTCACTCGCGCCTCTATTTTCCCCGCCTGTAGGCACGGGCCTCGTGTGCCTAGTAAGAAATCCGGCCCTGCTGGGTACAAATGAGCAGATTTTTTGGTCCAACCAGCTGATATTTCCGTGTATCAGTCGATCGGTCCAAAAAATCTGAGGTGATTTCACCGGCAGCATCGACCGATGCCCGTATTGGACGAACAGGCGATCAGATATGTCGGAAATGTCTCCTATGTATGTCGGCCGGGGGTGGAACATCCAGCTGTGTACCCAGCCTAACACTCTCTATTAATAACAGAGGGGCAGGGGGTGTGACCAAAAAAAAAATCTCTTCTGAGACCCTAGAGACGCTCCTGATTAATGGGCCAAACAATAAAAAGTTTCATCTTCAGGTTAGGAAAGGTTTCTTTACAGTGAGAAAGGTGAAACTGTGGAACTGTCTTCCAGCAGATGTGGTAATGGCAAGTTAATTGAGTAGCTTTAAAAGTGGGCTAGATAAGTTTCTAAAATGAAAAAATATTGAGAAATACTGGTATTAATATATACTGCAGTTGTGGTTCATCTAGGGATACTTTCCGAATGCCATTTGGAGTCAGGAAGGAATTTCCCCCCTTTTTAATTTTTTTTTTTTTGCCTTCCTCTGGATTAACTGTTAGGTAGGGATAAAAAGAAGGGTGAAAAGTTTGGACTTGTATGTCTTTATTCAACCTCAATTACTATGTTACGTTATCTGGCCCAATAGTTTTGAATTTGGTCCAATTTTATTAAAACAAAGATGTTTTTACAACATTATTCAGCAGAATTGCATTACATTTTGTTTCACTCAGCCAGTTTCTTGTTTTTGAAGATTGTCCCCAGATATATTTCTGGCTTTAAGATATATTTCATCTATTCCTGCAGCAAAATGAAAAATGCAACCTTGATGATAGAGGTCAGTAGTAGCTGATTAACAGGGTTAGTTCTACATGGAAAATATATATTGTTGTGTGAGAGGGGAGACTATAATGTTCCAATGATTATGCAAATAATTCTTCAGGATGCAATGACAAATCTGTCTTTTTAAAAAGCATTAATTAGATTTTCCTAATTACATATTGCCTTTAGCAGTGTAGAATGCTTTAACTGGAATTCCTAATTTTGCCTTCAAGGATAGATTCTAAATCTGTTAGAGATATTTTTATTACCTCTTCTGGCTGTTGTTAGAATGGGGCTGAAGATTTTGAGATATTTCTACCTCCTTTTACTATTTTCTTACTGGGGAAAAGAATTGCACAATAGCTGCTGATTTACCATAGCAGTTGATTTAATGGTTGATAAATTTTAGTGCATTTCATATACCAGATTAAATCACATTTAGCACTTATTGTGAGTTTATAATGTCATGTGACTATTCAATCTAATATTGTTTGTCTAGGAAAATGCTAACTATGTATTAACCCAGTTTTTACATTGTCTGACATAAAAAGGAGTATAGCTAGGTACACACAGTACTGATAAGGCCCCGATACCGTCGGGATCGTGGCTTTATCGGTACTGTGTGTACCTAGTTTTCCTGAATAGGCATTTTGCCAAATGTTCGGGTTGGCCGAGCGGTCATTTGAGAAATACGACCGCAGTAGTCTCCCAATAGGGGAGTCTGTCACGCTCAAGGGAAACACACAGTCCCAAGGGTTCTCCCTATGCTGTGTATATGCTGTTTATAGGGAGAACCCTCGGGACTGTGTATCGTGATTTATGAAAAATGACAGACAAAATCTTGCAGATCCTGTCTGTCATCTTTCAAAAATCGGTCATGCGGGTATACCCAGCTTAAGTATCTCCAGTTGTCTCCAAATTGATTAACTGCTACAATTTCTGGAAAAAATTTAAATCATACCGATTGGTATTTATGAAAAGCAAACATCCTTTTAAACAAAGTCATCTGTATTTAGACACCCCTGAATCCTGCTTACAGTATATCAATATTGAAACTACAATACCATGGATAATACCTTTGCAATAATCCATTGTTTACATATAGTTCAATTTTTTCAAGCTTGAAAAAGGACCCACATTCAACAGTTACTTTACCCATGATGCATACAAAGTAGTTATAAAAATGTAGGAGATAAGAGGGAAAAAAAAGACCACATCCACTTTTCTTTACATAGTAACAGTAATTAAGGTTGAATTAAGACATATCCATCGAGTCCAATTTTTACACCCTCCTCTTTAACCCTACCTAACAGTTGATCCAGAGGAAGTCAAAAAACAAAACAAACAAAAAAACAAAACAGCTAAAAATGGGGGGGAATTCCTTCCTGACGCCAAACAGCAATCAGAAAATATCCCTGGATTAACCGGATCTACAGTATATGTATGAATACCAGCAATTCTCAATTTTTTTTTGTTTTAGGAATGTTTTCCCCCCAAAAAAACCTATTCAATTAACTTGCCATTACCACTTCTGCTGGAAGACAGTTTCACTGCTCTCACTGTAAAGAAATAACCTGAAGATGAAACGTCTTTTCTTCTAATCTTAAAGGATGTCCATGAGTCCTCTGATATGACCTGTTGGTGAACATTAGCTTGGATTTGGTAATATATTCCTTCTTAATCTTAACTGGCAGGGGCGTAGCTAGAAATCACAGGGCCTCCTTTTGGGTGGGCCCCCAACAAACAATGAAAAAAGTATTTTACTCTTGCGCATGCCCCCTAAACAAAAAGGACATTTCCTGACATTCTTCCATCCATACACCTGCCATCATTCTGTCTCTGTCTATTTTTCAGTTCTATTATACTTTTCTCTTATTTACTTTCCTTTTCCCTCTCTTGCACCTTCGGTATGCTCTACTTTTTTTCATTTATCATTTTTATTCTGCATTTGATTAGTGTCTTCTCTTGACATCTTTCCTCCACTTATTTCATTCTCAATTCAATTAACTCATTTTTCTTTTCATTCTGTTGGTAAATTCAAAAGAAAGGGTATCCCCCGCTCATTGTTACAGCATTCACAGAAGGTAACCTAAAGGGTCATGGATGAATGGGATTCGGGGGCTTCACAAAGGACTTGCTGAAGCTGCACCACACCTCTCACAACCTCAGATCAGCAGGTTCCATAAACTTGGTCACTCCCAGAGTGCACCTCAAAACCTTTGGAGACAGAGCTTTTTGTCATGCTGCCCCTACCCTTTGGAACTTCCTACTACACCCAGTATAGACAGCCTCTTCCCTCGACTTATTCAAATCCATACTGAAAAGCCACTTGTTTAGCCTGGCATTTCCAGATTTATAGAGTTCTTCCTCTATACCACAATTTACCAATCAACCAATTATTGGTCTGAGCCATGCTTACAGCGCTTTGAGTTATTGTTATTTGTAGTTGTTGTTGTTCTGTATGAACTGTTTGTTAGCAGATTATTTCTTTATTAAAGCCATGCAACCACTGGTGAATAGCTTTCAGGTGTCTTTTGCCAGAGACACGCAACTGCCACAAGCAAAGGGGTTAGCGTTACTTTAAAGGGACACTTAACTGAAAAAATTACTTGCCTTTATCCATTTCTATATTTTTAGTGCTGTCAGGAACTTGATCCCTTTTTGCTTTCAGTGCTTCCTGTCACTAGATCTCCTCATGTCCTGTTCATCTCACTCCTAGTTAGTATGCATGTCTCCTCTCTATGTATCCACCCCCTCCCAAAACTGAGGCACAGCTACAGTGTGGAGCATGTGCAGTGGAGGTGACCCCCCGTTCTTCAATAAAACGTTTAGGAGCCAGGAATGAAGGTAAGGAACTTAACTGATTTCTTACTACTCTGCAGCGTCCTCTGACAGGTCCCGAAAGACTCTGTATGCATGCGGTGAAGGAGCGAGAGATTGTGGAAGTATCTTACCTTCCTTCCTGGCTCCTGAATGTTTTATTTTCAATAAAGCTGCATACCTAAAAGTGATTTTACCAGTAGAGATACTTGGTGGCTCAGTGGTTAGCACTGATGCCTTGCAGCACTGAAGTCCTGAGTTCAATTCCACCCTTGGACACATCTGCAAGTAGTCTGTATGTTCTCCCTGTGCTTGCGTAGGTTTCCTCCGGGCACTCCGGTTTCCCCCAAAATCATAAAGACATACTGATAGGTTGTGTGTGTCAAATAAATGTGCTTAGATTGTAAGCTCTTCGGGGCAGGGCCTTATGTGAATGTATAAATGTAGTTGTAAAGCGATACGGAAGATGTTGGCGTTTTATAAATCCACAATAATAATAAGAAATAAAATTTATACAGTAGGCTGCTACCACATTACAAGTCAGCGAAATGACCTGTAAACTTTATCACTAATTAGAACGCAAGGGATTATACACACCCTTAACTTCTAAAGATCCTGTAAGGAAAAGATTAACCCCTATCACTCAACAATACTTCCTATATGGAAGCGTAATTT
Organism: Hymenochirus boettgeri; assembly: GCA_019447015.1. Taxonomy (NCBI): domain Eukaryota; kingdom Metazoa; phylum Chordata; class Amphibia; order Anura; family Pipidae; genus Hymenochirus; species Hymenochirus boettgeri. Next base: position 115,126,044 of record CM033472.1, read on the forward strand.
CGAAAGCAAGGTTAGTTTTAGGATGTACTCAGAATAGAACAATTAGCCTTTAAATGATTTTATATAATTTATTTAAAGTACAAAAGAATGCATAAAAAGAAAAATACTATAGTAAATAATTGAACATTAAAATTAGCACACAGTTAAGAGTACGGTAAATGAGATAAAGAAGAGAATACTTAAGGTTTCCATACATGGATCAATTTGTCTTAGATCATTTTTCATTTCAATCAACTTGTTAGATAAAATGATTGACTGTTGATTGAAATTGAATTGAACACAGAACCACACACGATTTTCGATTCTTTACTAAAGCGATTCCTTTTCAAATGTGATTCCTTTATAAATGTGATTCCTTTATAAAAGCAATTTCTTTAATAATGCGATTTTTTACTAATATGATTTATAACTGATATTTCAACAAGTTTGCATGCTTTTTAATGCGATCAAACATAAATTTTCCGTCCTGACTAATCAAAATTTGATCTATTCTACACTTGATTCTATTCTGTCACTTTTAGTTGATCTAATGCGAAAAAAGGAATCTATTTTAAAAGCGATGAATTTAAAGAATCGAATTCACTAAACGATTGGAAAGAAAAATCGTCTCATGTTTGGCTGAGTAAATGGCATCTGTCCAGAAAGCCTTGTAATCCAATATAGGAAAAAAATTACAAAATCCAAACTGATAGTTCAAGATGGAAGCAAATATACAGTCCGCCCAATTGGCTTTGATGTATCCTTGAAGATGGTAAAATGGCGAACTCTTGCTTTCTGCCTGGAACACAATTTTATGCATTACCCTGAAAATGGGAGCGGCTTGGTCCATGGAGGTGTGTTTGTTCCCTCCCTGAGAGGTGTATCCTGCTTTTTTGGAGGGGAATAGAGATGGTCGAACTATTGAAAGTTCGGTCCGTTTTCGAACTTTCGAACTATTGTAAAAGTTCAAAAGTTCGAAAGTTCGAAAACAGACCCATTAAAGTCTATGGGAGGCAAATAGTTCGAAAAGTTCAAATACAACTAAAATATTAATGGTAACTTAATGTAAATGGCTGTGGGACCTGGTAAATGGTCTGGGGAGCATGTTCCAATATCCAGGACTTAAGTAAAATCGATTTTACTCTCACGCGCGCTACTTTCGAGCTTTCGCGTTCGAGCGTTCGAACGTTTGAGGTCACATGGACATTTTACTCGCAGATTCGATACTCGCGTATAGGCTGTAATGGAGACTTTACTCGCAGATTCGATGTTCGCGCCTAGATACCATGTACATTTTACTCGTGGATTCGATACTGGAATGTTTTCGAACATTCGATAAATCATCGAAAGTCCGGGAAATATCGAAAGTCCGCGTCCGAGGTCCGTTCGAACTCGAACAGTTCGGCTCGAACTCGGGTTCGAGTTCGAGTTCTATGCCATCCCTAGAGGGGAACTTTTAAACTCTGTTTTATCTCTAGTCTATACTACGAGTAACGTGCATATCACATAAAATTATTATCTGTTGATCCACTAATTTTATACAATCCGAAAATACCAAACATGATAAACATATGATTTCGTATGACCAAAATATCTTAAGTTCTCCTTGTGATATCATCCTATAAAATACATGGATGGATGCGCCTCCATTCCAGTGTCAGCTGACATTATTTTTCGGAAAATATTACATAAATCAGCAGGCCACCTCTGTTTTTTCTGCCGGTCAGTCTGTTCAGGCCTGTGTATCTTTTTGAACTAGATACCCTGCTGAGTTACACAAATAACAAATGGAGAAAAGGTAAATCTTAAACCTAGAAGCTGTATTAACCTCTGGGTTTAAATAGACGGTAGCTGCCATATTGGTTGCCAATGCTAATAAAGTGAGATTAATTGAAGATTAATGCTGCCATTATAGATATTACTTATGGAAGTTTAAATGCCACTCAAGTTCATGACACCTCCCTATATTGTTTCTGTGAGGAGTGCCAGTACAAAGAAAACTGCTTCTGCCAGACTTCCTAAATACTTCAGCACTACCTTTAATAGAGAAAAAATCTAGGACACTAAACTTGCAGATGAAAATTGGCCATGCTGCTGCTAAATTAAAATTAAATTGGGTAGTAGTAATAGCAGCCTGGAGCAAAGTTTCTGGAGGAGGCGAAGTGTGGACAATGAGGGGTAATATGGCAATGCCTTTTAAATTTTTACTGGCTTTTTAAAATATTTCATACAAAAACCTTTAAAGGACATGTGCAGTCATAAACAAAATTTTACCTAAAGGTTTAAACACCCCCAAACCCCACTTTTATTTCACTTATCTTCCCCAAAGATGCCTCTGAAGATACTTACAACAGCCATGACCAGGAAGCAGAGTGGCGAGAGACTGGGTCTTGTAATTATCTTCAGAGGCAAATTTGGGGAAGGTAAGTAATAAGTGGGATTTGGGGGGTTCACAAACCATAGGACTTAAACATTGCTAACATGAATAATAAACACCTGTAGATCTGTTGGTACAACAGCATTTGCAACAAGGATATCATAAGCCACAGTGCAGGAACAGATGGGACCAACTTTGCAACACTTACCACCTCCTATGTCTATGTGTATAAGATATAGTAAACATGAAGGAAGCACATTATGTGATCATTGATTCCACATCTGTTAATGATGTTGAAAGTCCAACGATTGTCTGTACATTACCTCATACACCCAGACTATGATCTGATGGGCTTGTTCTGCAAACAAGGGATATTGCAAGTTACTGGTACTGAAACATGAACTAGAGTTGATCCAGGGAAATTTCCAATTGTCACTTGGATTCAGGAAGGAATTTTTTTCCCTTTCATAAATTTGGTGTTTTTTTTTCTGCCTTCCTCTGGATCAACAGTTAGGCAGGAAATGAGGATATTACTAGATGGGTTGAACTGGATGGACGTATGTCTTTATTCAACCTCAAATACTATACTAATTTATATAGTGTCTGTAGTTGTTTTATGAGTGGCTCTGTGACTTAAATTTTTACCACTTTGTTGCTTGAAAGGCATTCATCACAGTCTTTGTACTTGCAGTAATTCACCTTCCACTTTATTGGGTCATTCTGCATATAGTATAATTTGCAACACTGGGCAACTCTGTGGTCTTTGTTATTGAAGATGGCATTGAGGCAGGTTTAAAGGACATACAAGGCCAAAAATAAAAATAGAGATGATATAGTAGCTCAGTATCTGGATTCTGACTGTGTTAAGCCTTTGGCAAGTCACTTTTATCTTCCTGCACTTCAAGGCAAAGTAGATTGTAAACTCTAGAGGGAAGGCATCAAGTAGAAAAATCTACATATAGTAATGCTAATTAATTTGGCTTGAAAAAGCCAAATTACTGTTCTTTCTATTTCTTCTTTTTCTTCTTCCGTTTTCTTCTTCCGCTTTTTTGGACCGTATCTCTTTCCACAGTTTTTGAGCTAGAGACATGAAATTCGGTACAGACGTGCCTAGCTAAGGAATCCGCGGAAGCGTTACAGCGTTATCGGCTAATTTCCGGACATTTTTTCCCATAGACTATAATGGTAACAATCCTCAAATGTGGATATTTCAAAACAGTTTTTTTCATGGTCATAAATACAAATGGTAATACCCCCAACCCCCCACACAGACCCAGGTACACCCACCTACTGACCTATCTTTCCATTACCATGGAAGCCATATTTAAATGGTAACTAAAGTCAAAAAAACTAATTTAGATTTATCCTCAATTAAAGATAGTTTTATGGTTATAAACACAAAAAAGACATACCCCCTCAACCAGACCCAGGTACACACACCTACTAATCTACTTATCCATTACGGTGGCAGCCATATTTAAAGGGTAATTAAAGTCAAAAAAACAAATTTAGATTTATCCTCAATAATAGATAGTTTTATGGTTGTAAACACAAAAAAGACATACCCCCTCAACCAGACCCAGGTACACACACCTACTGATCTACTTATCCATTACTGTGGAAGCCATACTTTAAAGGGTAACTAAAGTCAAAAAAGCAAATTTTGATCAATAATCAAAAAGTTTCTCTCAACCCGACGCGGGTACACACACCTACTGATCTACTTATCCATTACTATGGCAGCCATACGTAAAGGGTAACTAAAGTAAAGGGTAAAGGGTAAGTATAGTCAAAAATATAATTTTAATTATTTTACCCCTTCAACTTAACACAGGTACACACACCTACTGACCCATCCTTCTATTCCCATGGCAGCCATACTTAAAGTGTAACTATAGTAAAAAAAAATGTCATCATCATTGCCATTATTGAGTTTTAAAATCTGCAGCACAGACAAAAAGCAATTCAGTCAGTATGGCAGCCATACTTAAAGGGTAACTATAGGAAAAAGAATGTCATCATCATTGCCATTATTGAGTTTTAAAATCTGCAGCACAGACAAAAAGCAAATCAGTCTTACAAGTTTACATTATTGTGTTTTTTGAGATACTTGTGCAGGAAACTCCATCTTAAAGTCACTCCAACATTTTTATTATTATAAAGCATTACTCTGCTGGTGTTTTCCAATAACAATCCCTCCATATATATGACCACTTTGAGAGGGAGGGGGAATCAGGATCATTGTCCCTGCGTATTCACTGGAATAGATTCTATGCACACAGACAGATTCTATTAAATAGTGATCCCTAGAGATTGGCTAGAACTCGAACTGGATCCTGAGTTCGACCGGAACTTTAATAGTTCGGATGAACTCAGACTATTAAGAACTTCCCAAACTAGGAAGTTTCAGGTTTTCCAGACTTTTCGAGAATTATAAACAATTCGATATTTTCTTATTCTCAAATCGATAAGCCTCGAATGTACCATTCGATAACCCTTGATTTCAGCCATGTCCCTTGAATGTAGCGTTTCGGCAATAACCCCCAAATTAAGTCTTTCGTCGATAAACCTCGAACGTAACTTGTTTCAGCAATAACCCTTGAATGTATCGTTTCGGTGATAACCCTTGAATTTGGCCGTAACCCTCAAATGTATCATTTGGTGGCCCTCGAATGTATTGTAACAAGACCATGTTACTATTGGTGATATGAATGACATTTATATACAAAAATAAACCCTGGAAAACTATGTTACTAATGGTGATATGAATGACATTTATATACAAATATTAACCCTGGAAAGACTATGTTACCATTGGTGATATGAATGACATTTATATACAAATATAAACCCTGGAAAGACTATGTTGCTATTGGTGATATGTATCACATTTATATACAAATATAAACCCTGGAAAGACTATGTTACTATTAATGATATGAATCACAATTATATACAAATATAAACCCTGGAAAGACTATGTTACTATTAGTGATATGAATCATATTTGCGGTTATTGTCATGCTAAGAAATTTAAAGCAGAGCCTCCTGGAATGTGACTACGCCCCCATATATTGCTGTCACGGCCACACCCCAAAACATCATGGTCACTCTCATACCCCAACCATCAAGGCCAGGCCCCAAAGATAACTGCCATGCATTGTAACCATGCCCCCAAATGTTATGACCACGCTACCAGATATTGTGGTCACCCCCCAAAACATGGTCCGCCCCCATACATCATGGCCACACCCCCAAACATCCCAGGTCTGTTCCCAAATCATACCCACATACACAAACATCCTGTCCATGCACCCAAACATCACAGGCACACCCCCAAACACCACACCCACGCCCCTAAATGGCAAGGCCACGCCCACGCTTTGAAACAACGTGGCTATGCCCCCAAATATCACGACCACCAAACGTCATGTACAAGCATCCTGGACACCACAACATCACAGACATGACCCAGACTGTCGACACCTTAGAATGCCGTGCCCCCACCCACCGCAACAACCCAGACATGCCCCATCCACCTATTCAAACCGGGACGCTTGGGGGGTATGGACTACACAGGAATTACCTGCATTACCTGGACTTAAGAAACAGACACACACTGTCCACATGTCACATAATTCACAGACATCATGGAACTTTTAATTCGGACCTTAAAGTAACTTTATTGATTGGGATCTAATAGTCAATATACAGCGATCCTTGAGCAAGGATAAAGTGTTAAAGTGCAAACAAGGTGACATACTGCTAACAAATGTGCAAAAAATTTAGCACGCTTATTAAAAACACACAACGCTCAGACAGCACAACAGAATGAAGCCCGGCTTTAACAACACAGACAAAAAGCCAGCACGTCACATGATCAGAGACACTGACGCCTGTCAGTCACTCAAGTGCTGCGATATTCAGTTGCAATCATCACGTTTTCCCAACGGCAAATTCCATGTAGCATGTTCACCACAACATTTGTATATTTAAGCTCCAAGTGGAAAAACTGATAACGTTGTATATAAGGTTTCGCAATAAACATGTGCTATACGTCCCTCAAGCAATGTCACCTCCTCAACTCATAACTATTAAATACATGATGTACATTACCAACTGTTCACTTCTTTTTCCGCCTCTCTCTTCCGTATAAGCCCAACACACACCTGCAAGCAAAAATACTTTACCCACAAGTGTACACGGGCAACGCCGGGAACAACTGCTAGTGTTATTTAAAAATCCCATGCGCAATCGCCAGCCTAAACGCAGAAAAAATGCGCCAGTGTGGCCTAGCCCTTCCAGAGGAAATAAAAGGCATTCAGGCCTACCTGCACAGACTTTTTACGAACTGGTCTTTAATAGAAGATCAGTTACAACATAACATAGCACACTGAGCTCTTTGACCCCCTTCACCATCTAGGTTGAAGGGGGAATATGCAGTGCAATTTTGGAATCCTGTGTACAAAAAGGACATCTTGGAAATGGAAAGGGTTCAGAGAAGGGCCACTAAAATACAAAAATGGAAGTGGGGAGCTTGAATATGAAGACAGATTGGATAAGTTACAATTAAGTACACTAGAGAAAAGGCGCTTGTGTGGGGATAAGTTCACTGTGTATAAATACATTAATGGGCCCTACAATAAACTGGGGCATTGCTCACCAAAAGAACATGTCAGAGGAAATGCGGACATCCCTTGAGACTTGAAGTAAAAAAGTTTTTGGGCCGTATTTATAAAGATGCAGTGTTGCTTTAACACGCGATAACGCGCCTTTAATGACCGGCTCAGTGGTCGCACATTTACGTAAATGTATGATAGTGGCAGTAAATGTACGATATTGACCGTAAATCTACGACCGTGATTGCAGATGTACATTTCTCATAGAATACCATTGTGGTAGTTTACTACTGCATGGCATTCTATGAACGAACGGTCGTAGATCTACGAGGGGGGGGGGCACTGACTAGCTGTGTCCACCCTCTTTAAAAAGTAAAACTCCCAGAGCTAAAAAACAAGGTATAGGAAGGTCAGAGAAGAAAAAAAAGCACATTTAAGATTGGTGGTAATTAATCCTAATTACTGTGTGATTAGTTAAAAAACGACTTGCCTCAGTTTACATGTCCTTTAAAAATGTGTCTGCTGCAGGGCCGTTTCTAGCCATTTTGGTGTCCTAAGCGCCCTCCCACCTACGTGCGCCCCCCCTTAAAAAAAACAACAACAAAAAATCCCCATAAAAACTTGGCCTGTCAAACTACAGCTGGGTTTCTTCCTTCTGCTTCTGACACCGTCTATGGCGATTGTTCTTTATAGTGGAACCGCTTTACTGGTTTGTAAGAGGCACACGCTGTACCAGGTGAGGCGGGCGTGTATACATACTTTTGTATGAATGCAGTGACACTGGCCACCAATGAAATACTGATTGGAAGGACAGGATAGGTTTCAGTGGATGTGTGGTATGTGGCACCAGAACATTACCATTAACCCTTTAGTGCCAGCAGACTTTACTATTAATACTTTCAGTGCCAGCACCTTTCCAGAGAAATGCAATTAACCCTTCAGTGGCAGCAGACTTCCCCATAGTATTGCCATTAACACTTTCAGTGCCAGAAGAGTATTACCTTTAACCCTTCCAGCTGCCAGCATTGACATGATATACAGTATGTACCTTCTTTTCATGTCTCCTACATTGAATTGTTCACTCCTCACCTACTCTAAGTTCTAATTGGAGAGTTGGGTGGAAGGAAGAAAGAGGCAGGGATAGGGATCTCATGGCTGCTAGTCACAGGGGCCACTGTTATAAAGTCTGCAGCAGCTATTACCTGGCATTTTAGAACTGTTCTTCCCAGTCCTATTAGCTGTCCCCCTTTATCTCTATGTTTTTTTTTTTGTTAGAACAATCTGCATCGACTTGGAAGAATCAATTTGTGACTGGGCAATAAATTCCCTATTTTATACCTGTTGGCTCAACAGCATAACTTCTAACTGTGGGAAGCAGACATCTGCGACAGTTAGCTTTATCTTTAGGCTGCTCCCCTTACTATATAACCTACCCCTGTAGTGGATTTCTATGGGAGGAACTGTAAGATTATAGCCTTATAATCTTACAGTTCCAGGTCGAGAAGGAAACCAGAAGACACAAAGGGGTAGGTTATAATAAATAATGCACCCAAACTGTAAATTATAAGGATATTAGAAGTCACCTTGGAGTTCCGTGCCCTGTATAAAAGGTACTCGGCCTGCGGCCTCGTGCTTTTATATGGTCACGGAACTCCTCTGTGACTTCTAATATCCTTATAATTTACAGTTGGGGGTGCATTATCCACTATATTATTCATGTCATTGCACCTTAGGCTTTGTGCTTCTGTCAATACAAACTGTGCAGTGATGTATCATAGCCCCACCCCTTTATGCAAATAGCTAGGTGTGACACCATAACTGTCATAACAGTCACTAGGTCTTAAATAAAAAAAAAGTATAACAGTTGGGCAGCACAGCGGCAGAGTGGTAGGGATTCTGCCTGCGCAGAGCTGAATCATGAGCTCGATTCCACCCCTGTCCTCCCTGTGCTTGCCTGGGTTTACTCCGGCGCACAGTTTCCCCAATTGCACTAACAATGCAATTAAAAAATATTTTATGCACACACCCTTGTGATTAGGTGCCAGACATTTTTAAAGGGTAACTAAAGGCAAAAATATTTTTTGACCAATCATGAAAAAAGTAAACTTTTTTATCCCCCCAACCTGACACAGGTACACACACCAACTGATCCATTAATGGCTGTTATAGTTAAAGCGTAACTATTCTAACCTGATACAGGTACACGCACCAACTGACCTACCCATTCATTTATGTGGCAGCCATATGTAAAGGGTAAGTATAGTCAAAAATGTAATTTTAACAATTTTACCCCTTCAACTTAACACAGGTACACACACCTACTGACCTATCCTTCCATTCCCACGGCAGCCATACTTAAAGGGTAACTATAGTAAAAAAAATGTCATCATCATTGCCATTATTGAGTTTTAAAATCTGCAGCACAGACAAAAAGCAAATCAGTCTTACAAGTTTACATTATTGTGTCTTTTGAGATACTTGTGCAGGAAACCCCATCTTAAAGTTACTCCAACCTTTTTTATTATTATAAAGCATTACTCTGCTGGTGTTTTCCAATAACAATCCCCCCATATATATGACCACTTTGAGAGGGAGGGGGAATCAGGATCATTGTCCCTGCGTATTCACTGGAATAGATTCTATGCACACAGACAGATTCTATTAAATAGTGATCCCTAGAGATTGGCTAGAACTCGAACTGGATCCTGAGTTCGACCGGAACTTTAATAGTTCGGATGAACTCAGACTATTTAGAACTTCCCAAACTAGGAAGTTTCGGGTTTTCCAAACTTTTCGAGAATTATAGAAAATTCGATATTTTCTTACTCTCAACTCGATAAGCCTCGAATGTACCATTCGATAACCCTTGATTTCGGCCATGTCCCTCGAATGTAGCATTTCGGCAATAACCCCCAAATTAAGTCTTTCGTCGATAAACCTCGAACGTAGCGTTTCAGCAATAACCCTGAATGTATCGTTTCGGTGATCGTTTCGGTGATGTTACTATTGGTGATATGAATCACAATTATAATCAATATAAACCCTGGAAAGACTATGTTACTATTAGTGATATGAATCACATTTGCGGTTATTGATTGTCATGCTAAGAAATTTAAAGCAGAGCCTCCTGGAATGTGACCACGCCCCCATATATTGCTGTCACGGCCACACCCCAAAACATCATGGTCACCCTCATACCCCAACCATCAAGGCCAGGCCCCAAAGATAACTGCCATGCATTGCAACCATGCCCCCAAATGTTATGACCACGCTACCAGATATTGTGGTCACCCCCCAAAACATGGTCCGCCCACATACATCATGGCCATGCCCCCAAACATCCCAGGTCTGTTCCCAAATCATACCCACATACACAAACATCCTGTCCATGCCCCCAAACATCACAGGCACACCCCCAAACACCACACCCACGCCCCTAAATGGCAAGGCCACGCTTTGAAACAACGTGGCTAAGCCCCCAAATATCACAACCACCAAATGTCACGTACAAGCATCCTGGACACCACAACATCACAGACATGACCCAGACTGTCCACACCTTAGAATGCCATGCCCCCACCCACCGCAACAACCCAGACATGCCCTATCCACCTATTCAAACCGGGATGGTTGGGGGGTATGGACTACACAGGAATTACCTGCATTACCTGGACTTAAGAAACAGACACACACTGTCCACATGTCACAGACTTCACAGACATCATGGAACTTTCAATTTCGGACCTTAAAGTAACTTTATTGATTGGGATCTAATAGTCAATATACTGATAAAGTGTTAAAGTGCAAACAAGGTGACATACTGCTAACAAATGTGCAAAAAATTTAGCACGCTTATTAAAAACACACAAAGCTCAGACAGCGCAACAGAATGAAGCCCGGCTTTAACAACACAGACAAAAAGCCAGCACGTCACATGATCAGAGACACTGACGCCTGTCAGTCACTCAAGTGCTGCAATATTCAGTTGCAATCAACACGTTTTCCCAACGGCAAATTCCATGTAGCATGTTCACAAATAGGTTCACCACAACATTTGTATATTTAAGCTCCAAGTGGAAAAACTGATAACGTTGTATATAAGGTTTCGCAATAAACATGTGCTATACGTCCCTCAAGCAATGTCACCTCCTCAACTCATAACTATTAAATACATGATGTACATTACCAACTGTTCACTTCTTTTTCCGCTCTCTCTCTCCGTATAAGCCAACACACACCTGCAAGCAAAAATACTTTACCCACAAGTGTACACGGGCAACGCCGGGAACAACTATGCTAGTGTTATTTAAAAATCCCATGCGCAATCGCCAGCCTAAACGCAGAAAAAATGCGCCAGTGTGGCCTAGCCCTTCCAGAGGAAATAAAAGGCATTCAGGCCTACCTGCACAGACTTTTTACGAACTGTCTTTAATAGAAGATCAGTTACAACATAACATAGCACACTGAGCTCTTTGACCCCCTCACCATCTAGGTTGAAGGGGGAATATGCAGTGCAATTTTGGAATCCTGTGTACAAAAAGGACATCTTGGAAATGGAAAGGGTTCAGAGAAGGGCCACTAAAATACAAAAATGGAAGTGTGGAGCTTGAATATGAAGACAGATTGGATAAGTTACAATTAAGTACACTAGAGAAAAGGCGCTTGTGTGGGGATAAGTTCACTGTGTATAAATACATTAATGGGCCCTACAATAAACTGGGCATTGCTCACCAAAAGAACATGTCAGAGGAAATGCGGACATCCCTTGAGACTTGAAGTAAAAAAGTTTTTGGGCCGTATTATAAAGATGCAGTGTTGCTTTAACACGCGATAACGCGCCTTTAATGACCGGCTCAGTGGTTGCACATTTACGTAAATGTATGATAGTGGCAGTAAATGTACGATATTGACCGTAAATCTACAACCGTGATTGCAGATGTACATTTCTCATAGAATACCATTGTGGTAGTTTACTACTGCATGGCATTCTACGAACGAACGGTCGTAGATCTACGAGGGGGGGGGCACTGACTAGCTGTGTCCACCCTCTTTAAAAAGTAAGATTCCCAGAGCTAAAAAACAAGGTATAGGAAGGTCAGAGAAGAAAAAAAAAGCACATTTAGATTGTGGTAATTAATCCTAATTACTGTGTGATTAGTTAAAAAACGACTTGCCTCAGTTTACATGTCCTTTAAAAATGTGTCTGCTGCAGGGCCGTTTCTAGCCATTTTGGTGTCCTAGGCGCCCTCCCACCTACGTGCGCCCCCTCAAAAAAAAACAATAACAAAAAACCCCCATAAAAACTTGGCCTGTCAAACTACAGCTGGGTTTCTTCCTTCTACTTCTGACACTGTCCTTGGCGATTTTTCTTTTTAGTGGAACCACTTTACTGGTTTGTCTGTCTAGCTAAGGAAGCGGTACGTCGTTATCGGCGAATTTCCGGACATTTTTTCCCATAGACTATAATGGTAACAATCCTCAAATGTGAATATTTCAAAACAGTATTTTTCATGGTCATAAATACAAATGGTGATACCCCCAACCCCCCACACAGACTCAGGTACACCCACCTACTGACCTACCTTTGCATTCCCATGGAAGCCATATTTAAAGGGTAACTAAATTCAAAAAAACTAATTTAGATTTATCCTCAATAAAAGATAGTTTTATGGTTATAAACACAAAAAAGACATACCCCCTCAACCTGACCCAGGTACACACACCTACTGATCTACTTATCCATTACGGTGGCAGCCATATTTAAAGGGTAACTAAAGTCAAAAAAACAAATTTAGATTTATCCTCAATAAAAGATAGTTTTATGGTTGTAAACACAAAAAAGACATACCCCCTCAACTAGACCCAGGTACACACACCTACTGATCTACTTATCCATTACAGTGGCAGCCATACTTAAAGGGTAACTAAAGTTAAAAAACTAATTTAGATTTATCCCCAATAAAAAATAGTTTTATGGTTGTAAACACAAAAAAGACATACCCCTCAACCATTCCCAGGTACACACACCTACTGATCTACTTATCCATTACTGTGGAAGCCATACTTTAAAGGGTAACTAAAGTCAAAAAAGCAAATTTTGATCAATAATTAAAAAACTTTGTTTTTTTTAAACCCCAACGTGATACAGGTATACACAGCTACTGACCTACCCCTCCATTACTGTTGCAGCCATACTTAAAGGGTAACTAAAGTCAAAAAAACAATTTTGACCAATTATCAAAAAAGTTTTTTTTAACTCTCAACCCAACACGGGTACACACATCTACTGATCTACTTATTCATTACAATGGCAGCCATAAATAAAGGGTAACTAAAGTAAAAAAAAACTCATTTTGACCAATCATCAAAAAAGTTAGTATTTTATCCCCCAACCTGATATGAATACACACACACACCAACTGACCTACCTTTAATGCATGTGACATATTTAAAGGGTAAGTAAAAAACAACATTGACATTATTGCGTTTTAAAATCTGCAGCACAAACACACAAATTCCCTTCCAAAATGCAGTCTTTCAAGCCAAATTCAAAGTTTATACTTAAAATTTCCCTTTCTAGTTATTACAGTGTTATAAATACAGACGGACATGACCCTGTGCAATAGTGCTGGGAAATGGCCAAACTGCTTGGCACAGATGATACACTGTCTTTTTATTGTTAAAGGACAACTAAAACCTCAGAACAACATTGAATTAAAAGGCAGATCTCCTTGTTATAAAAGCAGTATTGAGTGTTTCACCTTTCATTTTTATATATTTGTTGAGATATTTAACTTTCTAACATGAGGTTTGTGTTTTATTTCCCAGTGTTCCAGTATCGCACATTGTGGTCACTGACCATTATGTTCTGTACACATGCCCTGTCCTAAGATACTGCAGGAACTTGTTACAGTTGGTCACACCCACTAGTAGCTTCAAGCCAATCCTTTTACAGGACAAAATAGTCAAGGGAGCATGTGACTGAGGTCAGGGGTGTGGCCAATCACTGTACATACACACATTTATTATTTCATCTAGTTCTTCAAGTGGTAACATTTACTTTAATGCCATTTACCAAATTGCTATTTTACAGTTTATTGGTATTTTTAGAGGGGATATGTTCAGATTCTGTAGTGTAACAATTTGGGTTTAGTTCTCCTTTAAGGCAGGGGTCACTTACTGACACTATTGCAGCCTAGTTACTACACAATTGTTAACCTTGTCAAATATAAACAAACTCTGAAAGGCAGCAAAAGAGTTAAGAGGAGTAAAAAAATTAGAAGTGCCCATTACCAAGCTGCAGAGTGATGTATCATTATAAAGGCGCCTGAGAAATGTTTCATAATGGATTACCTTAACCCCTGCACTGCTAATTCACACTAGTTGCAAGGCTTATGTTATACTTGTGACACTTTGTTTCTTTTAAAGAGAAAGAAAGGGTAGAGACACTGTGCATACTGTGTATGCATTATTTTACAGATACTGTATACCGGTATACTGTGTATGAATGTATGTAGGTATGTATAGTTTATTTTAAACCACCACTTGGGGATGCAGCGCTGGTGCAGATACTGTACATACTGTGTATGAATCATGGTACAGATACTGTTCATACTGTGTATGTATAATTTTACAGATACTGTAAATACTGTGTATGAATTGTGGTGCAAGTACTGTATATACTGTGTATAAATCATGGTACAGATACTGCACAAACTGGGTATGAATCCTGGTGCAGATACTGCACAAACTGGGTATGAACCCTGGTGCAGGTACTCTACAAACTGGGTATGAATCCTGGTGCAGATACTCTACAAACTGGGTATGAACCCTGGTGCAGATACTGTACAAACTGGGTATGAATCCTGGTGCAGATACTGTACAAACTGGGTATGAATCCTGGTGCAGATACTGTACAAACTGGGTATGAATCCTGGTCAGATCTGTACAAACTGGGTATGAATCCTGGTGCAGATACTTTACAAACTGGGTATGAATCCTGGTGCAGATACTGTACAAACTGGGTATGAATCCTGTGTGGCAGTACTGTACACAACTGGTAATGATCCTGGTGCAGATACTGTACAAACTGGGTATGAATCATGGTGCAGATACTGTACAAACTGGGTATGAATCATGGTGCAGATACATTATACACTGTGTATAAATCCTGCCGTTGAATAAAAATCTACATTTTAGTATACGGTTCTCATTAACACTCAGTGCAGGATCAGGTTCTGTATTCTGAATTGTAAATGGATATGAAGATTAGTACAAAGTTTCAGTGTATGCGTCTTTCAGGATGGTTTTCAATGTGCCCATTGTCCGTGACTTAATGGGATGAGAGGCTTTACTTATCTATTAGGTCTACCATCCTCCAGCAGTATAACACATGATTGTGGTGTAGGAATTCATCTTAATATGAGCCCTCCAGATCAAATCCCTTACATTTTAATAACAGTAGATATTATTCCTCTTAAATTCTTCTCATCTTGAGGGAAGTCAATGTTCGTGGTGCCGTTAAATTCCCTGGGCATCTACAACAGCAAAAAAGAAAGACTAAAAACAGAAATGTAATATGAAATGATCATTTCAATTTTCAGTATGTAGAACCTTTTAAAAATGCATAGCACCAGCCTGCCTGCCTTGCTAATTTAGAGACAGTTAAATGGGATTCCTGGACAGAACAGTCTTTGATGTATATTGCTTGAGACAGCTCATAATAACATGGCTTGGTGTTTTGCAGGAACAA
Source organism: Hymenochirus boettgeri (assembly GCA_019447015.1). Taxonomy (NCBI): domain Eukaryota; kingdom Metazoa; phylum Chordata; class Amphibia; order Anura; family Pipidae; genus Hymenochirus; species Hymenochirus boettgeri. Next base: position 115,141,771 of record CM033472.1, read on the forward strand.
TGGGGAAGGCACCAACAATCCAAGCCTGAAAGAGACCTAAGGGCTCCTGTGTTCAGGTCTGTGCAAATCACAGAATCAAGCTGAACAAGCCCGGAGGTGGTTCTTTCAGGTAAAGGGAAAAAAGTATTTATATTAAAAATAAAACTTTACTATTACATTTCATCACCAGAGGGCAGTATTTCACAAAAATATAATAATACTGGGGGAACTGCCTCCGCAACCAATGTTCTTTAATGTATTTACTATTACTGTTAATGTTGTATATTTAGAAAGAAAATGATCTATAACAGGCAGGGCCGCTCTGCACTTTTGCTCTATTAAATCTTACCATGCCAGGAGCTTATATTTTACAACAATTTGAAGTCTCCAGATTTATGTTCCCTGTGGTTCTGTTATACAAAATAAACTGCAAGCATGATTTGCAAGTTATGTTCACATTATACATATTATGTTTGTCCTACTAAAGATAAGTCTAATTGTTTGCTAGTTTTAACTTTATTGGTGTTTTTTCATGATCACTAAGATCCACACTTGCCAAAGGGTTTGAACAATAGCCCGCCAATGCTGCAAGCTACACAACTGAATGTCAGCAAAGATGCTCAATCATAAATGCCACCAGCTAAATGTTAAATCGGTGCATCTTCTTCTTATTGTAGAACATCAGCCCTGGAGCCTTTTACATTTCACCTTTTCAAAAATTAGCTTCTTTTATTCAACAGTGCTCTGTTTTACTCAGCAACACACATTATTTAAGTAATAATGAAACTCTATTTTATAATGGTTTTTAATGAAGATAGTAACCCTAATTTAACATTTTAATGATTACCCATAGCATGCTTATAAAGAACATCATCTGCCTAATGCTGGCTATACACTGTATTCAACATACCTGCTAACGCTGTCACAATGTTCAGACCAGGGGTGCTTCAAGACCTTTTGCCACCTGAAACTAATATTTAAAGCCACAACAGTATCTTCATGGGCAAAAAAAGTGGACTGATTAACACTGGTTGTTGGACTGGAGGGCTGACGTAACACTGGCTGGTAAACTGGAGGACTGACTGTGCCCAAAACACAGATTGGTAAATATAAAATGCCCCCATGTCCAGCACACACTGACTAGTAAATATAAGATGCCCCCATGCCCAGCAGCACACACAGGGAGATGCCATGAGAAGATGTTTCAGTTTGCTTCATGGTGAGCCTTTGACCATGCCAGGGTAAGTCATTGAATGAATGAATTGAATGAATGGTCCAGGCCAGAAAACAACACAGGAATATTGTCAGGTACAATTGTTGGATGACATAATATTAATTTTTTAAATTGATTTTCCATTCAACATTGTGTCCATCTAATATTGCACTAGCACTTTTCTAAAGGAAAACTAAAGACCTTTTCAGGCACTAGATTTCTGTTACCTGACACAAAAGTTGAAATTATCTTGCGTGAAAATGTAACTTTTAAAATTTACCAACTGTTAAATTGTCGCAAACAGTTGTTTCAGGGTTATTCAATAAAAGTTAAAAATGGTGCTAACTTTGCCCCAACCAATCAGCTAAATGTTAAATAATATCTGATTAGTTGGGGCAAAATTATCACAATTTCTAACAATAAGAACTTTTATTGAATCTCCCTGAATGTTTTTTTTAAAATCAATTTATTGTAACAGATTACTTAAAGTGCGATGCTACTGTTGGACCCAACTTGTGTGCAATCTTTCCTGTTCATCTAACACAAAAGGCTATGTTTGTACAGCAATTATTTGTATTCTGTCATCTGAAACAATCACAAACAATCTTAACAACAATAAGTTACAATACATTAATATTTAGGAATTCCTACAAACAAGCCAAAGGTTCCTACATCAGCATCTGTCTACTTTCGTCTGCCTAATTTTAATAGCTCCTTGACATTTGAAATAGCTCTATAGATTAATTGCAAAACAGAACCGAATGTTACACATACATGCAACACCTGCTAAGATGTACTCACTCTGTTAATTATATAGCAGGTTACAACACATTATTCAGTAAACTAATCTGTTAAAAGGTCTGCACAAGCTCAAACACATATTAGTTCAGAGGTAAAAAATCTATATAGCCATATCTATCTCTGTCTGTCTGTCTGTCTGTCTGTCTGTCTGTCTGTCTGTCTGTCTGTCTGTCTGTCTGTCTGTCTGTCTGTCTGTCTGTCTGTCTGTCCGTCCGTCTGTCTATCTATCTATCTACTGTATATACTCGAGTACAAACAGAGGTACCAAATTTTACCTGAAAAAAGTGATTGAGTTGAGTATAAGGGTAGAATAGGGTAGAATATATGACCATTACTGCCTTCTGATTCTGTATTGTTTTGAGGCTTTAGTTGCCCTTTAAATGGGCAACAGAATTCCCATACAGTAGTCCCATACAGTAGAGTCCTGCATCGGTTCGGGCACCCGTGGGTTACCCCATTTGCGGGTCGGGTTTGGGTAACCCTCATTGAGTTTGAATTGGTTGCGGGTCGGGTTTGGGTAAAGAGAACCACGGGTCGGGTAGAAAAACCCCAGTCTTCAAAAAAAAACCAACAACTTTTTTTCCTGTCTATGAGGAGAGAACTGTCTGTAGTAACTGAAACTGAGAATACATTGTTATCAGTAAATAAGGTTTTACCCCTATTTGCAAGTATTGGAAACTGGACAGCCCTTCTGTAGATTTTTTGTATTGGCCTTCTCCTACCTTGTCAGGAATCCGGCGGCCACTCGCACCTCATCCTTTGCGCTTTAGGATTACGTCACTACTCAGTGCTGTGAAGTAAGGGAGACTTTGTCTGTTTTTCCTCTCTCCCTTCAACCCCCCTCCACACAACAATCCCTCATCTTTAATAAATAATATATAATCTTATGAAATATAAGACATACATCCTCATTTACCGAGAGCCGGTGCATTTTTTTTTGGAGTTAAAGTCACTCCAATGGCTTCACTATCGGTTAGTGTTACTTTAATTCCTTCCTTGTCCCGGCGACATGGGAATCGGAAAAGGCAGTCGGCGTTTGCGATTCAATATCGCGTTTGTGCTTTTAGCGCTGGATTTTAACGCCAGCTCATGACTGGTGTTAAAATCACCCTGTGATCAAATCCCTTTTTCTGGATTTACCCACTGTCGCAAACGCAATATTGAATCGCGTTCAGGAGATTTACCTGATACGTAAATACGGTAAATCGACCTGATAATGTACATGCACTCGAATATAAGTCGATCCGAGTATAAGTCGAGGTACCTATTTTTACCTAAAGAATGAGTAAAAACTGATTGACTCGTATAAGACGAGGGTAGAAAATATGACCACTACTGACTTCTGATTCTGTATTGTTTTGAGGCATAAGTTGCCCTTTAAATGGACAGCAGCATTCCCATACAGTAATAGCCAAATCCAATATGGCTATTACTGTATGGGATTACTGTATGGGAATTCTGCTGTCCATTTAAAGGGCAACTAAAACCTCAAAACAATACAGAATCAGAAGGCAATCTATTTAACAATAGGTACCATCCTCCTGATTCAGTATTGTTTTCAGGCATTAGTTGCCCTTTACATTAAGAGTAATCCCCAATTCCTTGACACTTCAGGTGTTTGTAAACTACGACTCCCAGCATGCTTTAGTTGATGGGAGTTGTTGTTTACAAACATCTGCAGTGGAACTGCAAACTACCTCACACACTCTCCCCCCCTCCCTGCCAGTAAAAATGAGCACACAAAGAGCCACAACTTAATGACTGCAGCATTGAATGCCTGAAAAAAAACGGTACCGGCAGCATTTGGCAACTTGTCACTAACCTGTGAGAGGAATCCGGCCTCCGCATCCCCTGATTTTCGCATCCACTGACGTCACTACACAGCGCCAGTAAGTGAGACAAGCGCAGAGTAGTGACATCAGTGGATGCGACGATCAGGGGCTGCGGCAGCCGGATTCCTCATCCAAGTTAGTTACTGACCCGAGTATAAGTCGAGGTATATAGGTACTACTAATAGTGTAATACAAAGGCTGAAGACCTCTAATATTGCCATGGAACTCCTCTGTGGCATATTATCCTTTTTAACAGTAGTAAGGGAAGGATCACAAACTGGCAGGAGAATCCTTTTTCTAAAGTCTTTGTACATTCAGTTGTATGGGGGGGGGGGCTGTAGATGAAATCAAGGTCTATAATGGGAGGTGCATTAAAGTTGTATAATAAATTTACATACCACTTATACAATTATTTATTATAAGACATACAGGAAGATTCAATAAAAGTTATCGTGCTAATTTTACATCACACCAGAGTTTCTTGCCCTAATATGAAAACACTCAGGCTACATCCAAATTCCTTATATTTCACTGTAGTGCAGTGTCCCTTATATAATAAGCCATCTTATTTCTCTAAAGATTTGTACCTGCAGAAAAACTGTCACACATACGATGATGCCTGACATGTAAAAATGTATTTCTTAGCCTATTAAAAGGCACCTTTCTGCCTTTGGTTTCAGAAGACCTTTAATCATTTCTAAAGTTTTTGTACCATTGAGTCTTATTAAAACCACTAGATGTAGCTGTTGCCTTGACATATGTTATCACACAATAGAAATTGGAGCACTTTAGCAAGTTCCTGGTTGTGTTGAGCAGTGTTAGATTTGTTGGCTTTATTTCTGTAATGCGAACTATTGTGAACTCAGGGTGCAGAAGTTGCTTGATTTCTTGAAATCCATCCAGGTAAGGAAAAGAAATGGAACAAATCGGCCCACATCACTTTCTTAAACTTTTTATAAATCTGCTATATGGGTAACCAGGTAACAATATTATTGATTAGTGGAGATAAGCCAAACATATATATATATATATATGGAATGATAGAGATGAAACCCAAATTAATGGATTACTACCAGTGACAGAATCAAACTCTGGGACAGTATGTTCATGAACGCGATGGAAAAAAGTAAACTAAAAGGCTTATATATATATACATTGGACATTGGATTGTATAAAAAATGCCCACAGTGACTGATAAATGATGCCCACAGTGACTTGCATTAAATGCCCATAGTGACTGGTAAATAATGCTCAACATTGATTTTTGGATCTGCAGAGCTGACAAACATTGATTTTGATCAAATGAATTGCCAGTCAGAAGGGAGGAGTCGTAGTTGCATTCTGTTGCGCAATGAAAGCCATGGTTTCCCCTGCTAAAGTGACAGTACCTCCTAAAAATGTTTTTTTACAAACAGCATTTTTGGGGGGCCCTGGTATCTGGGCCCCAGGCAAATGGAAAAATCATTGCCCGAGGCACATGATGTAAAAAATTTTTTTAAAATTCTGGCATCAAAACTGCTGCCTCTCTACAGGGTGTTGCTCTGTAACATGCTTTACCTTGCCTCATTAGAGAGACCTTTAGAGCCCTTGCACATGTGACTTTGGTTGAAAATTTACATTAAATTCCATCGAAATCTGATCCTGAATATGCCGGGTGTGCAAATACACATTTACTTTATACGGAATGATTGTTTGTTGGTCCCATACATGTCGATGAGCTACCACCATCAGCATCATGACCTGTTGGTCTGAACGGAAAATTTCCATCAGATAGTTATTGTCTCCCTATAAGCTTGTCAGCTTTGCTACTTACCCATACACACGGCCATGTGTGTGACCACTATGTGTGTGTGACTTTAGGCCTGCTTTATCTTAGAGATTAACATAAGGGGTCTAAAGTTATTAATTTAGATATAGTTTTCTAGTTTTCTAACAGAAATATCAAGGCATAGTCTTATACCCATAGAAAATGTAGGACCTTCATACTATATTAAATTAGGAGCTTCCCCCAAACTCCTAGGTGGAAATCCCAACACCTTCTGCCAGCATCAAATAAGCACGAAGAGACCTGGTTCTGACCAAAATTGTATAACCCGTTTCTCAATTAAAATTATCTTGAATTGTTTTTTCCAAATCATTGATTACCCAATAGTTGCCCAAAACGTTGAGTTTTGAATATTTACATCTAATAAAGTATGATAAAAAGTTGGTAAAGAAAGGCCAATAAGAACCATGGAAGAAAGTGTAGAAATCTATTATCAAAACACAGTGAGAAAAAAAAAACTTTCATCAAAAAACCCTAGAAGCTTTTGTTTGTGTATCTATTATCACAAATCACCCCAGCAAATTCAACCTGAATTTGTAACACTATTAGAATACAGAAAGTTTTATGCAGAAGTTCACAGGAGAAATTTTACAAGCTTCAAAAAACGTTATTTAAAAATGTTATTAAAAATACATTAAAAAAATCTTTGTAGCTTAGATGTGAATACAATTAGTTGACTAAAAACTTTTTAAGTTACACATACACACACTACACACACATATATAGTTCTTATTTCTCTAAGAGTCAACTTTTAATAACCTCTTTAATTATGTAGAATACTGTTGCTCTTTCTTAATCACAACCAAATGCACCTTCCATCAAAGCTAAGGGAAGCAGGAGGACCTGTGTTAAAGAAAATCTCTCTGGTACCTGATCTCACATATTGCTGTTAGGCTCCTCTGTGGCATATCTGCGGGCCCCTCTTTGGATTCCTGCAGAGATAACAGCTTCAGAGGATCAACCCATTATCACAGGCCTGTGATGCTTTTCTCTGGGTCTTTCAAACAGCCTTGAAACTTTAGTTTAAAATTCTTTCACATCTACATTCACACACTGGATCATTATTATTTCCCAGACGAGCCATTCGCTGGGAGCTGTAGCTTCTTATATTCGAAGGTGAATGTGAAACAATTTGCTTCCATAAAGATAACATAATATGCCGTTATTTCTTAATCTCAACATATATTAAATTAATTCTTTTTTGGGTGTTTTATTTATTTCTCTTCTAAATAAGATACAATTACACAGTATATAATTATTTTACCTCTTTGACAAATTTGCAAATGGAATCTCCAAGGCAGGGAGTTAAAGGAAAACTAATGGTAAAATATGAATGAGCCTGCATGAATTCTATAATTAATTTTGCAGGTTTCTTGCTTTTACATAGTGTCAAAGACAAAAATATACTCTAGTTCCCCTTCCCACTTATCAGGGGTATCAGGTAACTACTAGATGACCTGTCTCTAGCCTCTCTGTAGACAAGACTGAGCAGTCAGATTGTTAACCTTTAAAGAAAAGGGCTGCGGGAATCAGGAAATTCAAAAATTACAGATGATTCCTTTACAATGGTGCTGAATTCAGAGGTTAGTGTAACATATATCTGCTGGTTATAAATGGTAAAAAACATTCTATATGATTTATATTTTTTAATGTTAGATCATATATAATATGATGTTAGCATAATACTTTAACAGGCGCTCTGGGCAAATTTTCCGTAACGGATTTATCAGAGGCTGCGCGGTGTGAATCTAACCCGCACGTAAGAATTTATTGCCAGCTATCAACTGGCATTAAATTCTTACGGGAAACAGCCGTGTAGCCTCTGGTAAATAGGCTTGCGACGGCTGCGATATTGTCTCTTCCAGTTCTTGTGCAGCCGCCGCAAAAGGAGGATTAAAGTCGCACTAACCGATTGTAAATTGGTTATACAAACATAGAAAAGATAATGCACATTCCTAGGCCCCATACAATATCATATTATCTGCACACTGGCATACTTTATAAACAAAGGGGTTTTAGTATACATTACTTTCATGGTGGAATCACAGTAGGTATACTAAAACCCCTTTGTTTATAAAGTATGCCAGTGTGCAGATAATATGATATTGTATGGGGCCTAGGAATGTGCATTGATTATCTTTTCTATGTTTGTATAAATGTTTGACCAGATCAGTAGCACTTCCGCTAAATGTAGTTGTAAATTAGCCTAATTGGAGTGCTTCCACAATCCTTGTATTGTATGTATTTATTGGGAGGCTTGGTCAAGCCTCCATGTGGTAATAGCACCCCCAACACTCCCCTTTTATGGGAGGTCCTATGCCTTTAATATAAAGCACTGGATGGCCTCTTCCCTCATTTTAAAAAGCCAAAGGGCTGGGGGGAAGTGAGAGCCTGTTATATGGATCCAGTGCACAACTATGACTAATGCAAAAGTTTGCTACTGGTAATTGAAGTAAAAAAGGTTAGAAGTTAGGACCATCCAGACTGGGGTTACCTTGACGTGGTTGAAAAGCTTTTCATTCATGTGATCACAGTAATGTATACTAAAACCCCTTTGTTTATAAAGTATGCCAGTGTGCAGGTAATATGATATTGTATGGGACCTAGGAATGTTAATTGATTATCTTTTCTATGTTTGTATAAATGCTTGACCAGATCAGTAGCACTTCCGCTAAATGTAGTTGTAATTTAACCTAATTGGAGTGCTTCCACAACCCTTCTGTTGTATGATTGTAAATCGGTTAGCGCGACTTTATGACCAGGAGAGAGCGCTGCATGGCCACAGGCCATATATTTTTAAAAAAATTTGGATTTTAAAGGGTAACTACAATCCCAAAATAACCTAAGCTATTTCGAAAAAGATTTACCCCCAAAAGCCCACTTTTGTTACAATCTTAACTTTCATTGACGCTCCCACATTGAGCTGTAGCTACTTACAAACAGCCAATTACTCACCAGAAGTCCCTCATCCTCTGCTCCGGTTGGAAAACCATATTCAAAAAATAGGACAGAACCTACAATACCCCTTTTATTTACACACAAGTCATTGTGGACGACATAAACACCTCCACCCTGACAGACCCCTCACAATCCAAAAGAGTCAAACATATACCAAATATTGCATTACCAATAAACACCAAATATACACATAACCTTTATTATTACAATAATACAGGACCGTAATAAAAACCGGGCATCCCCGATATGAACCGTTTTGCTACCATGAATGAGTCCTAATTCTGGAAAAAGAATGCTACTTACAAATAGCCAATTATTCACCAGAAGTCCGTTATCCTCTGCTCCTGTTGGGAAATGTCACCGTCACAGCCATAACTGACTGTTCCTACCTGGAAGAGGATGACGGCGGGGCGAGGGATTAGCAGTTTGTAAGTACCTATACCTCAGCTTGGGAGCATCAGAGAAAGGTAAGATTTTAATGAAAGTGGGGTTTTGGGGGGTAATCTTTATTTTGGGGATGGAGTTAAACTTTAAAATCAAATTTTTATAAAAAATATGAATTATTATGTTAACATCAGTGTTATAGTTTTGCGATTATCTGTCTGAAAGTTTGCTGCATCCGAGTGTGCGGTCCATAGAGGATTGCACGATCAGCCATGGTTTTCAGACTGATCACCGATTTTGGACGAACAAACGCTCGGAAGTCAGTCGCGGCTGTCCCAGGAAACCATCCAATTTTTCAGCCAGATCAACCGATACACTGAAATGTCAGTTGGTCACCCAAAAATATTCCCAGCATTATAGGTGTAGACAATGAAACTCATTGAAATCCCAAAAACAAATTAACATGACAACTGCTAAACCAAATGTATATTTAATTTGGAATTCTGCTGGAGTTCTGCTCTTCTTATTTCTGCTGAACCTGCATGTTCTTCTCAAGCAGTAAAAATATCTTCAGTGCATATGAAAAACCACCACATTTAGGGGCATATTTATAAAGGATTGTCTTTTTCGCCAAATAATTAGCGCAGCACATCGCAGCGGAAATAGCGCCATTTGGGGAAAAAACACACTTCGCGGCTGAAAAAGGCGAACGGGCGCGATAAAGAGCGAAAAGTATCGCAGCAAAAACTTAACGCATCTAAGAAGACTGCATTGTGAAAACCATTCGAAACCAGAAAAGCCCACTAGAAAATGATGTCAAAATGGCCACCTCACATTTACCAAGAAGTCAGCCATGTCTTATTTAGTCAATCTTCTTAGAATTTCTCAATTGGAATACAATTTTCTTTTGCACTGCACATTCGCCTTTCTAATGCGCGTTCGCCTTTCTAATACGCGTTCGCCTTTCTAATGTGCGTTCGCCTTTCTAATGCGCGTTCGCTTTCCAAGGCATATTCCAATATAATGTGCGTTCGCCTTTCTAATGTGCGTTCGCCTTTCTAATGTGCGTTCGCCTTTCTAATGCGCGTTCGCTTTTCCAAGGCATATTCCATTATAATGTGCGTTCGCCTTTCTAATGCGCGTTCGCCTTTCTAATGCGCGTTCGCTTTTCCAAGGCATATTACATTCTAATGCGCGTTCGCCTTTCTAATGCGCGTTCGCTTTTCCAAGGCATATTACACTCTAATGCGCGATCGCCCTTCTAATGCGCGTTCGCTTTTTCAAGGCATATTACCCATTAGAATGCCTTTTCGCTCAAACAATGACTTTTCACCACCTTCAGTGTCGCGCTAATCTTTTGCTCTTTTTAACGCAAAAACCACCTTTCGCTCTTTTATAAATCACGTTATGCCTTTTTGCTCCTTTTTCGCTAAAATTACCATTGCGAAGTTAGGCGAAAAGGGTTTAGCGATAGCTCGCGGAAACGGTTTCGCCATTCGTTAATGCTACCTTTATAAATAGCGTTAACTGTCTTTTTGGCGAAAACCCATGCGAAAAGCGAATGCGAAAACATTTTGCCACTTTTCGCTCTTTTATAAATATGCCCCTTAGTGTGCTACATACCAGAGTGCATATATATATATTGTATGTAATAGTAACCAATGTGTGCAGGTTTGTTAAATTGTGTGCATGCACAAGTTTGCATCACTTTTTGGGATTTATACTGCCCACCATTTCTAGGGTTTGCAGAGAATGGTTCAAAAAAGAGAATATACAGTGAGCAGCAGTTACTGTATATGGATGAAAATGCCTTGTTGATATAACAGGACAGAGAAGAATCACCAGATTGGTTTGAGAAAGTCAAAAGGCAACTGTAGCTTAACCACTACAGGTATGTAGAATACCATCTATGAACACACATGTCAAAGCAGATGGGCTACAGCAGCAGAAGACCACACCAGGTGCAACTCCAGTCAGCTAAGAACAGAAAATTGAGGCTACACCAACATTGGACAATGCTAGTTTGGAAAAACATTGCCTGGTCCGATAAGTCTCAATTTCTGTTTGGAGGGTCAGAATTTGACACAAACAGCATTAATGCATGGATCCATTCTATCTTGTGTCAACAGTTAAGATTGTTGGTGATGTATGGTGTGGAGACATTTTCTTGGCACTTTTAGTACCAATTCAGCATTGTTTAAACACCACAGCATACCTATTGTAGCTGACTATGTCCATCCCTTTATGACCACATCTTCTGATGGCTACCTGCAGCAGTATAATGCACCATGTCACAGAGCTCGCGTTATCTCAAACTGGTTTCTTGAACATATCACTAAGTTCACTGTACTCCAATGACCTCCACAATCACTAGATGTCAATCTAATAGAGCACCTACAGGGTTATTCAATAAAAGTTCTTATCTTTAAAAATGGTGCTAATTTTGCCCTAACCAATCAGATATTCGCTTTCAAATGTTAAATAAGAACTGATTGGTTGGGGCAAAATTAGCACCATTTTAAACGATAAGAACTTTTGATTGAATAACCCATGTTTATATTACCTTGTTGAATCAAGACCATGAAGAATTAAATCAGTTTTAAAAGGGGATGCATCCCCAGTACTAACAAAGTGTAGCTAATTAAGTTGCTAGTAAGTATATGTTGGCTGTTTAAAAAACCAAAATAATCTGTTCTGGGATATTTCACAGTGACACTGGGACTGATAATTGCTTAGGATGTTTAACTGAAATTAAATATTTTTTTCTTGCAAAAACAGTACTTTAAAATAATTTGTCTTGCTAGTAGATTACATTTAATAGCTTGTATTTCTATGTGCAGACCAATTGGCTAGTTCACATTATCACTCTCAAGACTGGGTCTACCAACTAATACATTACCAGCTTGTGTGCCCTGTGTGTGATCAATACAATTAAATTTTTTGCTGTTACCATTGTAGTGCCCAGTTAGGGCTAGGCAGTGAACTGATTGTGGTTGTGATCCGATCGAGCTTTTCAAAGCATACACTAGTGTGGCCTGATAAATGTGGCCACACTAGTGCGCTACTGTGTGCTGTGCGTGCGATCCATTAATCAGAGGGTATGCAATTATTCGTCAATGAACTCTGTAATTGTGAGTTTTAGCGCATTCCTTAAAGGGGAACTGTGGTCTCCATACAAGTTGAGTTTAAATGAAAGGCAAGTTTCCAACCTTTAAAACGAGCCATAAACCACCTGTCTACGTGCTCCACAGCCCAAGATATAAAGAAATTACTGACCAGAAAGTTAATGGGTGGTGTAACATCTACATGTTTAGTTAATACTGTTTCTTTAAGGCATAGAGGGAGACATAACAGGTGGGAGGCTGACATGTGACATTCCTAAGGCTGTTCCTCAACCTCACCGCCAGTGAGCACAGCCTCAGATTTCAGTGTGTGAGGGAGACAGGAAGTCCCTCCCCCTCCCTGCCATGTGAAGGACCTGCAGAGAAGGTAAGGGAATCTACAGACCTACTCTCCCACTATGTGAAAACAGTCTTTTCAGGGTGGGTGGGGCCATGGCACCCGCTGATGGGCGGCACAGATGAATGGGCGGGGCCACATGTGGCTGTAAGGGAAGGGGCATGGCCCTGCAAATGGAGGGTCCATGGGGTCCATGAGTGGGAGGGACCAGAGGGGCTTGCAAGAGAAGGGGGGGTTGCAAGGGGAGGAGGAGACACAGGGCAGATTGACTGTTATCCACTGACATGGTTTCAGAGAAGGAAGCAGGAAGTGCAGGGGACCTGGTGATGGTGCTGCCATATCACACACAAAAATGTAAATATCTTCAAAAGTATGCAAAATAAACAACGAAAATAAAAGTCATTTTTCGACCACAGTTCCCTTTCAAAGGGCATGTCCACCCACTTTTCTAACTTTTTCTGTAGTGTAGGGCTCCCTCACCCACCCCAAACACTATAGGTATTTGCAGAAAAACTCCCCTGATCACTAGTTACACTGCCTGTTTCCCCCGACATTCAGTCCCGGCCCTCTGCTTGCATGAAACTGCAAGCAGGGGGCCAGACCGGCAGCCACGTCCGTGATTGGCTGAGAGGCAGTCAACCACGGATGTGGCTTCTGGCTGTACTGAACATCGTGGGAAACAGGCAATGTAAGTACATATCGGGGGAGTTTTTCTGCATATAACTATAGCGTTTAGGGTTGGGGAGGGAGCCCTACACTACAGAAAAAGGGATTGGAGAAAGGGGGAGGGAGAGAGAAATGGGAGGGAGAGGGAGGGCTGCACTGAGCATGTCACTTTTTTCCTGGAGGAGAGACAGGAGGCAGAGTCCTATATGGACTCGGCTAGGCTCCTGGTGGTCACTTTTTAGGTCTTTGGAGGGACATGACATTACAGGGCAGCCATATGGAGCAGGGATGTAAGGTAAGGGTTTTACTACACTACACAGTGGGGCCAGTAGTGGGTTAAATTGTAGTTTTGGGGGTGGACATGCCCTTTATTGTACTTTTTTGAGACTTAGGTCTCTGGTCTTTTATATATTACCAGCCTGTGTGTACCTTGTGACATATGTATGTACAGCCTTAAAATGCATGTTGATTTTTGACCTATCTCTCACCCTGTCTCTATAACATGTGACTGGTTTCTCCCAGTAGTCCTCTGCTTCCTGAATAAAGGAGTTGCTTGCTTCAGCTGCTGTTGTGTGAGTTCTCATGAAACTAAGTAAGGACTAAATGATATATAACCACAGCCACAATATATTACATGGTGTCAGAAGTGAACTTACCTTTCATTTAGTTCCCATCCTGCAACCTTATTGACTTTTATACACCATGGAGCAGTTTAAAGGACAACTCCACCCTCATAAGAACATATTTTAGAAAGAATGGCCTCTTTAAAATATGTTGATATTTCATACTTTGTCCTATGAATTCATTACTGTATGCCTGCTATGCTTCTGGATGCCTCATGGAAACTGAGCAATTTAGAAACCTGTACTGAGCCTGTACTGAGCCTGGGCATGCTCAGAAGAGGCAGATAGGGGATTAACATTCAGCCATTGGCTGTGATGTCAACTGTCAAATCCATAACTGACAGTTACTAACTGGAAGAACCAGGAAGCAGAAACAGGGGAAACAGGACATTGTGCAGGATTTCAGGTTAGAATTATATATTTCACATTTCAAACTATTACCGTTTAGGGTTTTGGGGGGTGATTTACCTGTATTTAATTTTTTATTTTAGGGCTGGACTTGCCCTTTAAGCTCCCTGAGGAATTATGTTTAACTGGCAATCTGGGGGAGAACTGGAGGAGATGGGAACAGAAGCTGCATATTTATCTCACTGTAACCAAAGCCCATTCTCAGCCAGAGGAGTTTAAAATTGCTGTAATGTTACACTGCATTGGTGATAGAGCATTAGAGATTTACAATCATATGCACAATATATATGCTGATCCTGCACACCAAACACTAGCAGAAGCACTAAAGGCATTTAGAGATTATTGTGAGCCAAAGAAAAACCCAGTCTTTGAAAGATATCAGTTTTGGCAGCACAAGTATGACGAGGAAGCAGGCATAGATACCTTTGTCACAGAATTAAGACAAAAAGCCAGAGACTGCGAATTTGGGGCCACTGAAGACCTTATGCTAAGGGACAAGATAGTTTTCAGTGTCACGAATACCAAAGTGAAAGAGAGACTGCTTGAAAGTCCCACATTGACTTTGACTCAAGCAATTGATATTTGCAGAGCCAAAGCACTGACAACTGCTAGAGTACAAGCAATGACAACTGAACTACGGGTATTGGCAGTTAATAAACAGCACAGATATTTCACAAATGAAAAAAATATTTCTGATATACCAGAAAAACTGGCAAACCAGGAGACCTACTGTCCCAGATGTGGCCGAAGCCACAAACCTAGATCTTGTCCAGCATTTGGCGCTCGCTGTCATAAATGTGCCGGTCCCAATCATTTTGCTAGGATGTGCAAGTCAAAGCCCACAGAGAAATATTCAGCAAAGCCTGCTATTAACTCTTTATTTATAGGGACTATGGCACCTGCATCGCCCTTGGTACCTCCAGTAAACCAAGATGCATGGTTCTCTACCATTAAAGTTGCAGGCTTACCTGTCTCTTTCAAATTGGACAGTGGGGCAGAAGCAAACACAATGCCAGCCACTGTTGCCCACCTTCTTCAAGGCAAAGTACAACAGACACCTGCAAGCACTGTGCTAATCGCATTTGGTGGTGCAAAAATCAAACCAAAAGCAGTTCTACATGCTCCCTGCACAGCTGGTCCCCATACAGCTCTGCTCCAATTTTATATTATTTATACAAGTGATCCACCACTTCTAGGCCGGGCAGCATGCACCACACTTGACCTTCTC
Source organism: Hymenochirus boettgeri (assembly GCA_019447015.1). Lineage (NCBI taxonomy): Eukaryota > Metazoa > Chordata > Amphibia > Anura > Pipidae > Hymenochirus > Hymenochirus boettgeri. The sequence goes on from CM033472.1 coordinate 115,157,147, forward strand.
TGGCATGTGCATAATATCACTAAACAACTGCCCTCCAACAAAAACAAACTTTTACAGCAATACAATGATGTTTTCGAAGGAGTGGGAGAGTTCCCAGGGACTCATCATATCTACACAGACCCATCTATTCCACCAGTCATTCACGAATGCAGGAAAATTCCTCATTCTATTTTGGGCAAGCTCAAAGTTACCCTACATAACTTCGAGGTCACAGGAATTATTTCCAAGGTAACCAAACCTACTGCATGGGTAAACAGCATGGTGATCACAGAAAAGAAAAATGGCTCAATTAGACTCTGTCTTGATCCCAGAGACCTCAACAGAGCTATTAGTAGACAACATTTTTCCATTCCAACAATTGAGGATGTTAGATTAAACCTAACAGGTTCTCAGTTTTTTACCATCCTAGATGAAAAAGATGGATATTGGCAAGTAAAGCTAGACAAAGAATCATCAGACCTCTGCACTTTCAATACCCCTTGGGGGAGGTATAAGTTTCACAGGCTCCCATTCGGCATTAAATCTGCGAGGTTTTCCAACAAAAGAACCATGAATGCTTTGGTCATATTAAAGGAGTTCATATTATAGCAGATGACATGATCATTGCTGGAGCTACAAAGGAAGAACACAACGCTACATTAAAGCAGGTACTTGAGAGGGCACGTGAGATGGGTGTGAAATTTAACAAAGATAAAATATAATATATGATAGATAATGTAAAGTATATGGGTCACATCATATGCAAGGATGGAATTAAGCCAGATGATGCCAAGATAGAGGCAATTTGCAAAATGCCAGCACCTACTGACAAAAAAGGGCTTCAAAGAATTCTGGGATCAATACAATACCTGGCACAGTTCATATGCAATGAATCCACACTCACTGCTCCACTAAGAACACTCCTCAGAGATGATGTCCTGTGGCAATGGGGGCCTGAACACCAAGAGGCATTAGATAAGCTTAAAGAAAAAATCAGCACAGCCCCTGTGCTCAGACACTTTGACCCAAAAATACAACTAGAAGTGCAAGCTGATGCGTCAAAAGATGGACTAGGCGCATGCTTATTGCAGAACAACCAACCTGTAGCATATGCCTCCAGGTCCTAAACACAGGCAGAACAGAACTATGCCCAAATTGAAAAAGAGTTACTGGCAATTGTTTTTGGACTGAGCATGTTTCATCAGTGTACATTTGGTGTGCCTGTAACAGTTCAAAGTGATCACAAACCACTGGAAGCCATTTTTTCAAAACCTATAGGAAAAGCCCCAGCAAGACTTCAGCGAATGCTCTTACAACTTCAGAAGTATGATATACACATTGTCTACACAAAAGGCAAAAATATGTTCATTGCAGATACTCTATCACGAGCGCCACAACAGGTGTCAAATGAGTGTTCTGACTTTCTGCTCGAAGAGAGAGTGATTTATAGTATGACTGATACAGCAACTATCAGTGATGACTCACTAAAGTACCTTCAGGATTGCACACAAAATGATCCTGACTTACAAAATCTCAAAACTCAACATCTTAAAGGGTGGCCACAGAGATGCAAACAGGTGAAACCAGAGCTTAAGCCATACTGGCCTCTGCAACATCAAATAAGGTCAGAAAACAGTGTGCTACTGGCTGGCACAAAGATAATAATTCCCACAGGTGCAAGAAAACACATGCTGCAGTGCCTTCACTTACCACACCAAGGTATCCAAAGATCTAAGGCACGAGCTTGCACAGTGATGTTTTGGCCAAGTATGAACAAAGACATTGAACAATGGATAGGCAACTGTTCACCCTGCCAAGCTTTTCAGCCCAAAAACTGTAAGGAGCCCATGCTTCAACACAAGATTCCTGAATTTTCGTGGCTAAAGGTGGCCACTGATATTTTTGAGTTTCAAGGCCACTTATTATATCCCTACTTATTATTGGTGGAATATTTTTCCAAATACCCAGAAGTTCTACACCTTCATGATAAAACTGCTGGCAGTTATTGCTAGACTGAAAGCAGTGTTTGCCCGTCATGGCATTCTTACAGAGCTTATTTGCGATCATGTGCCCTTTGCGAGTCAGACCATGAAACAATTTGCAAAAGACTGGGGAATTAAGATAGTCCATTCTAGCCCAGGATAACCCAGTCTAATGGGCAGGCTGAACGTATGATACAAACGGTAAAACAGCTTTTCCGAAAGACCCACCAAGACGACACTGACCCACATTTGGCCCTGCTGAATCTAAGAAACACCCCAATCACTGGACTATCATATTCGCCAGCCCAGCTGCTCATGGGCAGGGTGTTGTGGAGTACACTTCCTACCACCACAATACTTTTAATGCCCCAAACACCCAGTGGAGCTTACTCATCTCTGTGTAATTTACAGAAAAGACAAAAGGCCTGTTATGACAAGGGTGCGGACCCACTTCCATGCATTCAAGTGGGAGACAGAGTGCACATGCAAACAAGTACACAGTGGGTCCCAGCAAGAGTGGTTGCTGAAAGGGAGGAGCCAAGGTCATTTGTTGTCACCACCTCAGAAGGCACCAGTTATCGGAGAAATAGAAGGCAGTTAAGGAAAGACCCAGTATCAGCAACTGTCATTCCTTATGAGCAAAACAATGACATCAGCATCCACTTCCCAGAACCAACAATTGATGAACCAGATTCTGCACCAGCAATGAGGAAGCAGATTCTGTATCAACATCTGAATCCGAGGGACCAATACAAACTAGAAGTGGTGGAGTCATACGTCCCCCATCCAGATTCGTAGACTATGACATGTCAAGGTCATAGGGATTATAACTGAAAATCTTGTTGATATCCGTCATATGTTAAGATCAATTAATTGTTTTATGTTCATTGTCCTAGCATCAGTTTTGTTATGGTTCCTTGTAAGAAGGGAGATGTGACATATGTATGTACAGCCTTAAAATGAATGTTGCTTTTTGACCTATCTCTCTCTCTGTCTCTATAACATGTGACTGGTTTCTCCCAGTTGTCCTCTGTTTCCTGAATAAAGGAGTTGCTTGCTTCAGCTGCTGTTGTGTGAGTTCTCATGAAACTAAGTAAAGACTAAATAATATATATGACCACAGCCACAGTATATTACAAATTGAATACAACAGATGTATTAAACACATACACAAAGGCAAAATCGTTTTTTCAGCATACATACTTACATACATCTGTGTTCAGTCTAGGATTTCCCAGGGTTTTGCAGTCTGATGTAGGGTGGTTGTATCCCCCAAAACATTATATTTTTGTTTGTACTAATTAAACAGTCAAGGAGCCTTCTGCATTAAATAGTACAATAAGGCTCTGATTCCAAAATACAAGCAGAACTACCTAGCCTTGGACCTTCATGTTCTGTACCCCAGGACCTTTGAGTGCAGCCTATGAATAGTGATTCTGAATGTAGTTTTAGTGCTCTCTGACGGAGGAAACTCTTGCATGACAAACTGACTGGATTTTGGAGACTCGGGCCATGATTACGACCAGAAAGAACAAAAACAAATACTTGGATGGGTTTACATCAACAGAGAAAAGAACTATGGGAAACACAAAGAGATGGACCATTAACAGTTGCAATAGTTTTAGGATATCTGTTAACTTTCTGTTCTGTACAAATCACTTAACCTTTATTTATTTATTGGTAGACACTTATTATCCTAAAGGGTATCTCCCCCCAAAGTTTTTGCCAATCGCTTCTTTTATTCATAGGGAGGTGAGAACGCTTATTCTCACCTCCCTGTGAATAATAGTTTGCTCAGGGGACACAGCGGCACTTACCTTACCTGGCACATGCTGCAGTGCCTTCACTTACCACACCAAGGTATCCAAAGATCTAAGGCACGAGCTTGCACAGTGATGTTTTGGCCAAGTATGAACAAAGACATTGAACAATGGATAGGCAAATGTTCACCCTGCCAAGCTCTTCAACCCAGAAACTGTAAGGAGCCCGTGCTTCCACACAAGATTCCTGAATTGCCGTGGCTAAAGGTGGCCACTGATATTTCTTCCTTCCTACCACCACAACACTTTTAATACCCCAAACACCCAGTGGAGCTTACTTATCTCTGTGTAATTTACAGAAAAGACAAAAGGCCTGTTATGACAAGGGTGCGGCCCCACTTCCATGCATTCAAGTGGGAGACAGAGTGCACATGCAAACAAGTACACAGTGGGTACCAGCAAGAGTGGTTGCTGAAAGGGAGGAGCCAAGGTCATTTGTTGTCACCACCTCAGAAGGCTCCAGTTATCGGAGAAATAGAAGGCACTTAAGGAAAGACCCAGTATCAGCAACTGTCATTCCTTATGAGCAAAACAATGACATCAGCATCCACTTCCCAGAACCAACAATTGATGAACCAGATTCTGCACCTACCAATGAGGAAGCAGATTCTGCATCAACATCTGAATCCGTGGGACCAATACATACTAGAAGTGGTAGAGTCATATGTCCCCCATCCAGATTCGCAGACTATGACATGTCAAGGTCATAGGGATTATAACTGAAAATCTTGTTGATATCCGTCGCATGTTAAGATCAATTAATTGTTTTATGTTGTTCATTGTCCTAGCATCAGTTTTGTTATGGTTCCTTGTAAGAAGGGAGATGTGACATATGTATGTACAGCCTTAAAATGCATGTTGCTTTTTGACCTATCTCTCACCCGGTCTCTATAACATGTGAATGGTTTCTCCCAGTAGTCCTCTGCTTCCTGAATAAAGGAGTTGCTTGCTTCAGCTGCTGTTGTGTGAGTTCTCATGAAACTAAGTAAGGACTAAATGATATATGGCCACAGCCACAATAATATTACATACCTAGCCCTACTGATTACCACTATCAGTCAACAATGTAAACATTTTTTTGTGACACTCAACTTTATTCAGAGAAGGAAAATATAAATTCTTATCTTGTTACCTTTTTGGATTACATTGCTTACATGACACCTAGCAGCATAGGCTTTTACAGACAGGATGCAGCACAGCCATGCGAGGAGAACCACACAACAGAACATGAGATGACAACACGTGTTGTTTTAATTATAGCAGTCATTCTGCTCCATCATTTTGGCAGAAGTACAAATATTCATTATCTGTTCCAACAAACATTTGCAAGAATGTTGTGCTTTGGATGTTCAACGTATTGTGAGTCATTGCTTTGCATCTCAATAAAAAAACAACAGACACCAATGATCAAGCAAGTTTTGTCCTTCCTATTTTTAAATGCTGGGAGTCAAAACAACAGCAATGTTTACTCCACCCTTCTCTGTCTATGCTCTTCTAGCCTAGTAAATGCTTGTATTCTTTTAATTTCCTTCATCAACAACCTTTTACACGTTAGATATTATATTACTTTTAAACAGTGTAATGTAAGAAATATTAAATTCTCAGCCATGTTATTGTAAAACAGCAAAAAAAAAATAATAAATTGTTCCATGGTAATAAAACCAAATATAAAATAATGTGCTAAAAATGCAGTGGCAACATGGGGACTGCACTTTCCAAATTCTTCACCACCCTATCTACCTAACCAATAGGAATAAGTCTCACATAAACAACTAACAACTACTACATGCTGAGATGATTATTGACAAATTTTACCGCATTGAAAATTCGCCTCTTTAAGTGTGGCCAAAAAGACAACATTTTTATAGTGATGTGTGGCAATTAGGGTAATAAAGCAAATAGTGCTCCTTTATAATTAAAATCTAAAAGGAATTTCAAATCCACAGTATAAACAGACAATAGCCCAAGGGCTCAGAAAATAATATTTCCCTGGGCCAAATGTTTTCCCATTTCAGGAACTGTGGGTGTTCCTTAGGCGATAGAAGACCAAAGGCACTAAATGATAAATCAATAAAACTATACTGAGTTTGATGAAGCAATTATCATTACTGGAGGATATGCTTTTTTTACCCTTGTGCTTAAGGTAAACCAGAATTTAGAATATTTGTGTTTTCTTTTCACCCTTGTAGTAACACAGTTTTAGGCTGGGTACACACCAGCCAATATTTTCGGCTGACCAACTGATTCACGGCACTTTTGGTCGATCGGGCGAAAATATCGGCTGGTGTGGGACGGGCAGCCACGGCTGACATCGATCGTTTGCTCATTCAGATTGGACGAACGAACGTCCGGGCATGTCGGAAAATTCTGATCGATCGTGTGGTTCCCTATGGGAACGCACAATCGATCGTTCGCAAATTCGCCCGCAGCTGAATTTGTCCTGGCCGCAAATTGTCCCGGCCGAGTGCTCTCTCGTAGTGAGGGGGTCGGTTGGGACAAAAAGTCCCTCAATCTGTACCCAGCCTTAGTAAAATAATAGGTTAATGCATATTGACTTTGTAGAGGTTTGAAAGTAGGTATGCTGTAAAAGAAAGCATCAAAAAAGTTTCCTCAGTGGATGTTCTGGTAGATGCACTACTTGGAGGTGCATAAAAGGAGCTAAAACTACAGAAAAGTATTTTGTGATTTGTATAAGTCCTAATTTTTATAATGAGAGAATTTTCTCAAGCTATTATTTATTCGGTTTTAGTTACACTTTGGGGCATATTTATAAAGGATCGTTAACTTTTCGCAGCCGTTTTCGCAGACATTAACGCATAAATCGCATTTACCGCGATTTATAAAAGTCCGAAAACGGCCGCAAAAAGTTAACGAAGCGTTAACCTTTCGCGGCGATACTTACCTGTTACCGCCGCTTCTATTTATAAAGCGGCGGTACTGGTTTCGCTCGGCTAGTATCGGCTGTTTTACTTCGCCACCTTGAAGGTGGCGAAGTCAGCCGATACTAACCTCCCGCGGCGACCACCCGCCGCCGCTTCCCAGCAGCCCCTCCCAACCCATTCCCCGCTCGCGGCAATCTCGGAACGAGAGGCTAGGAGGGGCTGCCGGGAAGGGGCCGCAGCAGGTGGTCGTGACCCCACCGGCGCACCCCCTCCCCTTCCACCCCTCCAACCCCCCGCCCCGCCGCTCACGGGAGGGGAAGGGAGCCGCTGGAGGGGTGGAGGCTCCCTCCAGCGGGGCCCTGAGAAGGGCCTTTTGGGGCTTAGGGGGTCCCGCAGCTCGAACCGGGACCCCCTCTCCCCGGCCCTTATAAGGGCCCTTGCGGCACTGATAAGTGCCCTTGCGGCTCTGACAAGAGCCTTTTGGGGCTTAAGGGGTCCCGCAGCTCGAACCGGGACCCCCCTCCCCGGTCCTATCAGGGCCTTTGCGGCACTTACAAGTGCCCTTGCGGCTCTAACAAGAGCCCTTGGGGCTTAGGGGTCCCGCAGCTGCGAACCGGGACCCCCTCCCCGGCCCTTGTAAGGGCCCTTGCGCACTTACAAGTGCCCTTGCGGCACTGACAAGTGCCTTGGCGGGGGTCCCGCAGCTCGAACCGGGACCCCAGTGTGCGCTCTTAAAAGAGCCCTTGGGCGACGTCTTCGGGCTGGCGACACCACAACCCACCAGGTCGCCGATGCCAGGCAGACTCACTGCGGCCGACAGTGAGCCTGCTGGCACCGCCGGCCTCAGCGGAGCCGATGTTGCCAGCCGCTTCTTTCTTCAGCACTATCTACTGCGATGGCATCTGAGTCCGCGGCGGAAAGCTCCTCTTTATATAGGTTTGCAGAAATCCATAATCCGTCGCGTCGGATCAAGACGCCGGCAACATCGGCCTCGTCGAGGTCGCCGGCGCCCGCCGGGGGTACCCCGGCAGCCGCAGGGGTACCTCTCGGGGGTCGGCGGCCTCGGCGGAGTTGGTGTCGCCGGGACTGGAAAAAGAGCCGCCGCCCAAGGGCTCTTTTAAGAGCCGCACTGGGGGTCCCGTTTGAGCTGCGGGACCCCCAAGCCCAAACAGCCCTCCCTCCACCCCTCCCAGCGCTCCCACCTGCTGCGGCCCCTTCCCGCAGCCCCTCCTAGCCTCCCATTCCGAGATTGCCGCGAGCGGGGAACGGGTTGGGAGGGCTGCTGGGAAGCAGCGGCGGGTGGTCGCCGCCGCCGCGGGGTGTGTGGGCGGGGTGGGCGTATGCCCCCCCCCTTAGGAGCGAGCGGGTCGGGAAGGGATTTTAAGTCCCTTCGCGGCGATACTATACAGTATCGCCGCGAAGGGGCTTAAAATTACCCAGCACATCGCGGCCGCGATACATATCGCGGGAATAGCGCTCGCCGTTATAAATACGGCTTAGCGCTATTTTCGCGCCCGCGATGTGCGGGGCGTAATTTTTAGAGAGCGCTCATTATCTTTTGCTTTATAAATATGCCCCTTTGTTCTGGAGAGAAAGCTCTTTAAAGGGCATCTCCGCCCTCTTAACAAAGATTGGTGTATAGCAGGGGTGGGCAATTAAATCTCTCAGGGGGAATTTGGAACTTAAACTGCTGAGAAGGGGCGAGCCAATCAGTGACTGTTGGGGCCCACCAGGAAATCTAAGACAAAAGGCCCACCAGGGTGAGTGTAGGGGCCCACCTAACATTTCACATCGCTAACCTAACATTATCTCTCATTTACATATCTATATTACTCCTACTGACTTCTATTGTTTATTAAAATGCATTTCTTACTGTCCCTTTGGCTCCGCATTAAAATTTTAGCAGTTTTCCCTGTTTTCTTGGGTGAATGGGCTGTGGGGCCCCTGGTGGATTCCCCTATAACCCTATGGCCCAGTTTGACAATGGGGCCAATAGTTTTAACTCATTTCTCATTGTAGTGATAGTGATTACAAAACTGGATTTTATAAATAGATGAAATTAATATCCCTGGTTGATTGCATTTTTCTATATTTGCTGCAGTTTTTAATAGAAAGAATAAAATGTGTAATATATTAGACCCATTCCGTGAAATTAAGTTATTATTTTTTTGTGTCTAGGTCTAGTATTGAGGGGCCAGTTAGGGGCAGCCAAAGGGCCACATGTGGCCCCTGGGTCTGGTATAAACTTTAAGAGCCCCCCACTTACTGAACATGATTCCTCACCAACAGGCTCACAACTCCTCTGCTGCCATTGTGAGCTGGTTAAGAGCTCACACAACAGCAGATTAGGCAGCATTGGTAACATCCATCTATTGGCTGTTACCCAAAAGCTGCAGAGGAGGTCTGTGGGAAGGGATTGGGATCTGGAAGTAACTTTAGAAGCATATTTGGAAAAGTTAGGTATAATGAAACTAGGTTTGAGTTCTTAACCTAAATACCTATTTTTGTTGACAGGGTCTAGATGCCCTTTAACTCAGTATAACAGATTTTTTCTTTTTATTAAAGGAGAACTAAACTATTATTTTTCCTTTACTTTGAATGCTTTGCTCCCCAGATCACCCATACATGGTAAGATACAATTGCATTTTTTACATGTAAGAATTGGATTCTGTAACTAAGAAGGCTTTTGTTACCAGTACATGTTTCTATCCTTGTAGTGATCAAACAGCATGTGCACCTATTGGCCACACGCACTAACCATAATATTCAATGTCTCTATATATTTTTTATGCATACATCTCCACACAAATATGGAAGCCCCTGCAGTGGCTCTAAGAACAGCCTACCCGGAACAATACTAAATAGTCAGCTGATTTAACTGCATTTTTCCATTCGGATTAATTAAAGTTTCTAAAGACTTGCTAAATATTAGTTCTGGTGGGATAGTAGACTAATGCTCTGCTTTTAGAAAGACAGAGTACACAAGGTTGCAGGTTAATTTTACCAGACTTTAAAATAGAGATATAATAATGAATGATCACTTGATAAGCAGATAATATCGCTACATGTGACTTGCCTTATTTATGCAGGATTTTAGAACTTTCATGGTTATTAATCCTAGTGGCTATTGCCCTGCTATAGTAAGTACTTCACAGGCTGAAACCTGTAATCTATCCATTAGAGAGCCACAAATGACAATAAAATCATTTTTGAGGCCCAGCAGCTAGGGACAGCTAGGAACAGATTTATGGTTATGAACTTTTTAAACTTCCTTTCACTTTATTAATAAAATGTATTATATTACTTGATATAAGTATTCTGGGGTTATCAGTATTTATTAAAGGGCATGTCCACCCTGAAAATGAATTTCTTCCAAAAAATGTTTAGATCGCTACTTCCTCCCGGCTCCCTGTTTGTAGTAAGTCACAAACGGGCTGGACTGGCAGCCACGTCTATAATAGGCTGAGAGGCAGCCAATCACAGTCATGGCTGCTTTCAGTGGAGACACCGTGGAAGTGAAGAGGCTGTAAGTATCGATCTAAACATTTGTTTGAAGAAATATTTTGGCGGTTAGGGTGGGCAGGTGGTACCTACCTTATGCCAAAAGGATTTCAGAGAATGGATCCTGATGATGGGTGGGAGCGAGGGGGGGGAAGGGCTCCCCTGTGCATGTCACAGTCCTTGTTGAGGTTAAGGAAGTAGCAGGCATCGGATGACTCAATGACAGCTTCTACTCTTCACTTTCCTGGACTTTGAAAAGGCACTGCAGGAGTACCATTTGGAGCAAAGATATAAGGTAATGATTTTTTTAAACTACACAGTGGGGGTTAAATTTTAGTTTTGGGGGTGGACATGCCCTTTATGTTTTATTAATTACCATTTTAAAGTCCACCCCTAAAATATTTTTTTACGATGTGTGGGGCAAATTCCCCCCATTCTGCTGGTTTGGGTGTAAGCCTGAAAGTGGATTAAAACAATGGGAGCCAAGATGCAGACATGAACTGGGTTACTTCTTTAGTGTAAAACTGATCACATAGACAGTGACAGAGGATACACATTAGCACAGATTGGAACTTTTCATGTCTATGCTTATTGTTATTGTACCATTATGGAAACTTGTATTCCCAGATGGGAACTTAACATGTCCATGCTTATTGTCATTTTACCATTAATAGCATGAAATAGACACCAAAGTCAGGCTCTGTACTAGATACAATGTTGCAGGTTACAGCTGAACAAGGAGAGCAGGTCTAACACAGCAAGTAACAGCTGACAGGGAGATGCTAGGGAGAAGAACAGGCGCCCTGGATCAACATAGGTGCCCTAGTTTTTTGCCTAGGTGGCCTATGCCTAAAAATGGTCCTGATCATAGGAATCTAATTGATATCTGAAAAAACTGTTTGCAACCACAAACTTCTATGAAGCTTCTAACATGCAAAAGTTCACCCTAATATTGATCATACATTGACATGGGTTATAATTGTTATTATGTATAACCATTTACTCAAGGAAATCTGTGTAGGGAAAGCAAACTCGGGAATATAAAATAATAGTTACAGTTTTATTTATTGTTTTCAATCTCAGAGCCTAGTAAGTAAAATCTTCTATACTGACCTGACTCCCAAAAGCAATCCAGATTTGGGCCTAGTATAATAGTTGGATTTCCTATGGCAGCTCTGTTACTCCTTCTACGCAAGCATGTTAAGGCAAATAAAATAAAAAAAACTTGTTTTTTAATATTGTCCCTCTAATACAGTAACTTTTCAAAGCCTTGCATTAAAGGTCCCTCTGGCACAGAAAATGTGAAATGTACCGTAGATTTGTTATGTTTTATTGCAGCAGCTATTCTTTCATCTATTCAGATGGCTAACACTGAATTGTGTTTTGTGAAATTAAGGAAGGTGCAGACGCTTCTCCCCCCAAATATCCTTTAAATATATAAAATGCTATCCAACCCTTCACGTCTGAATAGGCCACTACTCAGCTGAACCCAATGGATGCCCTAACAGCAATCAAAGCATTAAATAAACCCACTACAAAACAAAAAAACTAATTTAGCTGCAGCCGAGATCAAAAAGTTTTATGGGGGAAAGAGAAATCTTCACAGATGATTCTGTTGTTTGCATATTTTCTCTTCAACCCATAACCTTTCCTTAGGACAAATAGATGTCTGAGTATGAAGCCTAAGGGCACAAAGCTGGAAATCTGTATTAATCCTCTGAACGTTGACTAGCATTCCCAGCGTGTGTGAAGAATGTGTGAGTAGCCTGGGGGAAAACTGGCATCATAGTCAAAGCAAGAAAATATAGTTTTATTTTTCTGTTCAGAATAACCCTTTAGAAAATGTATTTTGCTCTTAGTCCTTCATTGTTTTCCTAATGCTTCTTTTTTAAATCTGCTTGGCAACTCTAATTATACAGTTCTAAAAAGGAAATGGAGGCATTTGCTGCCAGTGTCCTCTGTTGATGGTTCTTCATTCTTACGCACATATGTTAAAATAACATTAAGTTATTCTCTGTGACATTTTAATGTTTCATTTGCACAGGATCTGCTTTTTTTCAGTATTGTAATAAATGTTCTAAAAACAAATGCCTGGAGCTTTTATTGTGACATCTTTAAGGTTGGTTCAGGTGTTGACCTAATTTTCACTTTCTCTCTGCTGTTGGCATTATTTTAAGCTGAAATTGTATTTATTATTTTCTTTTTCTAACGGATCTGTTAAAGGGTATGTAAATGGAGAAAACTACTTTTTAAATCTATAAATGAATACATCTAAGCAGCACTAGATGTGAGGTGTGTGTGTTGCTGCATGCCTTCAATCCAGTGTTTGTTTTGCTCCGGCTAATTATTCCCCCTCCCACTCTTAACTGACTCCTCCTTCCATCTGACATGACTTTCTGTAAGGGCAAGCATGTTCAGTAATCACCATGAGCCAGAACTCAGAGAGGGAATTTCTTATAATGCATTTCACACATACCAACTGTCACCCTTAACTGCAAACAGCAGAAAAGTTCATGATAATTAGGTACTGACAGCTGAAATGTAAAATGCTTCAGATTAATTTTCAGTAAGGGGCAATTTAAAAAAAACTATTTTTTCAGTTTAGATATCCTTTAATTAAAGGAAAGATTAAAAAAAGGGAAATATTTTTCTAACAATCCTACGAGTCATAATAACTGCCTAGTAAACAATTATGAAAAAAGAAGACACCTTACCCTGAAGACACCTTACCCTGGGCAGTTTTTATAACACCCCTTAGCATCAAGGCATCCACACCTTGCATTCAGAAGGTCCCTAACACCTGGCTGTTATATGCTAATTGGAACTTTACAGGGTACTTATATTGCCAACAGATTCTTGTGCAAGTCATTCTGAATTGAGAAAGCCAGTCAGATGACTAGTGAAACATCTTTTTAAGAACTAAATAAACTTCAAGTCCAGTTGCTCTAATTGAATACAACAGATATACCATGACCTGGATGAATGAGAACCTTCACAAGCATAGGTAGAAGAGAAGGAATACTAAGAGCGAAATTTATAAAGGTGTGGTATCCCTATTCTACAATATCACACCTTTATTGGTTGTTGTTTTTATGTCCACTGTTGTAAAGTACTGATACCATGCAGTATTGTATGGTCATCGTCGTAAATGTATAACAGAACGATAACCTGCAGTATTAGAAATATTATGTTTATTGAGAATACTCCACAGTGATGTGATCAGTCGTGCCAAATCTGAACTGATCTTTTACAATATATACTGTCGTGTTTTATAGTAATCAAAGGAATTTTGAAAACTGAACCTATGTCTGAAAAATTTAAAACAGAAAATTCTAAAATCTGATCAAAAAATTGTGTTCAGAAAATTTGGAAATTGTAAGCAAAACTTCAAATTTGCAATATTCTAAAATTGAGATCCAAAATTCATAAGTTTTAATTGGGTTAAAATGAGATTTTTGGAACTTCAATAGGTTCTGTGGAACGTATTTTCGGAATGAAACTCGCCAGTTTCTGTCATCTCTAGTGTTTAATAGGTAAACAATCGACACCGAACAACAGAATTATCTTTAAAAAAAACAAACAAACATTCTAATAGTGATATTAGGTATTCCCATCATGGACCGACAGAATTTACGGTACCTAATATCGCTAATGTGTATGACCACACAACTTAGTTGTTGGTAATAGATCAAATATTTTTGAGGCAAAATACTGTTCTGCATAAACACTGACAGTACTATGCACATTGTCAGTATAAACCAGCATTATGGCCTTGAAACTGCAGGATGCTAACCCATTGCCTCCTATGCCTGGAGTTTGGTATACCTGAATAGGTCCACTATTGTGATTCTGGTCTGAAACTTTAGCAGGGTAAAATTTAGCTTCTCTCTGTGGAAAAAAAGAGACTGGATGGCTAGGACAAAGGATTGTCTGTCGCAACAAAAGTAGCTGCAGCCGACCGAACGTGCGGTTAATAGAGCCCGAGCGATCAGCCGCGGTTTTCGGACACGTTCAATCACCCATTTGTGATCTGGGTCCCCAGCATTACTAAACAAAGTTACTAAACACAAACACTGATGGTTCCTCTTCTTACTTCCACTGTCCTGCTACTTTTTAGTGTCGTTTATCACAGCCGTGGCTCCGCCATCATGGCTAATGACTTGTGGTGGCTAAATGAGCTGTATCCCCTTTTATTTTACAAACTTGTAAAATCCTCTGGAAGACATCGCAGGAGGCAGAAACAACCCGAAGAGCTACCATTGCAATGGTGATGAATATCTGTATTCATGAATCCCGGGGAGTCCTGTAAGAAATTTCCTTTGGGTGGGTGGTCATACCCTTTAAATTATTAAAATAATAAATACATTAAAAAGAACAGACCATTCATATTTACTAGTAAGACAAAGAGGCAATATTCTGTAGTACTAGAAACCTTGTTAAAACTGCTGCATTTGGACCCTCTAGAAGCAAATAATTACTCTAGAAGCTTTCTAGAAGATTTTTTAATTTTCTTCCATTTTTGTTTTTTTAATCCTTAGTAGCATGCCATTGTGAGTATTATGTTTGCAATAAAACATTTGTAAAAAATGAAAGTAAAACAAGTCCTACAAAACATTCATTAATTATTTATTATTGTTATTTAATTGAAATTGCATTCATTAAATGTCCTCATTTAAAGGGGCATAGGTGCTTAATCACTTTTTGCTGCATTCATAGGCTTTAAAGCTTTTACATTTACTTCTGTGTTTTAGAATAAGAAAAGTTACAGCTTCTAGTTAGTCAGGAACTATTCTGTGTTCTTGCACTATGTGGGATAATTATAATGGTGTGGTATCACTAACTACAGGCTTCTTAAACACCTTGATATTTTACAAACGCAGTTTTGTAATGCCACTCCTGTAATTTTGTAATAAGCTCCAAATCTACAAGTTAGTCTGCACCAGGATTGCCAGATCTTGGCAGCCCCTGAGCTGGAGGGGGCTGTCACATCACAGTGACGTCATGATGGATGGGATAGGGGCATGACAAAGGCAAGGCAAGGGATGGAGGCAGAGTTAGGGATGTAACAGGGCGGGGCTGCCAGGGCTGGTCTTTGGATGTGATTTCAGTGCTGACTGCGGAACTCATGATTTTGTCCCTGCAGTCTAAGCAATCCCATCCAAATAGGGATGCCTGGCTAAACACTTAACTTTACTAAGGTTAGTATTATCTAAAAACATAGACTTAGGGGCATATTTATATAGGAGCAATATTTACTAATAATGTGCAGATGGAAAATTAAAGAGCAACTGGCCTCGTTGGTCTGCCAGATCACTTGCTGCATCAAGTATCAATATTTACCAAAACATTTTCTGCTATGTACATTAAATGACTGATAATGGCAAAAACTGGTTGGGAATGGTTGGCTGGCTAATAGAAAAATCAGGTGTAGTTTTATTGCTTCACCATATTCTTAGCTGTAATGGACCTTTGCTCATGACCACCTTTGCATGGCAATAGCAGACAATAACTGTATGTTTTTATCACTTTTTACAACTAAACCTAAAACTTCACTCTTGTACAATTGAGAATTTGATTATAATTGTTATTCAAAATCACTAACTTGCTTCATAATAGAAAATAAAAATCTGGTTTATAAAGTTTTATGCATGTATTTGTTCAATAAAACTTGGATATCAGTTTGCTCCCAGTTATTGGGTAATGTAACCACTGTTACTGTAAACACTGTCCACTGTAACATCAGCTTCTTTTACAAATCCTCAATGAACATTTAGGAATTTTTACAGCGTTTATCATCTTTAAGGAGATGTTATTACCACAGGAAATAACCAACTTTGCCAACAGAGAGAATTGGCAAAGTAATACAAACGATTTTATTGTAATTAGAGAGAAATGGCTTCATGAGATTGGACAGTGTAAAAACGTTGAAAAACAATAATGTCTTTCATAATCTTTATTACACCTTCATGCACTTTATATTCGGTGAGAATTGATCAAAGGTAATGGGATTTGTACCTGATTTCAGAAATGCAATTGTCTGTAACTTACACAGAGAGAAGGTTTACGTTTATCCTTAGCAATAAAATTAGACCTGACTATTAGAGACACAAACAAGTTTCATTTTTATTATTTTATTTTTCTGCTTAATACGCCTTATATGCTTTAATACGCTGTAATGGCAGGGGAAAACCTTTTAGACTGGAGGTGGGTAGAAAAGAGTATGCAGGAGTTCCTAGGCATCATCCCTTAGGATTGGTATTTTCAATATCCCAGGTGGTGTGTAGTGGTACTTGTTCTAAGGGTACTATTTTGTTTATTTGTATTATGTGTGATAGCTTTTGGCAGGAAAACTGAACCTAATTCGGAAATTGTTTAGCTAAAAAAAGTTGCAGCTTTCCATCTATTAATGTTCTATTAGGGTTATTCAATAAAAGTTCTACCGTTTAAAATGGTGCTAATTTTGCCCCAACCAATCAGATGTAAGCTTTCAAATGTTAAATAAGATCTGATTGGTTGGGGCAAAATTAGCACCATTTTAAACTATAAGAACTTTTATTGAATCTCCCTGTATGTGTACTAATTCCCTTAAAGGATATGTACCCTGGGAAGTTTGTTTTTTTAATTGCCCATTACTGTTGACTATAATTCTTCCCAACTATCTCTGTACCATTTATCTGTTGATCTGTCCCCTATTTCTTTAGATATCCCGCCTGAAACGTATTACAATTCAACTGTCAATCAAGTGCCTAGTATCAAAAACTCTTCCATTATGTACAGTTTTGCTGTTGCTGGAATAATGACAGTTGGTAAATGAACTGCATGGTGGGAAATTCCCTCTCCCAATGCTGCCTTGTAGGGATTACTGAGCATGCTTGCCCTCACAGAGGGAGATATTAGGTACTCAGGGACTGAGCTTGGGCCAAACAAGTACTGGATTAATGTCATGCAGCAACACTAAGTGCTGCTTACATGTCAATGTCTAGATTGAAATGAGGCAAAGTTTTTTTCTCAGTTTTTTTCTTGAGAAAGGGGGGCAAGTCTCCCAAAACGTGTAGTGGGCTTTATGTTTCTTTTTTGATAAAAAGTGTGGTGCTATACCTTAGCCAATCACAGGGGCAGATGCCAGTCGAGCCCCTCCTACTTGACTTCCAAGCACAGAAAAGGCACGGAACATTGTTTCATTGATTTATAGTTTGATATACTGTATAGTTTTTCATTTGAACGGCACCCGGGTAATCAAATGACTAACTTACTAAACTTTTAAAGGGGAGTATCCCTCCTATTGTATAGGAATATTTAAATATTTATATGTTCATAGGAGATTGCATTGAGTTATTAGGCTGGCACTACCAATGAGGTGTGTGTGTGTGTGTGCATGTGTTGGGGGGGTATATAATATTACATATAGGTAAGGTGTTTAAGTATGTCATTTCTCACTATTACCATCTAAATGACCATTAATATATGTATTTAAAGTACTTTAGTAATATTAGGTACATGACAAAATGTATAATGTTAAAAACATACTTAAATAGCTAAAACCCCTATTTTAATATAAAATAGTAAAAATTAAAGGGCTTATTTTTAATATATGGCAGATACCCCCTGTCAACCCCCAACTGCCATATAATTTTTAGATCTGTACTCACAGATGATCCGGCTACCTGCTTGCCGCACTGATCCGGCTCCCTGCTTGCCAGAATTGGCAAGCAGAAGGCCGGACCAGCAGCCGCTTCTCTGATTGGCTGAAATGCAGCCATTCACAGAGACGGCTGCCGTCAATGGAGAGTGCCACGGGAACAAATGGCTGTAAGTACAGTTCTGATTGATTTTTTTTAAAGAAATAACTCAGCAGTTAGGGGTGGGCAGATGATATCTACCATATGTTAAAAGGATTTAATGCTAGGTGGAAGGACAAGCATGGATGGATCCGAATGGTGGTTAAGGTTAAAGGGCATCTATACCGAAAAATAGGTTATTTTAAATTGACCACCACAATCATTTTTTTTGATCTGCCCCCTATTTCTTTAGATATCCAATTTAAAACTTCTTATATTTCAGCTGTCAATCAAGTTCCTTGCTCTCAAAAACTATTCTTCTGTGAGTAGTTTTACTGTAACTGGAATGGTGACAGAGTGTTGACAGTTGGAATGCTGAATGCTGTGCGCAGGCTTGGCAGTTGGTTTGTGGGAAAAATTCAGGTCGGATTAAAGTGGGAGTGGGGATACTGCTCCTAAACAAAATGTGTGCTGGATTGAAGGCATGCAGCAAGTACATGTAAGTGCTACTTACATGTATTCAATTATAGATTAAGATGAGTCATTTTCTCAGTATAGTGTCCTTTTAAAGAAGGAGCAAAGACTGGATGACTCACAGACACCTCCTACTCTCTTTGGAATTTTGTACAGATACTACAGGAGAACCATAAGAAGCAGGGATATAAGGTAAGGATTTTTTGTAACTTCACAGTGGGGCCAGTAGGGGATTACATTTTATTTTTGGGGGTGGACATGCCTTTTAAAATTGAAAGGAAATGTAATATCACTTAGATTTCAGTATATCACCCAATTATATGCTGTTTGTAAAACATGTGTTAGTCTTAAGCTAGGTACACACCATACAATAATTCGGCTCGACCGAACAACATTTCAGTGTTTTGGTCAGTTGGGCTGAATTATTGCATGGTTCCTTGTGGTGTCCACCACCAAACACCGACCGTTTGCTCTGTCCTCTATGGGGCCGCACGCTTAGGTTGTGGTTACTGTCGAACGCGGCTGCTTTTGCTACAACCGACAGTCCTTGTTCCTGGCCGATCGGTCAAAATTCTCGAACGGACAGTCAGGAAGAACGATTGGCACATGTGTACCCACCTTAAGCCAATCAAAAAAATTTCCAGAATGTGTCTGTGTATTAGAAACAGCATCTGGACTCACCCCCTCCCCTCTCCATAGGCAAAAGGAAGACTTCCATGTGGGGGCAGGGCCAGAAAGTGTGCACATGTGAAAAGAAAAGAGAGGGGGAGAAGTTGCTACAAAGGAACTTTCTACAGGTTAAGTAGGTGTGTAAGTGTCCCTATATCCCCTTCTCCTCATATCCACTGCTTGGGAATAATGCTAGATTCAGATCTTTCCTTCAAACCCCATGTCAATTCGCTTGTCAACTCCTGTCGGCTGCAACTCAAAAACATCTCCCGCATTTGTCCCTTGTCGAAAAAAGCTACAAAAATCCTAGTCCATGCCCTAATCATACCCTGATTAGACTACTGCAACATACTCTGTGTGGTTTGCCAAATAACCGCCTGGCACAATCCATCCTCAACTGCCTGGCTCATTCATTTCTCTACTCGCTTCTCTAATACCTCTCCTGTCTTTCAGTCACTCCACTGGCTGCCCATTACACAAAGGATCCAGTTCAAGCTGCTAAACCCTATCCTATAGAGCACTATCCAACACAGCCTCTCCATATATCTCAGGGCTGATCCACCGACACCGTCCCAGATGCAACCTCCGCTCAAATGATATCCTCCTCTCACCCACCCTTGTCACCTTTTACCATTCCTGTATTCAGGACCTTGCTTGTGCTGCCCCTCTTCTCTGGAACTCCCTTCCTCTGTCTGTCCACCTATTCAGGCAAGAATATAACCTGGCCTAGACATCACCCCTCTTACTACCGAATATGATCCAACCCACCTTTCACACACCACTGCCAATCTATTAACAGCCTTCTGATTCCCGTCTCAACCCCATTTCCTCTAGACTGTAAGCTCTTTGGGCAGGGTCTTTTTCCTATTGTATAATGGTATTGCTGTATCCCAGCTCACTGCGTGCTTATATTATGTATTACCTGTGTATTTAATATATAAGACTTTGTATAATATATTATCCTGTATGTAATGTATGACTATGTTATTGCAAAGCGCCACGGAAGATGTTGGCGCTATATAAATCAATATTAATAATACAAGGTTAGGTCTGCATACCATACACTTGTGACACCTTTCTCAAGATATAACACACTTAGACCCTGGGGCGCAGGTGCAATAGACCCGCACCTGCAGCTTTCTTACCAAACTGGACCTATTCAAACTCACTGTGGGTTAGCTAAGCTGCAAATCTGGTAAACCTTGGGGTGCCCGATACAATGCAGGATTCTTGGCCAGATCTCATCCCCAATTATACCTCACAACATTTGTAAGCATATTTCCAAACATTTTAAAATGCAAAAGAGGGACACATTGCGAGAAGAGATGCAGCAGACTATGGCCACTTTGTTTAGGTTACACCCAATTTAAAGACCATTATTCCCATTTTACATTGTTACCTGCATGTGTATTATGTGGTTAATGAATTAGTTCACTCAGAAAGTGGAGAACTGACAACACTGGCTAATAAACTGGAGGGCTGACAACACTGGCTTATGAACTGGAGGAATAACAGCACTGGTTATTGAACTTTGGCTATGAACTTAGAACACACACACATGCTCTTAAAGGGAATGTATAGTGTAAATCAAAGTTCAGTCAACTGCAAAGCTGTACCTTTAAATCAGACATTGGCAAAGCTTACATTTCCCACTTTACTTGCTGGCTCTCCCTGCTCCACTGAAATCTCGTTCAATTTCCTACAATTGCGGGATTTGCTGGAGTGGAATCTCATTCGGTCAGATATTAAGGACTGCCCTGCTATCTGTATATTACACTTGAAGTAAAACATGGACAGGAAGTTCCGCTTCTATGTATATACTGCAATGGTGTTTAAAGTGCTAACACTGTGGCAAATTAAAATTGGTGGCATTGAGTAGCAGTCATCTATCAATGTGTGACTAAGGGGCATATTTATAAAAGTCGAAATTTTTCGCCTAGTTAATAACGGCGAACATCGCATCGAAAACAATGCTTTTTGTGGTATTTATAAAAAAGCGAAAAAAAAGACTTTGCGTCTAAAAACCCGAACAGGCGCGATAATAAGCGAAAAGTATTGCAGCGAAAACTTAATGCGTCTACAAGATGACTGCATTGCGGAAACCATTAGACATAGCCAAACAAAAGTAGCTCCTCCCCACTCGTTTTCTCTAGCCATAATCATAAGCTTAAGCTGCTTGTTTAAATAGTGTTTGTTATCAATCAAACTTTATTGTTCCTGTTTTTTAATTATGTGAAATTTGTAGCAAAAGAAGTGAAAACCACATCCAATCATTGTTATCGGCTAGCCAGCTGTTCAACATTCTTGACACTATATTTCAATTTAGCAAAAATTGGGAGTATACAGAGAAAGAAAAACAATAAAGTTGACAACATGCCTATTAACATGTAAATGCGCATTTGAAAGGCGAACGGACAGAATGAGTTGTTTTAACACTACCAAAAAGCAGAGCATAAAGCACACACCCTGAATGCTAACAATTGGCCTCGCATTGGAAATGCAAAAATGAGCCTACATTGAGACCGCTAAAACGCCCCAAGAAAAAAGGGGGTGCGGGTGCTTTCACGTGAAAGACAAAATAGCAGACCTCATTTATAGTCCAAGCTAAAAATGTTAAGAAAAAGGCGAATTAAATGTATACCAAACATGGTAAAAAGATGCCTTTTTGCTACCTTCAAGTTGTCGATAATATTCTGCTCCATTTAAGGTGAAAACACACTTTTCGCTTTTTATAAATCGCGTTTCGCCACTCGTTAACGCCACCTTTTTAAATTGTGTTAACTAGCTTTTTGGCGAAAAACCATGCGATAAGCAAAAGCGAAAACTTTTCGCGACTTTTCGCCCTTTTAGAAATATGCCCCCAAATATGTGGTTAGTCTTTTGAAATGTTCCTGTGAACTTCTTGCACACTTCAACTAAAGTGTTTTTCTGTTTTTCTTTTGCATGTGTCATTTTGTTTTGCAAGCATTAATTTTATGTGAGTGTCGCATCTGAATTGTGTTTTCTGGGGGACATTGTGTGTCAATAATTAATTTTGGTCATAAAATGCAAAACATGCATGGAGGTGGAATTAAGAGGCAATACATAAATACGTGTTTGCAAAAAAGGCTGTTTATTCAGCTCACACTGCATGTTTTGGACACAAGTTCTTTATCAAGTATCCAAAAATGTTGAATAAACAGCTTTCTTTGCAAACACTTGTGTGTTGCTTCTAAGTCCACCTGCTACTCCTGCATCTGTTCTGCATTTTGGTTACTCTGGGTGGAGTACACAAGTACAGAGGTGGCAGCCAATTTAACATAAGTGTGTGATAGTAGCTTTCTAATTAATTTTGGTCAATTAAATGCAGAGGGTTATTGTTGTGCAATAAGTGGATTTTGCAAAATGTCCACATTTGGGGGCAAATAATGTTTCCACATTTACCCTAAAAAAATGTATATGAGGTGTTGTCTGCAATTGTTAAAGGGGAAGTTGATATGATAGGCTGTGAAGTTAAAGGAGAAGTTGGTATGGAAGTTGGCACTCATTCACAGCAGAGTTTACCAGTGTTTTTTTTACCAGAAAGCCAGAGAGAACGTGTACCAGCTGTCTGTAGCAGAGAGAGTTAACGTGCTATAACATTAAGCTCTGATTGAGTCCCTGTTTTGGATCTCAAACTCCTGTCTAATAATGTAGGGGTTAATGGTCACTGTTTAAGATCTCAAACTCCTGTTTGGTAATGTAGAGGTTAATATGTAATTTATAATTGATTTTAGCTACTGCATTGGTCTGTGTCTATTTGTGTTGTTTTTTCTAAAGTAAAAACTCCGTATTCAGGTTAAATTATCTGGTTGACACTATGCAATAAAAAGTGGGATTTTGGGTTGCAGTTTGGGCTTCTAAAAGGTTCGCCATCACTGCTTTAAAGCGGATCACATCAACTTCCCCTTCAACATGTATCACATCAACTTCCCCTTTAACGTATATCACACCAACTACCCCTTTAAAGGGCAACTGTGGTCTCAAAACAAGTTAGGGTTAAATGAAAACCTGCAGTATTTACTTTAAAATGGGCTAACAATCACATTTCTGGCTGGAGTCGGTGAGAAATTACAATGTTCAAACTTCCTGCTTTCTGGTTGAGAGACATCACCTGACCTCTGCTCCACCCGTCAGCCCCGGGGGAGAAGCATGCTCAGTAAAGACCTTAAAGGAATAGTTCACTCTCAAAGTGAACTATTCCTTTAGTATATTGATTGAAGCCCGGGAGGTTAAGGAGCTATGCCTTACCTCCCGATGAATAAAGCGGTCGGAGATTCCAGCTGGGCTGCGGTGGATTGCATAAAAGGTAAGGTCTTTGGTATCTTCATTCCCGGACCCTGAAATATTGATTGAAGATCGAGAGGTAAGACATAGCTCCTTAACCTCCAGGGCTTCAATCAATATATTAAAGGAATAGTTCACTTTGAGAGTGAACTATACCTTTAATGCTGGGGAAATTAGGAAGTACCTGGGGAAAAATTGACAGTTTAGCAGGGAAGCCTATTATGGCAGGCTGAGGCTGGTCACATGACTACAAGCTGGCCACATGGCTGAAAACAGGAAGTGTTCAAGCAGCAAGTAATAATGCTGAGCCTTTCCAGCAATAACGTCTTGCAAATTTTATCTAGAGATGTGATTTAGGTTTTATTGTGTAGGTACGATGGAAGGGTTTTTATATAATTCTTACTAATTTGGAAGAATTCAAGACCACAGTTACGCTTTAAGGCTTATCACACTAACCAACTTTCCCTTTTTACGTGTATCACATCAAATTTCCTTTAAACACGTATCACACCAACTTTCCCTTTAACGCATATCACACCAACCTACCCTTTAAGGTGTATACCACCAACTTTTGAGCTTAATTTTTCGTTTTTTTAAAGATTTTTTTTTTTTGTAAGGTTTCGACTTTCTTTATTTACCTATAAAGTTAAATGGGGGTCTGAGGGACATATTTATAAAGGGCATTATTTTTGCTATTTTCCCACCAGCCTTTACCACAAATTTTTAAACTTCAACTTTTCCTTTCATCAAAGTTATTAAAAAGGTGATGGTAAAAAGGTAATACTCCCTGGTGGTTTTTCAAAGTAGTATTAAATTGGTTATACACACTGAACGCCTTCTTTGTATTTAAAATAGCCTAACATGTGGAGTTTTTATCAGCCAAAGATATGATAAATAGTGTAAAACTCAAAAGGCAAATTTTCTCTATTTTATTAATAGGATGATAGTGTAAAACTTAAAAGGTAAATTTTCTGTAGTTTATTAATAGGACACAATTTTAGTATTGCTTATTTTCAGCAAACTGCAGCTAATTATCAAACCAGTTCCATTAATATGGGAACATACCATAGTGCTGTGTAAGAAATAGTCATGTTAATGGAACATTCCAGTAAGTAATGATGTTTGACAAAATTCTGGTAAAACTGCAAAAAAAAAAAAACAACAAAAGGGAGAAAACGGGCAAAAAGGCGAAAATCCAACTATTTATAAACAGCTTTAAATAAAAAAAAAATGACAAAAATAGCTCTAAAATTACACTAGAGAGCAATCTCTCTTTTCACAGTGATACCACACTTAACGCAATGAATAAGGCAAAAACTATCGCCACACATCGCTGCAGCGATACGTTTCTGCAAAGGCAAAAGTGAAAACGAGCGGTTTTATAAATTGCCATTGCAATGTCCTGCGATAGCAAAATGGCGAAAATAGCGATCATTTATAAATATGTCTCATTGTCCCAGCCATTTGGAAATTTTTCTGGAACATACAAACAAATATACATACATACATACATATATTGACTATTTATGCAAAGACCCATTTGGTAATTATATTCCGCTGAAAAGTAAGGCATGTCATCTATGAATTGTTCTTTCTTTGCTTGTTCTACTTCGCACCGAGAAATCCTTTTATGTTTAGTTTTGTGGTATCTGTGCATCTACAAGCAAATTTAGAGAATTGTTCCTGCTGGAGAGCAGATAAAGAGGATTAAGGAAAGGAAAAACAATTCAATGGTAGAGAAGATAAAAGGCATAATCCTCAAGCAGAATTAAAAATATCTATATAGAAGCGAAGAAACTAAGCTGCATGGTTGTATAGTTGTATATCATTTTTGATATACAAACCAAATGGAAAAATAAAAAAGAAGGCATAGCAGCCCTTAAATCCTCTAAAACAAAGGTTGGATCCGTTATCAAAAGCCCATCTTTTGAAGGCGAAATTAAGTCCAACAAGGGATTAGGATGAAAATTAGATGTCTGGTGCACAATTCTATACTGGGTATCACTATTAATTACCTTTGTTGGTTTTGCTTCCTGGAGCAAGCATGCATTCACTTGCCCAATTGATCTTGATCGCCTTGTGATTACTGGCCCATGAGGTAGTGAAAAATATTTGCTAGAGCATAGTGATATTCCATGTAAATCATACCTGGTAGACCCATCATTGCAGTCTTTAACCCAAGCATTTTACGATGCAGTCATATAGTAAATATAAGTGCTATATAGTATATAAGTGCTAGAGCCTTGCCACGAGAGCAAAGGATGTCCCTGCCCTGTAGCCTTTACAATAGAGGTTTCTTTATGTAGAGAGAGAGGAATAGAATTCCAGAGGATGTGAGCCTCAAGAGAGAAAGTTTTTTTTTTTAATATTTGAACATTTTTGAGTTCTCACTCTGCCGAAAAGGCTGTTTTCACACAGTTTTCTGTAAGGGGGGCGTCTGAGTGACCCAAGGCAGCTGCGAGTGGGCGGGCCCACGAGACCCACAAATGGACGGGGCCATGGCACCCATGGGGAGGCGGGGCTAAGGCACCTGCGAGTGTGTGGGGCTAAGGCACCCGCAAGTGGGCGGGGCCACATGGGGCTGTAAGATAGGGGGTCATGGGGGGCCTGCAAATGGAGGGGCCATGGAGTCCATGAGTGGGAAGGACCAGGGGGGCTTGCAAGAGGAGGGGGGCTGCAAGGGAAGGAAGAGAAACAGGGCAGATTGACTGTCATGATAGACCTGGTGATGCTACTACCATATCACACACAAAAATGTAAATATCTTCAAAATTATGCAAAATAAACAATGAAAACATATTGCAAAAATTCTCAGGAGAGCAATTCCTATCAATTTACCTAAAGTTATTTTTGGACCACAGTTCCCCTTTAAGCCTCATACACACGTCACTGCAGGGGCTGACCTGCGACGCATGATGTGTATGCACGGTCGTTTCGGGCGATAATCGTGCTGTGTATGGGCATTTTGTTGGGTGAAATGTCATTCGATCGGGTCCTTTTTTAGATCTGTCCGGCAGATCGGGCAACAATCACTGACCAAAAAGCCATTTCAGCTGACACGGCAAGAAGTTCCTGCAGTAGTTTATGACTGGGCATGTTTAAATGACATAACAAACAGAATTTATAGTGGCTTGGCACCAATCACTGTGTTTCCCTGGAAACATTAGTCTCGGTCCATAGATAAAATAATCATTTATTATTCAAACATATTCAGATCTTTCACATCAATGGATAATAGCAAAAGGTCTGACATGTTTCGGGTCATGTGACCCTCACTCATAGACACATACTGGGAGATTCAATAAAAGTTCTTATGGTTAGAAATGGTGCTAACATCTGATTGGTTGGGGCAAAATTAACACCATTTTTAACGTTAAGAACTTTCATTGAATAGCCCTGATACAGCACTATGTACCGAGAGTCGCTATTGCTCTCTACTGCCCCCTTTAGGCAATGCACTGAGCTGATAGTGGCTCTCAGTGCATTGTAACTGGAGTTTGCCTTTTGGGAATCTTTTACAGATTACATCTTAATTAACAGCTCAGTACATTGGTTGTGGCAGTTGTGCAACACAAATTTTGTATAACGTTGCAACTGCCCTTAGTTGTGTCTTAGTCACGTTAACGCTTGGTACATTGGTTAAAGTGACTTTAAGATACAAATAGCCTATAACAGCTCTTGGTACATAGCCCTGATAGTTGTGCCAAGCCACTGCAAATTCCGTTTGGTTTACATAACTAGGAATTAGGGACAGGCTTCTGTCTTGTAGCACACCAAGGGAGTACCTGGTGAGACCATGAGAGCCGAGACCTCGTGAGACAGAGCGGCCGGGTGGAATCCTTTTGAAGTGTGCTGCTAGAATGTTGGTAAGAATCAAGGGCCCGAGGGAGGTTGTAGAGCCACCATATATTCCTACCGTAAATAACATAATAGCCAGGCCAAATTGTAATACTGGAATGTAAGGAAATAAAACAGCTTTTATTTCAAGGTGCTCTGCCTTTTGACTGTTGGCCTACAATATAACCTTGGATAACCTTGGATTTCCCCTTAGTCACAATCACTATTTATTTAATGAATTTAATGAACTAGAACATCCATAAATTTGGCCATTTGCCAAAGTATAAACATATACAGAGTTATTCAATATAAGTTCTTATCGTTTAAAATGGTGCTACCTTTTCCCCAACCAATCAGATCTTATTTAACATTTGAAAGCTAACATCTGATTGGTTTGGGCAAAATTAGCACCATTTTAAACGATAAGAACTTTTATTAAATAACCCTGATTATTGGGAGTTGCAGATTTCAAAATATCTGGAGGGCCACAAGTTTGCCTTGCCAAAGCCCATAGATGGCATACAATGGACCAAGTTTACTTTTGCTATGCAAACATTTAAATTTATTTTTTTACATTTGAGGGTCCATTGAAAATGTTTATTTAGGTAAAACTATACACATAGGGTATAAATTAACTTATACATTATGTTGCAAACATTTTTTAGGAGGCTTCTTATCCTTAACAGGCCATGTCGACTGATCTGCACTATAATCTACCAGGTTTGTATTCATTTCTGAACATTTAGTTGATAGTAAGATGTTTAGCATAGGATTGTAAAATTTATGGCATCTGTTTTTCAAAACTATTTAAAAAAGATTTAACTATCTATAAACTTCCTCCCCCACCAGACAACAAAATATTCCAATATTTTTACCATAATTATATAACTGCACAATTTGACTGTTTTCGTTTGTATTGTGGTGAAATTTGGTGGTTACCATACCGAAAATTCTTGCAATAAGTTAAAGAAATGTGGCAAAGTAGAGAAGCAAAGTACCAGAACTAGGGATTGCCGGTTCGTGGATCCGAGCCGCGGATTTATCCCGTTCGGGAACGCCGGATTTTTCCAGATTTTCCAGATTTTCCGCCTTCCGAACTGCGGATTACTCGTATTTTCGAAAATACATATTTTCAAAAATTTTCGAAATTACGAGTTTTTCTCGTATTTTCGAAAATTTTTGAAAATACGAGAAAACTCGTATTTTCGAAAATACGAGAAATCTCGAGGATATTTTTCCTTTAAATGGGTCCGCTCGCGGATTTTTAAATTTTTTCGAAAATTCGCGGATCCTCGAGCAGAGCGGATTTTGCGAAGTTCGGACATCTCTAACCAGAACAAGGCTTGTTAATGTTAATAGATACCATAGCAGGAGTGTCTGTATAAGTCAATACAATTTGGAAACACTTCAGAGAAAATTCTGTACATATAGAAATGAGTCTAACACCTTCAGTTCAATTTTCAGCAAACATTTGTAAAATAGCCTAACACCTCCTGGATACATATTTGTTATTTTGTTTATTGGGAAACATCCAATGGTTCTTATAATAGCAAATTAACCCTTTCACTGCCAGGAGATTTTAAATTTTTTTTGCGTTAACTGCCAGAAGAATTTTCAGGATTTTGCCCTCAATCGCTTTAGACTAATTTTACAGTAGGAAACCTTGCAGTAAATCAGGAATATTATACATTGTTTTTTTCAGCACAAAGTCTACTTTAACATGGTAACAGAATTTTGTAACTTTTCTGGAAATTTTACTGGAATTATGGGTAAAATATGTAAAAAAAAAATGAAAAATTTGCAAATTTTCATGGATTTTCCCCATTTTTACTTATAGTTATCTTAAGGTTACGCACAAAAATCTTACTGTTTCTAAAAGCTCAGATACTCCCGAGTACAACGATACCAGATATATGTAGGTACCCGACTTTTCCTGTACAGGAGACCCCCCCAAACTAAAACTGCACCTTCAAGAATATTACACCAAATTAAAATGTATAACCACTACTGACAGTTAACATAGAATATCTACCAAATTAACTAAAATATCCCCACAAGTGAGATATTTTTAGAAACTACACACCCGCAGGATTTTATGAGTGAGGTTAGTTTAGATCAAAATGCAGATACCCGGACGCAGCTCTTCGTCCAATTGTAAGTTATTTTCTCACATTTTCCTTTTTTTCCTCAACTGTAAAATCAGAGACAAAATCAAATGCGAATTTCAGCTAAAAACTGTGGAGGAAAGTTCAAACGCATCTCAAATATGAAAGCCTAACCCCTCCCGAATAAAACAGTATGCCACATTCATTTGTGTACCCAGAGACATGGCTACCAACTAACCCAGAGCGTGACCAGTGCCAAATGGCAGTAGCAACAGTAGCAGCACTGTTGTATTTGAACAGTCTGCAGTTTTTCCACAAAACACTCCCCCAACTCAGAAATACCCCCCACAAACTATATATTCCTGAAATCTACACACCTTCAGTTATGTAACGCTGTAGTTCGTTCATTCATACCACCAATGGCGTGGGCGCAGTTCTTCGTAGAAGTTTGCACTTTTACCAGATTTAAATTTTTTTTTTACATCAAACAACATTCAAAAAGGTAGAAATCATGCCCAAACCCCATGGAATGTTAAAATATCAATCTCCCAAATGTCCTGAATCAAAAGGTATGCCATATGTGCGGTTACACACGCGGACGTGGAAGCGAAAAGCCACAAAGTGAGACAATGCACGTTGGCTCAGAAACAGCGAAAATATTCAGCCAACTCCGAATTTGGACAGTCTACAGTTTTTTCCACAAAACACCCCCGTAACTTAGAAATAACCCCCACAAACTATATATTCCTGAAATTTACACACCTTCAGCTATGTAACACTGTAGTTTGTTCATTCATACCATCAATGGTGTGGGCGCAGTTCTTCGTAGAAGTTCGCATTTGTCTGAAAAAATGAACAAAAAACAACTTCAAAAGGTAGAAATCATGCCAAAACCTCATGGAATGTAAAAAAAAGTTACTAAATATCAATCTCCCAAATGTCCTGAATCAAACGGTATGCCATATGTGTGGTTACACACGCGGACGAGGAAGCGAAAAGCCACAAAGTGAGACAATGCACGATGGCTCAGAAACGGCAAAAATATTTAGCCAACTCTGAATTTAGACTGTCTGCAGTTTTTTCCACAAAACACCCCACGTAACTAGAAATACCCCCCACAAACTAATTATTCCTGAAATTTACACACCTTCAGCTATGTAACACTGTAGTTTGTTCATTCATACCATCAATGGGGTGGGCGCGTTCTTCGTAGAAGTTCGCATTTCTGTAAAATCAACAAAAAACAACTTCAAAAGGTAGAAATCATGCCAAAACCTCATGGAATTAAAAAAATTACTAAATATCAATTTCCCAAATGTCCTGAATCAAACGTATGCCATATGTGGGTTACACACGTGGACGTGGAAGCGAAAACCCCAAAGTGAGACAATGCACGATGGCTCAGAAACGGCAAAAATATTTAGCCAACTCTGATTTAGACTGTCTGCAGTTTTTCCACAAACACCCCCGTAACTTAGAAACAAACCCCACAAACTATATATTCCTGAAATTTACACCACCTTCAGCTATGTAACACTGTAGTTTTGTTCATTCATACCATCAATGGTGTGGCGCAGTTTCTTCGTAGAAGTTCGCATTTGTCTGAAAAATGAACAAAAAACAACTTCAAAAGGTAGAAATCATGCCAAAACCTCATGGAATGTAAAAAAAGTTACTAAATATCAATCTCCAAATGTCCTGAATCAAACGGTATGCCATATGTGTGGTTACACACGGGACGAGGAAAGCGAAAAGCCACAAAGTGAGACAATGCACATGGCTCAGAAACGGCAAAAATATTTAGCCAACTCTGAATTTAGACTGTCTGCAGTTTTTTCCACAAACACCCCCGTAACTTAGAAATAACCCCCACAAACTATATATTCCTGAAATTTACACACCTTCAGCTATGTAACACTGTAGTTTGTTCATTCATACCATCAATGGTGTGGGCGCAGTTCTTCGTAGAAGTTCGCATTTGTCTGTAAAAATCAAAAAAAACAACTTCAAAAGGTAGAAATCATGCCAAAACCTCATGGAATCTAAAAAAAAGTTACTAAATATCAATTTCCCAAATGTCCTGAATCAAACGGTATGCCATATGTGTGGTTACACACGTGGACGAGGAAGCGAAAAGCCCAAAGTGAGACAAGCACATGGCTCAGAAACGGCAAAAATATTTAGCCAACTCTGAATTTGACTGTCTGCAGTTTTTTCCACAAAACAACCCCCGTACTTAAACAACCCCACAAACTATATATTCCTGAAATTTACACACCTTCAGCAATGTACACTGTAGTTTTTCATTCATACCATTAATGGTGTGGGCGCAGTTCTTGGTAGAAGTTCGCATTTGTCTGTAAATAACAAAAAAACAACTTCAAAAGGTAGAAATCATGCCAAAACCTCATGGAATGTAAAAAAAGTTACTAAATATCAATCTCCCAAATGTCCTGAATCAAACGGTATGCCATATTGTGTGTTACAACATGTGGACAGGAAGCGAAAACCACAAAGTGAGACAATGCACGATGGCACAGAAACGCAAAAATATTTAGCCAACTCTGAATTTAGACTGTCTGCAGTTTTTCCACAAAACACCCACCCCCGTACTTAGAAATAACCCCCACAAACTATATATTCCTGAAATCTACACACCTTCCTATGTAACACTGTAGATTGTCCATTCATACCATCAATGGTGTGGCGCAGTTCTTCGTAGAAGTTTGCATTTGTCTGAAAAAATGAACAAAAAAAAACTTCAAAGGTAGAAATCATGCCAAAACCTCATGGAATGTAAAAAAAATTACTAAATACAATCTCCCAAATGTCCTGAATCAAATGGTATGCCATATGTGTGGTTACACACGCGGACGTGGAAGCCAAAAGACACAAGTGAAACAATGCACAATGGCTCAGAAAACGCAAAAATATTCAGCCAAATCTGAATTTGAACGTCTGCAATTTTTCCCCACAAACGTCCCCACAAACCATATATTCTCGAATCCACACACCTTATCTATGAAATTCTGTAGTTTTTTCATTCGTACCATCAATGTGTGGGGCGATTCTTCGTAGAAGTTCACAGTTTTAGCAGATTTTCTAAAAAATTAAAAAAAAAAACACTCTCAAAGAGTAGAAATCATGCCAAAATCCCAAGTAATGTAAAAAAAAGTTACCAAATATCAATCTACCAAATGACCTGAATCAAACGGTATCCCTATGTATGGTTACACACGCAAACGTGGAATCAACTGCCACAAAGTGAGCCAATGAACATGGCCGAATTACAGCAACTTTTCAGATTTGTCAGACTAAAACACCCTCTATATTAGAAATACCCCCCCAAACTATATATTCTTGGAAACTACACACCTTCAGCTACACAATGGTGTGATTCCTTTATGCATACCACCAATGGTGTGGGCACAGTTTTATTAAAAATTTCGCTTTTTTACCAGATTTTCAGTAAAAATTTAAAAAAATACAATTCAAAGTTAAAATCATGGCAAATTTCCATGTCATGTAAAAAAAACTTGTCAATTATCAATCTTCCAAATGCCCTGAATCAAACAGTATGCCATATGCGTGGATGTACACAGGGACATGGCCACCAACTAGCTCAAATGGGACACATGCACAAGTGTAATTACAAGAAAAAAATCAAAGTGTTCTGTAATTTCAAACAGCCCAAAACTTGGAAATGCCCCCCAAATAAAACCCCAACTAAATATCAATCTCCCACATGTTCTGAATCAAACGGTATGCCCTATGTGTGGATGCACACAGAGACGTGGCCACCAACTAGCTCAAATGGGACGCATGCACAAATGCAATTACAAGAAAAAATCAAGTGCTCTGTAATTTGAACAGCCTACCCTTTTTTCAAGGAAACAGTCCGAAACATGGAATTCCCCCCACAAACTATATATTTTTGGAATCTACACACCTTCAGCTACGTTACGATCCATGCTTTCATACATACATGAAGAATTCTAGACCCACTGATCCAAAGAAGTCCGTGTTTTTAGGAGGTTTTTGTAAAATAAAATAAGATGATTCAAGATTGAAATCCTACCTAACCAACTTGACAAGCAAAAAAACCCACTAAATGTCAATCTCCCCAATATCCTGCATCAAACGGTATGCCATATGTGTGGTGCACACAGAGACGTGGCCACCAACTAGCTTAAAGGGGACACACATGCACAATTGTAATTACAAGAAAAAAATCAAAGTTGTCTGTAATTTCAAACAGCCCCAAACTTGGAAATCTCCCCCCACAAATAAACCCCCCACTAAATATCACTCTCCCACATGTTCTGAATTAAACAGTATGCCATATGCGTGGATGTACACAGAGACGTGGCCACCAACTAGCTCAAATCGGACGCATGCACAGTGTAATTACAAGAAAAAATCAAAGTGCTCTGTAATTTCAAACAGCCCCAAAACTTGGAAATGCCCCCCCACACCAAATAACCCCCCACTAAATATCACTCTCCCACATGTTGAATTAAACAGTATGCCATATGCTGGATGTACAAGAGACGTGGCCACCACTAGCTCAAATCGGACGCATGCGCAAGTGTAATACAAGAAAAAATCAAAGTGCTCTGTAATTTCAAACACCCCAAAACTTGGAAATGCCCCCCACAATAAACCCCCCACTAAATGTCAATCTCCCCACTCCTGCATCAAACGGTATGCCATATGTGTGGGTGCACACAGAGACGTGGCCACCAACTAGCTCAAATGGGACACATGCACAAGTTAATTACAAGAAAGATCAAAGTGCTCTGTAATTGAACAGCCTACACTTTTTCTAAGGAAACAGTCTCGAAACATGGAAATTCCCCCACAAACTATATATTTTTGGAATCTACACCACCTTCAGCTACGTTACGATGCCATGCTTTCATACATACATGAAGAATTCTAGACCCACTGATCCAAAAAGTCCGTTGTTTTTTGGAGGTTTTGTGAAAAATAAAATAAGATGATTCAAGGATTTAAATCCTACCTAAACCACTTGACAAGCAAAAACACCCACTAAATGTCAATCTCCCACATATCCTGCATCAAACGGTCCATATGTGTGGGTGCACACAGAACGTGGCCACCAACTAGCTCAAATGGGACACATGCACAAGTGTAATTACAAAAAAAATCAAAGTTGTCTGTAATTTCAAACAGCCCCAAAACTTGGAAATGCCCCCCACAATAAACCCCCCCACTAAATTTCACTCTCCCACATGTTTCGAATCAAACAGTATGCCATATGGTGGATGTACACAGAGACGTGGCCACCAACTAGCTCAAATTGGCGCAGCACAAGTGTAATTACAAGAAAAAAATCAATGTGCTCTGTAATTTCAACA
This sequence comes from Hymenochirus boettgeri, assembly GCA_019447015.1. Classification (NCBI taxonomy): domain Eukaryota; kingdom Metazoa; phylum Chordata; class Amphibia; order Anura; family Pipidae; genus Hymenochirus; species Hymenochirus boettgeri. Next base: position 115,191,860 of record CM033472.1, read on the forward strand.
GCCCAAAACTTGGAAATCGCCCCCACAAATAAAACCCCCCACTAAATATCAATCTCCCACATTTTCTGAATCAAACGTTATGCCATATGCGTGGATGCATACAGAGACGTGGCCACGAACTAGCTCAAATGGGGCGCATGCACAAATGCAATTACTAGAAAGAATCAAAGTGCTCTGTAATTTGAACAGCCTACACTTTTTCTAAGGAAACAGTCTCAAAACATGGAAATTCCCCCCACAAACTATATATTTTTGGAATCTACACACCTTTAGCTACGTTACGATGCCATGCTTTCATACATACATGAAGAATTCTAGACCCACTGATCCAAAGAAGTCCGTGTTTTTAGGAGGTTTTGTGAAAAATAAAATAAGATGATTCAAGGGTTGAAATCCTACCTAAACCCTTTTGACAAGCAAAAAAAACCACTAAATGTCAATCTCCCACATATCCTGCATCAAACGGTATGCCATATGTGTGGGTGCACACCGAGACGTGGCCACCAACTAGCTCAAATGGGACGCATGCACAAGTCCAATTACAAGAAAAAAATCAAAGTGTTCTGTAATTTGAACAGCCTAATCAACTTGGAAATACCCTCCACAAACTATATATTTTTGGAAGCTACACACCTTCAGCTACGTGATGGTATCATGCTTTCGTATATACATGAAGAATTCCAGACGCTGTTATTCATAGAACTCCTTGCTTTTATGAGATTTTGTGAAAAAATAAAATAAGAGGACTCAATGGTTGAAATCCTACCTAAACCCACTTGGCAAGTAAAAAAACCCACTAAACGGCAATCTCCCACATGTCCTGAATCAAACGGTATGCCATATGGGTGGGTGCAAACAGAGACGCGGCCACCAACTAGCTCAAATGGGATCCATGCGCAATTGCAATTACAAGAAAAAATAAAAAAATGCCACAACCCACCCCCCACACCTATCCCCACTCCCCCTTTTAGTGGTATTTTAGTGAAAAGCAGTTAGTACGGAGAGTCCCACAAGTTTTTGCACACTTTTACTTATCCTAAAAATTAAATCAGGGAATTTTGCAGAGGTACCAAAAAAAGACCGACTAAAATAGGCTTAGTTTCCCTTGAAATCAAACAAATAATGATCCGCGTTTACTTTAGCGATATCACCGGGGACATTGGGAAGCTGGGAGAAGACTAATTTTGCTAATTTATAGTTTTTAGGTTAAAAAAAAAAAAGGTGTGTGTATCACTTTAAGATTTTATTTTGTGTGCATTTCCCCGTTTTCCAATTCGAAATCCGATCGGAAAAATCACTTCCCGGAAATCATTTTCCAGGAAGTGATTTTTCATTCATTGGCAAAGATCAATAATTTGGTGATCAGAAGTGATCACCAAATTTTGATCTCTGTCCCCATTTTTTTCCTAAGTCTTCGCTAAGTAGCAAAGACTTAGAAAAAATCCTATTTGTGAATGGAACTTTGAGTTCCATTCACAAAATGTATAGTACAGCTTTCAGCATGACAGCTTGTACTATACTAGGTACTGCAGCATGATCAAATGGAGATCAGACTGCAGTACCTCAACTTAACCACCAGGGGCAGCATCTTACACATTCAAGGGAAGACCCCGGTGAAGGAGGAAGCTCCGTGACGTCACCGGGGTCTCCCTTTCCGCTTCCTGCACAGACTCCACGTGGGACCGGCTGCACATCGTGGGACCCGGCTAAAGGTAGGTGTATCTTCCGATCCCCCCCCTCGGATTTGGATCAAACCGAGGGGGGATCGAGGGGGCTAGGGGGGCAGTTGAATGCTGCCCCCCGATCACCCCTAGCGGGGGCCAATTTTTTTTTAGGTGCAGGGAAGCCACAGATCGTATATTCACGATCTGTGGCAGTTTGGTCATTCACTGCACAGATCGTGAATATACGATCTGTGGCAGGGAAAGGGTTAAAGACATCTTCCAGTAATTTAACCAGGTACATATCTGATACATACCTGGCTGGGTGGTCTATTTGGCCAAGTACGTATCAGATACATACATGCTATCTGTGCCTTTAGAAAATAAATGTAAATGCTGCAGTTCAGTACCTGCTATAGCAAGCAGACAACTTTCTATAGTATTTGTGAAAGGATCTTAGAGATAATACCACATCTGTAGTGGTATTATACACACATACTGTAGATTCACCATAGGTAGAAGCAAAAATATTTTATAATCTCACTGTACACACCTTTCAAAACCGCATATCAGATATTAGAAAGAAAAGGAAGATGCCCTGATGTTTTTCGCCCCTCACGTGGGCTTAGTCATTTATCAAAATTGTTTCATAACTATTAGGGGCTTAAATAAGCAAAATAGATATTTAGAGTGCAACCCAAAAATTGTACATTGGCTTTTGAGTTTGTTTGCTGGCAGTGTCTTGATGTGCACTAATGATTTTTATTTGTACTGGAGGTTCAGTCAAGAAGTCTAAGTTTGAACCTTCTTTGGAGCTTTTTTTGGAAAATCTGCCAAAAAGTACAAAAGAACTGTGTGCAGGATTTTGCAAGAAATACACCTACACCGTCAAATAGCTGAATGTGTGTAGGTTCTAAAAATAAATCGTTTGTGGGCGGTATTTCAGATTTTGAGTGGTGTTTAGTTTGAAAAACTGAAAGCTGGTTTTCTCTTTTCTTCTTTGCACTTGTGCCTTGTTCCCTTTGGGGTTAGTTGGTGGCTGTGTCTCTGCAATCCCATGCATGTGCATACCATTAGTGGGATTTGTTCCTTTACTGGGTTTGGGAAGATTTCTAACTTTGCGTCTGGAAATATGGATTTGCAAATCTGAGTATATGAATAAAAAAATTGCACCATTATGTAGGTAAAGGTGTGTATATTCCAAGAATATGTGTTTTTTGGGGGGTATTTCTGCAATTTAGGGGATATTGATTTTTAGTGGTTTTAATGCCTGTGGGTTTGGGCAATATTTTAAACTTTGAATTATCTTTTTCCTTAATTTTTTCAGAAAAGCTCCTAAAAGCATGACATTTTATGAAAACCTGTGTACAGAATTTTGCTCATACAAATAAAGGAATGGCACTTTTATTGCAGCCGATTCCAAAATTATATACAGGGAACTCAATAAAATTTCTTATCATTTAAAATGGTGCTAAATTTGCCCCAACCAATCAGATATTATTTAACATTTGAAAGCTAACATGTATGTATGTATTTATTCCTTATACAGCGCTACAAATTCCGCAGCGCTTTACAATTATTTACTCAATTCAAATCAGGCCCTGCTTTGAAAAGCTCACAATCTAATCACTTTATGTACACATACAACTTATCAGTATGTCTTTATGATTGTGGGGGGAACCAGAGTGCCCAGAGGAAACCCACGCAATGGTGACATCGAACTCAGGACCTCAGCGCTACAAGGCATCAGTGCTAACCACTGAGCCACCATGCTGCCCACATCTGATTGGTTGGGCAAAATTAAAACCGTTTTTAATGATAAGAACTTTTATTAAGTAACCCTGACAGTTTCTTGAAGGTATTTCTAAGATTTAGAAATACCTTCTAAATTTTGTTTGAAAAACTGGAAGTTGTTCAAAATAAAAAGCTTGTTGAATTTTTCCTCTGTTTTTGCATTGGTCACTTTTGTCATGTCTCCGTGTTCAGAGAGATTAGAGAGATTAGGCTTTCATATTTGTGTTGGTTTTAAACTTTCTGCTAAAGTATTTCTGTGAAATTCACCCTTGATTTTGCCTCTTATTTATTATTTTTGAAAAAAAGGAAAATATAAGAAAAAATACCCCAATAACATTTCTTGGTACAAAACCTAGAAAGTTCTGTTTTAGTTTCTGGGAGTCTCCTGGTCAGGAAAAGTGGGGCACCTACATATATCTGGTATTTCTGTACTCGAAGAATAAGAGCTTACTCAAACAATAAAAATTTTGTGTGTAAACATTAGTACAAATAAAAAGAAATTCTTTTAATTTTTTTCATATTTTGCCCAAAAATCTAGTGAAATCTCCAAAAAAGTTACAAAACTCTGTCACCTTTCTACAGAGTCCGTCTTGTGTCCCAAAAACGTGTGAAATACGAAATTGTGGGCAAACAATATTTTGCAACAATGCTCTGTGTATGTGAAGGTGTATTTTCCTATGTTGGATTAGGGGTGTTGAGTTTTGCATGGATGGGTTCAACTTGATGGACTGTTGTCTTTTGTAACCCAAAATAACTATGTACCAATTTAATTATATTGTTACATAGTTATTTTGGGTTAAAAAAGACAAACATTTTTAACATGTTTTACATATCCAATGAAATTTCCAGAAAAATTTGAAAATTCAGTATTTATGCTATTTTTTTGTGGCAATAGAAAGATGTTGATATTGAGAAGATATTAATAGGGAGATGTAGTACTTCCTCCGTATTCCTCATCTTTACAGGTTCTGAAACAGATGGTGTGGGAAATGTGAAGGGCTTATAAATACAAAGTTAAGCTAGTCATTGCATTTATTGTAGATATGGGAGGGGAGGTATAATATTGCTAAGCAGTGTTACCTGCCCGAGATCCTGCGATGCAGTAATCACTTTGCAAGTTTTACTGCATCACGGTATCATAGAGAGTTAATTAGTGCTGCCTTAATCAGCACAAAATGTTTTCAATATTGCATTGGCTGCCTGCAGCATTTATAGAAATGGCACAGGCCCTGCTAATGATGTGTAAAGCCTAAATTAACCTGATATTACACCTGTTATTACTGTACATCTGACCAAAAAACTATTAAGTTGTGTAACACTTTAATGTTTTCTCCAAAATGTAGGGAAATATCCAAACTAGGTCACCATTTATTGTATTGGGTACATTTTGGTACCAACAAGACTGCAATTAGAATTTTTTGGGCCCCAAACTAGCTAAATTACTGGACCCTCTGCCCAGAAAGAACACACCTTTTCAGTCATTAACCCCCCCCCCATGTATTAGAATCCACTCTCCCATTCAAGTACTATAAGAAGCAAACCAAATTTTAATCAGAAGCTGCGTGGTGCAATTACCTACTTATCCTCCTCTCTTACCACCAAAAGAAAGAAAACAGGTGACCTTGATATGATATATGTAACTGAGACATGCATTCTATGTCTAAGCCACAACCCCCCCCCCAGAACACAGAAATCAGGTGCCCTATCTCAGACCCCAAAAATCACCCCAGGGTGCTGTGGCCCTTTAAAGGATTACCTCCTATACCCCTATGATAGCAGTTCTGTTTACCAACACCATCAACTATATGTGGACAAAATACTAAAAGCTGCAATAAACTTTCCTTTGTGGTTATCTATTGGATCTCTATTGAGTCAATAGCAGAAATACCTAAAATATATTTATCTACATTGTTTAGGCCATATGTTGTCTCCTCTGCAGCTGATAATTTAAATCTTTAATGCTTATTGGTTGCTCACTAGCATCTTGGGGCCGCACATTGATGCCCCAGGCAAATTACTAATTCAGCGCCAATGGAAGAAGACCAGAAATTTACTTGTCATGTAGATGATAGATATCCTCGAGCAACACAGCCTAAAACCAGCAGGCAGGCACACTTCAACTACAGGGAAGGGATCCAAATTACTTGTAAACAATAATGAAATTTAACTACAGAGTTTGCAAACAACAGGAAAACAGCCATACAGATGTTGAAATTGATAGGCAATCTTAACAAAAGAGATTACAATTAACAGGGAACCAGAACAGGAGTTAGGAATAAGAATAAGTCTGCATGAAGAACATAAAAGAAATTAAAATACAATGCTTGCAATCAACAAAATATTTTATTAGTTAGATGCTATTTAGATGATCATTGTTCTGTTTTATTGACTTCCAGAAAAGGACATAGGACATAGCTTTACCTTTGTGTCCTAGGTTACTGGAACCACAAATACCTGCTCCAAACATTAAATCTCTTTAACTCTTAACTCTTTTCTAATAAAAGAATACAATGTTTATTTAAATGTATGGCAAATATGAATGGTATTCAGGGGCCTCTGTATGAACTGTTTGTTACTTACAATATATCAGAGACCAGCACCGATATTATTTAAATCCCTTGTGCGTCTTACTTGCCAATATAATAGTAGTAGAAGTAGTGCAGAGGGACCAACTATACATACCATGTTAATGAAAGCAGCTAACTCCATAGACGGAGAAGCTTGAATTGCCCCTCATCTAGCACCGTACATAATCTACAGGGTTTATTATTAAACAACCAGCCCATTTTACCTGGCCCTTAATAATATATCTCCATATCGGTCTCAGTAAATTGATGCTACTGGCATGCTTTAAAATATAGTATCTTTATTACACATAATAGAATACATCAAAAAAAACTCCCCCCTACAAACTAATAAAAACACTTAAAAATCAAGATGCCCCTAATGGAGTGTTTCAATGGTGTTATGTACAGTTCAAAGTTTCCGATCCATGGCCAGACTATTAATAGCTATTGCAAAGTACCAACAGTATGGATGTAGTTAAACTTTTACAAAGCACGGTGTACTCCTACTGCACTTATCCGGTAATTCTAAAGTGAAAGTAAAACTGCTTTGATATGGGAAGGTAAGCAGCACTGGGAGCTGTAATAACCAGCTTGAATTAAAGGGCATGTCCACCCCCAAAACTATAATCCCCCCCAGTAATGGCCCCACCATGTAGTGTAGTGTAATCCTTACCTCACATCCCAGCTCCATAGGGTTCTCCTGTAGACCCCCCCTAAAGTCCCAAAAACTGTCCACCAGGAGGCTAGCAGAGTCCATATAGGACTCTGCCTGCTACCTTGCCTCCGGTAGATATTTGTCATGCGTACTGCAGCCTTTCTCCCCCCTCCCTCTCCCTCCCTCCCCCTCCCTCCCTCTCCCTCCCGTTCTACTATCCCTCCCCCTAGCTTTAAACCCCCTTAATATGATGTTCCCCCATGTCTGCCAGCCCCAACCGCAAATTTTTTATTTTCCAAAAGCCCCCCAAACTCTTACTTACCTCTCCTCTTTCCTCCGCTGCACTGACTGACCGGCAGCCGCATTCTCGCAAGCAGAGGGCCGGCAGTGCGGCGGAGGAACGAGGGGAGGTAAGTAAGAGTTTGGGGGGCTTTTGGAAAATAAAAAATATATGCGTTGGGCTGGCAGACAATGGGGAACATCATATTAAAAACTACTTTTAAGGGTGGACATACCCTTTAAGTAAGATTCTCTTTTAGCTGTAGGAGTTTGAAGGTGTGTATGTGTTTGTAATTGATTTTTTTAGATACAGTGCTACATAACTGCAGGATTGGGTGTTATCTGCTTAGAAAGAGCACAGAGAATCTTTACTTTTAATAAGCTTTACTTTTATAGAATGGATAGTCTCTACATGTAGTGTGCCGGGGGGGGGGGGGGGATTGACAGTTCTTTACTGACAAGCAGTGCCCCCCCACTTTAAAAAGTAAAAAAAAGGTCAGAGAAGGAAAAACAAGCATTGGTGGTAATTAATCCTAATTACTGTGTGATTAGTTAAAAAAGATTTGCCATAGCTTACATGTCCTTTAACCCCTGTTCCCTGCACTGCGACTGGCAGTAATTAGGGCTTACAGTGTTTTTTGGTAATAAAGGTAAATGATTGTCAACAGTCTTTTTCTCAAGAACATATAGGGGAGATGCGAAAACGTCTACTATTGGCCAATAGAGATGTCCGAACTTCGCAAAATCCGGTCCGCTCGAGGATCCGCGAAAATTCGAAAATCCGCGAGCGGACCCATTAAAATTAAAAATACCCTTGAAATAACGAGATTTTTCATATTTTCGAAAATTTTCGAATTTACGAGTTTTCATGTATTTTCGAGGATATGTATTTTTGAAAATACAAGTAAACCTCGTAATTTCGAATATTTTCGAAAATACGTATGTAAGGAATTAAGAGAAATCCTTGTATTTTCGAAAATTTTCGAAAATACACGTTTTCCCGAAAATACGTGAAAACTCGTAATTTCGAAAATACGAAAAATCCGCGAATCGGAAGTTTGAAAGGCGGAAAATCTGGAAAATATCGGAAAAAATCCACCGTTCGCGAACAAGATAAATCCGAGGCGGATCTGGGTTCGGATCCGCGAACCGGCCATCCCTATTGGCCAAATAATAGTATTCGGATATTAGAAGTCACCTTGGAGTTTCATGCCCTTATAAAAGCACTCTGCCTGTGGTATATGGTCACAGAACTCCTTGGTGACTTCTAATATCCTTATAATTTAGGGGGTACATTATTTACTATATAAAACATAAGAGGCCCCAAATGCGGACTGGTCTCCAGTAAAAGATCTGGGCCATATCGGCTGTTTTAGAAATGCACAGGCACGGCCTGCGCATGAGTATAATGACATCACCAGGGGCTCATCTGTTGTGAAGCAAACTGAAAAGTTTGCTCACAGAGCACCACAGAGACATGTGCATCATCTGGAGTCTAAAGCAGCTGCCACTGGCCTGGCTTAACCTGGCTCCCTTCAAGAAAGCACTATTAGATTTTGGCCTAGGCACACCAAAATGGCAACTTGCCAACACTTGGGTAGGTGCAAATCTCTAACAGTCCTTTACCCTGGGATTGGAACAAATTAGTAAATCAAGAGAAAAGTTGAGAGATGAAAGCACTCGCACACTTGACATCTGCACCTGTAAAGTACCCCCCACCCTTATAACTTCTCAGAAAGTATAAAACACAGAGGCTGGGTGTCCCCAGCTATCTCAATTTACACCTAGAGTCCAAGGATTCAAGAGCTTCACTTTAACAAAAAGTTGCAGTGCAAATAAATATAATGGGGGAGATTCAATATGGCCCAAATCCTTCTAAAACCCATGGTAATCCGATGTAATATCGGGTTAACGTGGGTTTTAGATGGATTTTAGAGCACAGATCCATTTCCAAATGTTTTTTGCACTGTGCTAGCAATTCAAACCCCTTCTGTTAAGTTTTGCGCTACTTTGTAGCGCGAAACTTAACGGCACTTTGAATGGGGCTTTAAAGTCATGCTACTTACCTAATATCGTTTACGTCAGGTATTGTAACACTTAATATTGAATTTCCCTGAAAGTGTCCAGTGCATATGAGGAATTCCAATCAGCACTTGTAACAAAAGCACAGATTCATTGTACATTGCAAGCTAAGTGGCAGAGGGAGACCTCCATAATATGTATTGTTGTGCCAATAAATTGTCTTTTAAATGCAGATGTCAAGTGTGCGAGTGCTTTCAAGGATACTGGGATTCTTTCCCCCATTTTTTAGGTTTAAATGCATTTATTTACTTTAGTGAAGTACTGCTAGAAGCAACTTTGGAATTTATAAACCTCACAAGGTTACCCATATAAGACAAGATACGTCTATCAAATGTTTTTATTCTGCTTTTTAAAGGGCATGTCCACCCCCAAAACTATAATCCCCCCACTACTGGTCCCACTCTGTAGTGTAATAAAATCCTTACCTTACATCCCAGCTCCAAATGGTTCTCCTGGACCCCCCCCCAAAGTCTGAAAAACTGTCCAGCAGGAGGTTAGCAGAGTCCATATAGAACTCTGCCTCCTGTCTCTCCTCTGGGAAAATTTTGTCCTGCGCACTCCCCCCCCCCCTCCATCTCCCTCCCTCTCCAACCCTCTCCCTCCCGTTTTGCAAGCCCTCCCCCTACCATTAAAAGCCTTTAGCCATTAGTAGGTTGCCTTCCCCCAGCCCCAACCGCATTATTACATTTTCCAGAGACTCCTCCAATATTTACTTACCATACCTCTTTCCCCCGGTGTTCTGAACTGCCAGCAGCTGCGTCCGTGATTGGCTGCCTCTCAGCCAATCAGGGACGCAGCTGCCGGTCCCGCCCCCTGCTTGCAGTTCAGTGCAAGCAGAGGGCCGGGATTGTGCGGCAGGGGAAAGAGGTAAGGTAAGTAACTATCGGGACACTTTCTGGAAAATCTAATGATGCGGTTGGGGCTGGGGGATGGTGCCTTACCACATCTAAAAATGTTTTTAAAAGGGACATGCCCTTTAAATGCAAGGCCAAATTGATTTTCAACACATAAGAAATAAAATACATACATACATTCCGATCACTATTTGCACTGTTTCTCTGGAGTATGTTCTCTGCTTTCTTTGCATACAGCACAATGAAAATATAAAAAATGAACTCTTTTTATTGCATTTTCACATTTCTATATAAAATAAAGGAATACCTAGAGATAAATAAATCCCAGAGTGAATTGGTCTATGGTTTTATATTTCCACTGATTCACATTGATTCGTATCTTTATTCAGCTTTAAGCAATATATATATATATATATTAACTGAATCAATGTTGCTGTATGTGAACAGTAGCTGGGCCACTTACCACCGCTACAAAGCCTTTCCACTGTAAATAACTGTTTGCTTTGTTTTAGTTTTTAAAGTGATACTCTTATTCTGAATTTTAAGCCAAAGTAGTCCACCAGGTGCTTTAAATAGTTTTCAGGTAAATAATCGAATAATGGCATTTTTAAGGGTTTCAAATAATGAGTTTGGAACATTAATTCCATTTTTTTTACATCACCATTTTTTGTGTACATGCCTGGGTACTGTGGGTACTGTAAGAGATGCCTGGGTACTGTAAGAGATGCCTGGGTACTGCTCTCTCTCTCAAATTCCCATGTCCCGCAGTCAGGGCTGAAATCTCGTCCAAATACCGGCCCTGGAAGCCCCGCCCCATTACACCCACTCTGCTTGTTATACCCTAACTCCTCACCCGACAGAGACCCCCCTTAGCTCCGTCCATGCCCTGCCTACTGTGATGTTACGGCAGAATATGGCAACCCTGGCCCACCCCAAACCACCATATTAGATTCCTAAAAAATACTTACAGCCCTTTGCTCCCGCAGTTACCAGCAGCTGTGTTGTAATTGGCTTTGTCTCAGCCAATCACAGACGAAGCTGCCTGTCCAGTCCCTGTGTGCAAGTTCCAGCAATCATTAGGCTGATCAGAGTGCCGCAGGAGCGATGGGCTGTAAATAGTTTTCTGATGCTTTTTTTTAGTAATCTAACATGGCGGTTGGGGTGGGCAAGGATACCTTACAATATATTAAAAAATGTTTGTTAGGGTGGAGATCCCCATTAAAGGGTATGTCTACCCTTCAGAAAATTTTTTTAGCAAACATTGCCCCTGTCCCCCCAGCCCCAACCGCTATGTTTGTAATATTAGAAAATGCCCAGAACTTTACTTACCTTCCCTCTTGCCTCCGCTGCGCTGCCGGCCCTCTGCTTGCGAGAAAATGGCAGGGAGTTCAGTGCGGCGGAGGCAAGAGGGAAGGTAAGTAATGTTCTGGGCATTTTCTGATATTACAAACATAGCGGTTGGGGCCGGGGGGACAGGGGCAATGTTTGCTAAAAAGGGTTTTACACTAGGGGAGGGAATCCAAATCGGGAGGGAGGGAGAGGGGGAGGGAGGGGGAGAAGGGCTGCAGTACGCATACCAAACTTCTCCCGGAGGCCAGGTAGGAGGCAGAGTCCTATATGGACTCTGCTATCCTCCTGGTGGGCAGTTTTTGGGACTTTGGGGGGGGACTACAGGATAACCATATGGAGCTGGGATGTGAGGTAAGGATTAAACTACACTACATGATGGGGCCAGTAGTGGGGGGGGATTATAGTTTTGGGGGTGGACATGCCCTTTAATTGCCTTTTCCTTGGAGAAGTGTGCAATGGAAGTAATGATAGAAGCACCTCCAATCTGACACTATAATTGGTGGTTCTGTGTCTTTAATATAAAGCATTGGATGGACACCTCTTCCCTTACTATAAAAAGCCAGTAGGGGATTTGAAAGCCTCCTATACTAATCATATGCACAGTAACTAAAACCTGGCCCCACTGTATAGTTTAAAAAATCCTTACCTTACATCTCTGCTCCAAATGGTTCTCCTGCAGTGTCCTTGAAAGTGAACAGTAGGAACTGTCTTCTGTGTGTAAAAGGTTTCCGCCTCCTCCCTGTCCGCTGAGAGGACAGTGGCATGGGCAGGGGAGCCCTCCCCCCCTCCCTCCCCCATAAAGGCCCATACAGACTGATGAACAGCAATTTCAGACGAAAATCATGCATGTATGTCTGTTTGCTCATTAATCCGAATCCTCATTGACAGCCAACCAAGCAGCCATACACATGCAATTGTCTGCTGGAACGGCCATTCGTTTGTCTGTACATAGCTTACTTAGGGAATGCTTCCACAAGCCTTTTATTGTTACTGCAATACAATAAAGTTAACCATGGAATCCTTTACATTTACTGCTTTTTCTAACTGGGACATTTGTAGAACTGTGTCTCAGATTATTTTTTAAACCACTAGATGTAGCTGTACTCCAAATATGATTCCACTAGAACTAGACCAAAAGGCAATACGCCTGATCTAAACCAAAGTTATAGATTTTACTCACCATTAAAAATCAAAGATAACACAAAAATCTTGATCAACATCTGTCATCATTGCTTTACTTTTATTTAAAACTTAGTTATCTCATTTACAGTGAATGTAAATGTAATATGTCATAATTATTATTTCCTATATCTATATAAAACAGTTTTCTATAACTATGGCTCACCGTTCTATACAGGTACACTTTACTCTCTTGTGGATCTAGTATTTCAACATGGTGCCTAGTGGACTCTAAAGGAAAGCGGACAGGGTGGCTTAGATGGTGGAATATGGTTGAATTGCCAGAGATAGGTATTTAAATTATAGCTGTGTGTGATTTATTTATATATACATAGATATTTAAATAAGAGTTATTTACAAGCTCATTAATGTTAATTGGTTGAAATTGAATACATTTCTGCAAACAGTTTGTCACAATAAAGTTGTGGCCTTTACCATTTTCCTTGGAAAACAACATTTTGTGTTTTTTATTTGGGTAAGAAAGACTAAAGAGTGGTATTGGCCACTTGACCACTGGGGAAGGGGGATAAGGGGATGGTAAACATGGGGTTATTAGTTCCAGCTCAGACCTACATCCTGTAAAGCATACTTACCATACAGACTCGGAACAAGATACAGCGCAGTGACTTGCCAGTGGTATGAAAAGTTAAATTCTGCTCAGACGCTTGGCTGTGTTATAAATAAGTACTATGTATCTGTATATAGAGAAAATCAACAAAGCACTGAGTTGCATCTCCTGGATATAGTGGAGTCATTTCATGAAGCATCACATGCTAGCTATTGTTTAACCTGGGGTTCATTAAAAAACACATTTCTGTAGTTTCAATGTAGTTTTGTAAAACAAAACAATACAACTCTTTTTATTATTGTGGCAAATGCTGGGGCCGACAAAGATCAAATTTCTTCATTCGTAAATATATTGGAGTAACTGTAAAAAACTCCTAATTCATGAACGGTATCTGTTGAACTTCCTGCCAGGGTTATTATATTAACACAGAATATGAAACTGCTAAATACTGTTTCCTTGGATAAGTGTATACAAAAACGTTTCTCATATATTGTAGAAGTTTCTAGTTTGATATGGATACTGGTGTTCAGAGGGGCTGAAAGCCACAAAGATTACTTCTGCATACATTTCCTCTCTATTAGGGGCCCATAAACACACCAATCCCAGTTGTACAATTGTTAGAGTTTGTATGGCCAATTCTCCAATTTCCATCTGGTTTTTCAGTCTTCTGAAAAAAAAATGATTGGACCAATTCTGATCACACAATGCTGCAATCATACGATTGGTATTGGTGTGTTTATGGGTCCATTAAGTTTATCACAATAGCTACCAGTCTCTTCTTTCTTCCTGTGGTAAATGCTAAAACTAAAAGCATTCCACTCCACAACACAGGAGGAGCCAAACCTAGCAACCATTTAAACTAGTAACAAGAAATCTGCTTTGACATCCTTTCCTTATTAATTACCTGTGATTCTATGGTCCCATGACCCTCAAATTTCTGCAGGACATTAAAAAATCAGAAAATTAAAAAAAAGGACACACAGGCATTTACCAAGAGGTGTTGCGGAGCTGCAGTGATACCTGAATCTACCTAAAATCAGGAACTAAAACCCAGCACACAGAGCAACATCTAAGTGCTAAAATCGGGCACCAGGTCTGCAGAATGGCGTCCTTTTGAATATTGGTGCCCCCGCAAGGCGTGATGACGTCAGTGCACCAGGACACTGGGCACCGCCATCTTGGATGGAGCAGAACAGCCAGAATGGTAAGTATTCTTTCTGACAGTACCCCCTTCCCCAGGGGAGGCAACAGGACCAACATGACAAGGTTTCAAGGGGAAGCATCTGTAGAATTTCTGGATCAACTGAGGAGTGTGAACATCAGAATGCTTGACCCAGGAACTCTTCAGGACCAAAACCTTTCCATTTAATGAGTAATTGTAAGGAGCCTCTGGAAATTCTGAAGTCGAGAATCTTTTCTACCTTGCACTCCTGTTAGCCGTCGACCATGATTGGGGCAGGAGGAGGCTGTGAAGCAAAAAACTGGTTAAGGGAGACAGGTTTCAAAAGTGATACATGAAAGGCATTAGGAATCCTCATTTCAGGAGGGAGTTGTAGTTTGACAGCTGCAGGATTGATGATTTCAAGGATGGGGAAAGGACCAATGAACTTAGGCCCCAACTTGGAACATGGGAGATAAAGATTTATGTTTTTGATGGAAAGCCACACTTTATCTCCATCAGAGTAAGGAGGAGAATGTCCCTGTCTTTTGTTAGCATAGGTTTTCTGAGTAGAAGAAGATTTTTCAAGAAGACTCTTAGTGGCACTTCATAAAGCATACATGTGTTCAGCCATTGGCTGCAGGAACATCCGTGAGGAGAAAATCTTGAGGAAAGGCTACAGGATGTTCACCATAAACTGTAAGGAAGGGTGATCTTCCAGTTGAAGAATAAGTAGTGTTATTATGAGCGAATTCCACCCAAGCTAATAGGTTAGCCCAATCATTCTGGCACAGGGAAACATGGCATTGGAGGAATTGTATTAATGACTGATTGAGAGGTTCTACAGCACCGTTAGATTCAGGATGGTAAGCAGAAGAAAATTGGAGAGAAATTCCAAGGGTGATTGGGGACCTCTATCAGAAACTATTTCAGAAGGAAGTCCATGAAGGTGGAAAAGAAGAAGAAGGAAGAATGGGAAGAGGGATAAAATGTGCCATCTTGCTGAACAGGTCTAAGACAACCCAAATAATAGTATGTAACCTAGAAGAGGGAAGTTCTTCAGCAAAGTCCGTTGCGAGATGGGTCCAAGGACGAGAATGCGTAGGCAATGGATTCAATAAGCCCTGGGGATGAGTTTTGGCTGAAGCACAGACTACACAGGCAGAAACATAATCCTTTATGTCCTTCTGAATAGTAGGCCACAAAACTAATCAGTTGAGGGGTTGAAATGTCTTAAGAACTCTGGCGTGGCCGGCTTCCTTAGAACTGTGAGTTTGTTGAAGGATAGTGGATCGGAATGTAGATCATCCCAATGGGGGGTTCAATGGGAGCAGAAGGTTGCTTAGTTAATATTTGAAAGGCCAGAGGTGAATTTTTGGTAGCTATGATTTTGGAGGGTGGGATGATGAGTTTGTGGTCAGAATCAAGATGTTGAGACAGGACTGTCTCAACGTCTTGAAAAAAAGGGAGGAGAGGGTTGGTGTGGCAAAGAATAGGAGCTGAGGTAAATTAGTTTTTCAGAGTGGAGACCAGGAATAGGGTTTCCCTCCTTTTTTGATTAAGGCCAAGATGGGGGAGATGCAAGAAGAGAACCCCTTGATAAATTGTCTGTAATAGTTGGCGAAACCAATAAACCTCTGGATGGCCTTGGTGCAAGTGGGTAAAGGTCAGTCCTTGATGGCAGCAATCTTGGCGGCATCCATCTCAAACCTCTCCTGGGAAATAATATAACCCAGAAAAGGGACTTTATTGAATTTGAAAAGACATTTGTCTAATTTGGCATATAAGGAGGGCATAACAAGATATTCATAGTGCCCATCCCGTGTGTTAAAAGCTGTCTTCCATTCATCTCCGGGACAGATGCAGATTAAATTATAAGCTCTGCGTAAATCCAGTTTAGTAAAGACTTTGGCTCCCTGTAGTTGTTCAAACAATTCTGATATTAAAGGTAATGGGTAACGGTTCTTGTTAGTGATTTTATTGAGATCACGATAATCAATGCATGGACGGAGACCCCCATCCTCCTTTTCAACGAAGAAGAAACCCACACCAGCAGGAGAGGAGGAAGGTCGGATAAATCCTTGTTGTAAATTTTCTTTTATATACTCCTTCATAGACTGGGTTTCAGTGGGAGATAAAGGATAAGTACGGGTTCTTCCAATCTGCATGAGTCCCTCCGTGGTGGTCAAAGAAGCAGGAGTGGACACTTGGAGAGAAGGGTTAGTAAAGCGAGGAGCCAAAGGTGAAAAGGGTCTCTTACTACGTTCCTCTTTGCGCAACGTCACATGCAAGGCGTGATGACGTCTGTGCACCAGGACACTAGGCGCCGCCATCTTGGATGGAGCGGAATGGCTGGAAAGGTAAGTATTCTTTCTGACATCTACCCTGCAACTACAGGTTGCCATTTATTGCTTGAATAGAATTGTTTCATCCATAGGGCTTAATAGGTTTATGGGACATTTTTATTGGGAGAATGTTCCTTTTCTAAGCCATAATTCATCTGCAGGTCTTCTCCTATTCTTGAATCTGTTGTCATCCATTGCTTGATTACTTCCTATAAACATGGATGACAACTGCAACTCTGACTTAGGAGAAAAATACAGGGAAACAGATTAAATAATATTATTGGCATTTAATAAAGTAGTTAGTGTCTCATCTGTCTTGTGCAGGTTATGGGTTTGAGAAGAACGTAGTGGTCCGGGCCCTTTCTAATGCAGCTCTCTATGGGCTCTGGGCCATAGCATTGTTCTGATTCATTAGGTTATGGAGTCATTATATATAAAGGGGGTGAACTAACAATGATTGCCCTGCTCCTCTTACCTTTGTTGCAATAATCACTTTGGAACAAGTGTTGGGTAGAACGGTAGGCCACAGTTTTTATTGACACATTCCATTATATGTGTTCAAAAATACCAGATCTTAAAAATATATATCCCTGCTTCCGGGTTAGATGAACCCAGCTGTAGCCAAAGCTTAAATGCCACACTTCTGGGTCCCCAGAGGGAATGTGATGGCTCCAATAACCATATCCTTCCCAAGGATGTATCCGCCAGCTGTGACTCCAACATAACCCATCTTACATTAAATCTCACATAACTGACTGAAATCATAAAACTAGCAACTTCTAGGGAGGGAGGGAAGAACATGTGTGATGTCAGTCCTGATGTCACGCTACCCATACTCGGGGGACACGGAGCGGCCAATCAGCATGCATGTACACCGCTGCACCTGGATCCTAAGAAACCTACCTATCTAGCAGAGGCTCCACTACCAGCATGCCTGTTAAGACGTCCCCCACCCACTATCAAACGTCCAGCACCCTGACCCGGGCCGGAGCTACCATAACTGAATTGTTAAAGCAAGCAAGGGAAGGTGTGTCGGTTTAATGCCTTGATAGAATTGAATTTAGGTTTTGCTTAAAATCAGTATTTTAAACCCATGCTACCGGATGTAATATTGGGATATCGTGGGGTTTTCACTAATGTTGTGGGTACTGCACTGTTTTCCAAAACTTTTCAACAACAGTGCAGCACACCCTATTTTACACAGCATTTACATTTTTGGAAACAGTGCAGAACCCACAATAGTAAAAAACCCACGCTATTACGTCCATTTTTTTTACACAATGGAGCAATAGCACCCAAATGTGCAGTGTAATCCTTGCATCTAAATATGTTACTGTTAGGTTCTTGGTATTTGTTTCAGGGAAAACATGTTGTCAGGAAACTGCATCGGGTAAAATCTGATGAATGATGAGCTCTTTCTACTAAAAATCTATTAAAAAATAGAGACAGAAAAAGATGACTCCCAGGTTACTTTTCTTGTCGAGGATGGCTCACACAACACAGCAGATGGTAGGCATTCATTTCGGAACTATAAGTCCACCCTATTATAGACAAATACAGTGGCGCCGTTTAAAAAAACAGTAATATATTAAACAAAACACCAATTCATACACACCACTCCCAGACATGCCCCTATTCTGCCTAAAAAAATGCAATAAAAGGCTGTCTCCTTTTTCATTATTGTGTTATGTCTTTGCACATGAATTAAAAACTGCTGAGCTTAATAATTCATTTCCATTTTCCTTAATTCCTCGTGTCTTACTAATAAACTTGGGTACTACATTGGCAAGGCTAAATGGCTAAATGTGACACAGTAACACCATGTTGTCAGATTCCTAGTTGAATCATAGACATCTTAATGTGAAATGTGACAGCAATGACTACTACCTGGAATCTGTGAAAAATGTTCTAAACTGCAATAGATATCTAAGTAAAACAAGATCATTATGACTGTTAGGCTGTATTGCTAGCAGAGTAGGAGTGGTCAGTCCAGTAATTCACTTAGAAAAATGCCTGCAGAAATAACCTTGGTTCGATTCTCGCATTGGCTTCTTATTACTCCGGGCAAGTCACTTTATCTCCCCATTAAAATTAAATTTAAAGCTCTATAGGGCAAGGAACTTTATGTTCTTAAATAAATTATGTGTATAAAATAACTACATTTTCCTTTAAGGTCACACATTTGAAATCCCAAATGCAGACTATAATAGTGTGTATACGCACTGTACACACTATAAGCATTTAGAACTACTTCATTCTAAAAAAGAGTTTATTCCTTTATTGTTTTTACCCAGTTCTCAGTTTCTTAGGGTTATCATTGTGTGTTAATACTATTGGTTCACATAAACTGCTCTACAGCACAGTTAACCTGGACACACACTGTTTTAGATGTTAGTGTTAATTCCATGTTCTCTAATTTTAAACGTAATTGGGAGCCTTGGTGGTGTACAGCAGTACCAGTGGTTGCCCTTCAAACCTACCTGTGCAGCTCAATTTGAACACATTTTTATTGTTATGGGAAATTTTATTTGGCAAAATCTATTAGTGGGAACACTTATAGCTATTACCACAGCAGCACTGCATTCCACCCTGCACTAACTGGACTAGACTGACACGGGCTCATTTAAACTACAGTATGGATATTCTTATTTCTCTCCGTGTTGATTCTACTTAAACACAGAATAACATTTGTGGATAAATCTAAACTTTACATCTGTGTTACCCAATAGAATGCTAGTCTACTGTATAGTATTGAAATGTCCATTTCTAATGCTTATAATGTTTATTTAAGAGTGAAAAATATACATGTAAATAAAAAACTAGACCCTCTATTTTTCCTTTAACTTCTCTAACAGCAGCCATCCATTTTAACAATTGAGTTCACTTTAAGATTCTGGAATGATTCTGCTACACAATATATTAAATAACGATAGACACTACAAGTCACTCTGTATCTGCTTAGCGCTGCAATTCGCAATGTGATCTTTAATGAATCACACCAATTGTGTGTGATTTTCTTTTTACCTGTTATGACTGTAATTAAAGCACTGTCTGATGGTATGTTAATTTTCTGGAAATTTATACTTTAGCGAAATGCAAGCCACTGAACACAGACACAGACTGGACTTTGAGGGGATGATTTGGGTTTCTAGCTTACACAAGTGCCATGGTGTCTATATAAAGTGGCAAGGCATTTTGGACTAAAAGAATCCAAAAAATCACTATCTTTGACCATTTCAAATATTTTCATAATCCTGTCCAAACACATTTTAAACATTTATAATACAGAGTAAAGCAATGCCTTACCTGTATGTACAGTTTTTAGATTAAGGGTGAGGTACCAGATATTCCTCACAATTCTATTCTTCCCAGCTGTCTTCTTCTCTGCAAATACTAGGTTAGTGAGTTTAAAACAGAAGTCATGGTATAATTTGTGACTTGAAGGACAACTATGCTGTTGTCATCTGCCAGGTTATGGCCCTGGGTATTCGTGTATTAAAGATAGTGGTGAAGCAATAAGGAAGCCTGGCAGAAGCTTTCTTCTTGCTGATGCTCCTTTATAGAAATTATATTGGGAGGTAGAAAGTACCAATCCTACCTCCCTGCCCGAGGTACTTTCATTTTAACTGTTTTTGAAAAAAGTTTATAAGCACTATAGTTCTCCATAGCATTATCTATCCCAGCATCAACATCAGCCCTGTGAGTGAACCATTATTCTTTATTGCTACACAACAATAACTAAGGAAATATGAAAATACATCCTTATTTACTTTATTCTAATATTGCCTTCAATATTTTTGAAAATACAACTAATTTATAGTACAATATGCCAAACATTCTTACCAGGTCCTAACCACTTAGGAGCTGCCCTTATTTGCAACTTGTTTGCTTCTTGAGATTAACTTAATTAAAAAAAAAAAGCAAGACATGTTTGAGTAAATACCTTGTTGAACCACCTTTGGCTGCAGTCCCAGATGTCATAAATCTCTAGGAATTCACACATCTGGATTCTATGATACCTCATTTTTTGTGTGGCAAAATTACACCAGTTTTTCAGTTGGATTGAGGCCTGTGCTTTGATTGCATCATTCTAGGACTTCCAGATTCTTGGTTTTAAACTGCTCACATTTGCTTTTGTGTACAGGGTCACTGTTCTGCTGAATAATAGTTCTTCAATGCAGCTTGAAAATGGAAACTTGTATCATACTTTCTGAAAGTTTCTTTTCCTGGCCATCCCCTCAGGTAGTGCACAATGGGTTAACTTCCCCTTGTCGGCTGGGACAGAAGAAAACAGACACTCCCAAACAGGGTGGGATGCTGCCTGAAGGGATGGCCAGGGGGGGGGGGGCTCGTTCTGTACAAAAAAGGCTTTTTGAATTGCTTTAATAATCCATCTTCTTAGGGTTACCAATAGAAGCTGAATCTCCTTTCCTGGATCCTACCACAAACCATATTTGAGTTTTCCTAAAGGGAGAAGTCTTCTCCACATATAATTTAATGCATATCCCTATGTCCAAAAGGGCCATCTGAGGATCTTCCTCAATCTCTGCCAGACTAAACGAAGGTCAAATTATAGGTTGATTAATGTAAATTCTGGAAACTACCTCAGGTAGAATTAATTAAGAGTATGTAGGATGACTGCGTGAGGCTGAAATGTTAAATATGGAAATTCTATGCAGAGAGCGCTTGATTCAGAAACTCTTCTCCCAGAGGTTAAAGGGCATCTATAGTGGGAAAATAACCTTTTTTTTCTTTCCTTCCATGTGTTCTATAATTCCCCCCAACCCCCAGAGTGTCTTCACTTTTTACAGATTCCCTCTCTGTCCTGAGATACACCAGTTAGAAGAATATGTGATTGCATTCCTCTACTACTACTTGGACTGTCAATCAAATCCCTGTGACGTGATCCCCCCAACCTGCTCTGTAATAAACATAGAGATAAGAGCATTAGCAGGGGAAGAGAGGTAGCTTTGATGGTAGATATAAGGCTGCACTTGACCCCCCCTTCTTAATAGCTTTCACTGATTGATGATGGGTCACAAAGTGAGAGATCGTAAACGGTACTGTTCTCCTTCTTCTTCCGTGTCTCCAGGACAGCTTGCTTTCTATTGGCCACTGTGCGTGGGTGTTTTTCAGTATTTTGAACTTTTAACTCCTACTGCACATGATAAGCTTGTCGGTTAGCCGGAGTTGAGACATGGAGGAGGTAACAGAGGGGAGGGTAAAGGGGGGAGTGCTGCACAGAGATCTGACACCATGGTTAAACAGAGTCACTAACAGAGATAGGATTAAGGCAGCACAGAGTACATGAATTTAACTTTGCAAAGGGGCAATGTGTTTTTTTTCCACTATAGATGCCCTATAAGGCGGTTAACAGGATAGTTAACTGGAAGTCCAATAAATAAAAGTTTTCCAGAGGCTCAAATGGATGCTGTAGAAAATATCTTAGCACCAAAGGTAAGTCCCATTGCGGCAACAATGTTTTCTGCAGTGGTCTAATTCTTAAATCTCCTTAATAAAAGTGAGCCCTAGAAAGGGCTGCTGATATGGCTGAAACCTGAACTTTAAGGGTTCTATTACCTTACTAGAACAACCTAAATGAGCTTGCCTTGTCCTGTCAGTATCTACACTGCTAGCTTCAGACCTCCTGGATTTAGGAGGAAGATTGGTCTCTGTATTACTTTCCAGAAGTGGAAAGTAATACAGCCCTCGTTGCCAGACTCCTCAACAAGGGGTACCAGGGTCACGGAATTATAGCTATAGCCTTCATCCTGGAACAAAGGATTTTCTTCAACACTTGTGGCATCACCATTCCTATTCTGGCTTGGCTTTTGTATGCCCTTGAGAAAAGTTTCCTTACTTTCCTGTTCCTTTTTGTCTCCATTAAATAGATGTCTGGCAACCCGAACTTGGTTACTATTTCCTGAAAGACTAGAGGGTTCACAATCCATTCTGTATTGTCTAATGTTTTCCTGCATAGTAAGTCTGCCTGGAAATTCTCCTTCCCTGGTACATAGAGGGATATTAATGATTTTAAGTTCTTCTGGACATACTTCTCGTTCCCCCTTCCCTTCTTATTTATATTTCTGCTGGTAGGTTGTCCTAAACTGCAGTCCCCTGGATTTGCGCATGAAATATTAGAAGGGCTTGCATAATTGCTCTAGTATGCCCAATGGTAGACTGGAAAGGTTCGCTTTCCAACTGTCTGGAGCTAGGGGGCTGCTTTTCACCGCTTTTTACAAGTGTAAGATAGGTGTCACATAGGTGATTTGTCTGTTACAATTTTAGAAAGAGAAACTCCATCAGCATACAGTAATACTTTGTTAATAACTAGGGAGGAGACAAAGCTCAATACCAAAAATGTCGACATATGTAATACAGAGAAAGACTACCAGCAACCTCTTCCAATACATTGGTATCAAGTTCCATCATTTTATTGGTAGCACTTGTTTTTTACTTTTGTGATTCACATTTGTATTACTTTTGTGATTTACATTTGGCACGTGGTGCTGCATTTGGGCATTTGGAGTGTTATATCCCAGCACTTTACATATGCAAAAATACAGCATGAAATTGTGTGTTGCAATATTAGACTAAAGCTACTGTAGCCACACACTACACACTTACATCCCAAGGTTCCTGTGACTTTCCGACTGCCTGAGCCAATCATTTTGCAACCAACATTATGCCACCTTAAGTAAGGGCCCACCATCACTCCAAGGAACTCCACCATAACCAGGTACGTATATTACCACCACTGGAGTTGCTAGCTATGTTTCTCAGTCTCACTGACATAGCCAGTCTGGTGGCTTGAGTATAAACCTGACAATTAGATTTTAGGAATTTTGAGACAACCTTATACAATTTTGTTTTACCAAAAATTGTATACACTCCTTTATCGGCATTTTAGGAAAATAAAAATAACTTACCTGTTATAAAATAGTGATCATTATCTGTGACTTCCAACCATGGCATTAATTAACAACTGCACTGTAGGATAGTGCTGCACAATCAATGGGTCATAATCATGCAGGGTATTGGTAATTTGGTAAAATACAATATATTGCAATTTAGTGATACCACTCCTTTATAAATACTGCCCTTTAAGACTGTCGTGCAAATGTCATTACTATAAAACCAGGTTAGGTGTATTAACTAGGTTTAAAAAAACTGGAAAATGGAAACATCAGATCATATTTTTGAAAAACATTAATTTGTAATTTCAAGGTTTATTTTTTAGATGGAACAATTTTATAGCTACTCCTATCTGTCTATAGTTATTCCCTGTTGCCCTTTTCCCTCTTATCTTCTTGGCACATGCTGATTAAAGAGACAGTTCAGTGGAAATTATCAGTATTTGTTAAATTGTTAGTTTGTGTAATAACTTCTTAGTTATTCTACATATTCTCTCCATTTGCTGTTCCCTGCTGTTGACATTAGTGAGCATTTCAGGTTCTAACAGGTCCTTCTTCTTCCCAGGATGCACCACTTCCTTGGAATGTTCCTAACAGTAATTTCTACTGATTGGCTGTTGGATGGGTCAAACATGCTTAGATCTCTACTGAGCAACTGAATCAACCCAGGTGCTGGGTCAAGAGCAAGACCATAACAGTCTCTACTAGGGGTTCTGCAAACAGGAAGTCAGGATTTCAGAAGCATTTATTTATACACAGACAAAATGCTGAATGGGCAGGTTTAGGTCATTAGGATAAAAAATACTGCTCTTTTTTCTTAAAAGTATATGTATTTGCACTGAACTTACCCTTTAAAGGAAGGGGAGGGGCTTGAAAACTGTCAGTTACTGCATGCGTTTTAATCACTTTCTCAGCAACCAATTAATATAAATACATAATCCATCCAATTACAATATATTAGACAGATCATTTAATGTAATCATAAAAAGCTCACCTGTTTGACCAAATATGAGAAGAAGTGGTCACAGAGGTGTGACCAGATTCGTAAGGTGTTAGCACTAAATTTTTATAGGGATCTGCTCAACTGGAGTATCGAGTGTCAACGCCAGGAAAATGTGACATGCAGCATTGTACGGACAGAAAAATCATATGTCCGAGTCTAGCTTTACTTGAGGACTTGAGGAATCAATGCATAGGGTTGTGCATTAATTTTGCCTTGTTTCATGTGCTTTTAATATGTGTCCCCTTATTTTTCATTAATCTGGTAACACCGCCAACATTACTCTATTCTGTTTTCTATGACTTTGTAAGAAAACAGAAATAAAATGAATTTTAGTATTAATAGTTAACAATATTAATTTGTCTTTTCTTTTAAAGCCTCCAATAGTCTCACTCTGGGACACATTAATTAATGTTTATATTTTGAGACTAATCTGTTTTAGTCTGGTTTGTTTTAATTCCCAATGCAAAATGGGGCAATGTCTTTGCATATTTATAAAAGTCCAAAAGGGCTTTTTTTAAAATTATATTTAAAATGTGAAAAAGAATTACTTTAACAATACAAACATAAGAGAAAGTGAGTAGCCTGGTGAAGTTAACATCTCCATTGCTGGAGAAGACTGGATCTGCTATTTATTGTACTGGACAGAAAGGAACATGTTTAGAACAGATGAAGCAAGATATACTAAATGGATGCTGGTTGGTGTCCTTCATATGTTGCTAAAATGTACCTTTTAGTCTGTATAGATTTCCCCATAATGACTTTAGATTCTTTTGGCAAATCCCCTTTTTGCTTTTCCATTGACTTTAAGGGGCATGTCCACCCACAAGACTAACTTTCCCCCCACTACTGGCCCCACTGTGCAGTGTTTAAAAACCCTTACCTTACCCTTCTTTTCCAAATGGTTCTCCTGGAATGTCTATCCAAAATCCCAGAAAGTGAAGAGTAGGAGCCTAGCTGTGAGTGAAAATGTTTCCACCACTTATCTTTCCTCTGAGAGGTTTCTGGATTGCCCACTGGAGGCCATCTCTCTCTCGATCCCTGTTTGCTGCCTTATGCCCTAGCATTAAATCCTTTTTCTGTAGTGTAGTGGACCCCACCCCACCCCCAACCGGGGCCGGATCAGAACACTGGGGGAACAAAGCTCTGTAAGTACCTTTCTGACTATATTTTGCAAACAAAAATAGAGGTTGGGGGTGGGATAGGGTCCACTACACTACAGAAAAAGTTAATTTTATAGGTGGAAATACCCTTTAAGAATGTGAATTTGGTCAGCTCTCCTATAGTAGTAACAGGTCATCTGGGACCAGTCTTCTCCCTTTTTGCTGAGTGGTGGTGTTTGGAATCATAGGGATAATAATGAAGTCTTGCCCCCCCCCCCCGAACCAACTACCATGTAGGACCCAAACCTCCTTCCTGGCTGGTATCTACAACTTCTAACCAAGTACAGGTAGGCTGCAGTAGCCACAACTAGTAACTGCAGGTCCCTTTGCCTATTTCTTCTTCACCCCTCTATAAAGTATATCATGCTTACCTACTGCAGCAGGTGCTCTGAACTAGTGAATGAAATTTTGTAGCAAAACTTGGTGTGTTTGAGGTCCTTTACAAATTTTGGGCTACATTACTGGAAACGGAGTTGGGTATTTGGTCAGGATAAATGATGCCCTTTATGATGAAAAATCCAAGTAGATTATCCATCATATAATACCATCAGGGTTGTATCTGATTGACCCTTAATGTATTCTTCACCAGGACAATTTCCTCAAATATACAGCCAATGTCATTAAGAACTAAGATGTGATGGTACGGCCCACTTAGAGCCTTGATTTTAACATTATTATTTTATTTTACTTCTGTTTATTCAATTTGCATTGTTAATTGCTGAAAGGGAACTATTTACCCTTTTATTTGTAAAAGCGTTCATAGTTTACAGCATTTTCCACACCTACATTTTTGCACAGCATTGTACACACATTATATATGTAGTATGCTCAGTCCTTCAATGATAATCTCAAACACAGATCCACACCTTATAGTACTGTAGCAGGAACACTGACTCATAGGATTACGGAAGCTTGATATACACAGATCCATCAGTCATTACATTTCTGTTTTCTGAACCTGGTTCTTTATTCTCAAAACACACTAGTCTCATTTACTTACATCTTTGACAAGATCCCTGCAACTGGGCTTAAAAGACAGGGAAAACCTTGCCGACACTGCATTGAAGGGATTCCTTTTTCTGTATCACTTCACAGTATTTCTAATTACAGTGTCAGATTTTTATTTTTTTTAGATTGAGCAGAACCTAAGGGGACTGTTTGAATGGTTGCCGTTTGGGTAGGATGATGCTTAGAGCTTTTCTATAGGCCCATTGTACATATTTATTGCCTCGTGATAGAGTTCTTTTCGGATCCTTCTCATTGCTGATTTTCCATGAAGTTGCACAGATACAGGAAATTTAACAAGAAGTTATAATTCTTCATTAAAATTAAATTCAAACTGGACTGAGCTCCAGTACTCTGAAGTGTGTTGTTCTAGTGCTGGTTTAAGATGATGGAGAGAGGATGATGAATGTAAAGGCAGTTTCCTATACATATTATATATAAGGTTATAATTAATTATAATATAATTATAGGTGGACTGGCTATAATGGACTTTCGAGTATGAATTACACATCCACAAAAAGGCTTGGTCGGCAAGCCCTAGAGACCTTCTGTGGCTTTTAAAAATAGACATTTATTCAATAGCGTGCAGCCTAGGGATGATGGGCTGCACCCTAATTAGAGATGTCCGAACTTCGCAAAATCCGGTCCGCTCGAGGATCCGCAAATTTTCGAGAAAAAAAAAAAAATCCGCGAGCGGACCCGTTAAAATGAAAAATATTCTCGAAATTACATAATTTGTCGTATTTTGAAAATACGGGAAATCTCGTAATTTCGAAAATTTTCATAAACGTATTTTTCGAAAATACGAGTAATCCTAGTAATTTTGAAAATTTTCGAAAATACGAGAAATCCGCGGTTCGGAAGGCAGAAAATCCGGAAAAATCCGCCGTTCGCGAACGGGATAAATCCGCGGCGGATCCGGGTTCGGATCCGCGAACCGGCCATTCCTAACCCTAATGATGGTGGTGCAACTGTTTTGGGGGAGAAGATGGCTAGAGGCTTGGAAGAGATTTGAAACAGGGTCTGAAGGAGGTATTTTGAACTACACTACTTCTGTAGTGTAGGGCTCCCTATCCCACCCCCAAGCGCTATAGTTATTTAAAAAAAAAAAAAAAAAAGATCCAAATACTACTTACTTTCCTTTATTCCTCAGCATACTATAATGCCTGCAGCCACGTCCATGATTGGCTGCCTCTCAGCCAATCACGGACATGGCTGCAGGTCCAGCCTCCTGCTTGCAGTTCCAGCAATCAGAGGGCCGAGATTACAGCGCTGGGGGAATGAAGTAAAGTAACTATTGTTAGGATCTTTTTTTTACAAATAACTTTAGAGTTTGAGGATGGGATAGGAAGCCCTATAACATATTAAAAAAATGTTTCTGAGGGTGGACATGCCCATTAAAATGTTTAAATCAAAGGGAACAGAACAGTGATACATGTGTTATAAAAACTGTAATAAGGTGTGCAAGAAAGCAATTAAACTAGACAAAATATAAAATGAAATACACTTACCTGAACAAAACAAAACCAACACCAATATGGGTTTTAAGCAAATCAATACTAAAAGATGAGGACAGAGGATGTGGGACTATTAAATGTATGTATGTATATTATTTCTACATATTCCGCAGCCCTTTACAATTATTTTATTCATTCGCATCAGGCCCTGCTCCAAAGAGCTTACAATCTAAACACTTTATTTCCACATACAACCTATCAGTATGGCTTAATGATTGTGAGGGATACCTGGGTATCCGGAGTAAACCCTTGCAAGTATAGTGAGAACTCCTTGTAGATTTGTGTCCAAAGGAGGATTTGATCCAAGGTCTTAAGTGCACTGAACCACTGTGCTACCAAAAGGAGGCACCTCCTTGTTTGGAAATACTCACCACTATATAACTAAATAATGGGGCTAAGATGGTTATAGAGCATGCCAAACAGTTTTTTCCCTGTATTCACTATAGAGAATCCTAGTCCTTCTAGCAGGCACTGTAATAATATAAAAGGTATAAATGAGGAATATTCACTATGGCTGACAGAGAATATACAGGGGGATTCAATAAAAGTTCTTATCGTTTAAAATGGTGCTAATTTTGCCCCAACCAATCAGATATTATTTAACATTTGAAAGCTAACATCTGATTCGTTGGGGAAAAATTAGCACCATTTTTAATGATAAGAACTTTTATTGAATAACCCTGATAGTATGGAAACAATTAGACAAAGTTAATATCAATAAGGACACACATCCTCAGATCTTAAAGGTGCCCATACAATAGAACTCACTATCACTGACCGATATCAGGGCATTCAATAAATTCTTCAGGAACTGCCTTTCCCATACTCATTTTGCAATCGTATGTCGGTCGCAAAAAGAATGGCACCTTTAGAAGCTTTTCAATTTCCTTTTTGTTTGGCGATGTGCCTCTGGGTTGAAGATGATGCAATACCAATATTTTAAAAAGCTAGTCGTTCACAGCATGTTAACTATAGACCTGTAAGTCTAACATCAGTTCTAGGGAATATACTAGAAATTATAATACATATATATATATAAACAAAGAAAATAGGAAAAGGGGCTTATAGTGCCACATGCAGTAAACACCGTTTGTTGGGTACACAAATGGAGGTATAAAATACTAATATCAAAAGAGAAAAAAAAAGGGGATGTGGAAGGAAGGGAAGGGATATAACGACCACCAATTAAACTTGGGGCACAAAGACCACAAGGCACTCACACTGCTTATATTGTGACAAAAAATAAAACAAACAGTAGGCTAAACAGTGTTGGCTAAATGGTGGAAACCTAGAGACTTTCAGGGAGATTCAATAAAAGTTCTTATCATTTAAAATGGTGCTAATTTTGCACCAACCAATCAGAACTTATGTAACATTTAAAAGCTAACATCTGATTGGTTGGAGCAAAATTAGCACCATTTTAAAAGATAAGCAAGGTTATTCAATAAAAGTTCTTATCATTTAAAATGGTGCTAATTTTGCCCCAACCAATCAGATGTTAGCTTTCAAATGTTAAATAAGATCTGATTGGTTAGGGCAAAATTAGCATCATTTTAAGCGATAAGAACTTTTATTGAATCTCCCTGAAGAACTTTAATTGAATAACCCTGATAGTATCAATAAAATATACCTTTAATTAAATATCCATAGAGAGACAAAAACAATTTATACAAATGCAAAAGTTAAAAACTGTGCAGCCTCTGCCACTATAAAAAAAGGTATACAAGTGATGAATAGAGATGTAAGGTGGGTTCGAATAGAACCCAGTTTCGAATCGAATCTGAGGGTTTCAAAGTCCCGACAAAACTTTCGGTACTCCCGAATTTCACGGAACCCGAATAATTTGAATATTCGAAAATCGAAACTAGACGATTTCCGAAAATCGAAAGTAGACGATTTTCGAAAATTTAAAACTGGAAGTAGAAGATTCTCGAAAATAGACAATTTTCGAAAATCGAAAGTAGACGATTTTCGAAAACCGAAAATTGAAAGTAGACGATTTTCGAACATGGAAAACTTGAATTTTCAAACTCTCCGAAAATTTCGAAAATTCTAAAATGGAACGATACTCAACAGTTTCGAACATCTCTTGTGATGAAGCAGCTTTGACCCCCAATAGATGTGGTGGGAACCAAAAAATTATTTTAAAATGTATAGTCCCCGACCCCTACTTGTTCATATATAGATGTATAGGAGTATAATGTGTATAATTCAATAACATCCCAAAAATTGTGAAGCGCGGCTGCAGTGGATGATATAGTAAGCCAGCAATAGGACTAGTAAAACATTTGATTACAGGTGCAAAATCAACAGAGGCATGGAAACGGTCTCACCCATGTACCAGCGGGCGTTTAAAGGAACACTAAACCCCAAAAATTAACTATGTCCCATTCGTTTCTATTATTCACAGGGAGGTGAGAACGCTTATTCTCACCCTCCTGTGAATAATAGGACGATCGGGGGACCTGGAACTTACCTTACCTGCCGCTCCACTCGCAGCCGCTCCTGCACAGAACAGCTGTTCTGTCCCGATCGCGCGCCCTATCTTTTGAATTGGCGCGCATGCGCATAAGATAGGGCGCGTGGTCGGGACAGAGCGGCTTTCCGTGCAGGAGCGGCTGCGAGTGGAGCGGCGTGTAAGGTAAGTTCCAGGTCCCCCGATCATCCTATATCACAGGGAGGTGAGAATAAGCGTTCTCACCTCCCTGTGAATAATAGAAACGAACGGGACATAGTTATTTTGGGGGCTTAAGGGGGGTTTACAGGTCCTTTAAGGCAGTTCATAAAGTAGTCTCTTCTAATAGTTTACTAGTCCAACTCGTGAGTATGATTTCCCAAATCCATGCCGGCATACATCATCTGCAATCATAGTAAAATGCTTTAAACAAATGGAGCCATGCACATAAGGTCTCATCCAATATACTAGAAGCTTACAGGGTGATGTAGGGCTGTTTCTAGCCATCTTGGTGCCCTAGTGTGATCTGGTCGCAAATAGCGCGGCCTAGCCCTCCAAGAGTATTGGCAATAAAACTTTCAGTGCCAGCACTTTCCCATAGTATTGTAATTAAACCTTCAGTGCCAGCAGACTTTCCCAGACTATAGCCATTACTACTGTACTTTCAGTGCCAGCAGAGTATTACCATTAACCCTTCAGTGCCAGTAGAGTTTTATATTAATATTCTCAGTGCCAGCATGTTCCCAGAGTATTGCCATTAACACTTTCAGTGCCAGCAGATTATTGCCATTAACCCTTCAGTGCCAGCATTTTCCAAGAGTATTGCCATTAACACTTTCAGTGCCAGCAGACTGTTGCCATTAACCCTTTAGTGCCAGCACTTTCCCAGAGTATTGCCATTAACACTTTCAGTGCCAGCAATCCTTTCAGCTGCCAGCATTGACATGATATACAGTATGTACCTGCTTTCCACGTCTCCCATATTGAATTGTTCACTCCTCACCTACTCTAAGTTCTAATTGAAGAGTTGGGTGGAAGGAAGAAATAGGATAGGATAGTGATCTTATGGCTGCCAGTCACAAAGGCTGTACTGCTCTGACCTGATGAAGAGGGTATAGTGCTTGAAAGCTTTTCAACTAAACCGTAGAAAACGTATCACAGTACTCTTATTTTTTAAAGCCACAAAGTCCACAGTTAAAAAGTCTGCAGCAGCTTTTACCATATTAGAACTGTTCTCCTCAGTTCTTTTACCTGAGCT
This sequence comes from Hymenochirus boettgeri, assembly GCA_019447015.1. NCBI lineage: Eukaryota > Metazoa > Chordata > Amphibia > Anura > Pipidae > Hymenochirus > Hymenochirus boettgeri. The sequence goes on from CM033472.1 coordinate 115,223,665, forward strand.
CATCCTCTCATTAAGTTAATTTGCAACAATGCAATAGAGATGTTCGAAACTGATGAGTTTCTTCCCGTTTTCGGATTTTCGAATTTTCGAAAAAATTCGAAAATCCGAAAATCCGAAAACGGACCCATAGAAGTCTATGGGAGAAAAAAATTCGAAAGTTTCTATCAATTTGAAGGGTGAAATAGTAATAGTAGGTTACTGTAAATAACACAGGGACCTGGGGAATGGTCTGGGGAACTAATAAATATAAGTAAAACTCATTTAAAATCTATCTTTCCTCATGATCGGGCTGTTTTCGAGCTTTCGCAGGCTATTTTCGAGGGTTACCGAAATCGAACACTACTTTCGAGGGTTACCGATATCACAAATACGAGGGTTACTGAAATCAGCTTGTACATTCGAGGGTTGGCGAAATCGGCACAAACATTCGAGGGTTACCGAAATCGATCGCTACTTTTCGAGGGTTGATGGACTTACGATTTCGAGGGTTACCAGGATTCGTACAATTATCAAGGGTTACCGAAATCAATCCCCACCTACAATACAAGTTTTCGAGGGTTACCGAAATCGATCCCCACCTACAATACAAGTTTTCGAGGGTTACCGAAATCGATCCATGTTTTCGAGGGTTACCGAAAACGGCGATAAAAATCGAAAACTCGGAAAATTCGAGTTTCGAAAAATCCGGGAGTTCCGAAAGTTTAGTCGGGACTTCGAAACCGCCGGATTCGATACTGGGTTCTATTAGAACCCAAAGTACATCTCTACAATGCAAGTAGAGTAATCTGAGTTCAGGCTCTCTACTCACTAAAATTGCAAATTACAGCAGCAGAACAAGGAGAGTAGTTCTAACACAGCAAGTAAAAGCTGACAGGGGGATACTAGGGAGAAAACTGGGAGCCCTGGTTTAACATAGGTGCCCTAGCTCTTTGCTCAGGTGACCTACGCCTAAAAACGGCTCTGGAACGATGTAATAAAAGTTCCTGTTGTTAAAAATGGTGCTAATTTTGCCCTATCCAATCAGATGTTAGCCTTCAAATAAAATCTAACATCTGATTGGTTGTTGCAAAATTAGCACCATTTTTAACGATAAAAACTTTTATTACATCTCCCTGTTAAGCATATAAATAGTAGTCAGCATGAGAAATAGATCTTGTAGTGTTGAGTAAGAATTTAGATTGCTGTACCTGTAGCAAACAGTGCTAGACAGCAATGGCTAGAACTAGCAAGATATAGTCTTGTATAAAGAGAGGAATAGATTCAAGGGAGAAAAATATTCTCCCTCTTTACAAAGCACTGGTAAGGCCTCATTTGAAATATGCGTTGCAGTTTTGGAATGTCATATACAAAGGGACATCTTGAAAATGGAAGAAGCTCAGAGAATGGCATCTAAATTAATAAGGGGAATGGAGGGGGTCGACTATAAAGGCATTTACATTGAAGGATGGGTGTATGTCTTTATTCAATCTCCATTACAATGTTACTGTGTCCAAGCAGGCTTACAGAGCCATATATGCAGTCTCTAGGTTACAGTGATATGATTTTATTTTGTTTTATGTCTCTTTGTATTAATGCTTGTATTGGATCGCATGCTTTCAATATCCTGGAGATAATTCCTGATGCTAACTACCTATTCATTTTAGTATTGGGGAGTTTTTTTTCAATTGCTCATTTTTTAAATAGTGATACTTAAAGAGATAGTGGATCTTTCTAATCATAATCCCTTTAAAGGGCATGTCCACCCCCCCAAAACTATAATTTAACATCATACTGGCCCCACTTTGTTGTATAAAATAAACTTTAACTTACATCTCTGCTCCTTATGGTTCTCCTGATAGGCCTTTTCAAAGTCAAGGAAACTGAAGACTCCAAGCTGTCTGTGAGTGATCTGTTCCATGCTGATTCCTTGTCCTCATCAAGGTCTGAGGCATGAGCAGCCCCCCCTCCCGCTCCCACCATCCGGATCCATCCTCAGCCATCGTTGCCCCCCCAACCGCCATAATATTTCTTTAAAAAAAAACAGGTCTGTACTTACAGAGCCTTCTCTACCTCGACATTTCTAGTGACATCAGCCACGCCCTTGATTGGCTGCCTCTCAGCAGGAGGCCTGTGATTGGCTTGCAAGCAGGAGGCCGGATCGGTTCGCCACGGGAGAGAAGGCAGTGTAAGTAGAAATCTGGGGATTTTTTTAAAGAAATATTGTGGTGGTTGGGGGTGGGTAGGGGTTATCTACCTTACCCCCAAAGTTCAGTTTGGGGAGGGGGCATGCCCTTTAATGCAGTCATCCCTATAATCTGATGGTGTTAAATAGATTTTCAAATTATTTTGTGGAATATCACCAAGAGCCCAAATGTCTCTTTATGCTATTTAGCTCTTGTTTTTCTTTTTTAATCTAAATACATTGCAACATAAAACACAAAACTAAATTAATAAAACATGTTTGGGTGTAACCTGAGGTGCGGGAAGTTTTGTAAAGCCCTTAAGCTTAGCCCTAAGGTTTTCATTACGAAAAACAAAATCCTCGGGTGTGGATTCTAACCACCCATAAATTATGCATAATTTTAGGTGTAATTTATGACTCCAAAACCATAATTGCAGCACAAATGTGCAGGTCCCTGGTTATTATTTGTTGTGTTTGGATGGCGAACCATTGTCTAGCCCAGTTACTTGTTACTTATTTCCATGTAATGCCATTTTAAAAAAACCAAATATTCTGACCAAAGCTACATACTGTACAGTAGCAAGTTATGATATGATACATTTACTTGGAACCTTTATTAACATAATGTTTGTTTATCTTCATACACTCACATGATACAGTCAAATGCTATGAACACTGAACCTACTGTATGTAGGCCTCAGATCCTTTATAAAAACTAAATTTTATAGCATATTTTACCATTTCATGTGCATCCTGCACAGACATAATTCTAAACTATTTTGAATGTTATGTCACATGACTTGGATAATGCTTCTACACAGCTTCAATAGTGTTATTTTACATTTTCAGTCTTATATTTATAAATAGAGAAATGGGTCTAGCACACTACTTTATTTTCTAGATTAAATTATTTCCAACCTAGTGTCCTTTATTGGTTATAATATTCTCCTCTATCACTGTTGTGGGAGACTTATTGCACCTCTAATTCCTCCGCGTTTCTCTTGTTTGTCAGTCTGCACATTAGAAACACTGTATGACCCCTGGAACAAGTTTTAACACTTTATGGGTGTGAGCAGCAGATAAATTACCTGTGCTTCCTTAGCACACCCCAACTAACTGACCTACCCCTCAAGCAGCAAAAGCTTCAAGATCCAAAAGCCTGGGGAAGATTGTGCCAGGACACTCAGCACCCTAGGAGGGTGTGTTGAGATGTGGTAGAGCGGCTATATTCTTGCCCAGGGTTTCTCAAGAGGTGTGCCAGAGGAGTGCCTCAGAATTTTGGTAGTGAAAATATTTCACTAGAATAATTTACATATATTTTTATATCTAAAAATATTATTATAGAAATTTCAGTGCAGTCATTGTAGTGTATAGTTACATTTATTATCACATTTGATTACAATATACACCGTACAGTGCCAAAAAGTTCAACCTTAAAAACACAGGCGGAAGAAAAATTTGCATTGGCAAGTGTGACATGGTCTAAAAATTTTGAGAACTAGTGCATTATGGTGCACTAGTGCCGTTATGGAAAATTATTGTATCAGTTAAAAAATATTCCTCATTTACAGGTGATCTGTATTCTTGAGTCTAATATTTAAATATCACAAAAATTTAGTCAATACACTTTTCTCAAAACTGCAACTTATATACCGCAAGATATTTTAAAAGAGATAGGGGCTGATATAATAAATGGAAAAAGGTTTGCCTGTGCTCAGGGCCGGTTTTTGGGCATAGGCCACATAGGCAAAGAGCTAGGGCGCCCAGTGTGAACTAATAAACAAATGCACCTATTCTTCTCCTTAGCATCTCCCTGTCAGTTTTAATAGCTTTGCCACACTTCATGCGTTATGCAATCGCACACGCGGTTGTGTGTGCGTTTCCAGTGGGTGCGATCTTGCGTTGCCGCAATTTCTATAATTTACAAATCGCAAACGCATGTGCAGTCCCGATAGTCTGGCCTAGCCCTTACTTGCAGTGCTAGAACTGATCTCCTTGTTCTGCTGCTGTTATTTGCAACATATTTTCTTTTTGTATTTTGTACAGAGCCTGAACTCCACAAACTCTACTTGTTTATTTGCAACAAATGTTGCAAATAAACGTGGCGAAGGAGGGAGGGGGGAGGATGAGCTCAGCTAATAGTACTGAGGAGAACAGATCTAAAATGCCAGGTAATAGCTGCTGCAGACTGCTTGCATATGATGTTACCTTCGACTGTTGGCCTGAATTTGATACAAGTTCTTGGCCTATCCCCTTTTAATTGACTGCTACCATACCATCTTATTAATAAAGAGACAGAATCCAGAGTTGGGTGTATAAACGGCCACAGCATTTTATTTATTATTTACATAATATGCATATCTTTGCATATCCTTAATCCCCCTGGTCCTTGCAAACTTGTATAACCGTGGTTGCTATGGCAACCCCATAAACCAGCTGACACCAATGACTTCCTTCCTTGTTTGTATGCCAACCTCCTGTTAGGGAGGGCATGTAAACCACCACCATGTCCGTCTGCAAGGACCCCACCGCCAACACTTATTATAACATCTCCATTTTACTGCTGTGACATGACCTTTTTAACTTATAAACTCTTTCTTAATACAAATTTTTTTTTTTATATATAACAAAATAAATATGAACCAGATAACACTTTTTATAATGTCAGAGAGAGAAGGGTCGGGTGGGTGGGAAAGCACGTATGGCAGCCGCAGGAACTTAAAATGGCGCCCGGCGACGCGCGCGCGCCTCTTTATACCCGCCCCACGCGTCGCCTGCTTGTGGCGTTATACGCACGCGCCGTTCCCTGCCGAGTGCATCACTGGGAACGGGCGCGCGAGTCCGGGATGCCGCGCCGGGGGTACACAGCCCGCAGTCAGGCAGCGGTGCCTATTCGGCACCGATACCCCACAAACTTTTTACCGTGTCCCCTGTGACAGCAGCCACGAGATCCCTATCCTGCCTCTTTCTTCCTTCCATCCAACTCTCCAACTAGAGGAGTAGATGTGGGAATAGGTGAGGAGTGATAAAAAAAAGCATTTTGTATCAACCTGTGCTTATATATTGATTAAAATATTAACAAAATGTTACAAAAAACTGCCTAAAGGTGCAGCCTGCTTTACAATAATAGAAATAATGCCGGTTGTCAAATTACTCTGAAATAGCACACATGGCAAAAATGAAAAATCATTCGCTTAAATGCTAGAAAGGTGTTAGAACAGATGTTATTTATATATATATTCGTATGATTGGACTGTACTGTTTGAATGGCACAGAGGCATTTGACTGACGCTTTGTTTAATATAGTATATATATAATATATATAAAGGATAATGCGCCCCTTACAGTGTGATATAAGGATATAAAGTCACCGAGGAGTTCCCTGGCCATATAAAAGCACGAGACTGAAGGTCGAGTGCTTTTATACAGGACAGGGAACTCCGAGTTGACTTTATACTATACTATACTATGTATATATTATACTATATACTATACTATATATACTATACTATATACTATATTAAACAAAGCGATCAGTCAAATGCCTCATGTGCCATTCAAACGTACAGTCCAATAACGGAATACGATGTTGCAGTGGGTGGGGGCAAGGCATTCTAGGGTGTGGACAGTCTGGGTCGTGTGTCTGTGATGTTGTGGTGGAGGCTTGGATGTGACATTTGGTGGCCGCAATATTTGGGGACATTTAGGGGTGTGGGGTTTGGGGGTGTGCCTGTGATGTTTGGGAGCATGGACAGGATGTTTGTGTATGTGGGTGTGATTTGGGGACAGACCTGGGATGTTTGGAGGTGTCGCCATGATGTATGGGGGCAGACCATAATGTTTTGGGGGTTTTTTGTGGGGTGACCACAATATCTGGTAGCGTGGTCACAACATTTGGGGGCATGGTTGCAATGTTTGGGGGCATGGCAGTTATTTTTTTGGGCGTGGCCTTGATGGTTGGGGTATGAGCATGACCGTGATGTTTGGGGGTGTGGCCATGACAGCAATATCTGGGGGCGTAGTCACATTCCAGGGGGATCTGCTTTAAATTTCTTAGCATAACAATAACCGCAAATGTGGTTCATATCACCAATAGCAACATAGTCTTTCCAGGGTTTATATTAAAAACCTTCCAGGAACAAATTGTGATGTCTTACAGACCTTAAGGCCACGGCCACATTGCGCCACACTCTAACACGCCAAGTAAAGCTGACAGGGGATACTAGGGAGAAACTGGGAGCCCTGGTTTAACATAGGTGCCCTAGCTCTTTGCTCAGGTGACCACGCCTAAAAACGCTCTGGAACGATGTAATAAAAGTTCCTGTTGTTAAAAATGGTGCTAATTTTGCCCTATCCAATCAGATGTTAGCCTTCAATAAAATCTAACATCTGATTGGTTGTTGCAAAATTAGCACCATTTTTAACGATAAAAACTTTTATTACATCTCCCTGTAAAGCATATAAATAGTAGTCAGCATGAGAAATAATCTGTAGTGTTGAGTAAGAATTTAGATTGCTGTACCTGTAGCAAACAGTGCTAGACAGCAGGGCTAGAACTAGCAAATATATCTCTGTATAAGAGAGGAATAGATCAAGGGAGAAAAATATTCTCCCTCTTTACAAAGCACTGGTAAGGCCTCATTTGAAATATGCGTTGCAGTTTTGGAATGTCATATACAAAGGGACATCTTGAAATGGAAGAAGCTCAGAGAATGGCATCTAAATTAAAAGGGGAATGGAGGGGGTCACTATAAAGGCATTTACATTGAAGGATGGGTGTATGTCTTTATTCAATCTCCATTACATGTTACTGTGTGTCCAAGCAGGCTTACAGAGCCATATATGCAGTCTCTAGGTTACAGTGATTGATTTTATTTTGTTTATGTCTCTTTGTATTAATGCTTGTATTGGATCGCATGCTTTCAATATCCTGGAGATAATCTGATGCTAACTCCTATTTCATTTTAGTATGGGGAGTTTTTTTTCAATTGCTCATTTTTAAATAGTGATACTTAAAGAGATAGTGGATCTTCTAATCATAATCCCTAAAGGGCATTCCACCCCCCCAAAACTATAATTTAACATCATACTGGCCCCACTTTGTTGTATAAAATAAACTTTAACTTACATCTCTGCTCCTTATGGTTCTCCTGATAGGCCTTTTCAAGTCAGGAAACTGAAGACTCCAAGCTGTCTGTGAGTGATCTGTTCCATGCTGATTCCTTGTCCTCATCAGGTCTGAGGCATGAGCAGCCCCCCCTCCCTCCCCCACCATCCGGATCCTCCTCAGCCATCGTTGCCCCCCCAACCGCCATAATATTTCTTTAAAAAAAACAGGTCTGTACTTCAGAGCCTTCTCTACCTCGACATTTCTAGTGACATCAGCCACGCCCTTGATTGGCTGCCTCTCAGCAGGAGGCCTGTGATTGGCTTGCAAGCAGGAGGCCGGATCGGTTCGCCACGGGAGAGAAGGCAGTGTAAGTAGAAATCTGGGATTTTTTTAAAGAATATTGTGGTGGTTGGGGGTGGGTAGGGGTTATCTACCTTACCCCCAAAGTTCAGTTTGGGAGGGGGCATGCCCTTTAATGCAGTCATCCCTATAATCTGATGGTGTTAATAGATTTTCAAATTATTTTGTAATATCACCAAGAGCCCAAATTTCTCTTTATCTATTAGCTCTTGTTTTTCTTTTTAATCTATACATTGCAACATAAAACACAAAACTAAATTAATAAAAATGTTTGTGTAACCTGAGGGTGCGGGAAGTTTTGTAAAGCCCTTAAGCTTAGCCCTAAGGTTTTCATTACGAAAAACAAAATCCTCGGGTGTGGATTCTAACCACCCATAAATTATCATAATTTTGGTGTAATTTATGACTCCAAAACCATAATTGCAGCAACATGTGCAGGTCCCTGGTTATTATTTGTTGTGTTTGGATGGCGAACCATTGTCTAGCCCAGTTACTTGTTACTTATTTCCATGTAATGCCATTTTAAAAAAACCAATATTCTGACCAAAGCTACATACTGTACAGTAGCAAGTTATGATATGATACATACTTGGAACCTTTATTAACATAATGTTTGTTTATCTTCATACACTCACATGATACAGTCAAATGCTATGAACACTGAACCTACTGTATGTAGGCCTCAGATCCTTTCTAAAAACTAATTTTATAGCATATTTTACCATTTCATGTGCACCTGCACAGACATAATTCTACTATTTTGAATGTTATGTCACATGACTTGGATAATGCTTCTACACAGCTTCAATGTGTTATTTTACATTTTCAGTCTTATATTTATAAATAGAGAAATGGGTCTAGCACACTACTTTATTTTCTAGATTAAATTATTTCCAACATAGTGTCCTTTATTGGTTAAATATTCTCCTCTATCTGTTGTGGGAGACTTATATTCACCTAATTCTCCGCGTTTCTCTTGTTGTCAGTCTGCACATTAGAAACACTGTATGACCCCTGAAACAAGTTTTAACACTTTATGGGTGTGAGCAGCAATAAATTACCTGTGCTTCCTTAGCACACCCCAACTAACTGACCTACCCCTCAAGCAGCAAAAGCTTCAAGATCCAAAGCCTGGGGAAGATTGTGCCAGGACACTCAGCACCCTAGGAGGGTGGTTGAGATGTGGTAGAGCGGCTATATTCTTGCCCAGGGTTTCTCAGGGGTGTGCCAGATGAGTGCCTCAGAATTTTGGTAGTGAAAATATTTCACTAGATAATTTACATATATTTTATCTAAAAATATTATTATAGAATTTCAGTGCGTCATTGTAGTGTATAGTTACATTTATTATCACATTTGATTACATAATACACCGTACATCCAAAAAGTTCAACCTTAAAAACACAGGCGTGCGCAAGAAAAATTTGCATTGGCAAGTGTGACATGTCTAAAATGTTGAGAACTAGTGCATTATGGTGCACTAGTGCCAGTATTGAAAATAATTGTTCATCGTAAAAAATATCCTCATTTACAGGTGATCTGTATTCTTGAGTCTAATATTTAAATATCACAAAAATTTAGTCAATACACTTTTCTCAAAACTGCAACTTATATACCGCAAGATATTTTAAAAGAATAGGGGCTGATATATAAAAGGAAAAAGGTTTGCCTGTGCTCAGGGTCCGGTTTTTGGGCATAGGCCACTAGGCAAAGAGCTAGGGCGCCCAGTGTGAACTAATAAACAATGCACCTATTCTTCTCCTTAGCATCTCCTGTCAGTTTTAAGAGCTTTGCCACACTTCATGCGTTATGCAATCGCACACGCGGTTGTGTGTGCATTTCCAGTGGGGCGATCTTGCGTTGCCGCAAATTTCTATAATTTACAAATCGCAAACGCATGTGCAGTCCCGTTAGTCTGGCCTAGCCCTTACTTGCAGTGCTAGAACTGATCTCCTTGTTCTCGTGCTGCTGTTATTTGCAACATATTTTCTTTTTGTATTTTGTACAGAGCGTGAACTCCACACACTCTACTTGTTTATTTTGCACAAATGTTGCAAATAACGTGGCGAAGGAGGGAGGGGAGGATGAGCTCAGCTAATAGTACTGAGGAGAACAGATCTAAAATGCCAGGTAATAGCTGCTGCAAAACTTTTTACCGTGTCCCCTGTGACTAGCCCATGAGATCCCTATCCCTCCTCTTTATTCCTTCCATCCAACTCTCCAACTGAGGGTTAGAGGAGTGGTTGGAATAGGTGAGGAGTGATAAAAAAAAGCATTTTGTATCACCCCTGTGCTTATATATTGATTAAAATATTAACAAAATGTTACAAAAAACTGCCTAATGGTGCAGCCTGCTTTACAATATAGAAATAATGCCGTTGTCAATTACTCTGAAATAGCACACATGGCAAAAATGAAAAAATTCATTCGCTTAAATGCTAGAAAGGTGTTAGAACAATGTTATTTTATATAATTCGTATGATTGGACTGTACTGTTTGAATGGCACAGAGGCATTTGACTGATCGCTTTGTTTAATATATATATATATATATATATAGAGATAATGCGCCCCTTACAGTGTGATATAAGGATATAAAGTCACGAGGAGTTCCCTGACCATATAAAAGCACGAGACGAAGGTCGAGTGCTTTTATACAGGACAGGGAACTCCGAGTTGACTTTATACTATACATACTATGTATATATTTACTATATACTATACTATATATACTATACTATATACATATTAAACAAAGCGATCAGTCAAATGCCTTGTGCCATTCAAACGTACAGTCACATCATACCGAATCCGATGTTGCAGTGGGTGGGGGCAAGGCATTCTAGGTGTGGACATTCTGGGTCGTGTGTCTGTGATGTTGTGGTGGAGGCTTGGATGTGACATTGTGTGGCCGCAATATTTGGGGCCATTTATGGTGTGGGTTTGGGGGTGTGCCTGTGATGTTTGGAGCATGACAGGATGTTTTGTGTATGTGGGTGTGATTTGGGGACAGACCTGGGATGTTTGCAGGTGTGGTCATGATGTAAGGGGGTGGACTATAATGTTTGATTTTTCGGTGGGGTGACCACAATATCTGGTAGCGTGGTCACAACATTTGGGGGCATGGTTGCAATGTTTGGGGGCATGGCAGTTATTTTTTTGGGTGTGGCCTTGATGGTTGGGGTATGAGCATGACCGTGATGTTTGGGGGTGTGGCCATGACAGCAATATCTGGGGGCGTAGTCACATTCCAGGGGATCTGCTTTAAATTTCTAGCATAACAATAACCGCAAATGTGGTTCATATCACCAATAGCAACATAGTCTTTCCAGGGTTTATATTAAAAATCTTCCAGGAACAAGTTGTGATGTCTTACAGACCTTAAGGCCACGGCCACATTGCGCCACACACGCAATCACACACGCAATCGCACGCGATTGCATGTGCATTTCCCCTGCATTTGAGCATATGATTTCTCCTTTTGAGATCCAAAATCGCAATCGCATGCGTTGCCGCAATTGCAATGTTAGCAAAAATCGCATGCGCGAGCGCAAACGCAAAGAGATTGCGCTAGTGTGGCCTAGCCCTAAGGGAAATGTCTGGTTCCCTCTGTTATAGAAGCTGTTGTTCTGTGTGTGCAGCTCTCTGAGTTGTGTAGCCATACATTACACTGTTGTTGTGTCACTGAAGTGGACTCTGTGTCTGTGTTGTTGAAGTCGGGCAGCACACAGAGCCCAGGCCCTTCATCTGAGTTACTGAATTGGGGAATCACACTCTGCAAGTGACGTGCAGGCTTTTTATTGGTCAAACTGGACTTCATGGGCGTCGATCCTTTCAGAGGGCGTCAACGTTATGTTGAGTCATTAAGGGGTGTGGCTGTGTGGTGAGCACATACATACATATATACATACATACAAGATTTCTGCTTTATATAGTAGATATATATAATGATGTCCCATTGACCCTTGGCAAGCAAATTAGACAGATTTACATCTGTTTTCTGAGTTTTTAACAAAGCAAAATATTTTGGGGGGAAATTTTTAAAATACATTTTTATTAAAAAGAAACACATTTTTACCTGAACAACCCCCCCTCCCCCAGTTTATGTTCTGTTCATACATAAAAAATAAAATAAAATGAATTCTCCTGGACTAAGAAAAACATTTAGACAAACATTAACTCAGAACATCTACTCAACCAAAATAAAGAAGAAAGTATAGGAGAAAGAACATAGGATAGCAAACACAGCCCCAAGAATATCTTCCAGGCTTATGTCATTCCTGGACCACAGTTTTATAACACCACAGTCTTGGCTTTATATGTTATGAGAAATCCAAGAGGAATTTGATTTTCCATTGCTATTTAAAAGGTACTGAGTAATGCAGAAAACTGGAGGCAATCTTTCAAATCAATCACCTTTGAGGTAAAGCTCCCTTGGTTTCCTTTTGGGAATGCCACCACATTTTCAGTAACCTTTGCTTGTGGTAAACCCCTTAGCTTTTCACAGTGCATTAAAGAGTTCTGCTAGCTCATAAGTAGTTAAATTGTGAACCAAGTGAATCTATTACACAGTTACTTTACAGTTATTTGATTTTCAGCTGAATATTCAGCAGGTTGCGGGGTCAGGCCTAAAGGCTTGAAATTGCACCTCTGTAATTTTGAAGCATCCCATCTCTGACACCTCATATCTGTTTTCCTATCTTTGCTGTTTTTCAACATGCTGCAACAGACGAAGGTCCTTACCCATCTGTTAACCTTGTTTCTTTTTTCACTATCCTTATTTTTCCCTTTCTATCTCAAGCAGATCCGCTTTAGGCTAAAAGACCCAGAGCAAGCTCGACTGAAGCACAGAAAGGGAAGGTAAGCAGATCTGGAGATCATTACAATTGACATATCAAGGCTTTTCACCCATTAATGTTTTATGCCCTGTTTCTTGCATATCATTAATGAAAAAATCTGAGTAAAAACTTTTTAGGATGTATTTGTTGCTTCTTACGTTTTGATCTTAATGTTGGCAAACTAATACATTAATACATTGCAACCCGGAGGGGAGAATATTTGCATATGTTATATTTTCATTTCATTTCCATTTCAGGTAGCTGGAGTATCTCAGAGGCTGTTGATGTCAGCTTAAGTTTTTTTTAAAGCGCTGAAAGAGAAGCCAAGCAAAATCTGGTTCTAATAGGAAAATCCTCTAAACAACAAACAATCCCATCTACTGCTACTGATAGACAGTTTAAGTTGGACACTTTGGGGCTGATGCAATAAGAGTTGCAAATGTTTGCCCGTGTTATTACTTTGCAGCAACCAGTCAGATGTGATATTTTTAATGGGTAACTGAAGTTAGACAAAGTCTAATTAGTTGCTGCAAAAAAATAGCATGTGCAAACTTTTGCACCTTTTATTGCATAAGCTCTTTTGTCTTCAAAAAAAGCAGGTTAGAGACAAAAAGGGCATTCAATGAAGCCTGTGATTTGAAATGTTTAACCTTTTGCTTGCTTTGTTGGTTGCTTTAGCTTCTATGACCCTCATTGAGGACACTGATGAAAAGGACTAACTGGTTTAAAACATCAGAGCAGGAAATTCCAGATCCATAACTATCTGTCTTTAAAAATAAACAAAACAAAAAAATAGTACAGCAGAAAACACATTTCTTTCCTGACATCCAAAACAATTTATCACCATTTAAAGTAATTCCTACCCAGAGATACAACTTTATGATGTCCTCCTGTAACATCTAACCCCTTCCAAAGCCACTGATTTAGTGTGCTAGAAAGAAGCTGTCCAATGAGCAGGGGTGTCTCTAGGGTTTTTGCCACCTGACCCAAACTTTGATTGCCGCCTATATGCGGAGCGCTACGCCACTGGCGGAATGGGGGTGGGCGTGGCTTGTGGGTGGGAGCGCGGCTAGCCATTTTGTCATTTTAAACTTGGCATCATTTATTTGCACAGTTTCTTTAAACAGACATTTATCCATACCATAATAACAGAAAAATATAGAATTTTGCCCAAAAGAGCCTGCCACCACATCAAGGTATACTCTAACAGTCTTTAACAGGACCCTAACTTACCTAACTAATCTAACCTAGCCTAACCTAGCAAACTATCTAAAGCTAACCAAACATATGAAATGCCTTTTAACAATATCTAACACATTCATTAAAGAAAATATAAAAAAAATAATAATAATCTGCAAAAAAGTATATGTTTGAGCAATCTAGTGCAATCAGTGAGAACAGACAGTAAATGTCCCATCCAGTGAGAACAGACAGCAATGGTCCCATACAGTGAGAACAGACAGTAAAGGTCCCATACAGTGAGAACAGACAGTAAAGGTCCCATACAGTTAGAACAGACAGTAAAGGTCCCATACAGTTAGAACAGACAGTAAAGGTCCCATACTGTGAGAACAGACAGTAAAGGTCCCATACTGTGAGAACAGACAGTAAAGGTCCCATACTGTGAGAACAGACAGTATAGGTTCCATACAGTGAGAACAGTCCAAAACAGCAGTCCAAAAAAACAGTGTGTTGTTTTGTGCTTCTTCCCTTGTAAATTTGATGTTCTGGTCTACAGCATTGATGTGAAGGCTTGAACTTCCTTCTGGCGGATTTTAACCCAGGTGTCATCCACGTATCTGAACCAGTTGCTGGGTGCTATGCCCTTAAATGTATTAATTGCCTTTGTTTCCAACTGCCTGCCATGTACAATGCTGTTTTGACACCGTACCCTGGGCGTTACTATAACACCTCTTAGCCACAATGCAATCCCGCCTTGCATTCATATGTCCATAACACCTGGCTGTGATATGCTAATTGGGACTTTCCAGGGTACATAATTGCCAACAGATTCTTGTTCATGTCATTCTGAATTGAGAAAGACAGTCGGATGACTAGCGAAACGTCTTCAAGGACTAAACTTTATGTCCAGTTGATCTAACTGAATACAACAGATATACCATGACCTGGAAGAATGAGAACCTCCACAAGCATATTGTGAGTGAAAGTCACAAATTCAGTGACTTTTAGCAGTTAAGACAGTGGTATATATGAGTTGTCTGTAAGTAGCACTTTCTTTACCCAGGGCTGTCTATACACACACAGGGCGATGTAATATGGTTAAAAATGGTGCTAATTTTACTCCAACCAATCATATGTTAGCTTTCATGGTAACTAACATCTGATTGGTTGGCACAATTTTTAATGATAAGAACTTTTATTATATTGCCCTTATTGTTTATTAACTAGTTGTAGCCCAACTCTAATCATTGTTCAGACAGCTGGACAGCTGCTGTGATAACGATTGCATATCTATGTAAGCTTGGCTATGCACCAATAATATCAAACATAACTAGCTTTTGCACTTCTGTGCACGTGTAATTTGTGTATTTTGTATGATGGATATTGGGTTTTGAGGTCACACATTTCATGGAATTCTGCATGGAATGTGTTGATGGAGAAACACTCATTGCATCTGCTAATTTTAATGAATGGCTTGAGTGAGCATGAATCTTCGTGTAGAACTATTTCTAGAAAAAAATGTTTCATTAGAGTTTTTGCCTAACTAAATACAGGATCTCTTTAAAGTGTAATTTTCCAATATTCAAACACTGCAACACTACTATTTATTTGCCTTATTCCTAAAATGCACTTATTTGAGAAGGATGTGCGGGACACTTTGGGTGCAATGTAGAGACGCATCAGAGATTGCACTTTTTGGTATTTGCTGGAGTTAAGAAAGTCACGCCAATGTACTACAATTGTCTCAGTACAAGGGAACGGCACACAACTGCTGCAAGTAGAGAGTCATGCTTACCATCGGTATGTCAATTAGCATGACTTTTAGACTATATTTAGTGATACCTGCTATCTATTCATCCATTCATTTTGAACTTCAGTATCAAAGACATGTAATCAAATACCAATTACCAATTTGTTAATCAAATGCACCTGGATCTGAGGGGGTAAACAAACTGCCACTTTTTTAAATGACATACATACACTGAATAACCCCAAAACCCTATTTTGGCAATATTAACTTCTCCTTAAAACACTCATGAGTAAAGATATCTTACCTTGACTTCCTACAGTCCCTTGGCACGCTCAGACACCTCCTTTTGCATAGCCATAAAGCAGCTGGCTCCTGCAGCTGTTTTAAGTCACAGTCATGACTGATGGCTAGCACTTGAAAGAACCAAAAGAGAATGGAGAGGGAAAGGACACCAAGGTAAGATATCTTTACTCAGAAGCACCAGGGAGAAAAGTATAAATAGGTGTGGGGGGCTTTCTGAGATAAAACTTTGTTCAGAGGTGAATATGCCCTTTAATAAAATGCACCTGCATTTGAAAGGCACTCTAACTAACACTGTGTCCCTCTGACACACACACAAACTTTCACTTTCTATTTGCTGAAAGCCAATCTACAGTTGGGTGCATTTCCATCACATATGACTGATCCAATATGAAATCCTAGTTCAATTTATTAGTCTCTCTTGAATAACATTATGTTAGGATTTGGCCGACTGTTGAATGACAAATTTTGTCGTAAATACTTTGCTGCGTCCATATTTTTAATAAACAAAATAATGATATGTAGCTCTGGCATTCTAAGTGAATGTAAGCTATGACTAATACAGTGCATTTGAAACTTTTATATCCAAAAGAAAGGGGGGAAATTCCCCTTGCAACGAGAGTCTAAAAACTTTTAAACTGCTAATATCTAATTCATTTTTGCTATGGTCTAATGATGTCAGTCTTATTAAAGTCTATGGCGTGCCAAAGTAACATTTGGTTAAAATATTTGACCTGCAACAGGTCAGCTTGGGAAGGAGAGAATGAAGAGCACCACATCTGAGACCTATGTGAGTAAACTCACCTGAACTTAAACTATTCTGATTCTTTAGAGTCTTTCTGTGTGATATAATATGCAAACTGGCGCTTCTTACCTTCCTGAGATCACTTTGCAAGATTTACTAGATCTTGAGATCGCAGTCAGGTGAGAAGCGTCAGTTTGCGCCTCTATTTTAAGGCATTCATTTTTGTTGCCTATATTACAGAGGCTGTACAGAGGACAGTTAGTGGCCATTATTACATCACCCCCTTTGTATTTCAACAAACACACAGGCCATTGTCTATGTAGTTTACCAGGAGAGATGGAACTTGATTACAACTATAATGATTCTTACAAACTACATTATCATCTGGGGCCCGCCTAGCAACTCATGGCTTGACATGGTCATTTGAAGCATGCTTTCTTGAAGCATGCACAGTCAATTTGAACTGCATGTAAAATAGTCTAAAACATTTAGGAGAAGGTGATTGGTTACAAGATTATTCACTGCACCTTTAAAGGGTCACTATACTCACTGAAACAACTTTACATTTTCTGAAACTACAACTTGAGACAAGTAAAATGGTAGTACTCACAAATTTATCTGTGCTTGCTTTGTCATTAAATTAATAATGTTTATTGAGTATTCCTAGTTCCCCCCATCCTCCCTTACTCCCTGTCTTCTTGTAGTGTCTGCGACACTTATAGGTTCTGCACAGCCTCACCTTGGACCTCTGCTTACACATCTCCCCCTCCCTCCCCCTTTTTCTTTTTTTTTGCCGATTCTCTTAAATGTTGCAGAAAGTGTGCTGGCAGGCAGGCAAAGATGTCAGGCATGGGTCACATATTATAATTTCTGCTTCTGAAGTGACAGGCCTTTCCCTGTAAATGCTGTGTTTTTAAAAGATGATTTCTCAGAATCTACAACTCAGATGTGAAGTCTGTTTTGGAGCAGTGGGATCTTGCTGTATGTAAAGGTACACTTTTTAAAAATTAATTTTTTTACAGTAAACATACCCTTTAATAAGAAAAAACCCCCCAAAACATTAACTTTGTTGGATCTTCATGTCCTGACCAAGTCATAAACATTTCTGAAGCTGCTTTAGTGCTTTTTATAAGTCACTCCTCTTTATATTAAGAATACTTATGTTTCTAATCAGGGTTTAACTGCATTTTTTAGATAAAAACAATGTGTTTTGTATAGAAGCCTTGACAAGGTCTTTCTGTCAGCGATCATACAGTAGCCAAACAATGAATAACCCTGGGATGGAGGGGGAAAGGGCTCCTCTGCACATGTCACAATATCTCCCAGAAGACAAGGATGAGGCAGAAACCTTTTTGCAGGAATACAGCTCCTTCTCTTCAGTTTCCTGGACTTTAACCAAGCACTGCAGGAGAACCACAAGGAGCAGAGGAGTAAGGTAAGGATTTTTTTTAACTACACAGTGGGGCCATTAGAGTGTTAAATTTTAGTTTTGGGGGTGGACATGCTCTTTAATAGCACAGATGATGAATTATGTAAAATCTCAAACAAAAGAAAGGTGCTTGTGAAGGTTCTCATTCATCCAGGTCACGGTATATCTGTTGTATTCAATTATATCAACTGAACTTTGTTTAGTTCTTGAAGATGTTTTGCTAGTCATCCGACTGGCTTTCTCAACCCAGAATGACTTGTACAAGAATCTGTTGGCAATTACGTAACCTGAAAAGTCCCAATTAGCATATCATAGCCAGGTGTTAGAGACCTTCTGAATGCAAGGTGTGATTGCATTGTGGCTTAGAGGTGTTATAGGAACGCCCAGGGTAAAGAGTAAAAACAGCATTGTACATGGCAGACAGTTGGTATCGAACCCCTCACCTCTATTTAGGCTTGGTTTCTTTATTTTCACATTAATGGCCTCCTTGACACCTCTCTTGAACCAGTCATGTTCCTTTGCCAATATGTTGACATTACAATCTTCAAAGCTATGTCCTTTTTCTTTAAGATGCATGTACATGACTGAGCCCTGACCCGAGGAATTGGTTCTTCTGTGCTGGGCCATACATTGACACAGTTGCTGTTTGGTCTCCCCCACATACAAATCAGAGCACTCTTCACTGCACTACACTGCGTATATGATGCCGCTTTTCTTATGTTTCGAAATTGGGTCTTTCGGATGTACCAATTGCTGCCTTATTGTGTTGTTTGGTTTAAAGCAGAAATGGGTTACAGTGTTTTTTGAAAATTCTTCTTAATTTCTCGGAGACCCCTGCTACATATGGGATGACCATGTTCTCCTGTCTTGCTGTTCCCCTTCACTGAAAAAGAAAGAAAAAAAGACCATTTTCTTTCTCCTGTCTTGCTTTTCACCTTCACTGTTGAAGAACACAAATACATAAATTAAAATTTTCCCTTGCTGGTCTGGTCCAGCAAAGAGACCTATGGGAAGACACACTCTGCAAGAACCATCCCTTCCCATTGGCCAAGTGTGAAGGAGTAGCACTGGACTGGAGCTGTGAGGGAAACTTACTACAGATCAAAACCTGTAAACGCAGGGGAGAGGACATGGTGGTTTATGTCCTCATCCTGGGGATGTTTAAAATTGAGGGGAAAGGGGGTGGGGGGAGGGAGGTATATTATGCTTTAATTGTGACCTCTCATTACATTTCCTTATATGCCAGGTAATAACCAAACTTGATAGTGTCAGAATGATACCAAATAACTATATTAAATACGATACCAGATATAGAAAGAAACACATACTGTGCATGCACAACAGCACAATTCTTCTCCTCTGTAACCCAAAAGCTTGTTTAATCTCCACTCAATGCAGAAGATGTTCCTTTAAGCCTGGAAAACCAAGCAATCCCCTACAGCTATGTAGAAATTCACTGTCAGTTCCAGGTATCTCAAATCTTTACTTCTCTCCACCTAGAAATTATCCTCAAAATACTTTCATATCTGAAATGATATTAATAGATTTCTAAGTTATATTCTGGGAGAAAAAGTAAAAAAATAATGTTGTACACACTATTTATTAGCTCACCATTCTTTATAATATAGGGATAATCTGATTCTACAATATATATAATATAGGGATAATCTGATTCTATAATATATATAATATAGGGAGCGCATCTCAGAGGAGCCCTTAAAACTTGTGGATATCCAGACTGGGCCTTTGTCAAAAGAAGTAGAAGGAAAGAAAAGAACACGAATACCAACAGTGAAGGAGAAAAGCAAGACAGGAGAAAGAACATGGTCATCCCATATGTAGCAGGGGTCTCCGAGAAATTAAGAAGAATTTTCAAAAAACATCGTATCCCTGTCTGCTTTAAACCGAACAACACACTGAGGCAGCAATTGGTACATCCAAAAGACCCAATACCAAAACACAAGAAAAGCGACATCATATACGCAGTGCAGTGAAGAATGCTCTGACTTGTATGTGAGGGAGACCAAACAGCAACTGCATCAACATATGGCCCAGCACAGAAGAGCCAATTCCTCGGGTCAGGACTCAGCCATGTACCTGCATCTTAAGGATAAAGGACATACCTTTGAAGATTGTAATGTTAACATATTGGCAAAGGAATGTGACTGGTTCAAGAGAGGTGTTAAGGAGGCCATTTATGTGAAAATAAAGAAACCAAGCCTAAATAGAGGTGGGGGGGTTAGACACCAACTGTCATGTACAATGCTGTTTTGACACCTTACTCGTATCTATAACACCTCTTAGCCACTATCCAATCACGCCCTTAACACCTGGCTGTGATATGCTAATTGGGATTTTCCAGGGTACATAAATGCCACAGATTCTTTTACAAGTCATTCTGAATTGAGAAAGCCAGTCGGATGACTAGCGAAACGTCTTCAAGAACTAAACTTCAAGTCCAGATAAACAACAGATATACCATGACCTGGACACTATAATATATATAATATAGGGATAATCTGATACTATAATATATATAATATAGGGATAATCTGATTCTATTCTATAATAAATATAATATGGGGATAATCTGATACTATAATATATATAATATAGGGATAATCTGATACTATAATATATATAATGTAGGGATAATCTGATACCATAATATAGTCCCTTTACTAGTCCAGCATAATTTTGTATGTTTAGAGTTTACGACATTGTATTTTTTTTATACTTCTCACCAAGGAAGTGACAACTCCCCTAAATAATAATAATAAGCAATTTTTTCTTATTGCCAGTGCAATAGGAACATGCTACCCAACCGAAAAAACACTACCAGGGTTATTCAATAAAAGTTCGTATTGTTATAAATGGTGCTAATAAGAACTCAATAAGAACTTTTATTGAATCTCCCTGTATATTTGTTAAAATTTTGCTGTTAATGTGGCCACTAAGATCCAATTATGTGCACTTTAAATTTACACAGACATTTCCTGAACTTGAAGCCAGACTTAGGCTTTGTTCATACTGCAACGTGCTATAAAACGCATTATAATGCATTGTGTTTAATCGTGGTTTTTCTATGCGTTACTGTGCATCAAAAAAAAAATCAGTTGCTTGTAATTGTTAAAACATCACACACAAGCAGTGTAATAAGCTTGATGTTCACCACAGTCCTGTTGACTTGTATTGGTGTTGGTTGGTGTCTGCAGCACATAAAAATGCATGCATTACCGCACCACTATTCGAAGCAATGCATTGGTGGGAACAGGACACATTGAATGCAGCTGTGTTATCACATACTAACTGGGTTATTCAATAAAAGTTATTAGTGTTAAAAAATGGTGCTAATCTTGCCCCAACCAATCAGATGTTAGCTTTCAAATGTTAAATAAGATCTGATTGGTTGGGGCAAAATTAGCACCATTTAAAATGATAAGAACTTTTATTGAATCTCCCTGTATATGTGCTGTGATACAACCCTCAAAATTGGCATAGTGTGAACGAGCCCTTACTGTCTTGTTAACTTTACAAACTTTTACATTTTTAAGAGATGCTAATCTTATGCAGTTGTATTAATCTTAATCTATGAATCCAACCGCTTGCCATGTACATTCCTAGCTTCCATGATGCAGTATTTCCTAGCACAATTTATTGTATTCCAGTTCTGTCTTTTTTTTTCTTTTTTGCTCACTGAATTGTTTAGGACATGACAGCTTTCAGTGTTAAAAGTGGTGCAAAAGTCAGGGTAACTCCAATCTGAATTGAGAAAGCCAGTTGGATGACTAATAAAACCTCTTAAAGAACTAAACTTCAAGTCCAGTTGATCTACGGTAACTGAATACCACAGATCATCCATAACCTGGATGAAAGAGAACCTTCACTAGCAAGCATGATAGATCTTGTGTAAAATCAACACT
The DNA here is from genome assembly GCA_019447015.1 of Hymenochirus boettgeri. NCBI lineage: Eukaryota > Metazoa > Chordata > Amphibia > Anura > Pipidae > Hymenochirus > Hymenochirus boettgeri. The sequence continues at coordinate 115,245,462 of CM033472.1, forward strand.
TTTATTTGCTGTCACACTGAACTGTGGTAATTTTGGTTTAATATGTCACTTGGGTTTAAATATTTGCATGTTAACTGGAAAAGAAAAATAAACCAGATTTGTTTTGCATATGTACAGATTAATTAACGTATCATTAGTTACACTAATGCTGGCTGTTTTGTAAAGCGTGTGTTTGAGCGTGTGTTTGCCATCGCTGACACATGTTTGGAACATCAGTCTATCAAATGTAATGGAGAAGCACTGTAGTGCACACACGCCAACACGCATTTTCCTATCAATTAAGATGGAGTTTTCAGAAACAAATACTAATTATGGAGCAGAATGTTTGTCTATGATTGACAAATTAAAAATGTTTAGACAGAAATTCACATCCAATTTGATTACCCATATTTTCACTGTGAATAAATTTATTTAGGAATAAATATGTTGCGTGAATTAACAGCATAACATCTGGGTCAATAAAAGTGAGAATTAGCATCATTAGGTTTCCGGGTCCTAATTAAACTTCTCATTGCTTACGTGTATTGATTTGCTTTGTTGAAAATATTCTATGTGTAATATGCTAAGGTTTTACGTTTTAACCCTAGGATTTTATCTCGAAGAGGAGTTTAACTTATCCAATGTAACAAAAAGCACTTATATGTTTATAATGTTTATGTATTTAAAATGTAGTGGAAAACAACTAATACATAAAACTGAAATAATTAAAGGGCATGTCCACCAAACAAAAACTGGTCACGTCAGTTACCTTCCCCCAACCCCAACCCCAACTAATATATACATCATTTTGTTAGATGTATTACTAGCCAGATATTTAAGTATATTTAAGTATAACAATTACCTCCATTATGGCAAAGGAAGATGGCTCCCTCCATAAAGTCAATCAAGTCTGTGACTGGTGACATCACTGCCAATGATTGACTGCTCTTTCCATTGCTGCCTCCTCTGCACATGCTCTAGTTCCTAAAAGTTCATTTAGCAGGGGGAGGAGGCTGCAACCTATGCCAGAAAGGGAGAGAAAGGGGACAATACTTATCATTAAATATCTGGTCAGAAATGCATGTCACAAAATGCTAAAGTGCACTTGAGGTTAGAAACAAATAAATGAAAAGTGACCAATTTTTTTGTTTTAAGGGTGGACATGCCCTTTAAACATTGTTTTAATGCTTTTTTATAATACACTTACCACTGTGTTATAGGGGCCCAGAAACTGCTAATTTGCACAAGGCATTCTAGCAACAACTGGTAGGATCTCAAGAATGTTGTGGGAACTTCGAAAGTTAAGAAAGTGGTGTATTGACAGCATTAGCTTGACAATGAAAAAAATTGTATGGTATAACTATGTTGTTTGAAATGCACCATCCATTTCTAAACTTTCAGAAAACTTTCCTGGCAAAATGCTCTTTAATAATATGCAACTTGTATTCTAGTATGTTCAAGCCTTTCAATTCCAACACCTTCCATTCTTTTTATGTTCAGTGCTTCTGTACTTTGCTTTCCAGACATTAAACAGGGGGGGCTTTTTAGGAAGTTGAATAAAACAAACATAAGTCTTTATTTTTATTTCAGACTTAAACCACATTTTCTTACTTTCTTCATCATCAATGGTCTCGTTTGTGATCACTCCCATTCCATGTGATCACTCGGAAAATGTATATTTAAAAAAAGTCTACGATTTAGCCTGAAATTCCCTTTGTTCTTGTCTGTGCTGTAAACTATAACTTCTGCCACTTAACAGAATGTAAAACCTTTTGTGCTGGTTTTCCTGAGGCACTAGTTCCTCAGTTTTAGACTAAACATATAGTTTTGTACAACCCTTGTACTGCGATGCATAATTCATACTAGATACATGCAGTATAATTTTTAGATTTAAATGATCGCCATCCAAACTTCTTAGTATTATCACATTCAGACAACAGCGAGATACACACAGTCCACCCACAATTTGGGTAGTGAAGATAAAAAGGCACAGGGGTTTAATTCATCCTAGTTCTGTACATTCCATTAAATAACCGTTTCTCCCTTGAAGAACCTTTAGAGACATTATCTAATTAAATAATGAGTGATTGCACTACAGAAAAATGCTTTGGCCCCTGCAGTTATATATTTGTAGCTAGTAAACAAGGAGCAGTATTACCATGGCATTGGTAATGTAAACGGCTTGGTCAGTTCTGCTCTGGGTTTTTGTGTTTGTTTTTGAGGAAATAAGTATTCTCCATCTAGTTTTGCTGTAAAAGAGACACTGCATTTCCTTTAGGCCCTTCGTTGGAAGTTCTTTTGTCTTTTTTAATGCTTAGGGTTGTGGATGTATAAATCACAGAATCTTTAAAATTGGTCTTGCTGTGGGTGGGCCTGAAATGAACAGCATTGGTCATTTGCTACTTGACAGCAAGTAACCAGCAGCTCTTTGAGTGTGCTAGAAATAATAGTCCAGTTATTAAGGCTCTCGCTATTACAATTCTTCTGTATGCAGAGAATAACATGTTAAAATGTTAATTCATAGCTGAATGTTAATGAAGATAAAACATTAAAGGAGAGTTATAGTCACCTCTGCTTCCCCCCCCCCCCATACACATTGTTAATGTAATTTCAGAGATATCTAAGGCTGTCACACTGACCTAAAATTATTTATGCATTCTGCACCTTTTTGGGTGCAGAAGGTGAGTGTGTAAGATTTATATATCTATTTTTAGTAGATATAAATATATAAATCTATATTCTGTTCTATTGGGATTGGAAAGCAAAGAAACCACCCTGATAAATGTATGAAAAATGAATATATTGTTTACTTAATCAAGTTACAGTTACAAATAAAACAAAGATTATTTAGACATAAAAATACACACTATATTACAATATATACATTATAAATGATTACATGTAGACTACATTAGTTACCATAAAAAGTATACTTCAATGTGAGCCTTGCTCTTGTCCTGGTCTGTATCCATCAGATCCCACATGACCTCCTACTGGCATGGCTTCCACCCTATCCAATGTCCAGTCTGTGTCCTCAGTCTCTCAGTAATCTAACCGTCTTCTCCTAGTCCAAAATGATTCTCCCCTAATCCAAATAGACCCTTATCTTTTCTTGCCCAAAAGAGCTCCCCTCTCCTGGATTCTCCCAAGCTTTTTATCCCAATTACCATCCACTCCCCCCCACAGAATCCATGATCCGTCACATATCCTCCAAATACGGGCAGGTGGCTTTCCTTTCCTGTTCCCATAAACAAGATGTCCATGTGATACACAGTATGTAAATTAAAACTGGCTAACTATTGTTCATATCCTATTGATCTGTCCAGTCCAGGAACCAGCATAAATTTACACCTGTGTATAAACTAATAATCATGGGAATAATAGTATCCTGCCTTCCAAGGATGTATTGTTTAATAACATGACTGACCAGGTGTCCTGTGCGAGAACGTCTAGTTCTATTGTCTTATACAACATACATGGTTAATGGTCATATATAAATGATATAAAACAATTTACAATAATATATAAAGGAACATGATTTCTTACAAGTGTGTATGCTTTAGTATGCATTCCCTGCATTAGTATGCATGCATCTCTATCTGGCCCAATCACAGCCTGCTCCAAAATGAGTCATGCGCTGATTGAGGAGGTGGTGAGGAGGTGGTGATTGTAGGAGGCTTTTCTTTGCATTGGGAGAACAAAGCAGGTTGCTCGATGATTTTTTTATTTTTTGGAAAGTGACAGCCTTACGCTAGCCATACACATGACTAGTATGCATCCAATCAGCAAAAAGAAATTTTAGTTTTGTCTACACGGTAATTATAAAATCCAAAGATGGTGTTACCCATAGGGTAATTGGATAAGAATAGTTTAAAAGGTATCTCTAACACCAAAATTAATTTTTCCTGTTGTGTAGTGCTAAAGCAAGTACAAAGCCCCAGGTAACATCGCACCAAAACGCTGCGCACATAGAAACAAATGGCACTGTTCACTCTGCGGTACAGTCCGTTGTATGCAGCAGTTTTTGCTATGCGTTAACGCTGTGGAAAATATCGCACTAAACTGCTATCTTGGTGTTCTGCTACATTAAAACAACAACAATTGCCCATATTCCATCAAGGGGGTTATTAAATGACCATGTTAATATTGACTGTGGTAGTTACCATCTGTACAATAACAGCAGCAATTAGTATTTAATCCCCAATATAAAAACTGATATTGTATAAATATGTCTTGGTATATATCCCTCTAGCAGTTTTATTCAGTCATATTAATCAGCTGCCAAATGATAGGCCTCCCTTCATTAATAAAAGGACCCTTTGTTTCAGCACCTTGGTTAACTCTTCTTTACATCCCAATCCAGAGGTGTTTTACGTAATGTGCGTTTAAGTCTTTTTCCTTAAAAGGCAACTAAAGCCACAGAACAAAACTGAACCAGAAGTCAGGACACCTTGATATAAAACCAGTAATCTGTGTCTTACCTCTCATTTTGATACAGGCGCTGGGAAATTTACCTAAATAACATATGGTTTGTGCTTTACTTCTCAGCATTCTAGTATCACACAGTCTGGTCAACGACCATTATGTTCTGCACATGCTCAGTTTTAAGCTATGGCACAAATTTGTTACAGTTGGTCACACCCATTAATAATATCTAGCCAATCCTTTTACAGGACAGATAAAGCAAGAAAGCATGTGACTGAGGTCAGGAGGTGTGGTCTGACACTGCACATACACACAGATACTTCATCGAGTTCTTAACAGGCTTTGATTTACTTTAACAGAGTTTACTAAAGTGGCATTTTATAGCTTATTGGTGTTTTTAGGGGGTTGTTTTCAGATTCTGGAGTATAAAAAATTGGGTTTAGTTCACCTTTAATATTATTTTGTATTAAAATGTCTTTCAGAAGCATGTCCATGTTCAAATAATATTTCTTGAAAAGTATATCTGTCCGTGTACTGTAGAGGTTTAATGATATTGGATGTTGGATTTTTTTTTGACATGGGATCACATCATTATATGGAATACAATGGGCCGTATACTGGATAGTAAAAAAACAAACCTGGTCTGTATAAATAGATCTAAAACAACATTTTACTCTCAGTCCTTGCCTTGATAAATATGGGCATTGGTTTTACTTTGATAATGGCATTAATGTTCATTTGGTCTTGAACATGGGATCTGCTTTAGGCTCAATCTATTGTCTTGCCTTTTAGGTTTTTCTTGCAAAATGCTCATATTTAAACACTGGTGAGCAAGAAAATATGTTTAACCAGAAAAAATGCTTTTATTTCTCTCTAGCAAGTATAAATCAAGTGGTTTCTTCTGTTTTCAGAAATAGCCCCTGGTAGTAATTCTATCTATGCTAAAGAAGCATTAAAATGAATGATTTTCACTACTAAGTAAATTTCTCCAATCTTTTCTTTGCTTTTTTTCTGTTGACTGTGGGCTCCTGTTCTTCCAACGAGAGCTTTGCCTTTTTTTAACTTTCATACAGGAACTATTTAGCAATAATGTACATATCCCCCAAATAATCCAACCCTTTTATAGAATCAAATGGGGTCCAAGTGCATGATAATATCATTATAATTGGCACGCTACTACATAGTAGTGTGATGATCATAACAATACAGAAGTGACTGCAGCTTCCGCCACCATGACTGTACTCACACTATATGGAAAGCTGACTGCCCATGGGTGGAAAGTAGCTCTGCCCATGTAACAAACCACAAGAAACATTTCTTTAACTTCAGATGGCACTGATAAATAATTCAGGGCCAATAGGAAAATCTGCTTGTACATTCGTACAAACTAACGCTTGTGCATGTGCAAAGTACAGCCATGGATGTGAAGAGTGGAGAGTTAGTTGTAGTTCTAGCATTGGTGCGGCTTTAATTCACAGGCGGTGCAAGTTTCGCACAGCTGGCGCAAAGATTGTGCGTTAAAAAGCGCACACTGGTGTCGGGCAAATGGTCTGGCCACATTAGGTGCTCTCCCCTGCATTGCACTGCTATCTGCTAATTGAAGCGAATTTAATGGCGCGCGTTTACAGTGTGTTACTATGCAAAGTAGTATGGCCTCGTCCTTAATCAGCTTTTTATAAGCTTAAACATGTGCAGAGGAGGCAGCAGGTGAAATAGAAGTCAATATAATTCTATAAAAGGGCATGTCCACCCAGAAAGAAACCAATTTCAGGTTATTTAGCCCCCAAAAGTGGATTTGCGTTTTTATCTTACCTTCACCCAACGCTGACATATTGCTACTTTAAACACAGACAATCCCTCAAAGAAGCCCCGCCTCCTGTATTCTGTTTCAGCCATTGGTGACTTCACGGCCATGACTTACAGTTCATACCAGAATAGAAGAGGATGCAGTGAAGGATTTGCTGTGTTAAAGGGTATGTCCACCCCTAAAATATTTTTTTTACTATGTGTAGAGCACTCCAGCCCATCTCCAACCGTTGATTTAAATTTCTTAAAAAATCCCCAGAATTATACTTACAGACCTTCTTTCCCCCTGGGGCTCTGCTCCTGGCTCTCTGCTAGCAGTAGAGAGGGATGGGACCGGCAGCTGCGTCACAATGGAACAATGGAGTATATTTCTGGGGCTTTTTTTTAGAAATCTAAGTCGGCAGAACAAATCTTGTAATGGTAGAGATAGAAGCTGCCATAACGGTCCATGAGGGAGAGGGGAAAGGGCTTCCCTGCGTGCGCCAGAAACCTTTATCAGAGGATAAAAGCAGTTTTTGCAAATTTAAACAGACACTGCAGGAGAACCATAAGGAGCAGAGATGTCAGGTAAGGATTTTTTAACACTAAGTGGGACCAGTAGTGGGTTTAAGTTTTGGGGGTGGACACGCCCTTTTGAAGTAGGTATTTCTCAATTTGGGAGCGTTGGATGAAGGTAAGATAAAAACACAAGTCCACTTTTGGGGGGGTTAAGAACCTGAAATTGTTAGTTATTAGCTGGTTGTTTGGGTATATTTTACTATTAGTGCGAGTTTAAAGGATAACTATACTGTAAAAATTTACCTTTTAAAAATGGAAAGTTCCTGCTGCAAGGAGGTAGGATTAGTTATTCCTACCTCATGTTTCGTTGAGGAGCTACAGCCTGTACAGTTTTCATTTGACTGGTTAGTCCTGGACTTATCATTTATAGCACTGAAGCCAGGAGGAAAACTGGCAGGATCAGTTTTCTTTGGGCTGGTGCTCCTCACAAAAACAAAACTGGGAGGTAGGAATTACCAGTCCTGTATCCCTTTCCCAAGTACTTCATTTTAAGTTTTTTTTAAAGAAAACTTTATACACACAATAGTTATCGTTTAACCCCTTGTGCATCGCCCGGCAGTAAATGAGGCCCACTGTGCTTGGCAAACACACAGTAACATAGTGGCTATGAGCTTTTATACTAAATCATGTTAATGCTTCCTTTAATATTATTATGCCTATAATGTAACTAGATTGTGCCAAAGGAAGTGGCCTTCTAAATTTAATCTTAGTAAAGGAGGAAGGGAATCCCTGAAAAAGTAAGAAACTGATGATATTCTTGTGATTTAAAAAGCTGACTAGCGTTGAGGGCATGTTGAATAGAGAGAATTATAGAAAAAGCCTTTAGGCAACTGCTTAATGATGCTCATTACAATTTACTGGACAATGACCCTTTAAAAAATTTTTAAAGGGAAAATGCATTTTTTTTAACAAGGCAATGTATAATGTCATTACACCCAAATTAGAAAAAAAAATCTAAATTATCCCGAACCGCTTACATTTTATATCATGTAAGAGAGTTCCACCTAGAGATTTTTTGAAGGGTAAAATCTAACAGTACACACTTGTTAAAGGAATAGTTAGTTCCCAAAGCTTCCGGGTTCTTTACAGCTATAGCGCGCATGCACGATAATGCACGCTTTAGTTAAACAGAACACGGAAGCGGTCAGGAATTTCAGTGCTGCAGGGGATCACGTAACAGGTAAGTTTGCTCTACCTTTGTTCCTGGCTCCACTTGCATTGATTGAAGAATGGGATGTAAGGCATAGCTCGTTATCCTCCCTGTATTTAATCAATGAATTAAAGGAATAGTTTACTTTGGGAGGTATGTATAAGCATTTTAAAAGTAACACTGCCAATGCCAGACTTGACCCTGTCCCATCTGCCTTACTTTCAAATTTCATACTCATATACCAGTGTGTGTGTGTGTGTGTGTGTGTATATATATGCTATATGTGGATACAGATGATATAAAATCTTTATACACACTACTATAAAATTAAAAATTTAGGGATTTGTACAAAAAAAATAAAGGCAAGAAATCCTATGAAATCCTGGTTCTATTAGTCTCATATCCCCTAAATGAATATTTTACACAATATACAGAGGCAGAAGGGAACCTATTGGGTGTAACCCAATAGGTATTAGAGGGGACATATATACACACATCTTTTGGATTGTACTGGAAATGTTAGTGCTTTAGAAATACATGTTAAATATACATAAAGTGCAGCCTAACATCTAGATAAGACAGAGATTATCCATCTTATATTTGTTGTATAACGCTATCACATTTTTCTGTTTGTTTATTGATTTGTTTTCATAAATCTATACAGGAAGATATTTAAATCCAGGGTTTTGAGAGATGGGCGAAACTGCTAAAATTCGTAACATACATACAGTAACATACAGTAACATACAGTAACATACATCCATAAGTGTAAAAAAAATTGCTTTCCTCACGATCTAAATGTTTTTCGAGATTACGCATTCTATTTTCAAGGTTTACCGAAATTTTGAAAAATTAGAATTTTAAAGGAATTTTCGAAAATTCTTTTAAATCATAATTGGTTACAATCAGATTTTTTCAGAAAGTAACTGATTGGTATACTAACCAATCAGATTCTTTCTGAAAGAATCTAATTGTAATTAATTCTAATGGAAAACGAATCTGATTGGTATACTAACCAAACAGAATCTTTCTGAAAGAATCTGAATGTAACAAATTCTGTTTAGAAAATAATCTGATTGGTTAGTATACCAATCAGAATTGGTTACAATCAGATACTTACAGAAAGAATCTTATAAGTACGCTTTCTGGAAGAATCTGACTGTAACTAATCAGAATTGGTTACAATCAGATTCTTTTAGAAATAATATGATTGGTGTACTAACCAATTAGACTCTTTCTGAGATAAGCTGATTGAAACCAATTTTGTTTGGAAAAGAATCTGATTGGTTAGTATAGCAATCAGATACTTCCTGAAAGAATCTGATTGTATCTAATCAGAATTGGTTACAATCAGATACTTTTAGAAATAATCTTATTGGTATGCTTTCTGGAAGAATCTGATTGTAACTAATTGTGATTGGGAAAGAATCTGATTGGTATACTAATAAGATTCTTTCTAAAAACAAATTAGAATTGGTTACAGTCAGATTCTTTCAGAAAGAATTTGATTGGTATGCCTTCTGCAATCTAATTGTAACCAATCAGAATTAGTTACAATCAGATTTTTTAGAAATAATCTGATTGGTATACTAACCAATCAGATTCTTATCTAATAAGAATTGGTTACAATAAGATTCTTTTAGAAAGAATCTAATAGTGTTTTCCCCAGACCATTTTCCAGGTCCCAAAACTATTTACAGTAAGTTATTGTATAATTTTGACAAAATTTGTAAAAATTCCTTTTTTTCGAATTTTCGAAGGCGTCTAGAAAAAATCTGCAAAGTGGAATCACGGAAATCCGTTGCGGAACTGGGTTCAGATCAGCGATCACTATTGGTAAATGTGTTAGAGAGGGATCACTATTGGTAAATGTGTTAGGGATCACTATTGGTAAATGTGAGGTCCTATAAAGAACCCAGACTATCCTGTCATGTTTCAATCTTATTACATTTTATCATTTACATTTACTTATTGCATTTTAGTACATGCAATAAGGGTACATGAAGATAAGCATCTTGGATGTCTATTTTTGACATCCAGTTGTTTTGTTGTATCTGTAAGGTTACTGATTTTAGGCTCTCCATTTTGAAATATCTGACATTCAGGTGCTTGTTGAGATACTTGAGATTGAGGATGGCCCTCATTTCCCCTGACTTCTTTCTTCTGAGAAAGATATGGGAGTATATTCCCTCTTTGAGCTGCGAATATGGAACTCGCTCTATTATATCTTTTGCTAGTAAAGAGGAAAGAACTGATGGAAGTGCTTGCCTTGCTTGTTTTGACTGTTTTTGTTTTTGATTTGAAGAATCTGTTTAATGCTTAGTTGGATATGAACTCTATTCTGTACCCTTCGTGAAGTGATTGCAGAACCCAAGAATCTGAGATTGTTTGAGCCCAAATCTTCCTGAAATAGTTGAGTCTTCCTCCTATTTTCAAAGATTGGGCTCCCCCATCTTCATAACTGTCTAGCTTTACCTCTGGAATGTTTGCCACGAAAAATCTGAGGATTAGGCTCTGGTTTCCAAGTTCTCTGGAAATACGGCCTTCTTGGTTTATACTGCTTAGCTTCTCTTAGGTTAGGCATTCCGTTAGTTGACGGAATGGGGTTTCTGAATGCCCTGGCTACAGGTAGACTATTTTTGGCAGAATTGGCTTAGATAAGTTGCTTAAGTTTACACCCAAAAAGAAGACCTCCTTCAAATGGTATTGTAGCAAGATTCTGTTTGGACTGAATATCTGCTTTCCATTGTCTCAGCCAGATAGCTATTCTGGCTGTGACTGAGGAGCTCATGGTTTTAGCGGAAAGCTTTATAGAATCCATGGAAGCATCTGAAATAAACTTGTTGGTATATTTGATGTCTGTTAATTGAAGCAAAAGTTCTTCTTTAGATTTGCCTTCTTTGATGGCTTCTTCCAATTCATTTAACCAGATTTTATTGGCTCTAGCTAAACTAGTAATAGCTACGGATGGTCTAAGAGAAGCACCAGATAAGGAAAATGCCCTTTTGAGAGTAATATCTTCTTTTCTGTCCATGGGATCCTTCAAAACTGTAGAATCCTCAGTGGCCAGCATAGTTCTTTTTACCATTTTGGTTATTGCTGCGTCAACTTTTGGAGGTTCCTCCCAGAGAGAACTTTCTATAGTTGTTATAAGATAAGTCTTTAGGAAAGATTGACTGTAGGAAAATCTCTTATCAGGGTTCTGCCATTCAGCTTTAATTGTATCTAATATTTGTTCATGTATGTGGAATGTTGTGGCATCCGAATTTTTATTAGAAAACATAAGATCAGAATTAGTGACTGGAGTAGGTTCAGCTATTTTCAAGGACTTTCTCATTTTCTTTATGTGAGGTCTAGGATTTCTTGCGTTAAGGTAGTATTACATGGAGATGGATCTCTGATTTCTAAATCAGATTCTGCCGTTTCTCCTGGCTCCAAGGCGGAATTTGTTCTGTCCAAAGATAATGGATGAGTGGGAATTGAAGCATTGGATATCATATTTTTGACTTCTGCCATCATGGAGTGGGAAAAAGAACTAAGTGAAGAAGAGGAGAGTAGTTCAGAAGCTGGACTGGTCCTTTGTTTAATACAATCAGCACATAGTTTCTTCCCTTTAAGTGTGGGTTGATCACATAGGGCACATTCATAGGTTCTATGTTGATGGTAATGATGGTCCCCTGACTCTTCATAACTGGGTGATGACCTGAAAATAAACAATAAATATAAGTTGTGGAATATTGCTTTAAGAAGATATTGCCCTTGTGAACTTGTATCTCACCCCCTGGATCTGGAGCTTCTCCTTCCTTGAGACATGACAGGCAAGCTGAAAGAAAGATAGCAAGTTTTAGTATCATGAATCCTGAATCAGTACTTGTAGACTGCTGGTGCTCACAGAATAAGGCAGAAGAACAGCTTGCCGCGCTAGCCTCCGACTGCTGCGCGCAGGAGTTGCGAGGCCAGATCCACAGCAACATCTGAGAAGTGTTGCTGTGGGTTTAAATCAAATTCCGCGCTGTTTCCGAGTCGCGCAAATGTGACATCATCATAGCGCGATGCACGCACTGTATGATGATATCCCGGCGGTGCGCCAATCCGCCTAGCACCCGACCTAAGTGGGGTGTGCTGGAGCCTGGGTAGGGCTGCCCAAGTCCCAAAAGATCCTTGAGGGGGTGAGAGTTGCTTGATCCTGTAGGCACGAGGACAGGAGAAAGTAAGACACAGAGGGGAGGAGCAGAGGGATTTTTATAGGCTAAATCAACCCTGTCAGTCACACCTAAGGGGCGTAACCCATGTTAAACACTGCCGTGTAGGACCTGGGAAATATGTTCCTTGGTAAGCTTCCATTGCCTCCCTGTAAAACTTCCTGGGGTGTGGCTTAACAGTCCATTTGAAGATACCATTACAAAACAGGAGTGTGGACTGTGCAAGTACTTTTATTTATTTGTAGATTTTGCCTTATTTACATTTCTATATACTTTAATGTCATTACTACATATTTGTTAATAATGATTTTTCTTAGGAAAGCTCTCTTGTAGCCCTCCTGGGGTAGTTTTGAGTCTGTATAACTTAACCCTCTGAGGCACCGCTGGATGTTCAGCGTTTCCAATCGGTCATTTCCTAATTGAAGCTGTGCCCCACCAGACCAATTGAAATTACAAAGCAGACAGTGCACTTTTTTTCTTACCAGTTTAATTACATTTAACAGTAAGTATTTCAATGATTTAATAACAAAACATTAACAGTTTCCCCACATAACATATGCAGTAATGTAGTAGTCCCTGCCTAATGGTGCACCACTTTGGAAATTGACCGTGCCTGTATATTGTGTGTCCTTGTAAGTTGGTGTACACTTATCTGTTGCCTCAGAGTTTGTATCCAATAAGGTAAATTGTCTGTCCAATTATCCTTCCAACAGGTGGTAACAGGATAATATACATAGGATCTTGTGTTGCATTCAATCAGGACATCACATTGTGCAAGGGATCACACCAAATAGATCAGTCCCACCAGGAGCAAACACCACACACTTCTATCTACTTTCACTTTCTCTCCTCCTAGCAATAGAGAGCAGGTATGTCTTGTCTTTTATTACTCACTGATGATGATACCACCTGCAGGTTGGAGGTGGTATATAAGGAGCCTTGGTGTATTTACAATACACATAATGTCTTGTGTATCATACAGAAACTTTTTTGGGATTGGCTATGATTGCCAAAGGATGTTATACTGACATTACCACTTCCTTTCAGTATTCACATGGAGACCGCTTAGCAGTCACAGGGGTGTGATTTAACCTCCCATTTTGACTATCCCATATTAAAATAGGAATCTCAGCTCTGTAAGTAAGTTTATGTATTTTGTATAAGTTGTATATATCATGTATATATAAGTTGTATATATCATGGTAGTAATGAGATAGTACACACAATATACTATACTCACTACCTCATTGGTATATATATATATATATATATATATATATATATATATATAATGTAAAAATACCGGCTCTCCAGCTGGTTAAAAGGTTGGTGCCAGTGCAAGGGGAGTATAGCTGAACCTCCCAAATTCAATAAGAAGAAAGAGAACATGGCATTCACTTGCATCAAAAAGTAGTATGTTTATTCGGTGAATCACCAACACATATCCACACTGCAACGGCCCATTTCAGGGGCTCCTCCCCCTTCTTCAGGGAGTAAAACAAAATATGTGTCCCTATTACAACATAGGTTATTTATACAAAGAAACAGGAAATATGAGATGCAACCTCAAACAATTCCCCACCAAGGACAAATCGAAAAAAACATAGTGCAAATATATTTTCTATATATAGTATCACCCATACATACAGGTAAACATATCTATATCCATAACAGGTAAGTACAGTTAGTATATATTATTATTACTACAGGACAACATGCTAGAGACACTGCAAAAGAAAATCTACCGCTACACCATAACAGGTGAGTGTGTGGAAACATTAGAGTCATGGGCTGACATTGGCAGAACATATAGTGAACAATTACAGGAATAAGTTCAAATTATAATCCCTGTTTAACCCCAGTGGTTCGATGGTACCCAACCGGTGTATCCATTTAACCTCCTGGCGTTTAACGAGCAATTCCCTGTGTCCCCCCCGTTTCGGGGTCTGAATGTGCTCTAATACTACAAAACGCTGGTCAGAGTCACTATGCCCCGATTGAGAAAAATGTGCTGGGACTAGGAACTTATCATGTTTTAATCGGATGCTGGATTGATGCTGAGTGATCCTCAGCTTAATGGGCTGGATTGTCTCACCTATATACAGTAGTTTGCATGGGCACACAATGGCAATGGTATATTTAACGTAAGTAGAGTTACAATCGGTACCCTTTTATAGAATAGCTTTTTCCAGTACCCGAATGAATGAATGAAGGTCCCTTAAGGACTATCCTGCATTGTACACAGTTCCTACAGGAAAACATCCCCGAAGGTAACGATTTGCGTGCTGACTTCTCTTCCAAACTCAGGGAGAAGTCAGCAGAGACTACTGAATTGTACAAACTGGGTCCTTTACAATACAAGATTAGAGGGGGACTCCTAAACTCCATAATGTCAGGGTAAGCAGATGACAAGGAACTCCAGTTCCGTCTAATTACCAGTTATTATTCAATTGGCCTGATCGAGGGTGGCAACTATCATACCTTAATAACTGGTTTCTATCAGGACGAACGGGCAATCGGGTTCTGTATGGGACCACATGATGGCAAATGATTGGTTGGGGCAAATGTTGTCTTGTGTGTACCCAGCTTTAGTCAAGTAGCCTTTACCATCAGTATTAACGTATGCAAGATGGTCAGTGAAGATGTATAATATATACTGTACTTATTTATATATACTATAGATTTTTCATATTCTGTACCTTGGAATGACCATTGGCAGACCATATTCAAGGCAAATCTATAAGTAAAGGGTCAATTAATTTAGCTAAAGTAGTACAGCATAATGGTACATCTTACCAACATACTGTACACAGATTCAGAAAGGTGATAACCAAAACCTCTTGGATCTGGTGATTCTTTGCCCTAGAGCTATGTAATATCCCTTTATTAATTCAGTCATTGCATGGCACTATTAAGAGTATGTTGCCCAGCAAAATGGCACGCAGTATTGGTGATGTTTTGCACAGTTAATGCACAATATTGCTATATTGCGATGGTATACATTTGGTAAAACATTTTCTGAAACTTGGATATATAAAATATCAGTACATGTATGGCCATTACTCTTTACTCGCTGACCTTAGATAGGAATTAATATACATATTTTATAGGAAAAATGACTCAGCATAAGAAAATGTAAAAGATTATTTTTTTGTGAAGGAGCATCCTCACTCCTTCGCACGGTGTCTCCTCCTCTCCTAGAAGATTTACTGAAGAACGGGAGGTAAGAGATAGTGCATTTACCTTCTGTTCTTCAGTAAATCAGTTAGAAACAAACTTACATTTTTGATGGACATATCCTTTAATTCCCAATCAACAGACTAGTGATAGTGAGTCCTAGCCAACCCCTGTAGCCTAGAGGGAACATTAGTCAGAACAACTTTTATTGTTAGCTAAGGTCAGGACATTTTATTACCTTGTGAGCCTCTCAACCACAGGCTTTACATACACAATTATGGCAAAAGTGTGTCTGGGATTGCACTGACATTTATGAAGATGTATGTCAAACACTAACATTGCACCTGAACTTTACCTATACAAAAACTTTTACTAGTATGTATATACTTGATGAGAAATCTTTCTGCTTAAACACCAGCATAATTTTGACAGCCATCCAAAAATATTCAATTCTGAGCAAATCAAGACTTTCTTTGCTTTCTCTATCCAAAGGCTGGATTCACGTGTCAAACCATGTAAACTCTGCAAGATCAGCTAGAGATAAGACATATCCATCGTCAGAAAGGTGTGCTTAATATTAAATAAATGTGTCAGACGAGTCAAGTAGGCTGTAAGGAGGTGTCATAACATACAAAGTGGGAAATTAGGCTGAGCAGCAGTCAGGTGTTAATTGTATTCAGGTGTACACACAGAAAAGCTCTAGTGCTGTTGTTTTTTTATGGCAATGCATAAAATAAAGGGCAGGAATATTTATACCTTTGCCCTAGGGTTGTCTGCAGTAACAATAAGTATTCTTTCCAATGGTCCGTGCACATGTCCGACGAGATGGACAATGCATGACCCACGAGAGAAAAATACACCCACAATGAACTGGAGTTTCGGCCGATAATCATGCGTGTGTATGCGTTCACTCTGCCATTGTTCATTTATCTGTCCGGTCAGACGTCTGTACGGGGCATAAGTCAATTCCACTGTCACTGCCAGGTCTAACAGTACAGGAGTGTTGGCAGGGTTCTGGTTGTGAATATAACTTTTTGCTTTAAAGGAAGGGGTGCCATTTTACTTCAGAACTCTTGGGTTTCTCAGTTACATAATGTCTGTGTGTTCATTCTAAATTCCAATTGTTCCATATGACTTCCATCTTTCAGATCATTCCAATCTGAGATGCATACTTATATCAATGATGCAGTTTAAAATTAAAAGATAGCTATAGTGCCAATACAGTTTTTTTTTAAAACGAAAAGTGCCTGGGGCAGGGAGGTAGGATTGATAATTCCTACCTCCCAATATTGTTTCTGAGAGGTGTGTCAGTAAGAACAAGCCAGTTTTCCTCCTGGCTTATATAAAGGAAAGCCAAGGACACTAACCTGGCAGATACAAAAAAAACCCAGACATGCTAGCAAAACAATATATGTCTTTCCATTGGTTAGGCCCTGGGCTAGAAGAGTGTAGAGCAACAACATTACAGTTTCACTTAAGCTGGGAACACACATGGCCAATAATAGAGAAACTGACAGAATCCTGCAGCCAACAATCTATTGCGATTGGCCATGGGATTGGTTGTATCTGTTACACATTTGCAAAATGTATACCCAGCTTTAGTAATACCCATTTAACTTTAGGGAGCATCAAAAATGTGCCTTTCCTCTGTAACCAGACTGTTTACCCAGTGGTACTCGTGCAGCTTGTGGAATCTCCTTTTAGCCAGTTCTAAAGACAGTTTTCTTTCCCAGTGCTTTATTTGTGCTAAATGGAGGGAGGAGACATCACACTATCTTTTTATAACCTAGGAAGGAAACTCTTGTACACATAAGTCAGTCAGGTATTCATTCCTTCCAGACAGACTACAGATCAATAAATCTATTGAGTCTGCTGCAATTACAGTGGTACAACCAATATTTTGCTGCAACCAATCATGTGGCATATTGAAGATTGGAAGAAAATTACCAACATTCCTGATCCTTTTTGTACTTAGCCTTAGGGACATAACTTCAGATCAGACTTACATGGATGGTTCTGAACTTGATGATTTTAAATCTACCTGCACTAAACAAAGTGGTACTGCAGTCTTTACATTGATTATAAATGTTTAATAAAAAAGTTGGTTTTCCAGTGAAACGCTCCCTAGATTCTAGATATTTAATCTTGTTGCTGAATTGCAGTTGCTCTGTACTTACTTGGAGTCAACTGGTGGGTTAGCTAGCAAACATTAAATGTTTCTGACAGGTTGTTTGCTGAATAGTTGTACAGTGCATATGGCAAATCAGAGTTCAGTTCCTTACAGATTATGTGTTCATCTCCCATACGGAGGTAAAAGAAGAATCACTTAGAACTATTAGTATTCACTGTTGTACTGGTTCCTTTTGGGCAACAGATTATTAGCGGCTTGCTGCTTGAAAAGCTTGCGCTCATTTGCATCTGGCAAATCGTTCTTGAAAGGGTGTAAATAATTCTTAACTCTTTCATCTGAGAAAACATTCTTGCAATCACAGCAATAATTTCATAACATGACCCAACAAACAGAAATATTGAACTGCTAGCAAGGAAACAATTAGAGTGGGATTTAATATTTTAGGGCTTGTTCACCTTTAGTACATGACGGTGCATGACACTGTGTGTTTGTGATTAAAAGTGTCTTTGTGTCGGACGATCGCCCATACATAGAGCGCCATTCATAGCATCTATTGGGCTAAATTACATTTTTTCTCATGTGATAACAATCGTATGCAATCAGCATTTTGTTTGCAAATCGCATTTACTCTAAATTGAGCAGATGGAATGGAAAATGGTTGGTAGAGGTAGATTCGATTTCAAAATCGGCAATGAAACTGGGTTTTCGGATCTGACAGGCATATGATCTGTGGATTGTACAATCTTACTGGACAGTAAAAAAATTCTGACCATACACAGGCCGATGAATGTACAAATCCACAGAATGTACGACTGTGTTTGTAACTGGGCGCCATAAGCATGATCACATGCTAGCGATCGAGCTTATGATAATTTACTGCGTGAGAATGGCAGCACAGTGCATGTCAATGTGGGTAACCAGATTGCATGCATTGCGCATGAGAATCGCATGCACTGCAATACTTACAATTGTGCAGATCCCATCATTTTTGAATTTAGTAATTTTTGAAAATTATTGAAAGTTTCATGAAATCTGAAAGTTCTGAAATTTCCGACCGAACTTTGGAACTGTCAGATCCCATTCAGAACCGGGTTCAAACTTTATCTCTACTAGTAAAAATATAAAATGATACATCCAGATCCGCCACCACAACCCCATCAACATCCCATCACCCCTCAGATAGATACAGATCCTGCACTGTACAGCAACAACCACCCCTGCCACTGCCTCGCGGAAAGGACCCCATCCTCCTGGTGGACACTAACCTCTCTTCTGATACCTAGGGGTAAAAGTTGCGCTAATTGGTCGTAAATCGGTTAGCACGGCTTTAACCCCTTAAGAGAGCACTGCAGCTTTTCAGCGCCTCTTGGTAAATTCCCCTGTATATTTATGACCATAACATGTTCTGGGACTTCCCCAGCTATCATTAACTGTGTTTTCAATCCTTTTTGCAGATTCTACCAAGTACTAAAGATTTTTTGTTTTTTACCATTTAGTGACCCTTAACCTTTAAATGAACAGTATGTTTTGTTTTTCCACCCAAGGAAATTGATGGCCTTTAAAATATATTCTGCTCTGTTAGAATTTCCTATAGAAATGGCAGCTAATTATGTATACATATTTACAATGGGGTGTTACATTTTAGCGGTAACAGGATTTTTTGTGATTACTGCTAAATTTGCTGCTGGCTTTTCTTTGAGGCTCAGGGTGCTAGCTTAACAATGTATGTATTTATCGCTTTTAATAAAGAAGACGACAATAAAACCTCTTTGCCGTAAAATAATTGTAGAACATGAGAAACACAGCAGCATCTTGCTACGTTTTTATTGTTGACCAAAAATCAGTACACCAGGACAATCTTCTTTTGATTGGCTTGCCGTGTTCACTAATTAGAGAACTGCTGCACAGTTCACCTTGTTAATTAGAGGGACTTGCATATAAATCCCTTTCGGGCAAAAGATAGAACAGCCTACTATGACTGCCCTGAGAAGCTGTAGCCTCTGAAGTAATCCTTCTCATCTACCTTCAATTTTTTTTAATATGAAATGAATAAATCATTGAGATTTTCCTTGTGGAGTGAGAATGCAAGAATTCACATCTTTGTAAGATGCAAATTATAAGTGATCAATAGAATAGCATGACTACAGTATTGTGCTTATAAGACTCCTTAATTTATTGCTTTCAGGCAGCAAAAAAAGAAAGAAAATGTTTTGGCTCCAGTCTAGCATTTCATGCCCTTGATCAGACGAAGAAGGGAGTTTATAAATCTGCGTTTTAAACAGATGAGCTATAGGCATCTACATTTTTTTGTAGGATTATGTGTTTAAATGCAACTGGTTTTAAGCATTTGGGGGATATGCATTCAATTGTTTTATGTCTTTATTAATAACAAGGCATGACTTTGTTTTCTAAATGTTTTTTTCTAAATTCTTCTGTACTTTTCTAGCTTCTCCTTATGCAGGAGAGATATTAACCTCTCTCTCACAGTGGCAGTGAGCTGTCAAAGTGTCACTTGTGCAGTGGCTGACAGCATTTCTACATGTCCACCCAGCCTCTGTAAGAGATGGGAAGAGTGTCAGGGCCACAGTCTGAGGGAGAGCTTCCATCCACTGCACTTGCATCTCTTTGACAGTTATTTGCTGCTGTTAAAGTACAGAAAGGGAAGTCAGAGTGTTCCATTAAATTATCTTCATGAAGTCACCTGTGGACTTGACACTACTATCACTTGTTACTTATACAACAAATTCCAACTGCATGATGTCACTATGTATACTGTAGACAAAGCTTCTAGGTTTGTAGTATTCAAAAAGCATTTTACAGGATCTTGTTCTTCTTTATATACATATATAGCAGAGAAAATTCTCTTTCATTTTAAATACTGTATACATGATGAAGCTCATATGAGATGTACAGTTTAAATAAAGTATAGGGAAAATGTTCTGGACTGCACATTTCCTTCAACTGCAGCTGACTCCCTACACTTTGGTACAGGGGGCCAGCCACGGCTGAAGGAAATTTTGTGGACAGTTCTGAGTGATCCCAAGGCCGACGGTGAGCGGTCATGGGTTTCGGTACCTCGGAACTGTGGTACACATTTTAACAATCCTGATCCAATAGAATTGTCCCTTTATCATTGAAATGTGTACCCAGCTTTAGTTATAATCCCTATACGACAATAAATGTCATGGAACATGGAACATTCTGGCTTTCTAGAATCTACAAGCCTAGATCTGGCTACGTGTGTGAAAGGATGATTGTACAGTGAGTTTAGGAAACATTGTTACAGTCCATCTTTCTTCTTGGAGGTATATTGTGTCTGTTCAAACAGCATTCCTGTACATTTAATCCATTTCTATTTTACCACTAGGATACCCCTGTCTTTATTTTATTTCTACATATTTGCATACTCTCCCCCTTTTCTGTTTGTAATAAAGATAGACAAAATATTAAAGCCTTCCAACCAATTATGGAAAATGTCAGGGATCTGGTTTCAGGCAAATAATTTTGTTGTTATTTTTTTTTTTTGTCTACTTGAGCAATGAATTGAGAAAAAAATCATATAAAATCCCTGGACAAATTGATACTATAACTGCATGCAATGTAATCCATGATGAGCAGTCATTTCTTTAGAGACTCTCTGTATTTATTATTTTATTAGGTGCAATTAAAAGGTAGCCACGCACCTTTTCACCTTAAACTTCTCTTGTTATTACATGTATCATTTTTATATGAGAGATGAGCATGCCCTATAAAAGGTTTTTATGTTCCTTGCAATACTATATATCTCAAATGCTTGAAAATTTTATGTGGCCAGAAGTTGTTTAATTTCCATTGATTCTCTATTGCTGGGTTAGTCAATCATATTAAAATATTTTGAGCAAAATGTGTTTCATTTAAGATTGTTTAAAGGGGAACTGTGCTGCAAAATTATTTTGTCTGAATATGTTGCTAAGGGTGCACTTACCCCTCTGGGATACAATAGGTCACAATATCTTAGGCTGGGTACACACCAGAAGATATTTTCAGCTGACCGACTGATTCACGGCACTTTCGGTCAGCCGAAAGTATCTCCTGGTGTGGGGCGGCCGGCCGCAACCAACCTCGATCGTCTGTTCGTCCAGATCGGACGTGTCGGTTAGTTACGATCGATGGTGCGGTTCCCTATGGGACTGCATGGTTGATTGTGCACAAATTCCTCCGCTGCCCAATTTGCTGCGACCAACGGATATTCGTCCGTTGTCTCGTATCGAGTGCTTGGTCGGGACAAATAGTCCCATGTGTGCCCAGCCTTACTTCAAGGGCAACTGTGGCCTCTGAACAAAATAGGATTAAATAAAAGTCCTTTCATTGTACCTTTAAAATTAACCCTGGATCAGCTCTCTAGGTAAAACTTGGGATAAGTTGGATTCATGTAAATGTTAAGCGATATAACTTTCTACTACAATCTGAACTCTTCCTGCTTTCACCAGCTTGTTGTCATGTGATCAGATACTTCCTTTCTTTCCCAGCATTTAGTCTTAAAGGGCATCTATACCAAAAATAGGTTATTTTAAATTACCATAACTGGAAACTATAATTTTTCCCAACCACCACTGTATCATTTATTTTGTTGATCTGCCCCCTATTTCTTTAGATATCCAATCTAAAACTTCTTATATTTCAGCTGTCAATAAAGTTCATTGCTCTCAAAAACTATTCTTCTGTGAGTAGTTTTACTGTAGCTGGAATGGTGACAGAGTTTTGCTGTATGCAAAACTCGACAGTTGGTTTATGGGGAAAAAAGTCAGGTCGGATGGAAGTGGGAGTGGTTAAAAGAGGGAGGGGGATACTGCTAAACAAAATGTGTGATGGATTGAAGACATGTAGCAACACACACAAATCAGAGTAAGTGCTACTTACATGTATTCAATTATAGATTAAGATGAGGTAAAGTCATTTTTTTTAGTATAGTGTCCCTTTAAACTAGCATTCTGGGGCAGAAGGGAAGAGCAGAGGGTCAGGTGATGTCACTCAAGCTACTTGAGTGACAAGTAACAGGAAGTTTGAACATTCTCCACAATATCATTTCTCACAGGCCTAAGCCAGAGATTTGATTCAGAGTTTATTTTAAGGAAAGACTGCAGGCTTGTTCGGAGACGCAGTTGCCCTTTAAGTGTTGATATCAAAATAAAGTTGTTCCAGCAAATCTGTAATTGAATGTTTGGGATTTAGCCAATGCTTTTGTTCATTCAAATTGTAAATCATTGGGAAGATCTTTATAGATTTTCCATAGACCTAGAAAAGCTGTTAAAAAGGGTTTATGGCAGCAATTGGTTCAGGATAGCATGGAAAGAATGATCACAGAAATCTTTGGTATTCCATGGAAATTGGGGTATGGGAGGTTGAAAGCTGATTCCCAGGATCATCCCAAATGCGTCAATAGCTGATTATAGTTATGGTGTGCTGTCAGGAAGAGAAAACCAACACAAGTTGCTAATTCGACCTTCATGGAAAATCTGCCAGTGAATACTATGTCTATGATTGATCAAACACTGTTTAATATTCTGCATTAGAGATAAAGCTGAGGAACCAGCAATATATTTTAGTATAACACTTCCTTAACATGAATACCTTTACAGTGTTACCCCGTATCAAGAAATAACTGATTTACTTCCTACAGACCTGGAAATGACTATGGGGGATTGTGGTGTTGTTCACAAAGATAAAAGTGTTTTTCTATATCTGCACTTCCCTCCTCCTGTAACTGTACATACATCATTGAATGTCTGCTGCTCCAGACAGAGAGGCCTTGCAGAGTTTACACTGGAACAGGTGGTAATTACAGAGTTTCCTTAGCACTCTGTGACCTGCTGCGCTCTGTACCTTTATATAAAATGCAAGCCAGAGGGGCCTGCAGTCCTCCCATAGAACACCTCCTGGTGCTGCCCTTCACCAACAAACCAGTGAACTATTCTTCAAGATTTTTAGTCCCAAAATTCTCTCCACCTGCTAAGAAACTGTACAAAAATTAAATAATAAAATCCATCTTACTTTTTAAAGATTGCCTTATGAACAAAGGAACACTTCCAAAGTCAGGAGATTTTGTGTGCTCCCTAGTAAAGTATCATATATTGGTAGCAATTAAAGTAAATGTAGAACTTATAATGGTAGCATGGTACTGCATAGTGTTCAGGCAATTTTCATTGTAAATTTTACCAGTATTATGAAATCACAAAACCTTGCAACCAATCACAGCTATTTTATTTTGTGCCAGCCCCTGACTATAAAAAAACACTGTATGAGTGTGAGGTAAGAGAGTATTGCTGTTGATTGTGAATTCTAATAGCTAGTCTTCCAGTTCATTAGCCAAAATTGATCCTCTATATACAGTAATATTGATACATATTGGTGTATCTGCCATACTGTTATCCTAATAAATGACATTAAAATTATTTTATTATTTGGTACGTTTCCGATGGCATTTCATAAATTTGTTTAATTTTTACACTTTTATTATAGGTATTAGCCTATGAAATAAAACATGTACATTTCTGAAATGTAGCCTGTTGTTGACTTCAGTGTATTACAAAACCATAGGCAGAACGAAACTGATCAATTCTGGCCATTTCTAACAGTAACCAGGCTCTCAAATGCAGAAATAGATTTCCTGGCGGTGGATTCTGGTTTAACAATGCACTTGTGTACCCTTGCTTTTAATTACTAGAAAAGAGATACCAAATAAAGGTAGTTAAAAATAAAGAAGCTCTCTCAAAATCATTTAGAATGATCCACCTCTGCAGGGCTCTGGGTAAATATTTGTCTTACCGGCTGTGTGCCAGCTATTGCTGAAAATGCAATAATTGCTTGTGGTGGATGCGTAGGTGATCAAAACCAATGTGGGTGCCATCCCATCCAATCTTAAAGTCATATATGTGCCATGTTATCTTAATGCCACACTAAACTTTACTAAATAGGTGCAAAATGTTCATCACAAATGTAAGATGAAATTTTTCCTTTGATGCTCTTAGTAAATTGGAAAATCTACAAAAGGTTCTAAGAGGCAATTTGCTGACAATGTACAAACTGCCATATGGTGTAAATCGGGAGGCTTTCTGATACAGACCACAGCCATAATTACCCATGTTGCTTTGAGCATGGAAGCAAAAATTTCAGATTGTTTCCATGTGAAGGATTTTCCCTTCCTGCAAAGAATTTCAATTGTATAGTCTATTTTTATTTTACTTGTCTGAAGAATGTGGGTTTGTTTAAAGGCCATGTCCACCACCACCCCAACTAAAATTTTCCTCACTGTGTAGTGTTAAAAGATCTTTTTGTTGCTTCATATGGTTGTCCTGCATGGCCTGATGAAAGTTCAGGAAACTGAAGAGTAGGAGTCTCTCTGTGTGTAATCAATACCTGCCTCTTCCTGCTCCTCTAAGAGGACTCTGGCATGTATGTATGTATGTATAATTTTATTTATAAAGCGCCACTTGGGTACGCAGCGTTGCACATTATAAAATACAGAGTATACAAACAAAGAGATAAGTGCAAGCCATTATACAGATAGATAAAAATTAAATTAAGTTAAATACAATTTCATACATTGGTTAAGAATGCATACCGTATATACTCGAGTATAAGCCGAGGTTTTTGGTTTTTGAAATGGGCCTCAAAAACCAACCTCGACTTATACTCGAGTCAACTTGTTTTCAGCATAGGAGGATGCCGCAAAGCCTGAAGAAACACAACCGGCACCGGTACACTTACCGGTATCAACATGCAGGAACTGATGCAGAAGCTGAATTTGCAGCCGAAACAACAGGACCGAGCAGCAAGACGGAAACAGTAAGCCGGGAGGAGTCGCGGGCATGTAGGACTGGGTACGTATGCGCGTGCACACCGGCGCGCAGCACTTACGCACATCGCGTCTGAATGTAAGGCAGAATGGAGAAGCCTACACCGAACTCCGAATCTACTGCTAGAGGTGGGCATGAACTTTTTTTTTTCTTCTGCTGCTGCTTTTTACCTACCGTACATCAATACAATTGGACCAGAAGTATGTGCTCTTTGCAGTTATATATACCTACCATTGTTTCATATCCTTTCTACGTGAATGATTTAACATTAATCTAAAAATAAATTGATAATGCCAGAGGACTTTGTTTTACATTGCTATGCCATACCTTGGTATTATTTTAAATAAAATATTAGTGACTAGCATATATCATATATATTTGCATGGCCAAACAACATAAATTGCTGCTTGATCCTTGCCACACTAGATGTAATAGAAACTACAACTCCCAGCAATAAAATCATGCTGGGAGTTGTAGTTTCCAAACATCTGGAGTGGCAAGGAATTGGTGGTTACTGGATTTTTAGAGTGGTGGGCAGGAGCATTTATTGTTTGTTTGTAGGGCTAAAAGAACTGATGTTGCATGCTGAATCTTGCCCCTCTAGATGCTTAGAAACTAAAACTCCCAGCAACTAAAGCATCCTGGGAGTTGTAGTTTCTAAACATCTAGAGTGCATTGAGGGTTAGGGGATATTGGAACCAATACTGTATGGGACTACTGTAGTGGTGATAATTTCTACCCTCGACTTATACTTGAGTCAATCAGTTTTTACTAATTTTTCAGGTAAAATTGGTACCTTGACTTATACTCGGGTCAACTTATATTCGAGTATATATGGTATATATAAATTATGTATAAATGGATATAAGTGCAACAATATGCTTGTGAAGGTTCTCATTCATCCAGGTCATGGTATATCTGTTGTATTCAATTAAATCAACTGGACTTGAAATGTAGTTCTTGAAGACGTTTCGCTAGTCATCTGACTGGCTTTCTCAATTCAGAATGACTTGTACAAGAATCTGTGGCAATTATGTACCCTGGAAAATCCCAATTAGCATAACAGTAAGGTGTTAAAATAAAGAAACCAAGCCTAAATAGAGGTGGGGGGTTCGACACCATCTGTCTGCCATGTACAATGCTGTTTTGACACCTTACTCTGGGCGTTCCTATAACACCTCTTAGCCACTATCTAATCACGCCCTTAACACCTGGCTGTGATATGCTAATTGGGATTTTCCAGCGTACATAATTGGCACAGATTCTTGTACAGCCATTCTGAATTGAGAAAGCCAGTCGGATGACTAGCGAAACGTCTTCAAGAACTAAACTTCAAGTCCAGTTGATTTAATTGAATACAACAGATATAAGTGCAACAAGCCTCGACACATTAGGAATGCGATACCTGCCCGGAAGAGCTTACAATCTAAGTGGGGGGGACAACATACAGGTACAAGTGAGGGGGGTGGGTACAAAGTGCTTAAAAGGGCTAACAATCATTAGTTATGCTGATGATCAGAAAGGTAGGAGGACAGTCTAGAATTGAAAGCATTAATGGATGTCACCAGGCGAAGCGAGAGAGGGAGAGAGTTCCAAAGGTAAGGAGCAGCAAGAGAGAAAGGTTTAAGGCGGGAGAAAGCAGTGTTAGTTGGCGGTCTGTGGAGAAGATTTCCTTGCCAGGAGCGAAGGGCATGGCCTGGAGCACAAGGGACCAATGCTGTACACAAGGATTCTCTACTTTGGCAACATTTTTGTTACATAAATGATTACATGATAGAATCTGTTGTGCATCAATCATACAAAGAGAGAGAAAACAGTCCAGCTATACAAAGGACAGTTATACTTACCTTTTCCTCGTCCCATAGCTGCATAGTACCCAGGGTGAGGACCTAAGTAAATCTTCACCCTAGGTACTTTACCTAACAGCTGATATACTTACTCAAAGTCTTCATAATTAGGCTCTGTCTGGACAGCCGAACAGGGTGAGTTGGATGATGCCAGGACCCCCCACATGGAAGGTTTACTCCCCTTCAGACTCAGATGTTTGGACATTGAGAATGGAAATTTGAACTCTCCCTCTTGTAGACCAATGAAAATAGTTGGTCTCCCAATTTACCTGTCTTTATGTTTTATTTTTAGAATAAATTTTAGTTTGTTTTTAAAAGGTATCTCCATCCCAAAATACAATTTTTTCTGTAGTGTAAGGGACCCCCTTGCAACCCTAAATGCCATGGTATTAAGTGCCCAGAAAAAAACTTATCAACCTTCGTTTCCTCGGCTTCTGCCTGTATTGCTACTTCCGGGAAAGAAGAAAAAGTAAGGACCAGACCAGCAGCCATGTCTGTGATTGGCTGAGAGTCAATCCGCGCACTCTCCTGCTTGAGCCTCAAACAGTAATGCCTGTGAGTTCCGTGCACTCTCCTGATTGAGTCTCAAACAGTAATGCCTGTGAGTTCCATGCACTCTCCTGCTTGAGCCTCAAACAGTAATGCCTGTGAGTTCCGTGCACTCTCCTGCTTGAGCCTCAAACAGTAATGCCTGTGAGTTCCATGCACTCTCCTGCTTGAGCCTCAAACAGTAATGCCTGTGAGTTCCATGCACTCTCCTGCTTGAGCCTCAAACAGTAATGCCTGTGAGTTCCATGCACTCTCCTGCTTGAGCCTCAAACTATAATGCCTGTGAGTTCCATGCACTCTCCTGCTTGAGCCTCAAACAGTAATGCCTGTGAGTTCTGTGCATTCTCCTGCTTGAGCCTCAAACAGTAATGCCTGTGAGTTCCATGCACTCTCCTGCTTGAGCCTCAAACTATAACGCCTGTGAGTTCCATGCACTCTCCTGCTTGAGCCTCAAACAGTAATGCCTGTGAGTTCCATGCACATGCGTGTACACGGAACTCACAGGCATTATTGTATGAGGCTAAAGGAGGAGAAAGCAGAGGAAATCTCAGAGGGGCGGAGCTTAACATTTAGCAAACCAGTAACAAGATGTCAGCAACTTTTAAGGCACAAAGCTAGGCTCTGCAGGGGCATAGGGAAAAAAAATATGGCCACAGTATTTTTAAAGCTGCAGCTTCCAAATCAACATAACTTGATTTTACAGTGTACTTATCCTTTAATCAAAACATGACTGACAACAAAAATTCTACTTCTGAGGGATGCTGAAGAAAAACTACAATATGACCTACAATAGATCACAAATACGTTTGCCTCTTTCTGTCAATTCCTAGATGGGGGCTTGGAGGGGAAATATAACAGGAGGCTTGAATCATGTCCTTTTTAAAATAACAACATTTTTCCCACTTTGACCCAATCTCAAATTGAATCTACATATTAGAAAGGGAAAACTAAAGACCACCCAAATAGATCATCCCCAGACCCAGATGGGTTTACAGCTATAAATTCTAAAACATATAACCCCTTATTTTACAAAACTGTGCAATAAAGGAATTCAAGATGGAGAGAATTTTCCTTGGGAGATGTTGGACTAACCCAAGTAACAAATTACCGCCCTATATCATTACTTAGGGGCATATTTATAAAGGATTATTATATTTTTTCCCTATGTTATTGCCGCCTTTTCTGCAAATTTGGACTTTTTCAATTTCTAAAGCAGTGATAACCAGTGGCGAAAAGACATTACCGCTACTTTTCGCCATACATCACTGCGGTAACTGTTCGACCATATTTCTAAAATGGTGAAAAGTGTTTTATTGCGTTAAGTTCAGCCATTAAAATTTGCCAAGTCTGAGGTGGCGAAAACGCATAAGTGGCCATTTATTTAGCCTGCCAATGGGTCCATGGAAGGTGTCCGTACATTGTGGAGTGTTTCTCAATACTAATAAGTACTCAGGGGGGTGTTAGACTATTTTCCAGCATTTTCTTATACATTTATTAAAAAGGCAAATTTTCATCAAAGGTGAAAATTATGTAGCAAAAAGTAGCACTAATAATGCTGAAAATGTGGCAAAAAGTTTAGTTCAGCGGAAATGATTGTAAATAGGTAATACTCCCTGGGGGGGATTTTTAAAGTAGACAATAAATAAAAGTAAGTAATAAGGGGGAAATAAATACCAAATATAAATTAGATTATTCCTTTAATAATGTTAAAGAAATAATCCGATTTATATTTGGTATTTATTTCCCCCTTATTACTTACTTTTATTTATTGTGAATAGAAAGGGGTGTTTTCTACCCACCTTGTTAGTTAATAAGGGGTGTTCTGTTCAGACCATTTGTGTATTTTTTGATTTTCAAAGTAGTGTCAAATTGGTTAATACACACTGAACACTTATCTTTGTTATTTAAAAATGGCCTAACACATGGTGTTTTTTTCAGCAAATAATATGATAAATAGTGTAAAACTCACCCAGGTGAATTTTCTCTAGTTTATTAATAGGACATTTTTTAGTATTGCTTATTTTCAGCAAACTGCAGCTAATTATCAAACCAGTTATATTAATATGGGAACATACCATAGTGCTGTGTAAGAAATAGTCATGTTAATGGAACATTCTAGTAAGTAATGATGTTTGGCGAAAATTCTGTAAAACTGCAACAAATGCAACAAAAGGGAGAAAAGGGGCAAAAAGTTGAAACTTCACCTATTTATAAATAGCTTTAAATTTAAAAAAACACAAAAATAGCTCTGAAATTACACCTTCTCTGGCCGACTCTAGAGAGCAATTTCTATTTTCGCCGTGATACAACACTAAATGAGTACTAAATGATATATGAAAAAAATTATAAACCTTGTATAAAGAAATATTAATCTTCTCAGTTTCTTTGGTAGGGAGAATATCACAATTAGGGATGTCCGGTTCGCAGATCCGAACCCGGATTTTTCCGGATTTTCCACCTTCCGAACTTTCTCGTATTTTCGAAAATTTTTGAAATTACGAGGATTACTCGTATTTTCGAAAATACATATTTTCGAAAATTTTCGAAATTACGAGATTTCTCGTATTTTCGAAAATTTTCCAAAATTCGAGAAATCTCGTAATTTCGAGGATATTTTTCGTTTTAATGGGTCCGCTCGTTGGATTTTCGAATTTTCGAATTTTTTCAAAAATTCGCGGATCCTCGAGCGGACCGGATTTTGCAAAGTTCGGGCATATCTTATCACAATGACAATCCTCCCCAAGAGGAACAGTCTCAAAACACTAGAAATAGAGATTCAACGATTTCTATGAAACATGAATATTTAGCACGACACAAAGAAATGGGAAGATTCGCTCTACCAGATCTTTATTTTTACTATTTGTCAGCCAAAGTAGCCCAATGGTTTTGTGGGGCTAACATGGTGAGATCTGTGAATGTTGAGAACACCTATTTTTCATCCTCCTTCCATCCTATGTGTTACTACCTGGGATAGCAATAGAATTTAAGGCCTGCTTAATTATATACTAAAGGACTAATTTACATTATGGGACAGAAACAACAACAATAACTGCTACTCACCAGGGCTTCCCCTAACTTGTCCACCTCTCATACCCCATATTTAACACCAGACTGGGACGCGGAGGA
This sequence comes from Hymenochirus boettgeri, assembly GCA_019447015.1. Taxonomy (NCBI): domain Eukaryota; kingdom Metazoa; phylum Chordata; class Amphibia; order Anura; family Pipidae; genus Hymenochirus; species Hymenochirus boettgeri. The sequence goes on from CM033472.1 coordinate 115,276,247, forward strand.
GCATAGGTTTTTGAAAAAAATTGGCATCCAAAAATATCTAGGTTATGTCTGTGACATAACCAGCAAAGTTTTGACCTGGGAAAAGTGAAGGACAAATATAAAATCCCACATTATAAATGGCTCCATTACACTTGTATTTTACACTATGCAACTAGTGTCCTAAATAAATGTCCTTGTTCTAAACCAAATACTTATGAGAATATAATCTGCAAATCCCCACTCTCTTCAAACACTACATCTAAAATATACAGTATTCTATGGCATACTAAGCATAATTTAAAGAGTAAACTGATAAATAAGTGGAAACAAAGACTAGGTCAACCTCTAGAGGACAAGCAATGGGTTAAAACAAATTCATATTCAGCTAAATGTTCCTCAAACATTATTATTAAAGAAAAGTCATATAAAATACTATATGATTGGTATGTTACCCTGGTCTTACTTCATAGAGTCAACCCAAAAATATCTGATCTATGTTTTAGAGGTTGTAATCTCCCAGCTGACCAAACCCACTGTTAGTGGTCTTGCCCTGAGGTCAAATGTTTCTGGAGCATTCAACTAATTCAGGAGGTCTTGGGTTTTCCAGTAAACCTACCCCCATACTCTGCCTTATACAACATACCTATTCCAAAAACTTAAGAAAACTACAAACATGTTTATACATTATATATATACTGCAGCCAGGGTTATGATACCTTGCAATTGAAAAGGAAGCCCCATTACTAGATTTGAACTAGTGAGAAGAGTTTGGTAGATACATGGTTGTGAATATCTGGTGCATTCTGTAGCTTGCAAAACAGTTCTTCAGACCTGGATGGATACTTTAAAAATTACATACCCTTCTACCCAAAACCTGAACTGATGCATGGCGCAACCTGGACCCTGCGAGGGGCCCCACAGGCGATAAGTGGAAAAGGAGACCAAGCTAGAAACTATAGTATTAGATTGAGACTAAAATCTTGAGAGGTTAATTTTTATTTTCTTTTTTTTATTATTATTATTATTCCTATTCTCCATTGTTTTATTTTCCTTTATTCATTAAAGCTACTATTGCTATTTGATAATTTTAGATAAAAGACATACTATGATGAAAAGATGCAATACGAAATAAAAACAATGAGAAAAACTTTTAGGAACAAAAAATATTTAAACATTCCTTTGCTTTTATACAAAAAAGGAAACTATTTACGCATTTTTTTTCTATGCATACTGTAATAAAAGGCTAAACAAAAGGAATTTGAACCTTTAACCTTAGGGATTCTGTTTGCCTGTTTGCATTAGACCACAAACCCACCAGAGCTAACACATAGGTAACTTGTACATTCAAACTTTATATTTTGCAGGGAAATAATAAAGGCAAAAAATGTAGTTGAAGTAGCTGACTGTTTAGCATTGTTTCTGGTAGGTTGCTCCACATAGTAACATAGTAATTTAGTAATTAAGGTTGAATAAAGACATTCGTCCATCAAGTCCAACCTATTCACACTCTTTTTTTTTTTTTTGGGATCTGGTAATATCTAATAACCCTGATCTTATTTTGGAGATCAAGGTAATGGGAAGCTTAGGGAATAGTGATCAAAAAAACAATTGTGCACAGAGTTATCAAAAACTTTTAACTTTAGGAAAGCTAATTTTATGTTGTTAAAGTAATCACTCCTGCTTATAGACTGGGGGGATTTGTTCCTAGGTAAAGATATTGAGCAAAAGTGGACTGCTTTTAAAGGGGCATTACACTATTACATTTCTAAATTTATACCTTTAAGGAACAAGTGTAAAAAAAAAATATTTGGGGGCTCTGGTAGATAATAGACTTAGCTGTAGCAAACAATGCCAGGCAGGAACAGTTAGAGCTAGCAAGAAATTGTCTTATATAAAGAGGGGAATAGATTCAAGAAAGAATAATATTATTCTCCCTCTTTACAAGGCACTAGTAAGGCCTCATTTGGAATATAAAGTGCTCTTTTGGAATCCCATATACAAAAGGGACATCTGGGAAATGGAAGCAGTTCAGAGAAGGGCAAATAAAATAATAAAGGAAATGGAGGGGCTTGACTATACAGGCAGATTAGACAAGTTAGGGCTGTTTAAATTGGAGAAGTGGCATTTGCAAGGGGAAATGGTCACTTTATATAAATATATTAATGGGCCATACAATAAACTCTCTAGTGCATTGTTCACTAATACAGTAGGTCATATCAGAGGACACAAAGACACCCTTTAAGATCAGAAGAAAAGCAGTTTCATCTTCAGGTTAAGAAAGTTTTCTTTACAGTGAAAGTTTCTAAAACTAAAAAATATTGAGAATTACTGTTATTAATACATATACTGCAGTTCTGGTTGATCCATTAATAATTTCTGATTGCCGTTTGGAGTCAGTAAGAAACCCCTCCCCCTTTTTTTAAACTGTTTTTTTTTACCTTCCTCTGGATCAACTGTTAGGTAGGGATAGAAAGGAGGGTGAAAATTTTAGACTTGATAGATGAACAGTAAGTCTTTATTCAACCTCAATTACTATGTTACTATGTATGGTTAAGGGTTAGAGTATTACCCTAGAGCTAAAAAAAAATTATTTGCTGTAGACTGATCTTTAAGTGGCATTCCTTCCTTCAAGAGTTCCATTGACCTATAAAATGGTTTAAAAAATTGTGGTTTACCTTTTGTATGAATTCATCAAAGATATGCGTGTGTTTTTTTTTGTGGCCTAACTACAGACCTACAGGCCCTGATGTACAATCCAGACACAGACTCTGTACCACCCCAATCCAGATATAAAATTCAGATATAAAATATTGAATATTTTCCCACTTTTAACAGAAACTTCAGTATATCTGTAGAACTGTCCCTAATGATTTCTAAAGATAAAAACACACTCTGTATTGGGAATGAATCATTCTGGTGAATGGTGAACTGGATTGTTATTCAATAGATGCAAAATGATCAGTTATATGGTGGAACATACCACCTGTACTTTAATCATGGAATCTAGCTCAGTAAAGAAACTTCCCTTTTACCTGCATCATAACATTGTTCAAAATGTGCTATGCACAAATATGATCTAAACATAACAATCCTTAAAAATTCCAAAACCAATGTGTATAAAAATATGTGACCAGGAAGGTTCTAGCTACACAATGCTGCTTTGCCTTGTCCATGATCTTAAGGTTATATTTTAAGTTCAAAGTTTAGCAGAATCAATGGTTTTTCTTCAATACAATCAGTATGTCTTTATGATTGTGGGGGAAACCAATGCAAGCACAGGGAGAACATACAAACTCCTTGTAGATGTGTCCAAGGGTGGAATTAAACTCAAGACTTCAACTAACATCCCTTAATGTCCCTAGACTAGTGCTTATCTTACTCTCAATAGGAACAAACTGAAGTGCTAACTGTTGTATAAACACAGGACTTAAACGTCATACAGGACTTGTACTTCACATGTCTGCAGTCAATACTCTGTTTCACCTGCAGACAATACTCTGTTTCTGTTTCACAGAATTGTCCCCGCTGCATGCCCCCCCCCCCGCATGCACACACCACCCTGGCCCACCTGTGGGCGTTGGCTAGAAGATGTCACATGGCCAGCATGAGCAGTTGGGTCCAGCCTCTGTACACATCGACAACCTTCTTTTAGTATATAGAATTAAAGTAGGTACTGAAATCAACTATATTTTATTATTATTTGAAATGTGTTCATCATCAAACACACCCATTATATAATAAGGCGTTGTCTGCAAAAATTTGCTTAAGCTTTTAATTTACCTCAACCAATCAGATTATACCCTTTTAGTCTACTTCAGTTGGAAAACCTCTGATTGATTGCTGCAGATTTATAACATGGGCAACATTTTGCTCCTCTTTTGAATTAGGCCATGTTGTTCTATTGATCCTCTTCTTCCTGAACACAGTATGGGAACTTGCTTTTTAAAACTCTGTAATATTATGACAATCTAAGAAAAATCCATATATGAACAGATTTGTTCTAGATTTCCTAGTGTATCCTGTGTGCCTTTTTAACCTGAATTTTTAATATATTTTACATCATCCTACAGTTTACTTGCATCAAATGGTCCATATTATTTTACTATGCTATTAAATGTAATCCTACATTATATTCAGCTTTACTAACACAATTCATAAAAAATGTCTGTTAGCAAAGCTTCTTTTTTATTTTCAACCTTTCCAAGAATCATGAAAGAGTCATAATTTCTTCTCCCAGGTATTCCTTGTATCTAGATTTGCACATCTATTTACAGTTGCCTGCAAGCCTCATAATTACAATACAGCAGAAAATGTCCATTTTCTTTTCCTGACTACAAATAGGGATCAATCGAATTTTAAATGACTGCTTACGGGCTATTTTCCGATCATGACCTTTGTAAATGATTAGCGTTCGCCACTGTTCATATCTACCTTGAAAGGGTAAGTAGGCTGGCCTAGCTTACTGCCATTTAGTCTGGAGCACAGCCAAAAAACATCGACAATGAGAAGTACAACAAGACCTGATCAGTGTCTGTATTTCCTCTGTGAAAATCACGCGCCTAGCTTTTTTTTATCTTTTGACTTTCCATGTTTCATGTCTGCAGTTACACTGTTGTGCTCTATATCTAATTGAAGCCAGAATGGTTTTCAAAGAAAATTTTCTTTCTGAAATCTGTGGGTGGAACGTAGCAGAAAAAAAAAAGAAATGTTGGTTGAAAAACCATTCTTCAAATCTGCTAACAAACGTTAAACTCTGATTTTGGTTTAAAATAACGTTGCTGGCATATGGTTTGATTTTATCCAGTCCATTAAAGTAGCAAGGGATAACAGTTATTTATTATTAGAAAATAACGGGAAACTATAAGCACATTCACATCATTTTCATATACACAAATGTATCTGGGCTGATCCTAAAAGACTTAGGAGATGTTGTAACACACTCACAGCAGAATAAACAAAGTTTTATGTTCTTTCAAATATTTTACTGAGATTTTTCTTTGTGATATGTTTGTCTCCCAAATCAGGCTCCTATGCGGTGGGGAACCCAAACATTAACATGCCTCTCTCCATTCACAGCTACTTTAGTTTACCATATATGGAACTTGGGACATTTTTCTCACTTTTGACATAAATATCACAGTAATATTTGATACATGGCTTTAGCCATTCTGGTGCCAAGTTTCAGTGGCAAACTATTGAAAACAATTATGATGACCGATGTGGTTTGCCAGTGCAAACTCCTGCAGTCATTTTGCAAATCTGTATATATCTTAAAATAGGGTCAAACACACAAATTCTCATTGGTCTGGGGCCCGGATGGCTTTTTTTTATTGCTTTATTGCTTTAGGGAGATAGCAAGTATAGCACCTTAAAAATTCTGTTGGTGGCCCTTTGTGTTATAATGTAGTCTGTGACACCAAAACATACCTAGAAATGAGTAGCATGAACTACATTAGATGACTCCTATTGACCCTAAGGGATTTTTTCAGCATTTACATACTATCAGGGAGATTCAATAAACATTCTTGTCATTAAAAATGTTGCTAATTTTGCCCCAGCCAATTAGATGTTAACTTTCAAATGGTAAATAACATCTGATTGGTTGGGGCAAAATGAGCACCATTTTTAAGACAAGAACTTTTATTAAATCTCCCTATATGTGTTTTGCCATGTACTGTATGTATCATACGTAATGACCCGCTTAAAGGCAAATGATCATTAGTAAAATGTAATCTTCTAGACAAGAAATTTTTTTATAATTTTCCCTGCAAGGAATGGACTTAGGCGTAACCTATACAAGAAATCTGTAGCATACTTGTTTGAAGCACACAACAGGGAACACAGAATGTTTTTTTTTTTACAGTTTGCTAGAGAATGTCAGAAACAGGACATCTAGATAATTAGAATTATAAGTAAACATATCCACAAATAAAGGGCTTCACATTATATCAAGTAAAGATTAGGCTGTGTACACATGGGCTTATATTTCTATATGATCAGAGGCCTGGTGCGAAATTTTGTTGATGAGGTTAAAATGTTGCCTGTTATTTTAGCCTCAACTGACATTTTATGGGCAATTTTTTGGCAAGCTTAGGCAAAAAATGAATTGAGGATGTCAGCAATTATTGCCAAACACATTTCCAGTACAACTTTAATTCCCATAAGTAGCTGATTAGTAGTCTGCTGTTGGGAATATCAGGCCATATCGACTGGGTTCGGCCTGTCAGCCAGGTGGAAATATTGTAGGATGAACATTAAAGTACAGCAGAAGAAATTTTTGCCCAACCAATTGTGCAGTCTATTGAAGGCCACACAATTAGCTAAAATTTCCTATTGAACATGTGTCTGTTGCAGGTAAAAAATACCTCTGATATTTAAGTCCAATTTAATATATTGGACTGTGTGTCCACAGCCTTAATGTTGCCATACATGCTATGATCACGGATTGAACAATCGGATTGGCAGGTGGAATTTTGTCAGGAAACAAAAATTATCATCTGATTGCCAGCCAGCATTTATGGGCACCTTGGGGTTTGATTTAAAAACTGAGTATTCTTACTAAAGTATCATTGCTTTTCCTGTGGATTTTTACACTGAATGATTTGTCTATTCAAGGGTTAATCAATTTCTCCTGATCAAATGGCCATGTCTATGTCTACTGCTATATTTAGAAGTAAACATACCTTATACGTATTGCCTGTTGGTGAAATTTCCCCTTTTTTCAAATGAACAAAACAACTTTGGGTTTTTGAGGAGGAAATAAAATCTCTCCTTTTTTCCACTTCATTTTCACATCCTCACATTTCCTTATTTCACATGCTTTAAAACTGAAATGCCTCCAGCATTATTTTTCCTTTCTCAAGAGCAAAGTGAATGTGACTTCTCTAAAGGGGTCACAGGATGCCTGCAGGGGCAGTGGGTGGAGCTGGACTGCTGCCTGCTTTCAGCTTAACTGAAGGGCTTGTCAGAGTTTTCATCTCGTAAGAAATTAGCCCCCGGGCACTGGCCAGCAGCAGGAGAAGGCTGCATTATGAATCCCATGCTGGCTATTTCCCACTGACATCAAATCCTCTGATTTTTTTTTTTTTTTAAATTAATCCTTAACAAAGACAGGCCTTCATTTCATTGCCAACTTGAAATTAGCCTGGAATAATGACCTTCTAAAGATGTTTAGTACAGCAGATAACCCCCTGTTTAAACCATAAAGTTAATAGTCACACCCCCCGTGCTGAGGAGACGACAAGGCCTCTGACGCATTTTAATAAGCTGACTTGATGTCAAGACCAGAGGCTTGACCTGTGCTGCTAAAGAAAAAGGAAACCAATTGCCAAAAGGGACATTGCAGCCTTGTCTCTGTAAGTGCAAAAGTGCCTATAGCAGACAAGAGAGCTTTGAAAAACACACAGTGAGCTGATCAGTTACAATTCCCCTAGAACATGGGACTCTTTACCTTAAGTCAAGGAAATCTGCAGGGTGTAGGCTGATTTTTTGGCTCTTAATTTGCTGCAATTGTGGAAACAAGAGGGAGGGACCATCACCCTCTGTATGCAGTGTGAATACAGAACAAAAAGGAGTTTGAAGCTTTGTATACATTTCAAGGAGCAGTTTATTGTTTAGTTTAATCAAACAGTGCATCACTTGCCTTTGCACTCCAACTGGTACCTGAGATATATCCTGTTGGATTTAGAAAAATCTAGTAGCACCTGACTATCACTTAAGATGGGTACACACATCACAGATTATTGAAAGATGACAGACAGGATTTGCATTTTTCAAAGATCACGGAATACACACTCCTGAGCGTTCTCCCTATACACAGCATATACACAGCATAGGGAGAGTGTTCGGGCCTGTGTGTTTATTAGGTCTTTCCTGAACGACTGTGAGTCCAACCCGAACCCTCGGCAGTGGTGCACTGATTCGGGAAAGTTCTCTACCCTATGGGTAAATATATCATTTGACCTTACTCCTTCTACTGTAAAGGTGCCCATACATACAACTTACCTGCAGAGATTCAATCACTTCTGAAGGAAATGTCTTTCCAGATCTTCTCTGTGACCGATATATGATCACAAAATGAATGGGCCAGATGGGACCTCGCAATCGTATGTCAGCCATGAAGATCTGGTTTTTGCAGAATTGATTAAATGTTGCAGGATTGGTTGGCAGGTAATTGCTAATATATGGGCACGTTAAGGGTTATTGTTAGCAATGTGATTTGGTTAGAAAGCAAAAAAACTAAATACATAACAGAAGTGAGACCGGATATGTAACAAATCCTTCTGGATGAGGGATTTAATGGGCCTGTTGTGGTATACAAAACTCATCTTTCAAAACAATGTCGCTAGGGTGTGTTGTTTTCTCCTTTGCAATATTGTGAAGATCGACCTCTCACTCTACTACTAAAATGCTCATGCATGCCCATATAATCAACCGTCTTGACTACTGTAACATTCTGCTACTTGGTCTCCCAGCCTGTCATCTCTCTCCTTTCCAGTCTATTTTAAACTCGGCAGCTCGGATCATCTCACTCTCCTCCAAAAGAGAACCTGCAACCCCGACCCTGCAGTCCATAGGATGGCTTCCCATCAAACAAAGAATCATATTCAATACCCTTATTTTAAATTGCATGTAAACTGGGGCAAATCATTTTTTAACTAATCACACAGTAATTAAGATTAATTACCACCAATTTTAAATCTGCTTTTTTTTTTCTTTTCCGACCTTCCTATCCCTTGTTTTTTTTAGCTCTGGGAGTTTTACTTTTTAAAGAGGATGGGGCACAGCTCCCCCTAGTACACTACATGTCGGAATGATTCATTATATAATAGTAAAGCTTATTTCTCTATCACTGTATGGCTAATAGATTCAGCTTTAAGATCAGGGAAAGGAATAAGTATTATCTGTTGCTCTGTGCTCTTTCTGTGCAGATAAACCCAATCCTGAAGTTAGCTGCTGTCTGTTACTTAAAGGGCAAGTCCAGACCCAAAATGAAAACTTACATACAGGCAAATCACCCCCCAAAACCCTAAACGTCAATAGTTTGAAACTTGAAAAATATAAGTCTAACCTGAAATCCTGCACAATGTCATGTTTCCCCTGTTTCTGCTTCCTGGTTCTTCCAGTTGGTAACTGTCAGTTATGGATTTGACAGTTGACATCACAGCCAATGACTGAATGTTAATCCCCTGTCTGCCTCTTCTGAGCATGCACAGGCTCAGTACAGGCTCAGTACAGGTTTCTAAATTGCTCAATTTCCATGAGGCATCCAGAAGCATAGCAGGCATGCAGTAATGAATTCATAGGACAAAGTATGATATATCTGCTATGCTTCTGGATGCCTTATGGAAACTGAGCACTTAAGAAACCTGTACTGAGCCTGGGCATGCTCAGAAGAGGCAGATAGGGGATTAACATTCAGTCATTAGCTGTGATGTCATCTGTCAAATCCATAACTGACAGTTACTAACTGGAAGAGCCAGGAAGCAGAAACAGGGGAAACAGGACATTGTGCAGGATTCAGGTTAGACTTATATATTTCAGATTTTAAACTATTACTGTTTAGGGTTTTTGTGGGCAGGGCCACTTCTAGAGGTTTTGCTGCCTGAGGCAAACTTTTGAATACTGCATGTGTCGATCTGTAGGCCGTCGCTACAGTAAAGTGGGTGTTGTTTTGTTTGTGTAGTTTTTTGTGTGGGCGGGGCTACAATTTATGATTTTTTTAACTTCCTATCACACAGGTATTTAAGCAATTCATCAGACATTCAATTAGCATTAATGTAAATTAATAGAAACATATATTACATCTCTTTCTCAAACAGCTTGTGTTACCACTAACATATTGCTCCATTCGGGTTTTTGTTGCTCAAATCAAACTTATTTTATAGTCTGTGCTATACATGTAGGTTCAATTGTTACAATACATTAGAAATACCATACTGTAGTATAAAAGATTTTAGCCTAAAGATTTGGCCAAGATTTTGGCCCCCAATGACCACATATCCCTAAACCCTCCCTATAAAGAGACCCATCACAAATATCTCCCAGAACCCTCAATGACCACATACCCCTAACACCTCCAGCCTCCATATGCTGTACAGAGACCCATCACCAATATCTCCCAGAACTCTCCATGACCACATACCCCTAACCCCTCCAGCCTCCCTATACTGTACAAGAGACCATTACAATATCTCCCATGACCCCCCATGACAACATACCCCTAACCCCTGTAGTCTCCTTACTGTACAGAGACCATTACTAATATCTCCAGAACCCTCAATGGACCACATACCCCTAACCCCTCCAGCCTCCCTATACTGTACAGAGACCCATTACTAATATCTCCCATGACCCCCCATGACAACATACCCCTAACCCCTGTAGTCTCCTTATACTGTACAGAGACCCATTACTAATATCTCCCAGAACCCTCAATGACCACATACCCCTAATCCCTCCCTATACAGAGACCCATCACCAATATCTCCCAGAACCCTCCATGACCACATACCCCTAACCCCTCCAGCCTCCCTATACTGTACAGAGACCCATTACTAATATCTCCCAGGGCCCCCCATGACAACATACCCCTTACCCCTCTAGCCTCCTTATACTGTAAAGAGACCCATTACTAATATCTCCCAGAACCCCCCATGACCACATACCCCTAACCCCTCTCCCTCTAGCCTCCCTATACTGTACAGAGACCAATCACCAATATCTTCCAGAACCCTCAATGACCACATACCCCTAACCCCTCCAGCCTCCCTATACTGTACAGAGACCAATCACTATCAATAACTCACAGCATTCCCCATGACTACAGACATACCCTTATGGGTCTTAACACCTTCCTATACAGAGACTGAAAAACCCATCACCAATATTTTAAAGCACCACCACCCCCCATGAACACATACCCCTATCCATCCCTATACAGAGGCCTATGAGAAGACCCCAGGGTCCAGGCAGCTCCACCATTTATCTCCATTCCCCCAGCAGTAGGCCATTATTTTCAGTCAGAGTACCTCCTCTCCCAGACTATATTCGTGTTAGTTAAGGAAGGTTTATAAATATTTTACTTACACAAACTCTGGTAACACTAACTCCGACTCTCCTGCTCCTGAGTCCTGGCTTCACAGTCAAGTGTGAGTCAAGTGACCTTGACTCCTGCTCTCCACAGTCCACAGACTAGTTATGCGTGCCTAATTGTAATCGGGCACCGGTGCTGCTGCTGCCTTCTAGGTCCTCGGTGTGGGTGTTGCGGTTCTGATTGGCCAGCCCAGAAGAAGCAACGGAAGCAGGTAGCCGAATAAGGAAGGAGAGCCGAGCACAGCAAGCAGCACTACAGAGTCAGACTCAGACAGGCTCAACCAGTAGGAATATATATTGGCAAATCTTCTTTTTTGCAGCTGCCGGGCGCATAGCAGCAGCAGTCATTGCCGGTCATGCACACGCATTATCATGGCTGTGGCTGCCGCCTGAATTACATGACTCACCGTGCCTTATGGTAGATGCGGCCCTGTTGGGGGGGTGATTTACCTGTATGTAAGTTTTCATTTTGGGGCTGGACTTGCCAATGTAGCACTGTACCTAAAGAAATCAATTACAACCCCCCCCCCCACACACACACCTTCAAACTCCTACAGCTAAAAGAAAATCCTACTAGTCTTACTTGATCCAAGCAGTGATTACAGCTCCCAGTGCTGCTTACCTTCCCATAGCAAATCAGTTTTACTTTCACTATAACACAAAATCACTGGGTGAATGCTATTGGCTGTAGGGGGGTACAGATTATTTCCACTGCACATGCTCCACACTCTATCTGTACCTCAGTTTTGGGAGGGGGTGGATACATAGAGAGGAGACATGCATACTAACTAGGAGTGAGCTGAACAGGACATGACGACATATGGTGACAGGGATCACTGAGAGCAAAAAGGGATCAAGTTCCTGACAGCACTAAAAATATAGAAAAGGATAAAGGAAAGTAATTTTTTTCAGTTTAGTGTCCCTTTAACCTTCAAATCCTTTCACTCTGTTGCACCTCCTTATCCTCTCTCTCGGTCCCTTATGTTCCTGGATGTGCCCTGCTTGCCTCGCAAGGCAATATTCTCTAAAAAAAAAAACCCTGCAAACACTGCTTCCTCCCGTCTTAAACCATTCTCTCTTGCTGCTCCTTACCCTTGGAACTCTTTCCCTCTCTCACTTTGCCAGGTGACATCCTTTAGCACTTTTAAATCTAAACTGTCTTTTTGAAAACCAGCACTATTAATGATTGTTATCTGTCTGAGCACTTTATCCCTCCCCCCACTTCTGTATCTGTATGTTGTCAGTCCAACTTAGATTGGAAGCTCTTGGGGGCAGGGATCTATTTCCTAATATGTTAAGGCACACCTCACTTTATATATATAATGTAATTTATCTGTATAATGGCTTGCACTTATCCCCTTGTTTTTATACTCTGTATTTTATAATGTACAGTGCTGCGTACCCAAGTGGTGCTACATAAATAAAGTTATACAATACAATACAAATACAATAAGAAACCACGGGGTCAGTGCAGTTACCATACCTAAGCCAATTTACAACTGTTTATAGATATACCCCTTAGTTGAGTTACTTACGAGAATATAAAGGCAAGTGATAAACCATTTGATTTTGCTGAAAGTGGGAAATACACAGAAACATACAATTTTACTTTTAAAACTATCTGGTTCTATTTTTTGTAAAAGTGGCGAGGTTTCTTTTTAGTTATTAGTGAAATGAATAAAAACTTTAGTGAGAGATATCAAGTAGCAGAGTCTTCCAACCCTCCCTGACCCATATAGTTTGTTTATGTAGCAGGCCTATAGTGGGCACTGGGGGGTGGGGGGAATGGGGGTGCAGCGCGGACTGCTGGCCTTCGGCAGCACTGCCCCTCATATCCTATTTACAGCGTCATGCTTTCAAATAACATTACCCATAAAAAAAAAAAAGATTTTTGAGCAGACATGCAAGATTTTTGTGTCCATATAAGTTAATAATTGGTTTAAAATGCTATTATTAATGAAAAGATATGGAATAATGTGGCCTATGATGTAGCACTTGTGAGCATCATATATGAGTTGCTTTAAAGCTCAGGGTGAAATGGAATTAAAAGATTGGAAAAGCTGTCCGCTGAACATTAAATGCACTAAATGGTGTTATATCTAATTGGGGTTGCTACCTTTGCGGCATTAAATGTGGGTGAAGTTTCATTCCAATGTAAAGAATAGGAGACTAGACAGAATGTTTACAGTTTTCTTACCAGCTATGGCAAGGATTTATAAGCTGTGCTGGTAAAATACTGACTGGGTGCCACCCATAAATGTGGGCATACATGTAAAGATAACTTGGCTATCTGCCATCCTGTTGTTTCCATGTGATCCACATATTTAGCTCTGATATAATCTATTTATTTTGGGCTACCAAATCTGTATATTCATTAGATATTGTCTAGAAACAACAATTAAAATATTATTAATGGGATTTACCCCTCTGTGTAGATCTCTCTTACAGACATGTACCCGTGGCTGTGCGACTCTGGGTAAATCACTTCCACGATTTCCAATTACACAAGAATACTCCTATACCTAGAGATGCAGACCCATTGGAAACTAATCACCAGTGACTGTGCAGCTCTAGGTACTTGAGTATTTAATGCGATAGCCGCCTTAAGCATAGTGTTAAAGTCACGCTAACCAATAGTGAATCATTTAACCAGTCTTTGCTGCAGCAGCTGCTCTGCGAGAATACAGCTTTATGCTTTTAGAAATATGCATCATAGTCATTTCAATTGAACTGCATTTACTTATTCTGTATACGGTACAGTATTTGTTTATTCAATAATTCCTACCTTAAATGGACCTCTTTACATATTACAGACAGGTGATTGGTTACTCAGTCAATATTCAATTGTAAAATGTCAAGGTAAAATAATATACATTCAAATAGATGTCAGTAACTAGGCTCAAATATCACATATATGTGAGAGAACAGAACACAAGACACTGGAGTCTCTTGAGATAGAACTGTTCTGCCTTATTGTTACATAGAGATTACAAGATTATTTATACCATTTGCAATTAGTCATAAAAGTCATTATTAATTAGTTACATATTTAGTCATGTAATTAAGGTTACCCAATCAATGGTTAGAATTTAGCTCCAGATCCCTGAGAGTTAAAACATTGTTCCCCTTATTCATCAGGTGGACTTGTCCAACTTTTATTATCTTATTATTCTATTGTGGTCATTTATGACTTTGATGGTTACTCTTATCAACTCATAAATGTCACTACAACCTGCTTAACAGGGTCAGGGCAACCTTATTCTGTAATTAACTGCTTAAGCTGAGTACACACAGTAACGATAAAGCCCCAATACCATCGGATCTGACGGTATCAGGGCTTTATCGTTATGTGTGTACGTTCGTTTCCCGAACGAGCGCCGAACAATCGGGTCGGGAAAGGCCGAAAATTACCATCGGCCGCGCTAGACTCCCTATAGAGGAGACTAGCGCGGCCGATGGAAACACACAGTCCCGAGCGTTCTCCTTATGAAGTTCATAGGGAGAATGCTCGGGACTGTGTGTATGCAGATCTTTGAAAGGTGGCAGACAGGATCTTGCAGATCCTGTCTGTTATCTTTCAGAAATCTGTACTGTGTGTACATAGCTTTAGTAATAATGAATTTTATTTATTATATATTGAAAGAATTAACTATAATTATAAGACCACCTTATCAGAACCATAATGAAACACTGAGGTACATGTTCACTTGGGCAGCTGTTGAAAATGTGATCAACATATATGCTGGCACCGATAAGGACAGAGTGGCACTGAAAATATTGTAAAACTGGGCAATTTCAGATTAATTGCTACATGACACTCACCAATGTTATGTAATTCTTATGGAGTAATCGAATCTGAGAAGCTATGTTACAGTGGTGGGAAGGATTGTCTCTAAAAAGGTGTGAAGGTCCAATCTCATACCCAACCCTAGAGCCTCATTCCCAGTGCACTAATTGCTACCAGACCTATCTTTAATATGATTTTCTGGTTGGCATTTCCAACAATGCTGCCAGCCAAAGACATCCTCCAAACTACTTGTTATAGTTCAGAATTCTTTTGTGTGTATTGTAATGGAGACCCGTCTGAGTGTAATCATGTAACCTGAGTTTTATTTTACTACATTATTAAAAACACTTATTTCAATTTATTGCAACCTTTTTAGTCTAGTCTAGCTTTTAATATCCATCTCACAACATATACTAGGTCTAGGGCTGTACAGCAGATGCACCCATGTCCACTGAGCATGAAAGATATTCGTGGAAGCAGGTATGAGCTGTAGAGGACCATAGAAAATACAGTGCCGCAGGGCCTAAGGTATTTGCTTGTTTTGCCTATTACTTAATAGTGTGAAATGTTTTTGCGACCATAGGATTAAAGAGAAGTAAAGATAAATACAAAAATAATCCTGAATGGACTCTATGGGCAATCTTTATAAAATTATGATTGTAATTGTACTGGTATGATCTTACATACAATACCAATGCATTAGATTACTAACGAATAGTATTTTATGTGTGAACGTTCATATATATTCCACTGTATATTTACGTCTGTGCTCATACTTTTACTATATCCCGTGGTATCAGAAGTTGCCGATACCACAGGTTATTGTTTATAGCCCTATAATTGGTAAAGATTTCTGCATCCTTACTTCAAGGAGAGTAATAACTGTTTTTCCTACTGCTCAGCCATGTTTACAAAGAGGACACAGGAAGGCCAGCTAGTAGGTCATTTTTGGCAGAGAGGGGGAACTAGAGAACTCAGTGAGCCAGTGACCCACTCCCAAAAAGCTAGAAACTTGCAGAAAGAGATTATTTCTCCAAAATGTTGTGGAATAAAGAGGTGGGAGGTACAGCTGTTAGGAATTTTAGAGATTGAATCGCCTTTAAAACAGAGATAAAGAAGACACATTTGTTACTCATTAAGCTGTTATTGTGTGGGTGTGTGTGTGTGTATATATATATATATATATATATATATATATATATATTTATGTTTTTATATAATATGTTTTTTAAAACACTCTTTGCCTTTTAGAATGTGACCTGAAATATAATGAGGTTTCCTATTTCACGTTTAACAATGGGCGTCGCTATTTACTTGACAGTGAATATATGGCTAAGTCTTTACGAAATCCCTTTTCAGTACTTAAGTCTATGCTTTAAGGACAAAATCTTATTTGTTAAAAGTGAAATGTGGCCGTGTCCAGTAAGATAATAAAATATATCCAGCAGCATGTTTTCTTTTACATAATTTAGCATTGTAGGATGATGCCTACCCCCTTTATGAATTGTATAATGTCAACTTGACTTTATTTACCCAGAGTCCTTTTTACCGCTTGCTATCGGAAGCCTTGGGAAACTAGCAAACCGAATGCCATTATTTTTTAGCAACTTTCCATCAGCCGAGACCGTCTGTGTGTTTTTTTTCTCCAACCCCAAACACATGTTTATAAACATTTTAGTTTTGTGACATTTTCTGTGAAATTTTCCATTGTTAAACCCAGTGATTTGTGATACGAGATGTAAATGTTTAATGCCTCTTTTGTAGTGCTGCTTTTATAACACACAGCATTGCCTGGGGAGACTGAGAAATTCTCTTAGATATACATCCTCCTCTGTCTGACAAATGAATATAGAGTCCTCAAAATAAAAGAGAAATAAAGAAACTCTCCAACATAAAAAGAGCATTTGACATTGAGCATTATTCTTTCATTTAGCATTTTGAAGGTAGTTAATTTATTGGCTGGACCTAGTGGTCACCAATGGCTAAAACCGCTAATCATTTCTCTCAGTCGTTCGGTTTAAGATTATAGATCAGAAACTCACAAGGAAAACTGATGCCCTTTCCTGCAGCTAAATTAACAAGAATCACGTGGGAAACAATCTGAGCTTTGTATGAATAGGGGAGCCATTAAAAGGAGCCTGCAGCTATGGACTGCACCCAGTATCACTAGAGCGCCACTCTCTGCAGATGTTTGAGGCTGGCTCAGAGGCAAACCCAGCTATGTTGTATAGTTACAATTAAAATCAACTCCTCTGCCAAAAAAATAAAAGGAAGGAGGGTAAAAGGAGAACATCAAAGACAGATTGAAATGTGTAGTTAGTAATAAGAGTGGTCTCCTCTTGAACTGAGCCCTGCAGCGTTCCATGGCCCCCTTGTTAATGAGAAAATTTGACCTCTGGTTTGTAAGCTAAACTTGTAATCCCAGCTAATGAAGTAAATCAATCCCAACTTCACTACACCGTTCCCATTTTTCTTTGCACTCTGCATCTTGAAGTTCTACTGAAATGTATAAATCTTTATTTTTTTAAATAATGTGCAGGAAAAGAAAAAGATTTATTTGTGTGGCTTCAGGTTGGTGTTGCATTAACATTTGCACTACTGTTGGGATTAAGGAATGAATGACTGCGCTGGTTATGTTTTTAGAACAGATACACACACATCGATGGACAAAGATACGGGAAGATACAGACCTGTGAACGGATGTTGGGAGTTGTAGTTTAACAAAGAAAATAAGTGGCCTATATAAAAGAAAAGGCTTTAATTCTACTGCACAGTGATGAAACATTTGCTTGGACACAAATCCATTTAGTAATCACATGTAAATACAGGGAATTGTGGACTATAAAGCATGTGAAAAGGTTGAAAGAAAAAGTTGCAGTGCTAAGAAGGATTTCTTAGATGTACAAAGATGTGCTAATTGCTAAGGAATACATCGATTGGGAACCATGCTGCCAGTTTGATATCAGAGGTGGCATGCTGGGAAATTATTGTAGTTATTGTAGTTCACTAGTTAGTGCTGGCAATTGGGATAGGCTCAAGTCTACAGTATGCACAGTGCCGGATTTAGGCATCAGGAGCTTGTAGGCACAGATCGTTTGCCGCCTTAAGCTCCACCCAGTATTAGCCACATCCACTGCTAGCCACACCCATTACCACGCCCTCTGCAGAAAAATTACTTCAGTTTTCTTAAAAACATGTATTTGTGCTGAACTTCCCCTTTTAACTATTCATTAAATATATAAATATAAATCTGATCATTTTAAACTTACTGCTGTGTTCAGTTGTAGTCAGACGCTTGCCCACACCTTTGGCCAGGGAGACCTTCTTGTACCTTCTACATCGACTTCTGCTCCTATCTATCTCTATCTGTCCCTCTCTCTATCTGTATATCTATCTCTGTCTATATATCTGCCTCTTGTTTATCTATTTTACTATGTCTATCTGCTTCTTGTCTATCTCTCTGTGTCTATCTATCTGTCTAACTCTGCTATCTATCTATCTATCTATCTATCTATCTATCTATCTATCTATCTATCTATCTATCTATCTATCTATCTATCTATCATCTTGCTATCTATCGAACTCGGCTATCATCTAACTCTGCTATCTATCTAACTCTGCTATCTATCTATCTATCTATCTATCTATCTATCTATCTATCTATCTATCTATCTATCTATCTATCTATCTATCTATCTATCTATCTATCTATCTATCTATCTATCATCTATCTATCTCTGCTATCTATCTATCAATCTATCTAACTCTGCTATCTTGCTATCTATCTATCTATAATCTATCTTTATCTATCTATCTTTATCTATCTATCTATCTATCTTAATAAGACACCACACACCAGACACTAGTGTATGGGAAAGCCGGGAGCGCAGAGGCCGTCTGTAACGCTCTTTGCGCCGGCGCGCGCGTGACATCATCGCGCCGGCATGCACGTGACGTCATTGCTCCGGCGTGATCAACTTGCCGCCGGGGAGTCCGGAACTATAGACACAACACAAGCAGTAAAACTTGATTCGGGGCACTTTGCTAAACATCCGGCTGAGTCACTCGCGCCTTCTATTTTCCGCCTGCCTGTAGGCACGGGCCTCGCGTGCCTAGTTATAAATCCGGCCCTGAGTATGCACGTTGGGTGCTGTCTACAAATGTTGGGTCTTATGTCCAAAGAAAAACCCCAATGGAGACCGAGACCACACTGTTTCAGCTTCTAATAGGGTTCTCAAAAATGTATTCTGGAAATACACAACAACAAAAACCCCACTGATACATTAAAGGATATGTGCACTGTAAAATCAAGTTATGTTCATTTGGAAGCTGCAGCTTTAAAAATACCGTTGCCATATTTTTTTTACCTATGCCCCTCCAGAGCCTACCTTTTGTGCCTTGAAAGTTGCTGACATCTTGTTACTGGTTTGCTGAATGTTAGGCTCCGCCCCTCTGAGATGTCCGCTGCTTTCTCCTGTTGAGCTTCAAACAATAATGCCTGTGAGTTCCGTGCACTCTCCTGCTTGAGCCTCAAACAGTAATGCCTGTGAGTTCACGGAACTCACAGGCATTATCGTTTGAGGCTCAAGCAGGAGAAAGCAGAGGACATCTCAGAGGGGTGGAGCTTAACATTCAGCAAACCAGTAACAAGATGTCAGCAACTTTCAAGGCACAAAGGTAGGCTCTGGAGGGGCATAGGTAAAAAAAAAACATGGCAACGGTATTTTTAAAGCTACAGCTTCCAAATGAACATAATTTGATTTTACAGTGCACTTATCCTTTAAGTGCACTAAAACTGTTATTCAGTAATCAAGACAGTTGTTACTTGTACATTAGTATATCACACAAACACCCAGGTCAGTTTAAGAATTATATAGAATTAGGGCTAGGTCACACTATACGAGTTTTTGCACACGATCACGTTTGCGATTGTGCGTGCGATTTTGATTTAATGGAAATCGCGGGAACACAAAAAGTTCCTGCAATTTCCAATGCATTGCGTTTGCGATTCCGATACCATTTTGGAAGTACATGCAATAACCATTTTTAATCGCAATCGCATTTGCTTCCATAATCAGAATTGGGGAATCTCAAACGCAAACAGGTTGCAACGCACAGAAATCTCTAGCGCATCCGTTTGCGTTGCAGTGTGGCCTTAAAGTTCTTTACCCAATAACACTGTTTATGGCATTTTGATTATCTACCACTACTGTATGTCCTGGAGATATCCTCATATTGTCTTCTGATCAGCAAAAAGTCAGGGAGATGTAATAAAAGTTCTTATCATTTAAAATGGTGCTTATTTTGCCCCAACCAATCAGATGATAGCTTTCAAATGATAATCAACATATTGGATATAATATAGATATATTACATGCAAAATTGTATTACTACTCAGGTACAAGGCATTTAAAGCATATCTCCACTCGTATTAACACATTTTTGGAATTCAGTTTTATTGAAGAATGGGAGGTAAAGGAACTGTGCCTTACCTTCGTTCTTCAATAAAACAATCTGGAGCCAGGAGAGAAGGTAAGGAACTTACCCGCTTGCTCGCTCTCCCGGAGCATAGTCTGACAGGTCCCGACGGACTCTGTCTTTTATGCGCATGCATAGTCTCAATGCATCCACAACTTTCATTCAGAAGGTCCCTAACACCTGGTTGTCATATGCTAATTGGGATTTTCCAGGGAACTTAATTGCTAACAGATTCTAGTAACAAGTCATTCTGAATTGAGAAAGCCAATCTGAGAACGTTCGCAAGCAATATACACAATACACACAATACATCCACTCAATCAAGTCTTGTTAATAACAAGTACAGTCCCAACTGAGAATATACATTGCAATGGGATACCAATAATTTACTCATATAACAGTCCATGTATTAAATTATAACACCTTTCAGCAATAAACATGTAACAGCAACAAGTTAACAAGTAACTGGCTATACTGACAAACATTGCAAATGTCCAGTTATATAACTTCAAACACTGTGCAGCTCCTTTTATCCTTGGGTATACAGGTAGGTTTTACTGCAATACAGCAGGGCTGACTCATGCAGGGAGATTTAATAAAAGTTCTTATCATTAAAAATCGTGCTAATTTTGCCCCAACCAATCAGATTTCAAATAGTAAATAACATTTGAATGGTTGGAGAAAAATTAGCACCATTTTTAACGATAAGAATGTTTATTACATCTCTCTGAGGGTCTTTTATGTATGTCCAAATGTACAGTAGATCATTATGTACTTACAAATAGAGATGGACCCGAACCCGGTTCCAAAGCGGATTTCATGGATCCGCCTTAAAGACAGATTAATACGTTTTTCCAGACCATTTCCCTGGTCTCTGAGCCATTTACAGTAAGTTACCATTGCTATTTGTACCTTAAAGGGCATGTTCACCTTAAAAAAAAAAAAACTGGTCAATTGTCAGTTACCTGCCCCCAACCCCACCTGATATATTTTGCACTTTATTACCTGTATTACTATTTAAGGATAATTATTGTCCCTATTTTGGCAGAGAAAGCTGGCCCCTCCCTCCATGCATTTAGTAAAGACTGTGACAAAACTGACTTCACAGCTCATGATTGACTGCTATTTCACCTACTGCCTCCTCTGCACATGTTCAAGCTTACCAAAAGCTCATTGAGCAGAGAGAGGAGGCAGATACCTTTGCCAGAAAGAAACAGAACTAATCATTAAATATCTGGTTACAAATGCATGTAACAAACTTGGGAAAATAGCAGTTGGGGTTGCAGGCAGATGTTTTAAGGGTAGACATGCCCTTTAATTTAAGGCAGAACTTTCGGATTTTTTAACTCCCATTGACTCCAATGGGTCTGCTTGTGGATTTTCGCATTTATGGATTGTTTTAAAAAATCCACAAATCTGCAAGCAGAACAGATTTCAGTAAGTTGGTCCATCTAAACTTCTGAATGATTGGTCCTGAGAGGATGTCCATTGCAGTAATCCTTCCTAAGGTCTAGTCTAGTTGCTCCTATTCATCCCTTCTGCTGGTGTCCTTTTAATGGATTTCCCTTGGGTATACCTTGTATTTTACACAGATTACATCCTTGTGTTCCAGAGCTCTTATGCCTCTGTTTTTCTTTGTCACTTTGTTATTCCCTGTCCACCTGCCTACCCTCCGGCAGTTATTTTTTTCATCTTAGATATCAGATTTCAATAATAATCCTGACTGTTCTCTGACACCCAGACTCCTCTAGCTGTGCTTTAAGCAATTTACTTTTTCCTGCTGCCCCTGAGAAATCTACTTTTCCTTATATATTACATTGGCTTTTTGTCTGTCCATTGTTTACTCTATGCTTGGCTTCTATCCAGTCAAATGCTCTACTATGTTTCCTACCTTGTCTCTCTGTACTCAAACAGTTCCCTGTCCATGTTATATTGCCTGAACCTAAAGGCAGTGCTATGGGATGGTCCCAAATGTACGTATTGAGCATTGATAGAGCTATAAGTGTTATTATGCAACCAGTATTACTTACAACCAGTATTACAGCTAGGCAATGCCTCACCACACTCAAGGACAAAGTTGGGGGATACAGTTGATGACAAAAAAGATGCAGAACTTTTTGATTCACTGTTTGTCTGCAGAATATGGGGGTCAATTTCTTATATTATTTTATTATTGTTTGTGGTAATTAAAGTTTCCTGACAAGTTAAAGGAGTAAATGCTAAAAACATTTGTTGTATAATGTATTACCCATGTTTTGCTAAATCGAATAGTGTATCACTTGTATTTATATTCCATCTGATTCCCAAGATTCAGTCTGTCTATAGAAAAAGCTGATGACATCAAAGCATCTTCTTTCTTCTATCAATACTGCCAACGTATTTAATGCTTACCTAGAAGAAGAAAAACAAAAACACTAACTGAATGATCATTTATTTTCAAGCTGAAATGGAAAAAAACTAAACATAAATCTATCCAGGTTGAAACCCTTTTACTTTACCCATTTTTTTTATCTATCAGTTAATCCGGCAAAAAGAGGGAAAAAACAAAAATAACAAAGAGATGAAGATTCATCTATTTTGCACCAGAAGCAGGAAATAAACCTTGCTGAACACAAATTGTAATTGGAAAAATTTGTGGATAAACTTGGAACTTTATATTATAATATCAGTAAAGTGGACTTTTCACTGATTCTAAAAAGCCACCTAGACTATCCAATGAACAATCCAATACATTGTGTTTTTTTCTGAAAGAACCTCCTGTACACCTGTACATCTTTTTTTGTATTATTGAAGAATGCCCAAGAATCTGATCTATTTGTAAACAATATCTAAGAGAGTTTATTGTAAAGCCCATTTATACATTCAGTGGTGTCTCTAGTAGAGATGGCTGAAACTCTCTAGTTTCATTCCGTTTTCGGATTTCCAAAAATACGATCAGAGACCATTTTCGAGTTTCCGATCATATTTTCGAAGATTTTCAAGTTTCCGATCATATTTTCGAAGATTTTCGAATATTCGAGGCTATTTTCGAAAATAGACTCGAACATTCAATATTTGGAAATACGATCGGAAACTTGAAAATGGTCTCTGATCGTATTTTTGAAAATTTTCGAACGTTCGAGGCTATTTTAGAAAATTAGCAAAAATAGCCCCGTACTTTCGAAAATTATTGAAAATATCTTCCAAAGTCCTGAAATCCGGAGGATCCATCTGGATTCGGATAGATCTTTTGGATTTCGGTACCGAGGAGTTCCATTTTCGGATCCGGCTGTTGAACCCGGATCCCATCTCTAGTCTCTAGGGTTTTTACCACCTGAGGCAAATTTTGGATACTGCCCCTATGTACCACTAGGCACCATGAAGTGTGCCACTGCAACCAGGGTTAGGTGTGTGCGGCTTCCTTGAATGGGGGTGGTTAAACATTTGGTCATTTTAACTTCACATAATGGCAGTATTTATACAGTTCCTCAAAAATACATTTTTCCTGTACAATAAAATATTTTTTTCCAAAAGATATGTAAGCCTGCCACCATGTCAAGGTCGATTTTTTTTAGCAGGAACTTCACGATGCCTTCACGACCAGCTTACACAGATGGGTACATATAACATGCCCTA